>CM030895.1:22104790-22854790 GCA_018136845.1 Heterotis niloticus
GGAGCCTGCTGCCTCCACCAAATCTGAGTGGCTCTCATTGCTCCACTGAGGAAAAGACAGAAAACAGCTTATCAATAATTACACTGACCCATATTACCCAGGTTTAAAAGGTGTCCTTTTCTGCTTATCAGTAGCTGATATAAAAGCATGATATTAGCACCATCAGCAATCCCATGAGCTACACACTAATTAGAACAAGAAGTAGGTAAGATGTGTTAACCATCTTCTAGTGGGAGGAATTTTAGCTAACCAGGTCTGATGAAAACATGACTAAAATAAGGAGTGCCCATGAACTATACTGGAACAGCAACCAAAAGGGATTTCACTTAGAAAGGACAACAAAATGTTCAAACAATCCTGATATACCCAAACATAAATCCAACAACAGAATATCAGCACAAACAGAGAGGTGGACATGACCATGTTCCTAGATGGTATGAACTCTGTCGATAGTTTCTAGGGGGTTTATGCAAAACATTTGTGACTTTAGGAGAGGAAGGAGTGATCTTGTTTCAGGAGGAAAAATGTGGATTTCATCATGGCTGTGGAACAGTGGATCACCCCTTCTCCCTGGCACAGGTATTTGAGGGGTTATGGGAATATGCTAACTCAGTCTACATGTAGTTCGTGGACTTGGAGAAGGTATACGACCACTGATGTGTGCTATTTTCCCTTTAATCACTTGGACTCTGGCATGGCTGTGTTTTATCTCCATTCTTGTTTGTGATTTTTTTTTTTGAGGAAGATGTTGTCCTTTTGGCTTCATCTGGCTGTGACCTTTGATGGATACTGAATGATTCGCAGTCAAGACTGAGGTCTGAGGTAATAGTCCTGTCCTGGAAAAGAGTCGATTTCTCTTTACAAGTGAGGGGGGAACAGCTGCACCTAGAGGAGGAGTTCAAGTATCCTGGGGTCTTGATAGAACAAGGGAATAGGAAATTGAAAGGCAGATTAGTGCAATGCTGGCAGTCTTGAAGGCACCGTACCAACCCATGGTGGTGTAACATGAGCTGAGTAAACCAAAGCTCTTGGTTTACCACTCAGTGTACATTTCCATCCTCACCTATGGTAAGGGCGGACATGAATTTCACCCCTTTGCCTTGGGTAGTGACTGAAAGAATAAAATTGCCAATACATATGGCTGAAATTAGTTTTCTATGGCGGATTCCCGAGGTGATCTTCTGTGACAGGGCAAGAGACTTGGTGATCGAAGAGAGTATTGCAGTAGAGACACTGCTCCTCCAAACAGAGAGGTTACAGTGGAAGCAGTACCAGTATATTTTCAGGATGCCCCCTGGTCAATTCCCTCAGGATTTGTACCAGACACATTCCAGTTGGAAGAGACCCCTGGGCAGACCCAGGACTTGTCGGAGAGATTACATCTCTCAGGTGATCTGGGAATGCCTGGGGATTCCCAAGGAAGAGCTGAAAACCACTGAGGGGGACAAGAGGAACTGAGCCTGTCTTCTTAGTCTGCTGCCACCTCAGTAAGAAAATAATAAAATGGACAATAAACTGAACTGAAATGAGCAAAATCTTATTACTATTTGACCTAAATCCAAGGTCAAGGATACAAATTATATGTACAGAACACAGTTCTGTATTTTTTACTTCCTTTTTGAGACAGCAAAAGGTTTTAATGGTCTGTAGAAAGCCAAATTCATACTACAGCCTAGTTGGGGGAAGAACCTAGTTGCAACCATGGACTGATCATACTGTCAAAATGATGCCCTGGGGTACAAGTGTGGAGGGTTGGATACTCACAAAGGCAGAATTAATGGCGTCCACAAAGCTTTCCTCGTCCAACTCCAGCAGCTCCTCGGCATGTTGGTGGCTGGTGGACCACACCAGGCTGCTCTCTGTGTCTGAAAGCTATGGACGAGAGGAAACAGTGACAGGGCGGGTCACTGGGACTGTCATTAATGTCTAATGAAACACTACCATGGTGGGAGCCCTAGCATTGTGATCCAAGTCTGCATTTTTCCGACAAATTTCACAGATGGAAGAGATCAAAGTGCAAGGCTGGCCTAGACTGCAGTTCCAGTATTATTATTTCTTTTAACAATGCAGTGTTGCTTGGGAACACTTTTTAATATCCACAAATACAACACTATAGTATGCATTAAGGCAGTTTATTGGCATGTTAAATGAAATGCAATCTACAACCCATAGCAGAGGACAATTTTGTACAGCTCATCTCAATGTAAAACAAGCCTCACAGTTGCTAGGTGTAATAACACATGGATGTTTTACAGACAAACACACGATGATGTCAGGAAGCTAAAAATGTGAGTGAGACGAGCTTACCGGAAGCATGGCAATAGGGCCCGTCGGGAGGAATCTCTGCCATGCCACATTGTTCTCTGTGGGCTACACAAGTTCAGGAGGCAAAGGTTAGGGAAAATGCACTCATCATCTTTACTGTAAAATTTGGCTACACAAATATATCTAAAAAGCAACAGGTGTGAACTTGTCCCCACCGCAAAGTGTATATAAACACATTCTGAACTTGCCTGCTCCTTGCAGACAGCTATTCAATGATGTATATTTGTATTTATTCATTTAGCTAATGGTTTTCTCCAAAATTCACAATAAATAGAAGAGCATTGCACTGCAGAAAAAAAGGGATTTAGGTATGGACACATAATTAAGTGTAGTCAGTTTGTCCAGTACTGCCATCTTCGCCAGTGCATGTAACACAAGCAGCTGCCTATAAAATTGATATGAAATACTAAGGTGATTGTGACAGATGACGTGATGCAAATTTATGTAGCTGTTAGGAAACCCTGACAGAAATGGGTGAAATATTGACGCATTTTCTGAAATTTACTGAATGTTGACGGAGCTGATTAATCTGAGTGTGGGTATAAAGGGTAGGAGATGCTCTGGACACTGAAAGATACAGTACATACAACAAGTAATTGTGAAGCTGTTTGAACCAGGTTTCAATAATAGCAGTAACAGCAGTGTTGATGTGGCACTTTCCACATTTCCGCAGTAGTCGGCTACACGTTTACAGCATTCTTAGTTCACTGAGTGTCTGTCCAAAAATGGAAGACAGTATTTGCGTCTTACTTCAGACAAGTGCAGAACGGCCACAACAGCCGACTGGTCGTAGTTCCATTTCACGGTGGGAATCCCTGCCTCACGTCGTACCATAGAGTTGGGCCCATCAGCACCAATCTGGAAAAGGCAGACACCATCCAATCACACCCTTCAGTTCCATCAACATTAGAAGAGTTCAACACAAGTTAGTGCAATTGTTGTAAAATGAATAGTTTCAAACTGCATTGTGTGTTTAAAGAGAAGCACAGCAGACAGTCACACCTCTCAACCAGTGCAGTAAATAAATCTGCTGTCACAAACAGCCTCCCTTCCATAATATTTTTGCTCTGTGGGAAGTTCTGGCAGTGTCAAATCTGGACGAGTTTCATGGTTCTGAGCCTAGAAGGACAAGTTAGGCATCTCACTAACCAGCAGCCGTGTCTGCAGCGTCCGCCCATTTCCCAGGGTCACTTGTACCCAAGGAATGGAGTCTGCTGCCTGGTAGGAACGGGGCCACGCGTACTTCACCACCTTGGTCCGGTACTGGACATCCACCTGACCTGCGGGTTACGCATCCATAATGCATAGTTATGGTCTAACTGAGCAGCAGCTGAAGGCAGAAAGTAGCATGTGGGATGGGAAGGACATGTTTGTATCCTGAAAAAATCCAGCAATGTTGAGCAAACAGGATTTATATGGATAAAATCTGAAGGCATTTTTTAACAGGAGCACCAAATAAGCATGTGAACAGTAGTGAAAACAATAGCACCGCTAACCTGAGGCCACACACAACAAGAGATAAGCTTTTATTATGACTGAAAGTGCTCATCAAGGCTGCCACTCTACCCAGAAAAAAAAAGTTGGGTTTGGCTGCAACTATAGCCATAGTGGAAGGTCTGCAAACCACCTCATAAAACAGCACTGGTTTTGACCGCTGCCAAGCTCCAGATGCCGAGGCTCACGCTGACAATCTACTTAATGGTCTTGGTTGGCCACATGGCATTGACTAATAGTGTTTATTTAACGGTGGACCGCTCCCCACTCACACTAATCCTCCCTGAAACTGCGGTGGGGCAGCCCTCCGGAAGCAGAGAGGATCCCCGAGTTGTACTTATGCTGACAACTTGGATCTGGATTGCTGTCACAGCAAGACTGCATGCAACCTCAAAGGCTGCAACTGTAAAGAGGACCCAACTCCACATTTGTTGTGGGAAGCAGAATGGATGCTAGCCTAGAGCAGATCCCCTGAGACATGGGGCACAGGCAGGGCAAGGCATCTAGATTCTGAACATCTGCAGAGGGTAGGTGCCAAGAAAAATAAAATTCACAAGAAACTACACACATAAAAACAGTCAAGTGTATAGCACTGCCAAAATGTCATTTTGAAAACCCCACAAGGGTGGGGAAGTTTCAGCAGAAACGCATTGTCAGCCCTAGACTGTGCTCAGTGGGCTCAGACACACGCAGGACACATGTGCCCGGGCCTAACCCATTCGCTGGACCTTAGCACATGGCTCTGCACACTGGGCCTTGTCGAGCTGTCTGGGACAGCCTCCGCTAGGAAAACGTGCAATACAACTGAAAGAGTGAAGTGGACACGTGAGGCCTCAAAGCTGCCTTCATAAATAGATTTGAGAAGAAAGTACAAATAAACACGAGCAGGACAAGGAGAGAGGAAGGCCCTGTGTACTGGTGGAGCCAGACCGACAAGGGCAGGCTTGGGGTGTCGTAAACAGGGATGTAGAGGGCCCATTCAGCCAGCTAATGCCACAAGGAAAACGCACCGCTGGTCAAGCAAATGCTGACACACAGCTCAGTACCTACCGGAGAGGGAATCGAGCTGTTTTGTCAGGGCAGCCACAACAATGTCGTTCTCCACCACGTAGGCCATCTCCTCCAGGTTTTCTTTATCAAATGTGATCAGCGCATCTGAGCAGGCATCCCAAACCTAGGAAAGACAGGCAATTACACAGAGTGGTCAGAGACCTTGAAAACAACCATTTGTCCTTCTTATAGCCTTCCAAAAAGCAATTGTATTGAACTGAACACATCAAAGCTACTGGGCTGCATCCCAAGCCTCAACTCTGAAATCCAAACCCTGTAAAATGGGCACCAGTGATCTGCGTGAACCACTGACAACTGCTATCTGGATTTCCTTGATATGTAGGGAGGCTGATTAATGCAAAGGCAGCCTGAACCCCTGACACACCATGAATTTACAGCCGCCGCAAGAAGCACATGCAAAACAAACATGCAATGTTGTGACCGAATAAGTGAACCCACATTTGCATAAAAACACCGTTAGCGATTGACTGCTGCCATTCACAGACCTGTATGGACTTAAAGAATAAAACTTAGTAAATCCAAACCTGGACTACTCATTCCACACAGTGATGGGAACGTGACTGTCTTAACGCTGCAAAAGGCAGCTTACAGCTCTGTGATCAGCATAAAAATTTACTTGAATCAGACACAAAAAAGGCAAAAATTCTGCCCCTGAGAACAAGCAGTTGCTCTTAAGCAATACGTTGCTGGGTGTAAACGCCACTGCATATTTGAGAAGTTTGGTTCCCCTAAAGAGACTCTTTTGTACATATTTCTTTTCGACCATACAACTGGTATGATAACATTTCACTACATGGTATACAACCATGTACATAACAAATAAACTCTTTTGACTTTTGGTGGAACACGCCTGAAACCTTAGCTGCAGCTGAGCCCATTTCCTTTTTGTGATGAATGTATATAAATGTATAGATATATATAGTCTGTTTCCATTCACTTTTAGCTGGAGAAAGTGCTGGGGGGAAACAACATATTATCCTGCCAGTCCTTTGGGAGTTTAAGGACCCACAATGTCAGTTTATGCTCTCATTTAGGAGACGCAGAGGAAAGGAGAGCAAGTCGGGTCAGCTGAGGTATTATGGGAGAGGTATATCTCGACGCAGCGTTTTTTGCCCTGACATCTCTAGCCATGGCAGCGACCGCATAGTTTCTTATTTGGTACAAAAAGACCACATCTTACATTGGGGAGCACATTCTGGCCACAACTGTAAACCAGGGTCATTTTACTGCTGACATCCACAATGCTCTGCACTTTAATCTCTTCCCCCCCCACTGTTTTTCACATGAATCACAGTAATTAGAAGACAAAGAAGTCAAGACTCCCATTTAAAAAAAAAAAAGCGACAAAGATTTATTCTTCCTATTCAAATATGCTGCTAATGAATAAATCTTTTTCCTGGGGCGTGCCTTTTGCAAAGTCAGGAAGCTCTGGTTTAATTTTAAATTGATATCCTTGGGGATAGAGTTTCTCAGACACCCAGGCACATTGGGATGTTTTATAAACTGTGCCACTGGAATGTACAAAATATCCCTCTTCACCAGCAGAGCGTCCGCCTTACATTCTGACCGAATACATGCTCCTGGGAAATTACATTAAAGGCCTTGGGCTACTCTTGGGATGAGAGAGACAAACACCCAACAAAGACAAACCTCCTTTCTTTTAACTGTACTAACAAAGCAGAGCATAGTTATCCACAAATGAAACAATCCCTTGGAGCAAACCAACACAATTATGGGTATTACTATCTTGGAGGCATTTGTTTTTTTGGCATGCAAAATAACTGATTAAGCATCCTGTCAAACTCATGAGACAGCACCACAAACTGCAACACACATACTTTCAGACACAAGGTGTAATATTAAAAACATGCTAGAACATGGAGTGTCCCACCGCATTAAAACAAACAGCAGTTTCTCCTGACTCACCTGCATTCGCTGATAAGGTTTATATCTCATATTTACAATGTGGTCCCAGGCCCCAATGCCTATAAGACAAAAGGACAGAAATGTCAGACTAATCAGCATTCACAAAAGGCTACTTGACAACAGCATATCCTTGCTTATGCCTGAGATGTTTATACAGAAGTGTTGTCTAATGTAAAATTGCATAACAGCATGATCACACTATGAACAAAACATCATGACATCTGTGACTATTATGGTTTGTGCTCATTTGCAGCTGGGAGCCTTGACTGATGCCTGACCTAGTTCCCAAATCTCCATGTCTCTTATAGACCAAATCCCATAGAACAGGTGGCACATCCAAACTTACTGTAACTGCTTGAACACATTAATTTCTGAGGATTATTATTTATTACAGAATTTTTGGAATTAGAGCAAAAGCTCCATCAATGTGTTTATCACAGAGTACATTCATTTCACCTCTACATAAACTTGAAGCTGTTCAATGTGTCTATTTCAGGTTATTTCCAACAGGGACTATGATGACAGAGAGAGGAGAAACGGGTGTAACTGTGAGTGCATGCGGGGGCTACAGACTGGGCACTGAAAGGGCTCCTGCACACCACATACCGCTGAGGAAGCTTGCAGAACCTGGACTGATGGAGCTCACTCTGGTGCTGTACGTCTCAGGAACTCTGTCCATCACCTTTTTGTTTCCTGCCTCCAGCAAGAGAATCTTCCTGCCCTCCAAATTTGGATCCATTCCTGGGCAGTGAACAAAAACAAACTTAAGACAACTGGTTTCCCAAAATTACCACTGACTTCAGTTCAACATTTAATGCCATCGTCCCCGAGAAGCTGGCCTGTAAACTGTCCTCACTGGATCTGAATATTCCTCTTTAGAACTAGGTGCCAGACTTCCTCACCAACAGGCCACAGGCCTTGAGGATTCACAGCAACACCTCCCATACCAGCACACCACAAGGCGCACCTCCCTAACCCATGGCTGTGTCGCCAAGTACAGCAACAAACACGTTGAGTATCCTGACAACACCACAGTTGTACGCCTTCTTATAAACAATGATGAATCACAACACAGATGAAGTGGAGCGACTTGTAGCCTTGTGCAAAGATAACAGACTGTCTCTCAATGTCAATGAGTCCAAGGAGATGACTTCAGAAGGTTTCAAGCTATCCATACCCTAATGTACACTGGTGGGTCAGCAATGGTGCTTATTCAAGCTTCAAGTTCCTCAGCATGTATATCACCATGGACTTATGGTTGAACCTTAATACAACCCACCTGGTGAAGAAGGGACGTTTCCTAAGGACACTAGAGCAGAACTTCCATCCCCCATCCTCACTAGTCTCTATAAATATGTCATAGAAATGATCCTGACATCCTGCATCTCAGCAACTCTGTAGCAGGTAGTGAAGACTGCCCAATTCATCACCACACTTCAATGACCACCATCCAGACCATCTACAACAATGTGCCTGGGAAAAGCATTTCCCTACAGACTCCTGACAGCACAGGGACAGACCACCTCTCACCCTCACCACCACCGTCGGTACTGACTGTTTGAGCTGATCTGTTTTACCGCGCCTGTGTCTGTCTATTTATCAACTGTTCCCAGCCGTTCGTTGAACTCATTTTACATCATTACCTGTGTTTACTCTAAATACTAATTTATCTAAATTTTATTTTTTGCATTTATGCACACTGCAAAATTTAGAAAAACTGTTTTCAGCAGATTTAACTTCTGCACAGACAGTAGGGAGTTAACTGTAGGGTCTTCATTTGAGAGGCACCCAGTAGCAAAATGCTCAATAGGTTGCAGGTTTGAATCCCTTCTCCTGCTGTAGTGCCCTTGACCAAAGTAATAAACCTAAACAGCTCAACTAAAAAGTGTGTATATAAATGGGTAAATCCGATGTTAGACAGCTTGAAGCTGTAGGAGAAAAGGTGTAAATCTAAATGTTCTGACTGTGCTCAGCTATTTTTGATGGCTGTTGGCCGTACTGCTCATCGTTGTTTCTTTCCCAACAAAAGCGAACTTTTCCACATAAAACAGAGCCGTTTTCAAATGCACATCCACATGTTAACTGAACTTCGTTGCCGCCGCTGCCGCCGCCACAAAAACGCGCATTAGTCACATCAGGCTGACAGCCATGACAGTCGGAAGGCTACGTCGCTCGGGAGCCGGGGGAGGAGGGAAGGAATCTACACGTCCGGTTTTGGCGGTAGTGCTTCAAGTTTGGGTGAGGTGAGGGCGGGGTTCCCGTAGCCATGACCCGTGAGGACACCCGGCAGGGTCGTGGCACCGGCACTCACCTAAGGAGCACGCCATAGCCGTGCCGACCATACCGCCCCCGGAGATTATGACATCGTACAGCTGGCCTTCTCCGCCTGCGGGCTCCGTGCCCGCCGCCGTAGCCAGGGCTCTCGTGCGGCTCCCACATGCTAGCGCCGCTGCGCCTCTGCCTACAAGCAGCGTTCCGCGCAGCATTCGCGATCGTTTCGGCAGGCCTTGAAAAGCTCTCGAACTGACGCCGACTTTGCCCCCGAAAGGATCCCGCTCGTAGTAAAGCGCACCCTGAAGTCACCTAATCTTTAGCTCCGGCCACATACGCCACACCGGCCATATTGTTGTGACTGCACCCAAGGTTCATGTCATTGGGGAGAACTTCCTGTGTCGTCATCATCCGGGAGGGCGGGAGCTATGCAGCCCGAACTCCGCTGTCACATAGAGTTCAGTCATGCAGGCGAAAACACGTCTTATTTAGGAGGCTTTTTGCACCGTCTTTCCAGTGTGTTGTTAAATATATCATATAAAAAAATGAAGGGTGGAGTGGGGGCAATAACATGACACACACTAGGGGCAGTTTAATGTCGTCGATCCAACTGGGTCCCCAATTTGTGGATCTCCACAAATTAATAAAAATGTTCAAATTCATACCTCAATGCGCATGAACCTGCAGTTCGGTGTATTAAACGTAAAAACCTCAAGCCGGTCATCCACTGAGAGCTGCCAGAGGCTCGAGGGGGCGGGCTGTGCGCCGCCGCCACCGCCGCCGCTGTTGTAGGTTGTGTGTGTGTGTGTGTGTGTGAGTGCACACAGCTGCACACTCGACACAAACAGCCATTCCTTAATAATGCCGGTGTCCCAGGTGATGCTGTATTTGAACAAAGGAAAGAAAGGGCCGAGCCGTGAAGAGGAGCGTCGGGATGGGAGCGCGCCTCACTCCGCGGCCGCGAAACAGGTCATTCTTTAAATCTGAACAAAAAGCTGCGTTTCGGTGTGTGACTGCATAAACAGTTTCCAGAGGGTCGTTTAAAATCCACCTGATGTTCCACAGTACTCGTTTCCTTTTCGATCGCAGCAATTTGTGTTCATTCCGGCGACTCGGGATACAGTTTGGTTTGGCTCTGTTGCTATGGAAACCGCTACATGGGCACGGCGGGGTGCAGGCAGCAGCAAATGTCCTGCTGCCGCGGAAAAATATGTACATTTTAAACCAAAACAGGTATTTTATTTAACAGTTTATATAGCGTGTTACAATTAAAGTGCCTCAAATTTGTTTCAGCAATAAATCAGAACGATCACCAGTGTTACAATACGTGCCATTCAACTATATAACCCAGTACTATTGACCCAAGTTTAATTCTTAAAGTGTGTAACACGATAGTGGGATCAACACAGCCAAACGATTATTAGCCATTAGTTCCACTTTGAACTTGTAATGTTACAGTTCTGTTATCCTGCTAATCTTTTCAAATGAAAAGCAAATTGCAGGCACCACTATTTATTTAGTTTATATGTGGCTCAGGTAGAAATGTCACAGGCAGGCTTTCCCTTGAAGGACTTGGAAACGCACTCCAATGGCGACTTGAAGATGAAACCAACAGGAGACCTGGAGGCCATCTTCCAGCCAGAGGGAGAGACTCCCTGTGCAACAGAACTGCTTCTCCAGCACAGGCTCCAGGTTCTGAAGGAAGCCTATGAGCATCAGCTGCAGAAGACAGGCCTGCAGCATCAGCTGGAGCTTGACAGGAGGATGCTGGATGACTCCCTGCTCTCTACAGCGATCAAGAGGCAAGTCAGGGCTAGTGAACTCATGGACAGGCACATTTCCTCCAGTGGCAAGAAAAACACCATTGCAGATCCCAACAGCACAGCCTCCAGGTAACTACTGTATATATTTTTCTTGCATATTTACCAATGGTACTGAGTTTTGTTGGCCAAGTACTAAAGTTGGTTGTTTGTTTTCCTGTGCAAAAGCATTCGAGCAGTGCAAGGTTCTGCAAGTTCACTGTCCAAAGTCAACCCAAATTTTAGCTATGTTTAATCAGTTTCGTTTATTCAAATTCCTCGCAGATACGGACTTAAGCACTCAAGCTCTTTGTCTGACTTACAATCAGCAATGAAAGATGGCATCATCACTTTTTCACGAAAGAGGAACGAAAGGCCTTTCACTGCCTCAGCCACTAAGTTTTCTGGCGTGACTATCCCCCAACCTTTCCACATGACCCTGAGAGAAGCTCAGAAGAAGCCACAGGTGCCTCTAGAATATGAATCATTTCTGGAGCAGAAGAGAAAGTTGGATGAAATTGAGTGTCAGAAGAAGTTTCATGCAACTCCTGTACCAGCGCATGTTTTGATGCCATTGTATCACAACATCACAGAAGTGAAAGAGCAAGCCAGGAAGGCTGGGTTGGAGCAGAGACGGGACTTACTGCTCTCCATGCAAAAACCCTTTAGCTTCATGGTGAGAGAGGAGAAGAAGAGAGAGGAGATGATGCAATCAGTAGACAACTCAGAGTCTCAAACTGAAACCAAAAAGCCATCAAAAGTCAGAACATCAATACCAAAAGCTGTCATGGATCCAAGAGTCAGTGAACGTTTGATTGGTGAGAATTTGAGCATGAATTTCTGATGACTGGATCACTGGCCATTAAAAAACAGGCCTGTTCTTGCAGTGCCCTTCCATTTCTATTTATATCTATTCATTACGATAGACATTTTGAATCCAGTCCCACTGATTCTTTTGAACAAGTAACTTATCTTAGGTGTCTGGTTCGTCCACAGAGCAGGAGCTATGCAGGAAGATCCGAATCCAGATGAGGGCCCAGGATTTGCTCAAGAGCTCTGTGGCACCGATCGAAACGCAGCCCAACAGGGAAACTCTGGAGATGAGTAGCGCACAACGAGCCAGAAGAGAGGCCCTTGGTTTCCTGGATGAGAAGCCGACCTTCAAGCCTTGTACCAATTCCAACGTGCCTGACTTTGAGAGGCTGCATAGGGCCTTTCAGAAGGAGGCCTCAAGGAGGACAGAACACAAGGAAGTTACCAGGTGTCGACCGTTCCAGTTGCTTACCTCAAAGATACCGCCAAGACAGAGCAGGAGCAAAGAGGTGTCACAGGTGAGGAATCAATCTTTCCAGACTTTCTTTACTTGTGTTTAGTCTTGTTTTGTTATGCACAACATCTCTGAAGTTCACATGCCCATGTGCTCAACCATGTACTTTCACAGCCTGAAGACTCGAACACCCACACAATTTCTTCAGCACTGCTGTAACGGAGGATAGAATTAAGTTAATGCATTCCATTCAAAACCAAAATTTATTTAAAATTGTCACATTAGTTTCACAGAGGAAAGCACCAGCTTCAATAAAAATGTCTCAGAGCCTTAAAACATAACTCAAAAAGAATACTTGCACGGAAAGCATAAAATGACTGAATTCCTTTTTCAGGGACCTGTGAGCAATCACTGCATGAAGCGAAGTCACTCCTTTGGTGGCATCACCTCACTGTCCACAAACACTCTTCCAACTTACATCACAGATGCAGCCAGGAGACGCTGCAGTGCTATCAGGTGAGCATCCATGTAGGCCAGTTTATAAGCACATATGGTTAATGCAGTCTTAGTGGGTTGCTCTCAGCCTGATGACTTCATTGCATAGAAAATCCCTTCACCTAGTGTTTTGGTGTGAATCAGGTGCTAAAAAATGTATTTTGAAGGAAAGCAAATCTTTTGAGGACTTTTCTTATACAAACTGAATACCTGCTTTAAGAGAACAAAACCCCAGAGACAGCTTCCCTTTTCTGTCTTACTTGCATCCAGGAGGTCTTTGGAGGAGAAGGAACAGAAAGAGCAGGAAAGCGTAGAATGGATGAAACAGCACAGAATGAAGTCTCAGGCCATGAGGAAAATGGTGACCAGTCGTGCCAGGGCAATGGACCCCCACAAGAGTCTGAAGGACGTGTTCAAGGAGAAGCTCAAGCAAAACCAGTGGGTGATGTTGTTGAGTTGGGGGACAGAAGTCGCTGATGGTGTGTAGAGTATCTTCAAAATGGAATTTGACTGAAGGTAGCAAAAGGGTTGGAGGTTAAAAACTGGGATAGTCTAGTTCACCAGTTGGTTACCTTTTACTGAAGGGCCATGATCTTATTTTCTAGGTATTGTTCATTAACGGTTCATCTACAGCTGATGACCTAACTATTTGTATAACAAGTTTTTTTTGTGGAAAATGTGTTTCCAATGACCAGGTTATTCTGAACCTACACGAAATTCCAAAAGCCACTCTCCTTTCTTGTCTATAGGGAGTTGGATAATCAGAGGATGAAAGATTATAGGAAAGAGCTGGTGGAGATGAAGACCAGAGTCAGTGTCCGCCCGTACCTTTTTGAACAGGTGACAAAGGTAGACCATCAAATAATATTGGCTGCTTATACAATTTGTGTCATTTTAGTCTGACCAAAACAGGAACAGCCAGAGATGATCAAATAAAAACTGTAAATACATTAATACTATAATCTGAGTAGTTTGCAAAATTACAGAGCCCTCACTCAAAGTTACAACCGTTGCCACTACTGTCAATAAATCTTTTTGCTGGGATTCCTTTTGCGAGACAAATGCCAAGCGGGATGCTGAGCGGAGGTACAGGAGCACATTGCAGCAAGCTGGGCTGGACGAGCACTTTGTGAGGAGGAAAGGCGAGAAAGCCAAAGCCATCTCCCTTGTCACTGATGAAGAGGATGACAGCGACAGAAACACAGACTCTTGGTATCAACAAGAGGCACCTTTGTCTATTTTTGTCGGCCAGGGAGAATTTCATTCTCATTTAGATGAAACCACTCAAAGTGTCATTATATCTTTTTTGTTGAAGGAATGCAGGTGGCCCTATGGTGCACAATGTAATGTTATATAATAAGTTTTGGCTGGGTTACCAAAGTCATTGGCAGAGGAGGAAGTGCTATAGCCAACATAACCCAACATACAATTATTGTTTAAACATTTTTTTCCCTTTTTTTAAAGGAAGGACACTAAAGAAAACAAGCCTGCTGAAGAAAAAGAAAAGGAAAACATTGAAGTACAAGAAGTCCAGCAGTGAGAAAAAGCTCTGAGTGCAATGCTTGCTTGGTTGTGATACACTTTCTACAAAGGGAATATCCATGTGCACAAATCACCCAGTGCAACTACTGATACCCCCCAGTTTAAACAATTAAAACATGGTTTAAACTTTAATTTTAAATGGAGACGTTTCCTGATTTTAATCTCTTCAAAACAAATGTGTCTACCTTTTAACAACCAATATATGTTTATAAGTCATTCAGAATTTTATTTGATTTTTATTACTGAAAGCACTTTTTTCATTTACAAAGTCCTAACTGCGGGGTTGCATCTGTCCACTCCTCCACACCCTATTAAAATGAAAATCAAAATTTAAGTTTTACAGCTCCACATCTGTACTTTGTTGCTTTGTAAAATAAGTATGCTTATTTTACAAAAAAACCAAGTATCTACAAACATAAATATTAAATTAAGAATCCCATTTTTTAAAAAGTCACTTTTTAAAGTAACATGTTGAGGTCTTTTTGTGAAATTTCATCAATGAGCAGAATATAAACAGGTATTTTTCATAAGATCTCCTTTGTCTGGAACTCACCAAGGTTCCTGAGATTTCTGGGAAGTCAACTGAGTTTTGGGAAACACGTCAAGGTCCAAGCTTTCAAACGGCAGTTCCGTGTTATCCTTTTCAGGGCTCTCTGGTGACAGACCTCCTCAGAAGAATGACTGCTTACAAAGACGCTACAGAAAGAGGCTATAGATCTTGGCAAGTGTCAGTATAAACCTTCCTGTCTCACTGCGTAAACTCAACCCAGAGAAATAAACATGTTACTGTCTACAGCATCACAAAGTATAAGGTTAAACACATCTTTTATGGCCAGCTTGCTTGGAAAGAGCCAGAACAGCCAGGTGCACAAATAAACACATTTTACAAAATGCTAGAAAACAAAAGTATATTCATGGTTGCACAGGAAACAAGAACAGGCAGGCGGGGACATCACTTTTTTTGTTAATCCTTTTTAATTATTTTCCATTTAAACCAACTTTGCTGTCGAGAGCATCTAATTAGCTTGCCTAATTACGCTACAAACAGCTGTGGTACATTTACTTCACATTATTACCTTTATATAAGAACAATGTGAACTCATTCTGCAATATGCCAACAACAGACTATGTGTGGGAAGCAGGAAGAGGATATCACCTCTAAACAGATTTTACATGGCAACTAAATGATTTCCTTTTTTAAGCTGCAAACAGATGGCCCTGAGGATGGTTGTGTTAGTAAGTTTTTCTTCAGCTCAGTGTAACAGTTCAAGTGTAAATAAATAAATGATTATTTGTCCTGATGCTCAAAAACTTCCAGAGTTTACATTTGCCAGGTTTTCAGCCACCATCTGGGCATTTACTGTTAGGGTCAGTAAAGTAAGCAGTTATATAACGCCAAAAACCATCCCAGAGGAGTATTAAAGACCCATAGTTCCATACTGTGCATTTACATCAAATCAAAATCCTACAGTGGTTTCTACTGTGAACCAAATACACTGTCAATTTCTCTGTGGCTATCAGCAGTTGTCAGGGGGTGTGTCATTCATAATCAATATTAATGTTCTGATGGACAAAGTTACTGTAGAAGAGCCACAACCTCTTCTCCATAGCCATGTCCTTCTGTTGTCATGGTGACCAGGTCATGAGGTTGAGACAGGACCACTACAGAGGCAGAGGGGTTACTTTCAACAAGGGCATCTAGAAAGAAAAAAAAAGATGTCAGAATACAACTATTAAAGTAAAAAAAACTGCATTTGAAAAGTTAAGTACAATTCATTTTACATAGTTTATTTAGTGACTCACTTGCATGTTAATCACACAGTTTATTTCTTGAAGAAAAGAAGAATCACCTAATTCATTTCCAAAGATAATTTCTACTGGTTATGTAAATAATGGAAATAAAAGTTCAAATTAAACATGAAATGCATGACATCTGGCTGCTTTCAGACACTAGTAACTGTCTTACAGAATTTTTATGTCATTCTCACATTCTGAAACACACAAAGGGGCACTGCAAGCTTGAAAGATGGCTAAAAGCGACAGGCACCTCCTTGCACTCTCAGCATCGTCTGATGAAGGCTCATGGGCTCCATTGAGGTCGTCATGGTGACCATGCTGTCACCTGCCTCTCCGCGGTCCTCAAGCAAGCTGCTGTGTGTTAGTGCTTCTCCTGGCAAACACAAAAAGAAAAGTGCACACATACAGCAGACAGTTTCCACACTGCAGAGTCTAAATAAAAAAATTATAATTATTGAGTTATTATAGCCAGAGTGGTACAGAGCCCTTCGCAGAAGCACAAGCAAGGTTAATAGGGGTGCATCCTGGCACCCTGTCTGTATGCACTCACATTAGTCATGCAATTTAAAGTGACCAATTAACCTGTAACGTGACTCTAGAGTATGGGAGGAACCCCATCCAAACAAACACAAGTAAACTCCACACAAACTGAACTGGATTCAAAGCTACACCCTGGAATGTTAGAAAGCAGCACTACCTGCTGTGTCATCGTACCACAAGATCCACAACTGTACTCCACCCCATTTAGGGAGAATCACATTGGATAAAGTTAAGTCTTGATAAATGAGTAAAAACAGAAAGTAAAGCATTCGGTACCAGCATCTTTGCTACCAATTGTTCTGGCAGCTGCTTCACTGTGCCTTTTCCTGATGTGCACGTTCCGGCTGCCACTCTGAGAGAAGGTTTTTCCACAGATCCCACACTGGTGGGGTTTCTCACCTAAGACACAGCAGGAGACCAACACAACCATGTCAAAGACTTGCACTCTCCCCTGGATGTTTGCACCCCACAAAAAGATCCCCATAGCACCTGAATGAACCAGTGTGTGCTTGCGCAGACTGGAGTACTCTGTGAAAGAGCGTCCGCAGCCATCTGCTTCACAGACAAAAGGCTTCTCCCCTAGGAGGCATGATTATGTCATGTCATGATTATGTTCTAGAATACCCACAAAAGGATGAAAATGCACAAAACTGCAAAGGAAAATTTCAAAGGCAGGAAAACTAGTCCAGACAACTTAGACATGTCTCACTCTTTTTAAAGACTCTTATCCACCTGTGTGGGTGCGTTTGTGGTTCTTCAAGTTGCCGGCAGTGGTGAACCTCTTCCCGCAGCCCTGCTCTGTGCACACGAATGGCTTCTCACCATTGTGTGTACGCATGTGCACCTGCAGTCTCTGCAGTACATAGAAGCTTTTGCCACAGCCTTCAGCACAGCAGCGGAAGGTCCGATCATTCCTGATGTACAAGATGTGCCTGTATAAGTCTCCAGGGGAACTTGTCACATTTACAGACAATTTCTGAATGCTTTCTCTATCATTATTACTACTGATTATGCAACATTTTTTCCTAAAGCTGTTTTTTTCACAACATGATACTGCAGTTTATTTTTCCAGTGGAAAAAAATAATTAATTTATCTAAGCAAGTTTACCTAACTAAATAATGAAGAAACTTTCAGAATATCCTTGTAGGACACAAGTGCAAAATCTGTGGGCTCCCTTGCTCGTTGCTCACCATCATATATACCGTTGAGGTATAAGCTGTATTCTCCACTGCATACAAAACATAAGTTCTTCTGCTCTTACTTGTGTGTTTTGAGGTGGTACTTAAGGTGTGCTGGCCAGGTGAAAGTCCGTCGGCAGCCCTCAAAAGTACACCGAAGGGTCTTCTCTGTAGCTATCCGCTCATTTGGGGGTGGTGCTTCTTTCTTTGGTCCATCAGACGTATAGGTAAGAAGGTGATCACCTGTTAAACAGTAGATAAGACGGTTGGAAAATAGTTACACTATGAATAACTCCCACTTGAAGCACTAAATTTCCTACCTATTGACTGATGGTATTTTATGCTCTCTATCCATTTTATTACAAGCCAGTGTATATAATAAATAAGCACAAATATGTTTTTAAAGCCCTATCAGAAGTAGCTGTCATGCCAGCCTAGTTGATCTTAAAATTATTCTAAAGTAGACATACAAAAGGGCACATTACTGCTGCTGCTGGCCTTGGCATCCTTCGCAAGCTGGGCCCGTGTGGCAGCGATCAAGCTGTCATGGGCGAGCTCCTGCACCCTCAGGTACCAGGGGGCACTGCCGTCGGCACCTTCACCCGCGGAAACCTCCTGCTCCGCTTCATCCTGAATGAACACCAGTGGCTCCGTAGAAGCTGCCAGCCCTGGCAACAACATATAAAAACACTAAGGATCCACGATGATATTGGAATTATGTCAGTATCAGACAATAATAAATTAATTTTATCAGCATAGATCATGCTTAGATCTGACTGATATTTGATGACGCAATCATTGTGTACATAGAGAAAACATCTACGATGTGAAAGTCTTTAAGTGACAGTGACATAAAATATGACTTTTGAAACACTTGCAAACTTAACTTAAAATTGACAGCAAGAAGCTGTTCAGTGCAGCTTCTAAAATGGTAACTAGAGAATTTCCTGCAACAAGCCAGAGATGCATTTAAGAGAAATGTGTTCCCTGTGCTAAAAAACAGAATTATATCCTGTCAGAAAAAAAGCTTAATTATTAAACTGTGCTGTTTATCATTTTGCCCCTCTTTTCAACTATTGTTAAGTTCCCCTAAAAGTGTTATGCAGCATTTAAGGCTACAGCTAGCAAAATCATTTCCCTATTTAAGGGCCAGGAAGCCAACCTGGTTCCATTCATTTGAATGATTATACATGGTCTATAAAACTGAAAAGATACAGAAATAAATGTTAAATTTGTTTGCAATTTTCACCCAGACAGACCTAGTCCAATTTTTCCTCTGTATTTAATAAAAGTGTGTGTGTGTGTGTGTGTGTGTGTGTGTGTGTCTATATATATATATATATATATATATATATATATATATATGCATTGACCAAAAGGTACATAGAAATTAGTGGATATTGGAGGTAAAATTCTCATGTTGAGTATTTCTGAAAAACACAAGTACGAATATTTTATTACAGCAAATAAGGCTACATACATTTGTACACAAGTAAGGACCAGAGGATGAAATTGTCATACAACAAACCCACCATCCTACCAACTATGCTATTGACCATGGGAGCGGCTGCCACTTACGCAAAGCAAGCCAGAATGCTAGTAATACAGTGACATGTGACAGAGGGGTACCTTTGGCTAAATTGAGGAGAATGAAGGAGGTGCTGTCAGGGTGCTGCAGGTCTTGCAGAATGGATGGTGGACTGGGGCTGGGTGAGAGCGCCACACCCCGATGGGGCTGCAGCTGCACAACCAGGGGCTCTGGATCGCCTTCATACTCCGACAGGGAGGGAGAAGCTGCATGGCTCAGACTGCCTTCTGAAAAGTGTGACATGTCTTCTTGTACACTGGGATTTCCACAGGGCCACCAATTAATGTATGCAATTTCCTGAGTCCACAACCAGTAGGGGAAATCTTTTTTTTTTTTTATAAACACTTGTTAAACTAGACTTCATGAGTTGGAGAAATTAGGCAGTTAAACTGGAATCCTATGAATGCCTATCCAGCACATACTATAGATGTAAAATTTGATACAAAG
Organism: Heterotis niloticus; assembly: GCA_018136845.1. NCBI lineage: Eukaryota > Metazoa > Chordata > Actinopteri > Osteoglossiformes > Osteoglossidae > Heterotis > Heterotis niloticus. The sequence goes on from CM030895.1 coordinate 22,124,532, forward strand.
ATTACTCAGTTTACCTACCATTTTACTGTCCTCAGCACAACTGCAGCTTTATGTCTATCTGCCTTCTCACTGCACTTCCTCTCCACAAGCACACACTAAGGGTTGCTCCTTAGGGTCACAAGTTGACCGACACTTATTTAAAAGAAAAAAAAAAACAAGAATGGCATTGCAGGTTACCAGTCAGTTGGAGGTGGCCACATAGGGAGTTCTCCGCAGCAGGAAGGAGAGGTAGACAGGTTTCTTTGGGGTCGGACTCCTCCAAACCCTGCCCAAGTGGGATTGAGGCGTTCTGGACAAACTCAACCAGCAGCTATATGGAGCAGAACAGGGAAACCACAACTAAGTCTTGTGTCGTACCTGAATCTAGTCTGAATTACAAAATGTCTGCATACAAGTCATTCTTGTTTCCTGTATGGACTGTATATTTGGCAACACACCATACCTCTGGCTTGGAGTCCAGTTCATCTGAGAGCATGGATTCGGCCAAAGAGTTCTACAGGGGAATGGAAAATATTCCATTCAGCACACAACATGTATACATTATAATCAGGGTTCTTGTGTTATGCATGTTTTTGTACGTACTTTTGAAAACAACCATTACCCATTGTTTCTTTATTCATTTTTAAAGGTATTTTCTTCACTTGTCTATTTGCAAAAAGTTTTAAAACTATTTGTTGCAGAGAAAACATGGCATACTTTTCCACACTGTGCCAGCAGCAAAACAAAAAACAGCTCCCAAAGTGAGTAGGAATGTGGAACCAGATTTACTGAACTAGCTTCAACCACTTGTGTCTGGTGTTTGTCACCGTTTGCTGGTCAGTAACAAGATAAGGAAATATTGCACATATTTGTTGGAGAAAACAGTCAGTAGGAATGTATGTATTAAACAGGAATTTATGCAGACAAGGTATTTTTATTTTCCATCATTTTAGTTTTAGTGTTGTTTTAAAACCTCTACAGAAATTAGTCAGAAAACAAATCAAGGTACATCCCTATTATCACATTTTTGAGACAGCAAACTGAAAGTGACCAGATGCTTACAAATGTTGCACATCTTTCAAAAGAATAAAAGTCTTGCACCGTAACGGTTGAATTTACAAAAAAATCCAGTTTAAAAAACAAACATACAATCCTAGGCGTGTCCGTAAGTTGATGGGCCAGTAAAGTTTGTTTTTAAATGAAGGTTGCAATGGATCTTTCAATCCACCTGGTTTCCAACTGTACAACTGGATCAGTGAGGTCGTGGTCTTGTGGTGAAAACTGTCATCTCCTGTTCCCCACAGCAGCTCCTAAATGCAAAATTCCAGTTAGTAGAAGCAAAAACTGATCATAAAATTAATACAACTTGAAACAAGGTTTTATAAACATTTTTCTAAAGAGACCCACAGAAGAGTCTCTTGATAAGCAGTTTAAAACCCAAACTACAAATCAGCAGCACTGCGTACTAAAACAAACGAATAGCTTACAACGCAGATGTGAACGCAAAGGGCCAAATATGTTCCTGCACGCTACGCGAATTTTGATAAACTTTTAAAGAAGCTGCATCATCAAATAGCTAAGAACAAATACTGATTTCATATAAAACAGCGTTCTTTAGAGGCCTCTTCCAAAAAGAGACACTCGTCTAGCTAACTCACCTAGCAGCACCCGGCAACGCATCAGTCCGGCAACACCGCCACAACTAGCGGCGTTCGCAACTAGCAAAATATCGACTACAGTTTATTATATAGCAACAAAAAACTTCCATATAAACCGCTTAAAGGCGCCTAAGTTGTCACAAGTTTACCTGCGCCGAGGGTGCCACAGTTAATTTAAGTTTCTTTATTCTGTGTGTTTCCGCCCTCCGGACGCAAGCACTTCCGCTCTACGGATCATCTCCTGGGACAGAAAGGTCGAGCACGCCTGTCGCGCTTCAAAACGCGCTTTTCCAGTTCAGCGGCTTGTGTTGCAGACTGATGGGTTTTTTTCGTTTATTGTTATGTTTATTTCATTGAATACACTTTACATGCTTGATTTTAAAAAAACAAACAAACAAAAAAACAACTGATACTCCTGCACGTAGTCATATTGTCATGAGTAGCATTCCAGTGAAAACTAAACAAGCAATAAATATTTTCGGTGTGTTACGTCACCTCAGCAGACTGGAAAACCAACAGCATCCAGTCTACTGTCCATTTTTTTCAGGCTTATCGTTTAGGTTTTGGTTGTAAGTCTTTCCAAATACAGCTGATTTTCACAGTACTTAGTTGCACTTACAAGTATAATTTTGATTTAGCAAAAGAACAAAAGAAGTGTGGGATGAAACAATTGTTTACCGCTGGACTGACACTGTAGTGGGCGTTACTGTAAGTGCACTGTTACTGTAAATGCGTTACTACTGCTGGACTTCTGGTCTTAACAGAAGTGAACAGAATGGCTAAACTGCGCACACTGGGCTTGAATGTCGGTGCGCGGGAGGCGAAGCACAGATGGAGTCCCGGCTTCACGCTGGGGGTCGCCGGTGTCCCCTCGGTCTCTGACGCGTGGCTTCGCCCCGATACATCGCGACACCGGGATTTCTCGACTCGAACGCCGAGAGCACCGTGAATCTGCACCGTTACACGGAGAACCCGAATACGGGGCAAACGCTTCACTTTTACAAATGATTTCAAAATTTAAAAAAAAAAAATTCTGTGGTTGTTTCAGTCGTTCAGTCAAGTCCGACACTTTGTGACCTCCTAGACTTTATCGCGCCACGTCTGTCTATCTGCAGGTGCTTTTTATACATCTGAATGGCGCCAAAGACACCTTTAACACATAGGGGGCCATCAGGGTTAAACTAATGGGTGTTATGAAGACTTTTCCTCCTGCGGAAGATGGGCTGTGAGAGTGAGGAGCAGAGACCAGAAGGTAGGCCTATGTGACCATGGTTCCGAGCTGTCACCTGTAGGGGGAGCTGTAGGCTGCCGGATGCACTGGAGAGAGGGAGCGTGAGCGATCCCTCCTTCACTTGTGGGGAACAAAGCCACAGAGCCAGAAACAGAGCCAGGGATAGAGGTAGCAGCCAGAGTGACAGATGATCCCTCATCCTGTGTGGCACCTCTGAACTAGGCAACACAGGTGAGCAGGAGCACCCAGACCACAGACAGTGTGGATTCCCCAAGGCTGTCTGTCATCCAGAAGGTATTCCTCACCTTACCCAAGGGTTCTGGTCTGGTCAAGACCAATCTGATCTTGCCAAATGTCAGCATGTTCCATGTCCTCATGTCACTTTGCTTTCTTTCAGGAGTCAGCAAAGAGGATCATCTCCGCATCTCCTAGGTGTATTATGGGTCTGGTCCAGCAGCAAGGTCCACGCTGATTCTGCAGCGGGTCGATGCAATCTGTCTGTCGTCTAGTGAGGTTTGCACAACGCTGAGAGTATGGAGAAGTTGACCGGAGAAGACAAGGAGCTGATTCGCGACAGCTGGGAGAGTCTTGGGAAGAACAAAGTCCAACATGGGATTGTTATGTTCACGAGGTAAGAAATCTGCTGTTGCTGTTTGTACAGGACAAGGGGCAGCACAGGTGTCAAGTACAGGGACACCTTTCTGGAAAGCAGCCCCGTTACCTGCGCTCAACGTACAGTTTTGCTGACATCGTCAAATAAACACACCAATGTCTGCAGAAGTTATGTTATTTCCAGAGCATCGTGGGGTTTTCCATATGCACATGAGGTCTCCTAACCAATTCCTGTCTGTCTGTGCTGCTGTGAGCACCATGCAGCTGTGGGGTGGCGTGCTGAAGGCACTCGAGTGTTGGTTCTGTCTGCACTGTGCCAGGGCTGAACACGGAGGCAGAAGTGCACCGACGGGGGCAGACCTGCTCTCCTTAGCCAGTGTTTTGCTAATGAACCTCCCACGCGCTAACATGCTTAGAAACGGGGAACTGACACTCTTGGCCCGTCGTCCCCCTGCTGCTGCATGGGAATGGGAGCCTTACTTGTTGCTTGGAGACAGCAAGGTCTTTATTTTGAACCACTGCTGCTAAAAGCCATGCTCTGCAGACAGACGTATCTCGCTGGGTCTTTAATGCCTTTGCCACAGTCCAGACCCCTTCCAAAACCACATTTGGCTGCATGAGACATGAAGCCTGCAGCCGAAATGATTCATCACTGCATATTTTCGCGATAGCACCAGACTCTCATTGCACGTTGCTGTGGTGGACCCGTCTGCTCCTACAATATTGTTGTGTATTGTAGAGATGACAGAGAGGAAGAAACATGAACCCTGGTGAAACAGAGAACGGATCGCAGCAGACTGTAGTGAGGATCCCATCCTGAAGTGTAAAAACGGAGAGTGAAAGCATACATCTGCTAAGGTCTTGGTTATGCACCGTGGTGACTTCCATTTCCCCTGTATGGCAGGTTGTTTGAATTGCATCCAGAGCTGCTCAGCCTGTTCCACTACAGCATGAAAGATGGATCTGTGCAGGACTGCCTTTCAAGCCCAGAGTTTCTAGACCATGTGACCAAGGTAAGTGTTGCTGCTACGGCAGAATAATTACACAGCAGCAGGGGACGCACAGCCAGGGCTCTGGTATCTTGAAACGTAGTCACCTAAGAGGAGAAAAATCCAGGTGCAGATTCCCCCATGCACCTAACCCAGTGAATTCATTCTGGAAAAAGCTGTTAATAAATCACAGCAAATCAAAGTTTTAATGGTGAAGTTTTTATGACCTCCTGACTCTCAAATTTGACATCCATTTGTGGGAAAATCTAATCTGGTTTTTTGCATTCCGTCCCAATGGACACTTCCGTTAGCACCACATAACAAAGCAGTTTATCTTCATTATTTTCTTTCATTGTTACCATAATACAATGCGACTGCCTGGCTGTGCTTATTCAGCTCTTTATGAAATTTACATGCTGTACAGTCACACACACGCATTCATACATACATACATACATACACATGATGTTCAATGCTTCAATATTTTATGCAAAAGTAAAAAAAAAAAAAAGAACAAAAAAGACAAAAACATCCATGAAAATGATGCTAATGAAATATCAAGGTGACTTTTGTATAGTCTGTGTTACAATAATTAACACAATTATGATAGGTGAAACTGACAAACAAGGGGTAACGGTGGCAGAGAAATAGCAGAACTGCAAAGATGACTGCATGTGTCGTAGGTGTTGAACAGCTCACCTGTCAGGCGGTGCACCGAATTCAAACTCACTGTATGTAAATGCAAAGAAACGCTCAGTAAATTGAAGCTGCTGCCGTTCCGTTGGGTCCTTTAGGTGATGCTTGTGATCGATGCAGCGGTCAGCAACCTGGATGACCTGAATTCGCTGGAGGAGTACCTGAACAACCTGGGGAGAAAGCATGAAGCCGTTGGCGTCAGAATTCAATCATTCGCCGTGAGTTCACCTTTGATCTTCAGCAGCAAGTTGTAATCAAGTTCTTCACTGTAGCTTCGTCTTTCAGACATCATGCAGATTCACATCCTGAGTTAATACATACAGATGACTTTTGAACCGAACCATGATGGAGCTCAGTGCCCAGGCTGAGCTGCTTATATGATCACGGTTCTCTGGCCCGTGCTTATATGTTGCACGTGTGTGTTTTGCATTTCCTGCAGGCAGTGGGGGAGTCTCTCCTCTACATGCTACAGCGCAGCCTGGGCCCAGCCTACACCACCACCCTTCGCCAGGCTTGGCTCAACATGTACAGCATCGTGGTGGCAGCCATGAGCAGTGGCTGGACCAAAAACGGTGAGCGTGACAGCGACTGAGGCCATAACCCTGCGGGGTGTCACTAGAGCACAGCCGACAGGGGGTAGGCGCTTTGCGCGGCTTTACATACGTCCACATGTTGGGCTGCTGCAGGGCACCGCTCTGATGCCAGGCAGTGGAGTGAGCGGCTTTGGAACACAGTACGACTGAAGCACTTTGATTCTGATGGCGTAACGTCCTTGCAGCATCGCTAACGTCTTGAAGCTACGTGTGGTTGCTGCAGTTTTACAGGAACAACGCGTGAATGCTAATTGCCAGCTGGCCATGGAAACACGCTTCATCTGCAGAACACGTTCAAAAACAAAAGTAGAGATGGCTGGAGACCGTTCATGTTCTTCTATCTGTATAATGGATTTATATGTCAGTTCAAAGACGTGATGACAGTAATGATGTTGTTGTGTGTCTATTGCAAGCCTCATGGTCTCAGATGCTGAAAAATAGGAGCAGATGCCTCTGCTGCAGTTGTGGCATTTTGTTTCCTTCTGTGGTGAAGAAATTCAACAAAAAACAAAGATTTATTAATCTGACAGCTCTTTGTGATGAAGCATTCTGTAGGACAGCTTTGGTGTGTATGTTCAGTGCTTTTTGATGCATCATACCTACCTGGTGTGTATAAGATGTTTTTTTGATGGTAAAATGCTTCACCTTTTGGGTCTGGTGGATGTACTCTGTGCTTTGGTGTACACTGAAAGTTTAATGTATCTGCCGTGGGGAAAAAAACCCCCACAAACTTTGTATTCTTGTGTCGCTTCATCCACCAGGCAGCTGAGAAGCATTCTCTTCATCCCTGTGTTTGCTGCAGTCCTTCCCTGTGTTACTGATGTGTTGTGATCTCTGGTGGAAATGTTAGCCATTTGCTGTACCCACGTAGCCGCACAACAGGAGCAGCAACCTGAGAAACTGTGAAGCGACGGCATGAGCGTGCTTGTTGGCTGCGGGGTGGCTCAAAGAGGGGAAAAGCAGAACAAACGCTGTAGAAGAAATGATCCGTAAAATGCGACTGTTCTCCGTCATCTGCACGACTGTTACCACAATCCAGACCGCCTTACTCCAGGTGTACACACGAGCTGATTCTCCTCCTTTGCACACAGAGCTTACAGAAATGCACATTCGATCACTTTATCATACACCTGCCAAGCTGCCTATCTAGGCAGTGCTGACTGTTACTCCACCCTTTTTGAAAAGACTGTTATAACTATAATGGGAATATTACATTGTTATATTAAAGGGTCCACCAGATTTAAGGATTGAGGGAGCTGGGCTGTAGCTAAAACCCTATGATTTAATGGTAAAAATATGACTAATATTAAAAAAAAAAAGTAGGTTAGATGGAATATTTTGCTACAAGCTGAAAAGAAATGATTTTCATCGCAGACTTGGCCTGACAGTGATGCTAACTGACATGTAAATCCACAACCGGTTGGATCCTGGCCTTTAGTAGCTGCCAACAATATGAGCAGTTGTAGAAGGCAGCGAATGGTAAGGAAAAGGCATTATTTTTGTGTTAATATGAAATGGTAGACACTTTGTGTACAGTTACATGGTTCCTTCATTTTATACATTTACCAAAATGCAAATGCCAAACATTATTTAAATAACCAATTTAGTGCTATTGTCAAAAATGCCTGTAGCGTGATGGTTGTTGCTGTCTGGCATCATTTGTGAAACCCTTCTAGTTTGATATTTTCCAGGTGTTCATGCAGACAAAACCAGCGCTGCACAGGATGGCATCTCATAGTGACCCGTGTAACCATCTATAGGTGATTCAGCTACTGTCAAGTGCACCTTTGTAAATCCTGAGCAGGATGTACCGTATTTTTAAAGCTTTGTGAAAATACAACTTAAAATATCAGATTATTAGACAGCTTTCCTCAGCATAAGGACATTTTGTTAGGCCTTCGCTGAGCCTTGAAATTCAGATTTTTCTACATACAGAACTCCTAAAAAGTGTGTTGTAAACAGTACAGCTAATGTTTGGTCCTTAAAGGAAAGCCTTTGTCATTTGTATTTTGTCACCACTCTTCCTGCAGAATGGACAGATTTGGGCTTCGAGTCATGGTCAGGCCCTTGCAAAAGGTGAAATAGATTTCAACCCCCTGCCGCAGATCTTCTCTTCTTGTAAATCTCCTCAATGCATGTGGCTTTGACACCAGACTGTCATGGTACCTGTGCAGTACTTAATGTTCAGCAAGCATTTCCACGTCTACCTCACAGACACAACTGCTGATGAACAGCCAGTTTCACCTGGCCACTCTAACCCAAAACACAGGAATAATAACAGAAAATGCACTCATCTAACAATCATTTTCTTCAACCAAGCAGCTTGTGGAAGGGGCACGTGACTCATTGTGATGTGTTGTGCGCTCACTTAAAATTAAAGGATCTCATGACTTTGACTCAAGCCCCCGTGTCTGCTTTATGTTCTTACTGGGGACAGTGACCGATTTGATCCCACGATGCCAGACTTCCCTTGCTGCCGCTTTTCTCAGGTTATGCAAGCATCCTCTCCCGACTCTTCCCCTTGGCAACAGAGACGAGGCTGGCTTAATTCGAATGTGGGAACAGAGTGGAAACGTGCGTCCCTCTAAATACCACACAGATGTTACGCTCCGTGTTCCACGATCCAAAGCTGTTATTTTCAGGAACCCAAAATGTAGGGAAAAGCTGAACCCAAAGAGGCCACATTTGTGGAATGGCTGCACAAAGCAGTGACTCAGTGTGCTGGGTGCCGAATCAAAAAAAAAAAAAAAGCAACAAACCCATTTGCTTTCACGTTCCATCATTCTGTCCATCCTGTGCATGACATGGTGATCACTTACAGGAGCCAATTATGCAACCTCATTTTGTTCTGGTGCTGAAGAATTCCTGCATGCTGGAACCACAACTTTAGCAGCAAAGAGCTGAGCAGTTGCACTTGAACAGGCAGCAGCCTTAGTAAACCTGCACCAAAAAAAAAATAATCCATGTTTATATTTCTGTATTTTCAGTTAATGGCCCCACTTTCCCCCCCCCAAATTGTATTTTAAAACAGAAATTGTGTCCAGCTTGACAAGTTATTTGAATAGTTTGAGGGGAAAAAAAAGTATGCATTTGAAAAGGTGCATTTTCAGTTGCATTTCCATGACGTGTGTCAATGAGAGTTATTCCCCCTCCCCCATTAACACTTGTAGGTTTGAAGCTGGCAACTTAGCTGTTCTTCCTCATGCAGGCTTCATTTTACAGTCCAAAAGGTACGTGCTTTGGGTGAAGTGTTGATTGAGTTGATCTTACTGCATATAAAGTACACATGAATGGATGAGAGTGAGCGCTCTTGCATTGGCAGGATAGAATCCCAACCCCTGTGACCCTGCCCTGGAGCACCAGGTGATGTGAAAGTTATTGTACATGTGGGATACTCCCTACATTAAAGCAGGAACAACCTCACCTGTATGCAAGACCAGGTACTAAAAAGTCTTTAGAATAAATCATTACCAATTCAGTTGTGTTCTAAAGGTGCAAAAAAATAAAAAATAAATAAAATCAACAAATAAAAAGCTCAAGCGATTCTGCAGCAACTCACAACACTGCAGGAATAATAATGCCAATATCAAAGACATTTATTTTCCCCTGACATTTGTGATGGACTTGTAAAATAGCAGGATGCTAGGCTATGCATGGGATACATTTCATTACTATTTCTTTCAGGATAGTTTGGCAATTGCAGATTATACTTTTATTCCCATTTTATTAAAATCAAATTTTTGGGAACACTCAGAACAAGACGGAGTGAAACAACCCAGAAGGAGAATAAAGTCTAAATTTTGAAAAGCAAATATACCAGTAGAGTACAATTTTTTTTTAAAATAAACCGAACAAACCTGGCAGAATGAGAAGCCTGAAGGAAAAGGTTAGCTGTACATTTGAGTGCAAGAATTACACTCACCACCAAAGCTATAAAGTCAGCTGGCGACGAAGGAAAATTATCCCTGAACTGAAAGTGGGTGACAAAAATGAAACCTGTGGGGGTCCAAGTGCCAATGGCTGTCCACCCTTCCTGGGCATTCTAGGTAGGAAGAAAGACAGTAACCACAGCTAAGAGAAGACAGGCATTGCTAGAAGTGAAACTTGACATGCAGGTTTGCTGATTTTCTGCATTGCTTGCACACAGTCCCAGTTCCCATCAGCATGGGATGATGGGTTCACAACCAGTGTTGGGGTTAAGCAAAATGCTCTGTGCTAGTGGTGGTTCCCAGGCTCTCCCACAGTACCAAGGAACACTAATAAAACTGGACTCGTAGTAGCCGGACAGACAGAATTTTACCCCAAAAGATGAGATGCAAATTTCAGGAAACTGCTCATCCCACTTATGTTTGGCTTGGTCTTAAGCCTTTCCTGGAAACACTGGGCACCAGGAGGAAGGTCAATGTTGCTGCCAGTATCCCAAACCCACTAGAGCACATAATGGTTTGTATTTGCTTTTTGAGGTACAAAAAAAAAAAATCCTTTACAATCAGATGTAAACTGGGCAGAAGGGATAAATCATTTAAAAAAAAAAAAAATCTAAATACCACTTCAAATACAAAAACATTTGACCCATATTTGGTAGATAAATTATGCAAATGGCTTATGAGAAAGCATAGCCTTTGGAGAGGGTTTTGGTTGCTATAGAAACCATAGCATAGGAAGGTTTTAGCAGTCATGGAACTGATTTACAAACCTGCTGTCTTGGATGTACAGCAGGCACCAATGTTTGTGCTTAACTTAAATCTTGGTTGCATACAGAGACATCTCCAGTATCTCCTTCAGTACTTGAGGTTCTGATCATAATGTTGACAAAGTGTTGTGACCTTTACCCCCCCCCCCCCAGCACAAATGTACATGAATGCATAAACATGCATTTGAATCACATAACAGGAATCAGGGCACAGTTTTTGCACAATATGAGCAAATGAAAAACAGACATACATTATTTTTAGAAGCCTGCAAATGGATGTTGGGGCATGGGAGACTTGGTGTTGCTATGGCAACCCCCCCCATATTTGCCAAGGTGCACCGTGGTGTTTGTTGTGTAGGTGCCCACTCTGGTGTCAGCCAGTGTTATTGAATTAGCAGGGTCTGATGGGAATGAAGAGGTGTCCATGGATGGGGGGGCTGATAAAATAATCAGGTTACTGGAGACAACTGTGCTTCACCCCTGGGGGGGGGGGTCCTGCAGTGCATTTCCCCCAATTCATCATAAATAAAAGCTGAACTTGCATTCAGAAAGTGGACTCACTGATATTCTCATTTAAAAAAAAAAAAAAAAAAATCATAAGCAGCCATCTGTTTTAATATGACAAGGAAATGAAGCACCCGCAAGAGGAAGATTTTGTATATTAAGATACATTTGACTATCTACTCCTCATCCAGTGTTAACAGCTGCTTAATTTAATGTCAAGTGAAAGAAACCTGAACATTTCTAAACCCTACTTGTATATAGATGAGAAAACCCAAACTTACCCTGAGAGCAGAACAGAAGGTATAACTACTGTTTGTAAAGACCACACAGTGGACTGGTGGTATCCAGCTTCTTTAGAAATAGTTTTGTAACCTTTTCCAGCCTGGTGAGCATCGTCAATTGTTTTTCTGAGATCCTCAAAAACCTCCCTTGTTATAGCCATAACAAACTTCTACAAACACTGAAGCCCCAGCTTTCTGCTCTTTCAAAGCTGTCACCCCCCCCACTCACACCTGTTTGTCAGCCAATAGACTGAAACACCCGACTCTAATTTCCCCTTCAAATGAACTGAAAATCCTAGAGGTTCACATACTTTTGCCACACACAGACATGTAACATTGGATCATTTTTCTGAACTGATCAGTCAACAGCTAAAATGTTTTGTCTCATTTGCTTAATTGGTTTTTCTTTATTTTTTACTTGTATGAAAATATGATCACATTTTAGGTCACATTTATGCAGAAAGAGAAAGTTCTAAAGGGTCTGCAAACTTTCAAGCTCCACCGTAGCTGTCTTCTTGCCCGGGTGACACATAGTGCTGAGTAATGATGCGAAAAATTAGAGCAAATTGTTTGACCATAATGATTTGGGGCTGTTTTAAGGACCTGGGTTCCTCACAGCCAACACTGATTCACCCCAAATTCCTCCGTATCTTGGTGTGTTGGTGAGCTGTGTGATACAGCGGTGGTTGTTGGTAGACCAGTGAATCTCTGACTAAATGGAGGGAGAAAAGAGCAAATTGCATTTTTGGAACTATCAAAACTTCACTGTGATGGAGACATGAAACCATGAGCTTGAACAATCATTTGGTGATGGTAAAAGCTTTTTTGCTATGAACCTCCCTCAGCATCCAAAAGTAAAACTTTCACTTAATTTATTACTACAATTCACAGTTCAGGATATTTCTGCTGTGTTCTAGAAGTCTGATCCAGCTGCTTTGACACATTTACTTTGGAGATACGTCAGGATGTGGACTTACTGGCGGGATGTTCATTCAGCTTTTCAAAAGACTGCTAATAATCTTTAGCAAAAATTTTAGTTGTCACCCTCTTGTAGCCTATTGTCCAGTAATTCTAGGATAAGCTCCACACTTCCACCACCTTGACCAGGATGGAGCAGCTAAGAAAAAGGATTTGAGATCTTTCCTCTGACTTTCCAGATATATTCTCTACCACTTTTATGACACCTTCTATTTAGAGTTGGGTGTGTAGGCCATATTCCTGATAGATACAGGAACATCTATCCCTGCCACTTGGTTGTGCTTCACAGTATCTGCTGCCCATGCCCGCATCTTACAGCCTGCTAAGCGGTGCTGGATTGTCTGAGGGACTTCACTGAGATCAAATGATCTAATTTGTTAATGAATTCTTTAAGAAATAAGATACATTGATGTTCAAGCCTTGGTCATAAAACATTTAGCTTTTGGGTGTGTCTTTCCAACCCTAGACTGGGCCACGAGACTTGATCTCAAAATTTATTTGGAACAATAAGAGGCCAAGAATCAAGCTCCTGAAACTCAGTCAACCAAAAGAGATGGGTGCAGCTTTACTGCCAGACATGAGACTTCTCTACTGGGCAGCATTTAACCGGTTCTGTCTCAGATCAGACTCTCTATGGGTCGGTATTTCTCCTTGCGTTACCTAAGATTACTAAGGTCCCTGTCTTTCATTTATAAATTTAAAAAGATTCTGGGTCTCATCATGAATTTGATTACTCCAGCTTCCTTCTAATCTGGAGAGATATTAAGAAACACCTATGGATTCCCTGCAGTCTTTCTATTTGCTTTCCTGTTGCCCTCTACAGTTGCCTTTTGGATACTGGTGAGCAAAACTTCTGCAGAAGATTGGCTTCAGAGCAAACGTATCCCCTGCCTCTGTGAGAGGCCAAGAAATTTTTAAATAAGATGACAACAGAAGACGACCATCACTCATTTATGTTCACTTTTGTACAGATTGCTGAATGGAAGGCTTTAGACCTTCACTATGACACAGCATTTTGGAAAAGTTCCTTACTGGGCAGAAACTTCCCTCTTGTGTGGGTGGAGACTGTGGTGCAAGTCAAAAAGCTGCTTCTACGAATGAAAGCAACACCTCTGAATCTCAGTGAAAAGCTACGTTTGGCAAAACTGCTTGTTGACCACAGTTTGGGTAGAGTTGAGGAGCACTACCCAGGAGGTAGTATTGAACCATATGTCAACAGATCAGTGTATTTGGGAGCTTCTGGGACAGATGCAGAACAATAAATTCAAGAAATAACAACGTGTCGATCTCAGAGTTCCTTAACTGTGCAACTTCACCTTCAACTTCCCAAGTAGAGGCTGTAGTGCCACTTTGGAGTCTGAGACGGTGGGCAGTGCAGTGTTGGCAAGGGACAGGATTTGCCTTGACTGACAGCTCTCCATTGCCTCCCCCTCAGCAGAGTAATGGTAGTGGCAAATGAAGCCTCATCAGCAAGACCTTCTCAAGCATCTGGTCTGCACACTTGGGAGAGACTTTTGGGGAGTGTTGAATCGGGGAAGGGTGTAGGAGAGCTCCTTGGTATGGTCCCAGATTTGGCCCTTACAACTTTTATTTCTATGTTTTGTTCCCATTTTTCTTCTACCTCATAGGGGTGATGTCCACATTTCGTCCTGTTAATAAAGCCTACTTCTGAGTGTGGAACCTTGCTGTCTGGAGCCTCTGTTCCTCTCCCAGCAATGAGGTCTAGAGCATCTACAAACAGCTGAACAATGATCTCCAAACTTGGTTCATTTTTATAAACCCTCATTTCAACAACTGGGACATCAAGATCTGAACATCTAAGCACATACAGTGGGATCTAAAGGATGGTGAAAGAAAGCAAAGAGACATTAAACCAAGAAGGCAGTGTACTTGTGTGTTCTACAGAAATAAACTGTCTGGCAGCTGCAGAAAGAAAAATGAAAAAACTCCTACACAGAGGAAACAAGAGAAAATAATCCTCTGAGTTCCAAGTGTCCTTTGGAGGAGGCCAAATGCCAGCAGGATCTCTTGGACCAGTTTTACTGGATGGGGATCTGGGGAGATTTATGGAATTTCTGTGTCTCCTGGTAATGTGTCAAACTTCCCCCCTCACCATTATTGAGAATCACTGTTAAGGCAAAATCTTCTCCTTGGGATGGCGTGAACATTGTCAGACCTCTCCCAAGGTCCACAAAGAACCACCATCTTAGTCCCTCTTTGCTGCTATAAGAGCCTCCACTCTTGTGGGAAGGCTTTCCACCAAATTTAGAACGCGGCTGTGGGAATTTGTTCCCATTTGGCCACAAGAGGATCAGTGAGGTTGGGCACCGATGTCAGGAGAGAAGGACTGGCTCACAGTCAGCATTCTAGTTCAACACAAAAGTGTTCATTAGGATTGAAGTCAGGGTGTTGTGCAGCCACTCAAGTTCCACAACTGTATAGAATGTGTTTGTATGCTGCGTGGGTGGAGCTGAAACAGCTTAGCTCAGGGATTACAAGGGGTGTCCACACACTTTTGACCATGCAATGTATTTTCATGTCATTTTCTAACAAATTTTAATGTCATTTTCCCATAATCATGCACTGAGTTGTAAACATGCTGGGGTTTAATCTGAAATTGACATTAGGACTGCAAGGAGCTTCAGAAGAATTAATGCAGGCAGTTTTTGGTTCTACTGTTCCTCTAATCAGCAGCCCCTCACCTCTGGCCAGACCTTTCCAGCTGGGGACGTCGATTTCTCATCGATGTGGAAAGGACAGATCCATGTACCCTGACCCTTTAAACTATTCGCTGGGGAACAATCAAATTGCAGTGCTGGGGAACAGCACAAAGGTGATCAGTAATCTTGTTGGAAGCAATTGGTGGAGGAAGCAAAAAGGACAAAACAGAAGGCGTCCACAATCGATAGGTCAGTTAAATTTAAAAGTAAATAGGAAATGGTCTTAAATTCATAACAAGTATGTGTCCTCTACTGAGCATTAATTTTCTAAAAGGTCTCTTTCTGTTATCACGCAAACAGTATAAACCCATTAGGTTGCATTAGTGACGGAAATGACTGAAGCTACTATTAGTGGGAAGTAATTCAAGTGAAGAGAAACGTGAGCAGGCAGTTCCTAGAACCCGGAGACCCAGGGGGGGTCATGTAGCATTTCACTTTTCACAAAGCAGGGCAGACCTGAGAAACGGGGGGGGGGAGCCACCCCTGCGGTTACAGACCTGTCCTCTACAGTGGCAGTTTGGATACTGGTGAGCAAAACCCAACAATGTAGTTGTTCTTCTGCAGAAGATCGGCTTCAGTGGCTGTTACACAGCAGAGCCGGTATCTCTAGTCCTCCTGTCAGCCTGTATCACACTTACGGTCTGCTTTGATCACATAGATGAGATTCTGTCAGTAAGTGGGTTTTAAGTTTGTAACATAAGAAACTTTCGCTTCAGTGGCAGGAGAGCATGACAGCAGAGACACAAGGTGCAGAGATGCACTGTATGGCCAAAAGTATGTGGAGTATTTGAAAATCCATTCCAAACCCATTGGGATTTATATGGAGTCGTTCCCCCCTTTGCTGCTATTAGAGCTTTCACTCTTCTGGGAAGGATTTCCACCAAATTTTGGAATGCGGCTGTGGGAATTCATGTCCATTCAGCCACAAGAGCATCAGTGAGGTTGAGCACCAATGTAGGGAGAGAAGGCCTTGCTCGTGGTTGCTGTTCCAGTTTATCCCAAAGGCATTCAGTGGGGTTGAGGTCAAGGCTCTGTGCAGCCACTCAGGTTCTTCCACACCAACCTGGGCAAACCATGTGTTTATGGAGCTCATTTTGGGCAAGCCGGGGCACAGTCATACTGGAGCAGGAAAGGAGCTTCCCCAAACTGTGGCCACAAAGTTGGATGCACACAGTTGTCTAGAATGTGTTTGCATACTGCATAGGGCCAGCTGAAACAGTTCAGTCATTAGAGGGAGGGGGTGCACATACTTTTGCCCATGCATCACCAAGAACCCTGCTGGGTCACAACTCCAGAGACCATTCCTGCTACACAGTGTTGAGGTGCCACACATGCAGAGAAGCTCAGCAGCCTGCAGGTCTTTGTGAGAATCAGTGACGACTCCTCTGTGTCTCGTGGCTGATACCAACACGTCTCTGTATTTGTCCTCCATGATGCTGGGGTGTCAGAAGCACTCTCGCCTTCACGGCAGCATACAGACCGTGTCCAAACTCAGAGGTACAGAACGCTCTTCAGCATGTGGGTCTGCTGGATGACCAAGTTCTCACCATGTGTACAAATGGTGCACAAAAGGGAACAGACGAGTCCAGGGGCCACGGCCACTTCAAAGGTTCGCACCGGAAAACACGGCCCTGGCTTGAGAGCCGTCATTACAGAGTGCAAAGACCTTCAATCTCTGCCCTGTATAAAATCCACATTTAGGTTCAAATGACAGAATGTTTGTTTTCCTTTATTTTTTCCAAAAAAGAAAAAGAAAAAAAGATGAGTCCAAAACTGTAATTAGGAATTCAAGCCTGACACTGGAGCACTAAGCAATTTTGTGCAGGGGACAAAAATAAAGGCTGGATGAGTTTAAAAGGCAAGCAGTAGCAGGGAAACACAATTAGATTGCCAAACTGATGAAAATTTCTCCTTTAATTGTGCGTGCTGGCAACATTTTGCTGTTTGTGGTTTCACAGTTTGCTGACCTGGCTTGTATGACTTACAACCTTAATATCTGAATCACACTTTGAAGACACAAAAATAAGTCAGCCTTCATAACTGTATCCAATTTATTATACTCATAAACCTGTTTGTTTGTGCAAGACCACAGACAAAATGAGTATCACTGGATTGTAATAAAATATCACGTTTAACTTTTTAATGAGCGCAGTCCCTAATTTCATCGCCTGGGTAAGCATAAGTTTTAAAATGAAAAATCCAGTCATTTTATTTATTCTCTCCTGCATGTTCACTTCCACAAAGATTTTATTTCTTTTTGGCAGCCCACTGTCATGACAGTCATGAAGAACAATGGATTTGCACTTTGCAGGAGAAACAATGATGAATTTTAACATTCATATAACAGCGTGTATGAGCAGACACCCCAAGGACAAATTTTTGATGGAACATTTCTTGTGCCTCTTTTAAGCCAATTCCTGTCAGTTGTGGCACTTTCTGTCATTAATTTCTCAGATGTAGGAATGCCTATGAACAAAAAAACACCTTAATGTGTGCATTCAGGGCATCTCTGTTGTGGAGAAAACCAGAGCTGTGTTCACTTCTGGTTGTTTCTTTTATAATCTCACCCCCAAAGCCAAAAAGACAGAAGTGGGACAGCATGCGCTAGCTGAAGAACTCTCACATGAGCACCCAAACAAAACAACAAGCGCAGGTGAAATCTCTGCGCTCCACTGCGTTGTGATGAAATCACTCCAAGAGCATTCATTTGCCGTCCCCGCCCATATGACCTGCAGTAAACTCACAATTTTGGGCTTGCATTTTGAAAATATATGCAAAGAAATGCATCCAACTTGTACACTTAGCTCAGTTAGTTTGCTCAGAAACACCCTGACCCATTCTTCCTAAATGCGATGCAATAATAACTGGACCAGCGCTCTAGAGATTCTAGACGTTCTTCGGAAATGCAGCTTGACGAAACAGCAGTGCAAGAGGTCATAAAAACAGTATGTTGCATAAATACACTGTGAATAAACACAGAAAAAGTATACTGTATGTACAACAAAGATAAAAATTCAAAAAAGCTTCCAAAAAATATGGTAAATTATTATAAATTATTCAAAAGACTTAAATAAAAGAGTGCCATGGGTAGCCAATGCTATAGAAGTTAGCACTAATGGAGGGATTACTGCATAAATATCTTGTTTATTCCCAACAACACACCCCAAATCAGGCTCACTATCACTGGGGGTGGGGGTGTTAAATGAGTGTACATACACATATGCGGACTGAGTGGATGGCAGTGAAGTCCGGGAGACCCACAGCCTGTTAGACCTTTGAGGAAGTGTAGGTTAAGTGCCAGTACTGACAGGATAAGTGTAAGTCAGAGCAAAGAGGCAGACAGAGACAGAACAGGTTGACAACGTGGGGGCTACCTCCTTACTGAGCGGCTTTTCCTCAGCATTCTGGTTAGATGCTTTTTTTTTTCCAGAGGGACCCCTTACTGCAAAAAGTCCAAGGGGTGTGGAACACAAAATTTCCTGCATGTTGCAGGTGCTGGTAAATTATGGCAAGCTGTAGTCTGGCTATAACAAGGTGGGCTGTGGCCAAGTGTGAGATCGTGCCATCGTTCCTGGCTCCACATAGACAGTTCATGCAGCATTTGTCAGGCCATGCTGGATTGTCAAAGGACTTCTTCCTTCAAGGCACAGCAAGAGAGCGTAAGGGACAATGCAAACCCAGACCAATTTACATTCATGGTGGCAGGATGGTTTCCACTGGCCCCATACCAAACCCCACGGTGTTACAAAAACATAGAGGCAACAGGGCTGGGGTGGAAACATATATGAAATTTGCACTGCAAAGTGCTGGCACCAGTGGGAAGGGTGCAGCAAAAAGGAATAGGGCCTTGTAGAGAGCCAACGCACTGTGAGATGTCTTGGTGTGACTCCGCGTCACACATTCTCAAGCAGTGGCTGCAGCAGTGGCACAAGCAGTGCGTGGACTGACACAGCGCCCTGGTAAGAAACATGCAGTGACCCTCAGGGACTGAGAGCGAGTCTGGACTTCACGTATGCATGTGATGTAGCAAGGACTCAGCCCAGCCCTGGCGACATGCAATGCTGTGCCCTACCTTGATGGTTCATCCACGTCGTCATGTGGTACACAGCTGTTTTGAGTCCGATTCACTGCTTTCAGACCCATTTTGTTGCCAGAATATTTTTGGCTTAAGATTTTCATATAAGTTACCAATAGATACCAACTCATGCCTTTAGTGTTGTGTTTACAAGATGAATACTTCACCATAAACATCACATATCACTGGTTAAAAACAGCAATAATAATAATAATAATAATAATAATAATAATAATCACAAGAACATTAAGGAAAAATGTGGAAGAAACATAATACAACAAAGCTGCTGAAAGCCATGGGTTTCTCTGCCCTCTTTTCCTTTGGCAGAGCTTCATTTATGTCATATTCCAGTCTTCAGCCATGTTGTGCCCTATAAGACTGCTGTCAGTAGGCATGTTCTCTCACTACAGATGGCTTCACAGAGCTGCTTCTGAGATGTGGTAGAAGATGCACTTCTCTAACCGCTTCAGCGCATGATCCTCTAGCCTTCAGGAGCCCGAGGAAGAAGGAGAAAAATCTGTGAGGGCCAAACTGGCCTGCTGTTTCACACATCTATGGTGACACGTGACCTCCAGTTGTTACTAATGCGGATGCTGACATCGTCCTGACCACGATCCGGTGATCCCTCATATGGCAAGCTTCAGGAGGGTGGAGACAACACGTGGAGGAACCACAGCGAAGGGGTGGGAGATCTCTGGATGCAGAGTAGCTGAATTATCTGCAAAAGAAGCTGACTTTGCTGAGAGAAGATGCAGCCTTTTGAGGCGAGGCAAGCCAGTCTTTCACTGTCTCCAAAAGTACTTCTGCAGCTGCTATTGGTTCATCTGTGCCAGTACTTACACGCTGGCCCCGGTTCTGGCTCTGCTGACACCAGTGGTCCGGCAGACGGTCCTTGCGATAAGCCTTACTTTTCAGGGTTCGAGGCAGCAGGGCTGGATTCTGCAGTTGGAGAAACACTGGAGCATACTGCTCGTTGCTTCTTTGCGGTGTGGGGTTTGGGAAGCAGCACGGGGATGAGGCCCACGCAGGTGGTGAGGAGTGGCTGGGGACAGGGAGGGGTTACTGATAGCCTAACTTTGTGTCCATCAGGGGGCTAGAAGCAAAGGCATCCTCAGGCTCCTGGGGGTCCTGCAGCTCTGTCTCGTCAGTTTGTGTCTGTGCTTCCTCCTCGCCTCCACGCGTTGACCCCCGCCGGTTTCCCATGGCACCATAGCTCAGATGGGCTGGAGATGCCATTGGGGTGAGGCCCAGTTCTGGCTCTTGGAGGACAGCTGCCACAAAGAGCTGGGAGAGCAAACGGGAGATGCAGGCAGGGTGGTCACTACGGAGGAATTCCAAACCCATTCATATCACAGTAACACAGCACCTATCACTAGCTGCTCATCCTTTTCTCATTCCATCTTGTTCAAGTTGTTTACTTCAACCAAAAAGTATTTCAGTACTTGACAATAAAAAAATTATTTTCAATATTATTAAAAAAAACTTTTGTTGAATAATTTTTAATCTGCCTAAGGCATTACTGTAATGGAGCCTAGAAAGATGTGCTGTTAAGAGAAGTTATGTACGTTGGAATTGGGGGTGGAGGAAATGCTGCCCCTCTCAGCGTCGGTGAAGACGCCCTCCGCTGGTTGGTCAGACATCTGTAACGCACAGAACGAATTAAGGTTCTTGTGTACACACACACACACACACACACACACACACACACACACACACAGAGCCACACACTATTCCACACATTTAGTTCTCTGTGGTCACACATCTCTACACTCAGGTCTATACTAATGCTGTAATCTTCAAAGTGGACCTGCAAAAATACGCAAGTCCTCCACTTAACTGACCCAAATTTGATAGATTTTGGATTTACCAGACATTTTTGTCAGTACATCCCGCAATAGTAAGAGCAGTATGTTCAAATTATGTTTCAAAATACATCATTTATTATTTAATGGAATTTCATTTCAAATAGACATTAATTTACAGAAATTTGGATTTAGAAGACATAACGATATCAGACCCAAAATTAGTCTATAGCTTTATTACCAATGCCTATTTAATTATACATCATTAAAATTTAAAAATATTAGAATCACAGCATTAATAAGCTGGTACATGACTTGCTGCGGGAGAAAAGATGGCATTAGACTGTCCAAGGACATTCTGACAACAGTCCACAGCTGACCTGGTAGCTGGTGGCCTTGGCAGGCTGCAGTTTCCTCAGACAGAGGCCGAAAAGGGAGAAGGTAATGCACAGGAGCAGCGAAACAAAAGTGAAGAGCGTGACAGGGCGCAGAGGACCTGGAGAGCAGAAAACACACTTCCATCGGGCTGAGAGAACCACACTGACTGAATAGCACAGGTCTTTCTACAGCAAGGACTCTCAAGCCTCAGTATTGGAAGACCCTGTTGGGTGATCTGGAAAGTTCAGTAAATGAAATTCACAAATTAAAGTTAAAGGTTCATTTTACTGTGATGTTATCTTACAGATGTTCTTCTGATGCTCCTCATCACATGCCTAGATAAGCAGTGTTACCAATGTTAAATGCACCAGAGGCAGAGGAGGTTGGAAGTACCAAGCCGTAGTACGGAGAAGAAGAGCAGCCAGAACATGCAGAGGATGGGTGCCACGACCACCTGGCTGATGGCAGCATAATGTATGCGCTGGTTGAGCTTGGTGGGCACATAGGCATAGTAGATGTTGTAGCGGTCAACCATGTGCTTCAAGGTCAGGTACAGCAGCCCTGGTGGTGAGGAGACACAGAGTCAGGGCAGTAAACAAAGTGGCAAGCAGGACCAATGTGAGCATGGTGGCTCTCCTCACATTAAATCTGGAAAGAGAAGGAAACTGGAGGTGTCAAGAAGGTAGCACCAGCCTCTATGTGGAATGACACCTCAACCCAGCCTTACCCAAAGCTCTAAAGCTGTTCTACTGGTGCTGGAGCTGGTAGATTTCTTCTCACACTGCTGCATACCAACTCCACATGAATAGCTCCAGTTCATCCACACAGACATTTGATAAATGGGTGTCACCTCATTTTGCACTCTCAATATCAATAACCATAACTGTGACATTTGTGCATTGTTAAAAGACCAACAATGACCACAAAAACGCAGTACACAATGCGCAGGAATTATTCACTTAACAAGCAAAATATGCACCACAAAAATTCAGGTGGGTGTGGCCAGGGTGGCACTGGTGACTTAGACCAGCTGAATGGAATGAAAAGTTGTGGTTCAATCTGCGTTCAGTCTGCATACAGTATCCGTGGTCTCTCCATGTTTGCGTAGGTTTGTTGTGACTTGATAAAGGGCATTACATCTTGTCACCTGTATATGCAAGAACTTGCAAGTGAAACATTTGTATTTTCGAGATACTATTTTAGCATGCCTCGTGCTGTAAGGCACCTCAGATAAAAGATGCAAAATTACTCATTGTGTTACCTTGGCAAAAAGCATCTGCTAAATGGATAAATGTGAAACTATATAGTAATGTATTTAACAGAATTTCCAAAGATCTGTTTGTCTGTTGCTAAAGCTACCAAAGACAAAGAGCCGATGAATCTTCTCACTGACTGAATGACAAACTTCTTTCGAGGTGAAATGCTCACCAAAGGGCACAATGATGGGACAGGTGATGCTGTAGGTCATGCTGACAGCAAAGATGCACATCGTCCACGCGTACTCCAGGCCGAACTGGAACTCATAGGCCTGGTTCTGGGAGGCAGGAGGAAAGGAGATCGGTGTTCAAGGTGTTAATGTCCAAGATGGTCTCACAGCTCATTCTATTTTACCCAGCTATTTGGTTACAAAGCTGATTTCTCCACTGGAACAACCGAGGTCACAGCTGAATAACTGCGTCCCCTTGGATTCATACAGCTGCTCATTAAATGATCTTTTACTGGCATAATTCCGCTGGTCAATGCCGACAAGAGCGGACACTAATGAGGCCGTGCTGACAGGGCTCCCCAAACTCAGTGCTCATTGCTGCATTGTTCATACAGCAATTCTAGACACGTGGGGCCAGCAGCACTGAGCACTGAATGTACAGGAAATCAAAGTGACAACACAAAATTCTGCCTCCCAACAGCAGCAGTCAAAGCCCAGTAAAACGGACCTGTGTCAGACTGCCTGGCTTTAACAGTGCGCGTGTTTGGGTGGGGGGAGGGGGCTGGCTGATCTACCCTTTTGACATGGATCCTCTCTGCCTTGGACTTGGCGAAGCAGAGTCGCAGGGCATAGACCATGAGGGCAGGAATGCGCAGCAACTCCATGGCTGTGCCGATCAAGCTGGAGGTGATGACGTAGTTGACGAAGAAGGCTCCGTTGTCGGGAAGGAACACGCACCTCGGGGAAAACACAAGCGCTATCATCTAGCATTAGCATTTAAAATTGAATTTGAGGGCTCAAGTCACTCCAGGGAGAGGCAGAAAAGCTGTAAAAATGTTTTTATACATTCCAACATTTTGCTGTATGTCATATATCACAATGGACAGTCACTGGTGAGTAACAGAAATAAATCAGGACCCAGAATGAAAGAGGAACCAGTTATGTTTGGCAAGACTTACTGGAATTTCACATCTCTTTCATCGAGGAAGTGAAGGTCAAAGAGCCATCGAAAGAATAAATCCAAGCTACAAGAAAGGCAAATCTGTGTTTAATAAACAAGACAATTTCAGAGGACTCAAGTAATACAAACTGTTATAAAAAATGAATATTATAACAATGGTGTTTGTGAAGGGTCTCTTAACAGGTTTTGCCTGTGACTTTTATGTCAGCATAATAATACTCTAGTCAGAAAAATCAGAACAACAGTAAAGAAACAGAATAAGTAAACCTCCCTTTATCTTACGATTACTTTCACTTTGCACTAAATTATGCACAAGAAAATACAATTTAAATGAGATGGACTGACATCCCACCCAAGACACACCCTGTCTAGGTTACCACCCTGTGCTGAGGTTCTGTGGACCACTGCTAAGGCTCTGGACCACTGCCATACTGCCTTAGGATAAGTGGGTGTCCACAGTTACAGGGCGAGTGATTGAACAAATGTAAATAAAATAAAATGGAGAAAATAAACAAAAATCTTAGAGCAGCTGTCGTATATATTGTTTTGATGACTTGAGGACATACGTCTTAGTGACTGTTTACCTCGAGAGGCCCAGTGAAGGCAAAATAATGACCATGAACACCAGCAGCAAGAAGCACTTGTGCATCGTAACCTGGTTCTCTCCAGATCTGCAACACAAATGCACCACAAAGTCAACGCTGCACAGAAGCTGCACACAACTGTTCAGAATGTGGTTTATTTTTCAAACACCAATACCGTCCAGGCCTTTGAACGCATTGTCAACAATATTTTTTTCCGATGCAAAACAGTGGTTGTGATCTCAACCAGCAGGACACTGGAAATGTCTCTCTCATCATGGGAGGAAATAAAAGACTCTAAAAAATCTGACTTGCTGTTCAGCTCAATATTTCTGATCCACTGTGTGGTGCTGCACAAGTGGAAATTGTACAGTGAGGGAAAGCGGTGCCGCTTCTACATGCACGGCAACCAACTGCACGTGTCACCAGCCCTGTGGGGTGATCGCTATGACAACATGAAGAGAGGGATGATGGCAGAACATTTGCACATGGGAGAGCAAGGATGGAAGGGAGAAAGATTGTAAAGTGGAGAGAGTCAAGCAAGAGGGGAAAGAGGATAAGAGCAGAACTAATGAAGAAAATAGGCATCGAGAAAGAGGGAGAGAGCGTAAGAGAGAGATATAAAAGGAAAAAGTCAGAGTAAAAAGAATACACCACAAAGTTCTTTACCATCCAGAAATGAGGGACAAAGAGGTAAGGACTTGTCATCCTCTAGAAAGAGAAACCTGTCTAAAACTCCAGTGGAGAAAGCTGAAATGAATTAAAGAACTCACTATGCTAAGCTAATACAACCAAATGGCAAAGCAAGCAGCGAATTAACTGCTAGAAATGGATGCTTTCTGGGGAGTTGATATGGAAACACTGCATGGCCTTTCCATGCAGTACCTGGGTAATTTTAAAATTACTCACACAAAGAAAGAATTTGAACAAAGAAAGCATTTGAACAAAAAGCAAAGAGAGACAAACCCAAAACCATGCTAGTGGAGTGCTCTCACACCATCGCAAACCTGAACTTGGAGCAAAGTGACGCCTGGCACCTGGTGATATGTAAACGTTATTTTAAAACTCTTTAAAATAAGAGGAATGTGCAAAAGCACACAGACTGCAGGTCCAGGAGGATGGGAACAGCACTGTTACAGTTCTAACAGCAACTGAGTACCTGTGGACTCAAAAGTGCGGGGTGAAACTAGGCTGTTCAGTCTCACCATCCTTCTTTGACATATATAGCATTGAAACAGCCAAGTCACTAGAATAGTCTGCAGCACCAGGTCTCTCCTTACACAACTCAGAAATAAAATTTCTACTGTTTGCAGTACGCCTGCTCCTACTGTCCACAGCAAAAGAGGGTCTCCAGCAGAACTGGGACCTCCTACATGGTTATTGCCAGAGCTCGACCCTGACTATTAACCCACAGAAAACAAACAGAACAGACCCACATGTCAAGGAACAACAGAAACCTTCACCAAGAGTCTCTCAACCTTTTTTCTTTATGCCGTTTTATTTTTCAAGTCTTTCAGACTTGAAATTTGGCATACAGGTACTTCTCACCCTAAGGTGAGCCCCCCCCCCCCCCCACACACACACACGAAAGGCACAGCTGGTACCTGGTCCAGTGGGATTCGAAGAAGGCCGAGTAATAGACGATGAAGGGCA
This sequence comes from Heterotis niloticus, assembly GCA_018136845.1. Classification (NCBI taxonomy): domain Eukaryota; kingdom Metazoa; phylum Chordata; class Actinopteri; order Osteoglossiformes; family Osteoglossidae; genus Heterotis; species Heterotis niloticus. The sequence continues at coordinate 22,150,342 of CM030895.1, forward strand.
GCAGCACAGAAAACGCCCAGAGGAGCAGTGTGGGGAAGAACTGGGTGATAACTGGGTTCTGGTAGGACAGGAGAGACCAAACCAGCTATCACCACACTGACAGTCAGAATAGATTTTCTAAAATCCTTCTGCCCATGAAAATTCACTAAATGGAGTGGTTCCTCTGCTCAGTGGGAAGCATTTTGCACAGCTGGTCATTGGGCTCATGGTCATCTTGCTTAAATGTTCCTGTTTCTCATTAAAGAGTTTTTTTTGTTTTCCTTTCTTCGGGTGCCAGATGACCATCTTCAGTCTTTTTCACTGTGCCAACTGTCCTGTTTTGTTTTGTAATGACTGTTCTGAAAGCAGTGAACTGTTAAATGACTGTTTATTTCTATGCTAGACTCATTGTGCTCAGACTGAGCAGTTTGGTTCATACACTGTGACTTTAGACAAAATCGCACAAGAAAGACCAATTTTCAAATCCCACCTCCCATTGAAGAACCCAAGCAAGGTACTTACCCTGATTTACTACAGTGAAAAATGACCTTGCTGTGGTTGCTTTGGGGCAAAGGATCAACTAGTGCAAAAGTTTTACATTATGTATACTACTAAGGTATAAGGCATTTTATATCTCTAAGTGGAAGAAAATAAATCCATGGTACAGCATGCAGCTGTAGGAATGATGAGGGACACCGACCCGGAGGCTCTCCACTGGCCGAGTGACATTAAACTTGTCCATGGTGTTGACGATGATGGCTGGTGTGGTGAGGAAGAAGAGCAGGAGGAAGAGGAGAATGTTGAGCAGGGCACAACGCAGCCACCAGCGAGACCCACGCACCGACAGGTTTTCCCTGAGGGGGGTCAAAGACAACGGGTGACCGCATAAACGCAGAGCTCCCTCCCCAGACCACAAACACTCATTGTACCCCTTCAGCTGTTCAAAAACACCTTCCCAACACTCTGATCCCTCTCATGTGGCATCAATGTTGGGAGGAGACTGTTCTTTCCTAAAAAGTGCACCCCTGGAAATTGCATATATGGATAAATTTTGTAAGTCGCTTTGGAAAAGTTGTTGCTAAGTGAAAAATAGTATATCAAGTCAGATCAGCACACAACTTAGGGAGGAGGTGCACTGCATTCTGGTCCTGGCACCACAGACGCAGGTGTGCAGCGGTTGCAGATAGGCTAGAGGATTAGGCCAGGTAGGACTCAGCTATGAACTTCTCATCTCATCACAGGTGCTATGCAAGCCAGTATGTGTGCCTGGTCTCTCCTGGACCATGGTGTTTCGCTCATGTCCTATCTCTTACCAGATGATGTCATTGGGGGCAGGGGCGTAGTCCACCCCCCACTTGTGTGACCGGACCACAGTTGTGATGCTCGACTGCTGGGGTCTCCGGCGGCAGCGGGTGCGGCTATAGTCCTTGACGATGCTGCAACATGCATGCGTGCACACAAACACACACACACACACAAAAAGGTTAAATGCTTGGAAGCTCTGACTCACTGCTTGGACAATGAGAGCAAGGCGGAACCCTTTGTTAAATAAAGGCTGTGGATTTTCACTACAGCCAATTTACTTATGTGGTGAGGGTAGTCTGACTTGTTACCCATGTTGCCTCGTCAACCAAGGATATTCATTCCTGGTCTCTGAGGGCAACCACCCCTGCCATTCTGTTTTTTTGTCAGGAAAGCCTGCTGTGACCTAAAACAGATGCCATTTCACTTGTCCTTGGGGCACGTTTTCGGAGCCGTGCACATCAATGTGCAGCATTTAACATCGAAAAAACAAGCTGTGCCCTACAGCTGCAATCCAGCCTGTTATGTCCCTCGGTAGATAGAAGCACCGTTTGCTTTCAGAGTCTGAAGCTTGTCATGAATTTCCAAATTTCAATACCACGTTTCCATCTCCAGGTTGAGGTGAAGCTGCATCAGCTATATCAGATTAACGTGAAACGAAGCAGTGGGATGACAGGCGTGTGCTGTGAGAATACAGAACACATGACACGCTGTGCTTGTCCATGGCTGAATCCTGTCAGGATTACTCAGAGCAAACAAGACACCATCGCCGTGGACCGTCTGCTGCAAAGCATACAAACACTCAATGTAACCTCTATGCTGTGGTCATCAAGGAGCGGCGCTGTTGTCCCTTACACGGCCGTCATCCTCTCGTCCCGAAATGTGACAAAGGCAATGTCTAGCCTCTTGAGAGCAATGCGGTTTTTCTCGGCGTTGAACTCATCCGTCAGCTTCTCCTCCAGCTCGCTGTAGTACTGCTCCGCATCCACCTGTGAACGACAGCAGCAGCATGGTGCCCAGGGCAGCCATTGCTCTAAGAAAGGTCACTACACCTTCAGAGTAACAACAGATAGAAACTGTCTGTACATTTTCAAATGACTTTGTTGAATTTCATTTTGTATTTGATGAGAAATGCAAAAGTAGAAACAAATATATGAGAATGGTACTTCAACTGTGTGGCTACAGTCCACAGTGCCACTCGATGGGCATTTGTTGTAATTACAAAAACATCATTAAAATAAAGTCGGATTTAAGCTGCTCTGCTGTTTCATACTGTAAGTAGTTCAAATGCAAAGGCCGATGAAATCGTACTCCCACCCACAGTACCTGCTGAAATTCACAGATGTCACAGCAGAATATCTGGGCACAGGGGTGAGTCTTGATCATGATTTTTCCCTCTTTCTGGGCTTTGCCAGTGAAATACAGTCGGCCCTTCATCGCCTTGCGTCTGCAGCATGACCGAGTTAGTAGTTCGCAAACAGTTTCACACAAACTTATCAAATTTAGAGATGCAAAGACAGTGAGGCGCAAAACGCTACCTGTTGGATAAAAAATAACTACATTATACATTGCATAAACCTGCACTCTGGCCAAAAAAAGAAAAAAATCTTTTCATGTTTAGGTAGCATTCGCAGAGATCCCAGTCTGCAGCTTGACGGGTCTCCTTACCTTTCCAAGTCCAGCTTCATGAGTTTCCGGACGTCAAAGCAAAAGCGGACGTCTGTGACCGTACAGCTGGGGTAGGCCTCACTGAGAAGGAATATGTATTAAAGAATTATGCATTACTAATGGCCAGAACTACTAACATATGTACTGCTAAGAAAATCACCCTTTGGCCTTTGTATGAAACTACTAACTAGCTAATTTAATGAACTAGTTAAGAACAGGGGTACAATAGGAGTGTAAAACCATTGTATAATACACTCGGCTGTCAGTGTTGACTGTACCATATGATTTATAGAGTTGCTGCTGACCTCATCCCTTAAATTTATATGGCTACCACACACCTCAGTCCCTAAGCAATTACTTCTTTGAACAGGTTGGTAAGCATATTACAAGCAGAGAAGGGTTACATGAGTATTAATACTGGTTTAACGGAGACAGACATTATAATAAACATCCTAGGATGGAGGGTGGAAGCTACGAGCTGTTGTTGTGTAGGTGCACTTAGGTAGCAATGTGAGCAGGGCAATTGGGTTTTGGTTCCACTCACTGGAAGTGCTTGGTGATAAGTCCTGGGTCTGAGATCTCTTTAGGAATGGAGGTGACCATAAGCGTCCTTGCGACCTTCAGATAAGTAAAGGCAGAAGTGCTGGTTAAGGGGGTGTTTATAACACAAAAGGAAACTTTAAGCCAGCAGGTCAAGTACCTTTGTAGACTTGAGGAGAGACTCAACACTACTTTTTCCAGCTTTACACAAATTCAAGCACACAAACCATTCCATAATGGTTAGACACAACTATATACAAACATGCAACAGCAGTGCATTATGAGAGATTATGACTCCTCCTGCACACTGCAATACTAGTAATGCTAAGACAATGTTATCCAAACATATGTTTGTCTTTAGTAAATCATGTGCATTCGCTGCCATCAGACAATGTTGGTGAATGAAAAGCAGCAGGACAGGAACCAATTGCATTATTTCCAAATTTGTCATGTGGTGCTTTATAGGGGGATTTTACTATCCATTTTTGTTAAAGCCAACGGCCAAACCTGCACATTATTTAAAAATATTTTAGTTTTTTTCATTTATTTACCAAATCTGGTGCTTATGTTTAGCAAAGTCCTATTTCTGTAAATGTATATATTTATATTTTCCAAAAAATTACCTTATTCCTATGAATGGCACTGTTAGTGGACAAGTGCAATTACCAGTAGAATTTTGGTCCCTAACCCTGATGTTGCCCAGGCACTGACCAAACTGTGTGCTCAGCAACCACGTACTTTATGAAAATGTACTGCACTGTACTGTATTAGTAACACAGTCAAAGATCAAAGATCAAAAGAATTTATTTGTCACATACATGGTTACCAAGTATACCATGTAGTGAAATGTGCCTTGATTCAACTGGAGACTGTGTGTGGTTCCATTCCACAAGTAAAACAAACAACCAAACATTGAGAAGACAACAAACAAACACAAACAGATAAATAAGTAAGTGGTACATAAATAAATAAATAAATAAATAAATAAATAAATAAATAAATAAATAAAACCTTAAGTTGCATTATGGGGACAGTGGGACAGTGACAGTGAGGGGAGCAGTCAATGGATATTGTAGACTCTGGTTTGCAAGGATTGTGGTAGCATGTCTGGGTTCAGAAGTCTTAAGGCCTGTGGATAGAAGCTCCTCCTGAGCCTCTCCGTTCTGTTATTTACAGTTCTACAAAAAAAACACTAATATAGTCCTTGTGAATATCTTATACAGGTACTGAGATGCCACAGTCTTGCAGTATGCTGACTGCCAATAATAATGCATTGATCTGCACTCTGCATTGAGACAAAGTGCAGAGAAACTAAATACAGTCTCAGCTATGGGCTGAGACAGTACATTTATACGCGTTTGTGCGCACGCACATGCCTGCACATGAGCACGCCAGACACTGACGCAGGGAGTGTGTGTTCCTTCCGCTTGCCGAACAAAACAGCTAGAGGATTTAATGTGGGTGAACTCAGTATGGAGGAGTGCTCCAGGGCACACGGTGGAGAGAAACAGCCACAAGGGATGTGTCTGTGGGGTACAGCACCCACCTTTTCGTCCTCCCTGTACTCCAGCCGTGAGGAGTGATGCGCCATGCACAGTGTGGTGATGATAAAATACAGCAGGGCCAAGATACTGTGCAGCCACAGGAAACTGTCCCTACAGGGGGGGAAGAGGTGTGACAGGAAGCATCAGCCACCAGGGGGTGGCATGTGCCACGTGAAGCTGTGAAATTAACGGTACTGTGGGAGTGTTTATCACAGGACAAAGAGAGAAAGAGCAGAGAGAGATCTGGATGAGCACCTGCAAACCACACAAAACATGACTTTTCCATAATAAGAGGTACTGTGAATCTGCAGATCACTTAACACTAATATGTGCATTCTTTTGTTAGAAATGCCTTACACTGACATCACAGAACTAATGAAATGTGCTGCCTACCAATGATAACGTTTATCAAATTAAAAAAAAATTCACCTGCTTTTCTGAAAACTGTATATAATGGCCTTGTTAGAGTTCTGCATTTGGCATCACTAATTCCTAATCTCCACATACAGAGAAGGAAAATATAAAATAAAAACTTTGACCTACTCAGCTGGGACATTTGCTATAGTTGTCCTCCCAAAATTCTGAGGGCCGTCCCCTAGAAGAGAGCAAATAAAAAGTATGAACACACCAAAATTATGATGTTACCCATTTTAGATTTTGAAGCATCAGTTACTTTGTTGAAATATCCTACAAAGATGAAATATTTCATAAATATTTTTATTACAGTGGCATAAACTTGACATGAAAAAAATAAGTGCTGCTATTGCCCCTGTTGACCTGCTGGCTGCATTTCAGTTAACATCAATAAAGCTATTAGGCATTAATTTATGAATACTGGCAATGAATAAAAGACATTAGAAAACATTGCTGATGTTCACAATATACACATTTTTAAAAAAGGACACTTTTTTTATCAATACTAGGAGTGCAGCAACGTGGAGTATACCTTAATGCAACAAGATGAGATGCACCTATGAGGCTATCATGAATAAAGGCCATGTACTACAGCAGCCTTTTGCTGAGGGGACAGTTCAGACAGAAAATCTGGTCAACGGGAGGCACTGATGAGCACTGGAGGCTTATGGGAAATATAGGAGCACAAACAGGTCCAATTCCCAAATACCTTCCCAGTTCAAACACAGGTATGAATGCACGATTCTTGCCAGTTGTGTTAAAAAGGTCAACCTTTTAGTGCTGACACGGTGCCATGTCGGAAACTGCTTTATACCTTTGCAGACAGACAATAAAGTGGCCAGTGATGTCACTGAGATGAACGCAGCTTCAACTAGCCATGCATTCATTAAAAGTTCATTACAGCAGAATTAAGTAAGACTAGTGACATTGATGGCTTCATTGTTTCAGTCTAGCACCTTGTTAACAAGGCTATTGTTGGGTGTAAACACTTTAATAACTGACGCAGGTCTGCCGGTTTGGTCAGTGAAGGGATGATGCTATGAGCCAAACCTGACGTGGCTGTGTTAGCACTGAAGCCCACAGCTCTGTCTCGTGTCACAGTTCAGGACATGAAGTCAGTCCTTGTAAAACCACAGTTGCTTCAACTGCTGCTTTTCAGCTGCTCCTCACAAAATCCAGATCAGGAGACACTGGTGTGTGGTCACATCATTGTACACGCTGCACGAGTTTACCAAAGTAAGGCAAAAGTTTAGGTTTTTTCAAAAGTGGCCAAACCACTTGGGCCGACGCCATTCCTTAAACTGCTGGTGAGACTGAGCAGTTGTTCCTGGCCAAGAAACCAGGCAGGCGCCACACACTACAGTACCCAGCAGGTTCCCAGAGAAGTTGATGGGCAGGATGACGGCCACCGACAGCAGGCACACCACCACCATGAGCAGGATGATGTGGCGCTGGAAGGACAGATAGGTGATGGCGTCAAGGCCACACTTGCTCCGGATCTCTTCGTCCCTGCACGGCGACACAAACAAAAGAACAGGGCTGATGTGAGTAGCTCAAGCACGGCACCCTTCAGCCCAGTTAATCAAACTGAACAGAAGCCTGAAAACACAGTAGGTTTTGGAGGTAAAACCGAGCAGCAGTCAGAGCAGAAACTAACCAGCTGTGGTGGCTGGCTTCGAGGTAGCCCACCCAAGGTGATCTCCCAGGGTGGGATCACTGATCCCCAGCAAGCCACAGTAAGCTGGCCAGGAACTAGCACCAGGCCCCCGAGCCGAGCAGGGAGTCTCCCAAGCCCAAATAACAGTGGGGCGAACCAAAGAGGCCTTACTTGAGATGCTTTCCCTGGGGTTAAAAGCCACTGACTGTTGAACGTGTGCCCAGCTTGCAGTGAGTGCAGGGTGGCCAGAAATGGGGAAACCGCGGTGCACATGATCAGGAAAGTGCACATTTGTTTTTACTGCTTAATGAGGTTTGACATGAGGGATGACATCAGCGTCTGTGCGTGGCATAATGAAAAGGCAGGCAACGTGGCCTAGGGAAGACGCAACGGCGGGGGTGTTCTTTCCTGCACGGAAAACCTTGTACACTTACTTCATGTGATAGAGCGATGTCAGCCAGGAACAGAAGCCCTGGAGGAGGAGAGACATTCAAATCATTTAAGTTGCTTGTTTAAACCAATAAAGGACGTCTCCGAATGCTGCAGATTGACAGCTGGAACAGTCATTGAGCCACATAAAACCCCCCACGGACAGGCGGGGCAGAAGGGACTGAGCTTTAATATGTCTCGCCGAGCAGAAACCATCAGGCAAGCAGGAGATCAACTCACTACGTCCTTGTTTTCCACGTCTGAGGGGCTGGACTCCGAGGGAGACTTCTCCTTCTCGCTCTGCTCCCCATAAAACAGGGATGTAAGACTGGAAGGGAAGGGGACAAAGAGGGAGTGAGAGGCGTAACACCAGCATGTTACAGTAATGTAGTCTATTAGTGACCCTTGGCATGATGGGTTGGTGTCATATTAGTGGAACTACAAATTTATATTCAAACTACATCACAAATAGTGCTAAACAGAATTGATATTAATAAAGCTTTTTCATTTTTTAAAGCAATCTACAGTACATGACTCCCACTCCACAGACTCACCATGCTGTTTCCCATCCTCTGCCTAAACGTTCATTCACAGTAACCCCAAGAACAGACAGCCCAACAAAGAGTGTATCATCACACCAGTCTGATGGCAGAAACCCCACAAGAAACCTCACAAGAAACCACAAGAAGCCCCGATGTTCAAGCAAGTAAACAGACAGACATATTGACAGATAGACAGGTACTTTTGGACCTAGGAAAGCTCTTCATAAAGGTTCTAGAACATGAAGAAAAACAATCAGCCAGGACACCTGAGAGAAGGTGAACAAGCATCACAGAAGCCCACATCCCCAATCAGCAACTGCATCTCGACAGAATGGTGTCGGGCTTCCAGCTTCACACCAAACTGCAGTTTTCACTTTGGTGGCTCACATACCACCATGAAAGAAGTCAGATCCCAGTGTGACACGCATTAGGAAGAAGATTAGAAGTTACAAAGGCCATGGGCTTGACCAAATCACATATCCTCCTTGCTGCTAGTGGTGGGCAACAAGTGTTCTCCTGCCACCAGGGAGATTCAGTAGCTGTTTGTGGTACCAGCAGGAGAACAAGCAACAGCAAATGGGAGAGGTGAACACAGGGTGCTGCCTGAATTTTCTGGGCATCCCTGGCTCTGCAGGTGATGCACCATAACACACTGTCTCAGTACAAGTGTGGGCAGATCACTACCCTGGTCCATTACCCACACTCACGCAGGTATCTACGAGTTACTCCCCTGGAGAGTCAGTGGGAGAGGGGCATGCTGTAGGGGCACCCTTTGGCAGTGGAGAACATCCCTCCTTCTGCTACTGTGTACTTGGAAGCTCCTGCAGGCAAGCTGGAAGGGCCTTTAAAAAGGAGGCAGCAGAAATAATTAAAACTGTCACCATGGATGCGGATGCAGCGACTGTGGTTCAGGGATCTGTGTTGTCCTGCTGATCAGGCCTACAGTTCCTTGCTTGCTGCCCGTCCCCCAATCACAGCATTTGACAAACTGCACCTGGAGACTGTACAGATCTCAAATCTGTCATAACTGTTTCCACTAGAGCTACGACTGTTCATGCTGCAGAGGAATGACGCGTCACCTTTAATCACCATGTCACACTTATATATGATAACTATTTATACTGCTGAAAACATCAATATTATCTATCCATCGCCTATTTGTTATCATTAACCGCTTATCTAGTGCAGGGTCACGGTGGTCCAGAGCCTACACTCATTCATACACTCACACGGAGTGGGAAATTTAGAGACACCAACTGACCTAAAATGCATGTCTTTGAACATATTGAAGTGGCTGGATTTTTCATGAGAACAAGTGAGGCTACCTACCTTGTTCTATGTGACCTCTCCCAGGGATTCGTATTACAAGTCTGTGTCTACACATTGCGCCACCCGCTGGCCTATATGGCCTGAAATTTGAGTTTGGGGAAATGAGCAACTGTCTGAAGATGGTGAAAAGCCCTCAGCACTCAGTGTGTCAATAAGAGTGCCGAGTGCTGGATCAGAGCTCCAAGCGACACTCAGAAGCACAAAAACAAAGAGGCCGGTTACTTGTAGGAATACAGCCGGAGACGGTGTGCACAGCTGATGATGGTGGGGTTGGTGGGGGGGCAAAATAACAGCAGGTTAGATTGATTCCAGGTCTGGTTCCCTGCCTGTTAGTCCGAAAAAATTAAAGGCTCAGGATAAAGCTAACAAACTGTTAATACAAGAGCACAGTAGGGCAGCAGAAAGCCATCAATGGGGCAGGATAGCGACACAGTGGTGTGATGTCTTACTCATCCAGCAGAGGGAACCCTTGTCAAACGTGTCAAAGCAGCAGGCGGTGTGTAAAGTTTACAGAAAGTCATGGATGGGGGAAAGGTATCTGAATAAGTAAGGTATCGATTTTAATGCTGGTCTGTGTGTCAAAAGGTTAACATGTGTGGCTTTCTGTAGCAAACCTGAGTGCGACTGCAGGTGCATGCACCAGTTACCTGTCGTTGTCCATGAGGAGTGCCAGCCGCCCATAGTCCCAGGCAGCTTTCCGCAGGCAGGAGAAAACCAGTAACAGGAGCTGGAATACAGAGAACAAAGCATGCGCGCGCACGCGCGCACACACACACACACACACTTATCAGCAACAAATATAAATCAATAATGAACAAGAGTGTGGCTAATGGTTGACCAAATTCCACTCCTGCTGTGATTCCCTTTTGGACAGTATTTACCCAAAAAAAGCATTACCCAGCTGTACAAACAGATAATAAACTGCAGCTTACTGTACAAACCCCACACTACAGTTTACTTTAGAGAAATGCATAAGTCAAATGAACAAAAAGCAATTAAACAACAACAGCATTAATAACATTAGCTGTGTGCACATGCAAACGGTAGTTCGAGCATGCAAGTCAGATGGTTATCCGCATCAAAAAAAATCACATATAAACAAGACATATGCAAGTATACACAAACAATAATTTTGTGAACACAAACACTATTTTGTATTCTAGAAGACATGTAGGACACTGGCAGAAAAAGCAAATCATATCCAGTGGGAAGAGCAAAATAAACCCTTGTATCTGTAGCAAACCTTCCTGTCCTTGCCCCCCCAAAATGTCACACTTGTTAGAGACAGACAGGTAGACAGACAGACAGACAGGCAGACAAACTGAGATGCTGAAATCGCACCCTAATAAAAGCAGGACTGAGACAGAGAATGCGTACTGGAGCACCGAGGTGAACCTGTGTGTTGTAGTCACTGGTGTACAGGCTCTGCTGGGAGTGAGTGACGCACCTACAATGTACTTCAGCCAGGGCTATGCACATCCTTTACACTCCGGCGAGGCACAAACCAGGCTGCTCTCCAAACACTGCAGCTTGGGGTCCAGTTTCACCGCAATAAATGAGCTTTCAATTTAATTATAAATGCCTAAAGATGATCCCCAACTGTTCAGCATGTGTGTGTTCGTGTTGGAAATCATCTTACCTTTAACAGAACGTACTACAGAGTTTTATGTCAAAAGGTGTTACCATGTTTGTGCAAACCGATTTGTGGTCATGCGAGCAGCCATGTCACAAACAGGAGCAGTGGGGGCTGGGAAGGGGAAACCTGAAACGCAAAGTCATCAGGAAAAAGTAGGAAGCACAACACGGGCAAAAAAAAAAAGCTCCAGGACCGAGATAAAACAAGGACTGCGGGGTATTTCACAGCAGTCAGAGTGAAACACAGTAAAGCGCAGTAACATGCAGCCCACTCTGGCGCTGAGCTCTGCCAAGGAACATCTTGTCGGTAACTGCTGAGAGTGGCGAGGTGTTGTCATGGAAACTAGCTGGGAGAGGTCACGGCTGATGCGCGTGCGCTGTGTCGACTGCCCGCGTGGGACACGCTGTGGAACCTTAACCGCGTGTCGGAAGTGGGGAAGTGCAGGACACCTGCAGCTGATCACGTCATGAGTACAATAAAGTCATCAGATCCAGGCTCCCCTCAATGCCAAAGCAGCAATAAACCGCAGTGCAGGTCACTAACAAAATTAGAAAGCAAGTTAAATGGGTTTCTAATTACCTCCAAACTCCCAAAACACTAATAACCACGGAACATATTAACAAGTGCCACTGATGCACCATCGCACGACACAAAACTGCTCTTACAGGCAAAAACTCAGAGGACATTTTATTTTCCCCCCCCCAAAGTCCTTTTTCTATCTTGCAAGGGAATTTTCTGGCTAGAGGCACTAATCTTGCATTTTGATCCGATAAGAAAATGTTTATATGTTATCCTGGTCTCCCACACTCTGCGTCACATCTTGCGTCCCGGGACAGTTGCTGCTGATGGCCACTTTTACAACAAGAAAAGCATTTCCTGAAATATCAGTTAGATACCTCTGGCACATGGAAAATTCTTATGACCCTATTTTACAGCATTATTTCACATTTTATGGCCTTTTTGGTTTTTTGATGACACAGCAAACACAAGGTTGTTTGTAAGCACAGCCTCGTGCCTGGAAAGCTACTCTTCCAAAGTGGTGCTTGCTGCAGCTGCTGTCATTCGGGTGACAGCGGCAGCCAGACTGTTCATATTGCCTTGGAATGCCGGGTGTCCAGTTAGCCCAACAGTTACAAAAGGCCAAATTTTCTAAATCTGGGTTTCACTGCCAAAGCTGGTTAAGCAGAAGCACTGATTTATGGATTTACCCTGCACAGTGGCCAGAATGTCACCAGTGGACAGATCCCACCCCATATGGAGGCGACAGATAATTAAGACCTGCCAACTGCTCACCATTGTCAGTTATGAGTCAGGGTCAGTGTGACTGAGCCATCTAAACAATAACACAACTGTGCACCAGCTGCAAGGTGACGTGGTTGCCAAGGCAAAGGCCGACACAGAGTGCCACGGAACAAACGAACATCATAGATTGAGGGGTGGAGGGGAGTTAACCAGCTCATTCTTCTTGGCATACAGTTATGGGCAACCCCAACATCTATGCAGTCTTCAGGCTGTTCTTCAATGGAGGAGGCAGATGCTGTGTGATGGTAAGTAACCTGCATAATGAGAGCTGGGTGACATGTGAGGGTAACAGAAACACACATAAAGGGCTGACAGCTTTGCAGCATCCTAGAACACAGTGGACATCTGAAATGGGAGAATGAGGATGACAGATGCACAGAAAGAAGGCAGAAGAGCAGAGAAACAAAAAGAAGAAAGTAGCAATAAAATGAATAAAAACAGAGTAAGAATAAAATGGAAAAGGGGAAGAAGAAAACAGAGGGGCTTAATGAACAATAACTGTAGAAATGACACAGCCGTAAACTGTCCACTTGCCTGACACTGGCTAGAGCCTGATGGAGGGAATGTAGTAGGGAACGGTATTGAGTAGAAGCAATACTCACCAGCCACATGACCACGTTGATGGCGAGGACGGTGGGCACACCCCCAAAAGGAAGGCCTTGCAGCACACTACTCCGCGAGTGCGAGTGGTAGCAGCGCTCGGCCGTGGTATTGTCCAGCCCCAGCGCGTCCAGGAAGCTCCGCAATCCCAGCTGCGTGCTGCCCTCCACGCCTACCGTGAACCCCCTCATGCCTTTGGCCTCAAGTCATACAGGCCCCACTGTGGAAGAAGCCAGTTATTCACATCAGCAGATCATATAAACAGGCGGTGGCAACAGTGGCAACCTCACAGGCACTGGTTTCATACCTCCCCCAACACCCCTATGGTTATCAGAAAACTATTAGCCTATTATGTGGAGTATCATGCCGGAAATTTGCCTGCTCTGCCTTGTCCCACAGCGTATAGCACAGCAATAGTTGATGCACCACACACACTGTACGCAGGACCCTCAGAAAAACAAGCAAAAAGGGGCTTAAAATGAATCCAAATGAGCTGCTTGGCCTGCTTGTTTTGGCACCTTACGATGAGCAGGCATGAGTCCTGTGGATATGTGCTTATTGTCAAGTTAAAAATGCAAAGCTTTTGTTAAAGACCCTCAAGAAAGTGCAATGCCTTGCAAAAGCATTCAAATCCTTGTCCAGTTCACTATTCTTACCAAAACACAAATATTTTGAAATGTTGTTTCTTTGTGGCATTTTATGTGTAAATTCTGCAACACCCAAATTAATTATTTGATGGTGGTGAAGGATAAGCATCCTTTCCAGTGCACCCTTACTGGCCCAGCTCCCCATTTCTCCAGGATGGGCTTCAAACCACAGCAACCCTATCCTGGACATTGTGGCTAATACCAGCAAGCGAGTGAGTGAATAAAAAAACTTAAATACAGTCTGTATGTTTGCTTCAGTATTGAATCACTATCCAAAAATAATACCACATTGGCCTGAGTATAAGAATAGGAATTACATCTTAAAAAAAAAAAAAAGGGGTCGTCTTATATTCAAGGTCTAGACCTAGACCTATAAAGGTCATATACTGTATAACATCTGTAGGTGGTGTCACTTTTCCACTGGCATCAGTGATCCACAGAAATAATAAACTACAGCTAGCAAGTAAGAAAGATAACAAAACATCGAGATGATCTGGAAAAGAGCAGCTCAAAATTAAAATTAGGTAAAATTAATCAGGGATTAAGGATTACTCTTCTTCCAAAAATTAGTTTTGAAAAACGGGGACAACTTATAATCAGGATTGTCTTAAATTCGGGTCAATACGGTACTTTGTATAGGCATTAACAGATCTTTGATTTTGAGGATAAGTGTGTACCAGCTTCGCATCCTGTTTTTTCCAAGTACATTGGGGTCATTCCCATGCTTTCTGGCAATGATGGTTTTCAGATGGTTCTTTCTGAATAACATATTTGTACCATCCTGCAGCATAGGCCAGGGTTTTGCACACCTCTGGATACAGTTAACTGGTGCACTTCTGCGCTAATCTCAATTACTCAACTCTGTAGCTTCTCCAGAGTGATTATTGACATCTCAGTGGCTTCTCTCACAAATCTTGTTTACGAGTTCTGATGGCCGGCCATTCCTATGCAGTGCCTGGGTGGTGTGTCACAGTGATGTAGCATCCACCTCCTGATAATAATGCAACCGAGCCCACTGGGATAGCAAAACAGTCATATTTTTGTGCCATTTTTTAATTCATGCATTTATTTTATCTGTAACTTCTGCAAAATGTTCTTTAGTCTTCATTTTCACACCTTTTCCTCATGTCCCCAGTCTGACTAATGCTCTTTTGACAGTGTCGTTTTTAATCCAGAAAATGTGACAGTTACTTTAATGGTTCACAGACAGAGACCAATTGTAAGACAACTGTGTCCTCATTAGGACAATCATTTTTCATCTGTGTCAACTTGGGAGTCTGTACAACAAATGGATTTAATACCATTCTCATTGAAAGAAAATCTGAGAATTGTTCAATGTCTGAATACAATCATACCTTGGTTTATGGCCTCCTAGAAAGTTTCCTTTTTTAATGCCAAAAACTTGGTTTAAGTTCCAAGCTCCCCATACAACTTAACTTTTTTTAGCCTAACCATATATGAAAAATCCTTGATGCTTGATATTTTCCAGTTGAACTGTGTAATTAAAACCTCGCCACCTGCAATGTACCGTCATTGTGAAATGTGACAGTTGACATGTCTTGCTTGTATTGTCCTTGCTGGATATTCATAGCATCTAGTCTGTAATAAAGTCTAACTCACCTGTGTCTGCATTTATATCTTACAGTGTGTTACACTGTCAATGTTCCTAAAAACCCCTAATAACTTTCAAATCACAAGTGGCGAAATATTGCAGAGACTGCTTAGCCTAAGTGAGGTGGATCTACTGTGGCTTTGTGGCCAGTCAGCTGCGTGAAGTAGGCCAGACACACATTTTGATCTCTGCCGTACAACACACTGGTATTTCTTAAATGCCTGCTGCTATACAAGGAGAAGAGAGAGCAACAATGAGGAAGATTGCTAGTTACAGGCATTTTACAGTATTATACTGATATTTCAGGAAATTGGTTGGGGTGTTTTTTTTTTGGATGGGTGGGGGGAGTTCGAATGAATTATATTTTGTCATGTTTAAAATAACAAGAAATAGGTTTCCTACTCTAGTCTAGGAAGACTAGGAACATAAACTGGAATATGACTATTTTTGGGTGGCTTGGTAACTAAAAAAAAAAAAAAAAAAAAAAGTTTTATCCCTCAAAAATTAACACTTAGCACATAAAGTCCCATTTACAAGGCAGTCCCTTTCAATTATTGTATACTAGCTGAGTTAACCAACATAACAGGATAGAAAAGGTATTGCGATGGAAAGGTAAAAAGTAATAGACAAACTGTTTTACCATTAAAGTAGTAGCATTTAGTAAATAAATATTGCTAGTGCTTTCAGACAGGTGAGCACCATAGACATTGACATCCATGTTGCAGTCAAGTGGAAAGGAAAAAAACAAAATCTATATCACCAAAGTTTATTACCCTTCACTCAGTAAAGTGGGCAGTGATGTGTATGTCATAAATAATTTATTTATTTTTATATTTGCATTTGCTCATATATAACAGTTACTGTTTATTGTGGTCAAACACACAGATGGCACTGACATCAACGTATGCGCTGGCTTTAGTGAAGTGCACACAGTAATAATAAATCATATGTCACCAAACTTTATCACCTTATTAAATTATTATCTTTAGCATTACCTTATTTGTTTAGTAGGATAGTATATCTTGTGTGTAAGTGTGTATCAGCATCTAGTACACCAGCATATATGTGCAGAATGCGTGTGGTATCTGCTGCCTTGTGTGTGGGTGTGTCTGTGTGGAGAAAGAAATCTGTCAGCATCGTGTACTTAGCTCTACATGACGTATCTAAGTGCTGGGTGTGATGTCACTCCTCCCGCTTCTCCAAACCATGTCAGACACCAAATATTAGATTTTCAAAACAATAAGTAGCCTTTTTAGAATTTAATGAACAAGACTAAGCAAAAAAATTTAGCTACAGTAAGAATTACCTATCTGAGAAATTTCAAATCTGTAGCTTGGAAAACAAAGCTGTGTATAAAGAACAGACAGACATACAAGAGATCTTGCTTTATAGATACAAAGATGATGTTAGGGAGAGGTGCTGTTGAACACTTCAGTGCTTGTTTCCATAGCGGCAGTTTTAGCTTAGCGTTCAACTTGTGTCAGGGTTTTCTGTCTTAAATACTTCCACTTGTTCTTTCACACCAATACAAAAAATTAATGTCTGCTTTTTAAGCTACACATTCTTATTCTATTATGAATAGAATAATTAAATATAAATACTCTATTATAAACACAGATGTCCTATAATTAGGATATACAAAGTTGGTAATACATGAGTTGACAAATAGAACTATTGAAGAAATTGTGGCTCTACATTCAAAAAACAGTTTTTGGCTTTTAGCAAAATAGTGAAATTACTTCGCACAACAGCTTTTCTGTGGTGGAACTCTACACTTGAGTTGTGTTACGCCTCTTTTCCCCATATCACAACGGAGGATGTGGCAGATTCCTCTGCTCTAGTATGCCAGACCCATGTGGAGCTGTGAGTAAAAAGTAAGACTAATTATCAGCAAACCCATTAAACTGCCATGCATCGATAATGTGAAACTTTAGAAAAACCTCCCAGCTATTCAAATCAAGTCTAGGCAAAGTGTTTTATGAGACTTTGGAAAATAGAAAAAAGAAAAAGAAACTCCTTTATATGAGGTATGGGTTCCGTATGAATTAATGATCCCTCTCTGTCTGTGCTGGGATAAAAGTACTGAGTCATTGGTATAAAAAGTACAACCTTGTTCCACATTTTAACAGACAGGTCCAAAGTAATAAAAAATGAATTCACAGTCTGAGACAGCAGACCAAAGGACCTTCATATTCGCTACACACCTAGTTTTAGGATATGGCAGAATGTCAAAAGCATCTAAAAGGTGATGCAAAATTCAAGCCATATCAGTTCACCCATGACTGACAGGCATCTGCCTCATGTTGCCATTGAAGGTTTGGGTGGCTGATATAGTGGTGACCTCAAATACCAGACATCCCTGACTATTCCAGGCCATTTTTACACTCTTTTCTCTTGGTGTGTCGCATATTATAATTCAAAAAGGCATCAAAAGAAAGCACCATGGTGAAATCTGGACAGCCAATCTGTTCAGGTCACAAGAAATCATTTCATACAGCAGTTTGTAGAGCACACAAGATAGTGGAATACTGAACCTCTGCTATGTGCACACAGTCTTGCCTGGGCTGAAACTGTGGGGTCTTGCCACTAGACACCACTTTGTTTGAGGCACCATGCAGTTTAGGTGGTAGTCATGAACTGTATTCAGGAAACTGCCAGCACCCCACCACTCCCTGTGCTCCCTTTGTCTGAGGGCCACAATGTTGTTGACAAGACTCTTTTCATGCAGCCCTGTTGCCATGGTTTCCCCCATTTTCCCCCCTGAAGCTCCCAATATTTCCTACTGTTTCTTTACTAGTCTCTGTGGACACATCCAGTAGACACTTTTCACAAACTGATATAGCAGGTCCAATATCCAGCGTCACTGCTACTGTGCTGAGAGTCAATACTGTAAATTCCTGCTGATGAGGTTGCCTTTTGTTCCCCATTGATTTCTCTTTTTATGATTTAGGAGACATGTAGTGAATTTCCAATGATGTTAGCTGCCTCTGTCCACTCCATGGACAGTGGGTATAACCTGACCGTGAGAATCACTGCAGAGCAGTCTAGAAACTGCAACAGTTGCCAAACACAAACAAAAATGCATGAAATTTCACAGATTTTCACAAAAACCCATTTTGACTGTAGGTAATACTAAGTGGCTTCAACTTCCACAGGCCTGCAACTGAAAGGAGAATTTGTCCTGAGCAGCTGAGGAGCAGACACAGACTTTACACAGCAAAGTTAACAGGCAGAAATGCCACTGCTGTCTGTGATTCTCAATGTCAGCCCATCTGACTCAGTGAATGACTGCATTCATTCCTAGCCCAATAAATGCCACAAAACAGGCATAAAACCCAATTACTGGCTAGTATTAGGTACCAGGATGGCTTAAATGGTCTAAATGTGGAGCATTATGGGACATTAGTTTTCTATGAAACCATTCCATGTAGCTAACAGGCTGTACACAGGTCATATGCTCCACAGTAAATGAGCCCTGCACTCCAGTTAGATGTTGGCACAAGACCGGTCAGATGGTTAGGTACTGTGTACCAACGAATATAAACAATGCAGAAATGAAACATAACCTTGATGAAGTTTTATTAGTGTAAACCAGCCGTGTCCTTCTAGAAATCCAGAATGTTTGCACGAGAAACAGAAAATCTCTGCGGCCAAGACCCTTCCTATTCAGGTCCCCTAACCATCCTTGCTGCATAATGATATACTCCATTTTTACTGTACAGATGAAATAATAAAACTGGTATGTTCTCATGGAAAAAAGTCAGTATAGAATGACAGAGATAGAGAGGCAAAAAAAGCATCATCACTGACTTAGCTTTTATTAAAAAAAACAAAAAAAAAAAACACTGTACAGCTATTATTTATTTATCGCGTTTTCATCAACTACTCATCCTATGCATGCAGGGTCACTGTGTCAAAAAATCTACAGTGGACAGCAAGAGGCAGCCAACATGGCAAATTAGACACCAGTCCATTGGAGGACTTTATTATCTTTTACTAAGTTAAAAGAGCATGTGCAACATTTGTCAGCATCTGACCACTTTCAGTAGTAGCAAACTGTACAGAGATGCACCTCGATTTATTGCTGGATAGACTGTAAAAGTCTGCTACTACTTGCAAATTACCGATAACAAAAATATTCCCCACAAATTCCTAATTAAGCAGGACTGTTGACTGATTTACCTCCTGTTCAGGATTTCAGATCTTGTTACTGATCACCAACACCCAGCAATACCAGACACACACGAGCAATAAACATTGCAGAAGTGAGTTGAATTAAACTGGTCCCACACTCGCACTGTTTGAGTGCGTTTTAGTACCAACTAATGGCGGCTTGCAAAACCCCAACTAAAATTCACTCAGCTACAAATATCTGAAAATAGACACTGACAGAAAGTATAAAATGCAAAAATGTTTCCAGTGCAAGGACAGACTATATTTTCTTTGCTTGGTAAAGTTGGGCTTCCAATGGGGCAGGTGACCTAGGCTTAATATCAATGTTCCAGCTAGTCAATTCACAGATACATGGTCAATAAGCCTCCTGCTAAACCCCCATTACATCCTGAAATTCTGACCTCAACACTATTGCTTCACTGCTTTGAATACACAAACAGTTTATGACTGCATTTATACTAAAGTCAGGTCTTTTTAACACAAATGGATATTGACTAACACTTTACTGTACACACACAGTGATGTTATTGACCAAAAACTTTGTCTTTGATGCAGCCTTCAGGACCTGGTCTTACCCCATCCAGATATAGTTTCCAACAGACTCCAGAGGCTGCCATGCAGGTGGGGTCAAAGTCATAGCTCCCAGCGAGGAAACCACAGTGGATTCCAGCATCAGCCTCACTCACGCCACCACCCTCATGACAAGAAAAATAAATCCAGCGATCCACTGCAGACGGATGCAAACTCAAGGCCTTGTTAATTTCTCAGGCATGTTGCCCACACCAGGACATCAGTGTTTCCATGAGGCCCTTTAGGTTTATCTCAATAAATTCAATTCTCTGATGAGTTTATGCAAACAACAATGACCTGTAATGGAACCAGACAAAATAGATTGAGGGGGAACTCTACTGAGAACTGTACTGATGGACAGAACATTGTGTCTGCAGTGGCCAAAGACAGCCAGAAATACACCATAGACTGCATTGCCGTGCACTTGGAAATCATTTAAGAGATTACGCTCTTTCCTTTCATCATCATTATTGCTGGGTCTGGCCCACATTGGCATAGACTCATACTGACCCAGACTGACAGATCATGCCCTCTTGGCACAGGTCCTTCATACTACTGCAGACACAGTTGCTGATGTCATCTCCTATGCACCATGCGCACTTCAAGTCAGGCTCCATGTCAGTGTGTCCCTCTGGCTCTCTACAGATACAGTACACAGGGTTACTACTACAACGCTTTTTGAACTGGGGAGACAAGGGGATCCGTCGTTCTTCTCTTTCCTCACTGTGCTTCCAAATGGTTCCCTTACTTTTGTGTGCCCTTTGCAAGGCAGAGCACCTCCTGTTAGTGGCAGATTTGCTACAGCAGAAGGTAACCTCAACAAAAGGAGGATAAAGAAAGGTCATTGCCACTCAGTGCAGACAGAGCCCTCCTTGACCCTGGGATTTGAGAATCAATGGGTTTTGTGCCAATGATCAAAGCCAATTACAAAAATGCATGGTGGACCAGCTCAAGAGCTAGGAGACACCTCAGTCTGTGATCTTGCATTTAGTTCCACTTCTCAACATGGTTCTAACGCATCTGCAATTTTAATACCTGCTAATGAATCACTGCCCACCAAGGTTCAAGTCCTTTTGAACAAAGCTGTGCTAATAGTCCTCACACTAAAGGAGGAAGGGCACACCAGGACAAAGATTCCCTAGAAAGGAATTTTTCAGAAATTCTCAGTAGGCTAGAGAACAATAAACAAGTAGGGAAACTGGCTCTGGCCCAAGCCACCAGTCCTCCATGTAAACAGCCAGTGTGCCAGCAACATAAGATGACAGTAAAAAGCACACAAGAAACCAAGTGTCCTTGCCCATATATAGTCCACTGCCCCTATGATGCCAAGCAGGTGCCAACCAAACACAGCCCACATCCCCTTTTCACCATATCACTGGAAACTTATTTTAGCATTTTTTTCTGCATTGGTCTTAAGTCTGTCCCTACATACTGTGTCACTGGAACTTTGTTCTCTGGAGCCCTCTTTTCCTGGTGAGATCAATCTCTGGTGAAGGGGTCACAGAAATAGTGATACACTTGTACAAGTGACACCTGCAAGAGAACGTAGGAAAAGGAGAACCTCATGCAAACTGGGGTCCACAGGAAGATGGATGACTGATATAGACGGGTTGCGCCAGATGGAGCCGCCTGGTGGGCTCATCCATCTTGGAGGACAGATGCAATGTTTGTTGGGTGACATGTCGGCAAAGATGGAATAGATCTAGATGGTTTAGGTGATACAGTTGTAATAGCTGTCAGAGAAATGTGGCAATGTATTACATGTACTCTATTATTCAGCCATCATTTATCATTAACTGCTTCATCTTGAGGAGGGTCATGGCAGTCAGGAGCCTATACTGGGATCTGGGCTACAGAAATACTCCTGGATGAGATGCCAGTCTACCACAAGGTGACCACACACACACTCATGTATACAATAAGGGCAATTTAGAGTTGTAAACTAACCTAAAATGCTTGTCTTTGGGCTGTTGGAAAACCAGAGCACCTGGAGGAGACCTAAACTCCACAGTGACTGAACCAGAAGCTCACGTCTGAGCGGCCCAAGCACCAAGCCACTGCAAGCTACTGCGCTGCCCATTTACTGTATTAGGTGTACCTGTAATACCACAAATTACCCTAGATGCATTACTGTTCTTTAGCGACAAGAACATGTGAGGTGTAGCTCTGCTTATTGGACAACTTTTTAATTTTCACATTTAGTGGTCATCATTATTATATAGCAAACAGTTGATATTTTTGTTGGCAGATGCCAACAACCATTTGTGTCACAGTATACCCAACACTTCACTGATGTTGACAAGCTTTCAAACATGTACAAAGGTTAAACCTAATGTGTACAAAGGCATAATTGTGGTTGTGTCTTTTAACTGTGTTTGGTTTTTTAAACCCTCCATTATTTCTCCATCATAGTGCATACAGCAGTGTTACAGCCATTCCTACATACAGCACAGTGCTGAGACACTTTACGGTGATGGTTTTGGAGCTAAAAAGCAGCACAGTGGTGCAGCACATGACCCTGAGATCTGTCAGCTTGGGAATAAACAATGGTGACAGAAATCCTGTTGCTCCTATGTGCCCCTGTCACTTTGAGTCTATGAATTTGATGACACTTCAACAACATTTCAATCTCAGTGCCCTTCAAAGGCAATGGGAATACTGTAAATGAATGTGGTTCTTTTTATTAAACTGCACACTTGTTCTTAATATACAGATTGAATCCTGTCAACTGGATGGTGACCAAGCCTTTCTCCTGCTAGTTCCCTGGGAAAGAAGTGGTAAAGACTGCCAATCATGTTAAGAAGGGTCTTCTGGGTAAAATGCCACGTCCAATAACCATGAGACAACCAGGGACTCATAATTTTCAAACATTAAACTCCCTCTGGAGACCTGAGGGCTTCCTAAAGAATGTTATGGAAAGGCCCAGCAAGTAACTGCAGAAGTATGGGTAGCTTGTAGGTGTTGGAAAGGACTTCTCTCATGAGCCTTATGTAGATAGGGAGGCGCAGCAGGTGGCACACATCTGTCACACACTGTCTCTCTACCAGGGGCATGAAGAATTGAAGGTGCCAAAAGAGAGACCAGTTTGGTAATCTGTTGCTACTGAATTTGGAGAAAAAAAAGCTTTGCAGAAAACATAAGGTTTTAAAGGTTGTGGGAAGATAAACAAAGCCACTCAGCAGGAGAGCTGAAAACAGAACAAACAGACTAGGATTTCTTTACATATCAAATTTTGAAAGGTGTACATGTGAGAGACCTGAGCACATTAACTAGCAGGATAGCCTGTACACCAGTTGTGTAGATCTGAGTCTGAATTTGAAGGAAGCATCTATGGACACATCTGAGATTCTTGTAGTACAGAACAACGCTCACACCAATGTGATTATTTGTGGCCAATTATTGTGAAGTAGCCTTTTATAAATCACAAGGCAGAC
Organism: Heterotis niloticus; assembly: GCA_018136845.1. Lineage (NCBI taxonomy): Eukaryota > Metazoa > Chordata > Actinopteri > Osteoglossiformes > Osteoglossidae > Heterotis > Heterotis niloticus. Next base: position 22,173,720 of record CM030895.1, read on the forward strand.
CGTGATGTGGCAGCTCTTCAGGGTTTATAATGATGAACTCAGCATCCTGAGTTCATATAAGTCTTCAGATCATTTCAGACAGTGGAAGCTAAATGCCTAACTGTATGGTGAAAACAAGCTCTTAATTCAGTAGAACACTCAACCATTAAACATCATCAACCAAATTAGTTTCTAGAAACATCTGTAGGCATGTACAGCTCTGGTCCTCATCTACCACAGCATGTTCTCATTTTTGTTGTTTCACGTGAACAATAGTGCACTGTATGGCCAAAAGTGTGTGGACACCCGAGCATCACAGCCATATTTACTTGTTGAACATCCCATTCCGAACCCATGGGCATTAATATAGAGTCGTTTCCCACCTTTACTGCTGTAACAGCCCCCACTCCCCTGGAAAGACTTTCCAGATTTTGGGAATTAGTGCCCATTCAGCCACAACAGCATCACTGAGGTCGGATGAGGAGGTCTGGCTCATGGTTGGCATTCCAATTCATCCCAAAGGTGTTCAGTTGGGTTGAGGTCAAGGCTCTGTGCAGCCACTCAGGTTCTTCCACACCAACCTGGAAAAACCATCCATTTATGGAGGTGCTTTGTGCAAGGGGAGGGGGGGGCACAGTCATACTGGAGCAGGAAAGGAGCTTCTTCACCAAACTGTGGCTACAAAACTAAAACCAGACAAATGTGAATTTGTTTGCATGCTGTATGGATGCAGCTGAAACAGCTCAGCTCAGTCATCAGAAGGGGGGGGTCCACATACTTTTGGCCATATAATCTATTTCACCTGGGATATAAAACCAAAACTATTATACTAAACCATTTGAGAGACACAGCAATATCCCTGGAACCAGGACCTCCCATACCAAGTGTGTTTAGCTAAAGCACAGACTCGGGTATTTTGGTCTACTAATATGAAACCTGGTCTGCTAGCAGTCTCACCAATGTCCCTGAGGGATGGATGAAACTGCTATTTCTAACAATATACACAATTTTTACTTAAACACCTGTCTCCACAGGCGCGCACCTAAAATCCCGCCAAGACATGGGCTTATCCATATTCATCAGTTGAGAAACTGACACTGTTGACTACTTCTTATTCCATTCATCATTGATGTGCTTACTGTACAAGTGTCAGGAACACCAGTCATTTGGAATGAAAACATCTCCAAGGCCTCAAGGCTCATGAATAACCATGAAGGCAGGTTAACTTCTTGAGGCTGTTTAGGCAGACCTGGTGAAACAGTACTAGGAACAACTGAAGAAGGTTGTAGTGGAGGCAGAAGTCAATGGGCAGTATTCCAGCACCTACAAGATGAAGGGAAAGGTTCCAAAGCAAAATAGAGAAAAGGGAATTAGATAAGCTATTTTTACTACACTTGTTTCCACATGTTTCTTTTAAAAAATGTTAAGTGTTTTTAGTTTTAGGTGTGGCATGCTGGTGCTGCAGGTAGTGCAGATGTAGGCAATCTGCTCACTCTGTGGAGTTTGCATTTTCTCCCCATGTTCAAGTGGGTTTCCTTCAGGTGCTCCAGTTTTCTCCCACATCCCAAAGACATGTGTTTCCAGCACATTGGTCCCCCTAAACTGCCCATAGTGTGCGAATATGTGTGTGTGGCTATGCTGTGGTGTACTGGCATCTTGACTTACCTTGCCCAGGGCACAATGCTTCTGGAACAAGCTCCAGATTACCATGATTCTGCCTTGGACAAGAGGTTATTGGCAGTGCATGAGCAAGCAAGATTTTAGTTTTTCATTAAAATGAATACAGCGGTTTACCTACTGATTTCACTTTAAACTGTGAAACTCAAGAACTTATTTTAAACATATTTTAGTTATGTTTCAGAGAGTGCTCTTCCTTTCTAGGGATTATGTGTTCAGTCCCTTGATACCCCACTGCCCATGCTTTTCAGTTCACTTGAAGTCATAATTTCATGACCACAGACAGTAGACACCGCTGCTGAAAGTCTCTTCGCTATAACTCAGAAGATTAGTGTTTGGAGAAAATATTCATCCTATCCACAGACACAAAGTGAATTACATTAATAAATCCCTACCTGCCAAATTTCCTGGCTGACATGCTTCCCGGAAGGAAAACATACTGCCAGTCTGCTGAAGGACAGAACCTGGTCAAGACGATAGCTTGCCATTACAGCCTGTGTGTATATTCAATTCACCAGCAGGTAGGAATGACACACAATGAAGCCTAACCAACCTTTCTTTTACAAATGAAGACATCTACCCTCTGACACAGTAAACTGTTAACTGGAAGCTGAGACAACAATAAGTTACTCAAAGGTTCAAATTCAATCCCATAGAGTGTGTACATTAAACAGGTTATAGAAGTCATGTAGGAAACATGCTATTAATAAAGTGAATAAATAAAAATAGACTGAGGGCATAACAAAAGGAATCAGTTGTGTTGTCTCCTTGATTCCTAAACCTGTAACCAACATCCAATACAAAACTTGAAAACTTTTGCTAAAATGAACAAAAGTTTCAGCATTACTGGAGGACAAATTCCAGATTTTGGGAATTAGTGCCCAAAGTTGTTGTATACCTGCCATATTATTTGGCTTAATATAATTATTGGCATAAAATGTAACATTTATGTTTCTTCCTTTATATTTAATAGAAGTACTGACTTAAAAGTAGTGTCCTTCATGCTTCTCTTCTATTTGCAGAATTAGACTTATTATAGACCTTGGTAGGACATCTTTGGGGACGTCTCAGCTGTGCTTTAAATGCAAGGACACTTGATTCACTTTGAAGCATTTGTCCTGGGGATGTGACTGGATACAACATCTTTAAAAAAGAAAATCCATCACTCACTCACACCTGAAGCTCCTTTCACAAATAAGCAGTTAACTCCAGTGTCTCTAACTTTAGTCAACTGGAAAAGTTAATGGAAGAACTTCCCAGCAATCTCAGAGTACTGCTGAGTAAAAATTTGAGTACCAATTCTGACTAAAACACCAAGCACTGCTGTTGTCACACAACAAGAAGAATCCCAAACCTTAGGCTAAAAACTGATGTGCTGTGATGGACTGAGGAAATTAAAAGTTGGGTGCACCGTTACTTCAGCTGAATGTAGTTAATGCCAGAGACCATGTGAATGCACTCCCACATGCTGTGCCTTCATTTACAGACTCGAGGCGGAAATGATCCTTGTTTACAACAAGACAGCAGGGGACAAACATATTTACACAATGGAACAAACAGAAAGGTATTCTATCTCTCTCTCGCTCACACACACACACACACACGCACACACGCACACACACAGTTCCAGTGGCAGCAGCAACAGGTGCCAAAGTGCTGGCTAGTTTGTCTCTATGTGATTGTTAATATGTACACCACAGTTTTAAGATCCATCTGGCAAATCACACTGCCCTGCACACCCAGCCCATGCACCTGGCCTCTGCAACAATGGAGGAGTCAGCTAGTGTCTCCTATCAGCAGATCTGGCCTCACCATATGCTGTCAACCAAATCAATGCGATGCGTGATGTAGATTACAGATCTGCCCCAGCCATGGCGGCTGTGATGAACATTCACACTCTGGAAGACCAAAAAAAATACAGATGGAGAAACCATGTGGGCGTGTACCTTGTGAACAACTCAGGTGGCAAAGGCATTGCTGAAATTAACTGCAACAGAAAAGTGAGACATGGGGATTTTCTGGAAATTTATCTCTTGCGTAGAGGTCTTAGTGAGAGGCACAAGTGCTTGGGAAACAGCTACTGGTTACGATCAGTCCAGATCCTCTCCCAGAATCACTGGGCACATAGGGCTACACCCTGGACAGGACACTAGGACACCACAGAGTGGTCACACACACGCACACAAAAGACAATGCAAAGTGACCAATCAACCTAAAACACATGGCTTTAGAATGTGGGAGGAAACTGGAGACCCTGTAAGAAACACAGACTGAGCCAGATTTGATCCCACAGAACAGCCTAGGTGCTGAGAGGCAGCAGCGCTACCTGCTGCACCATCGTGCCGCCATGGTTATATTTAATTAGAAGTTTACATTTATTCATTTATTAGAAATAACATTAAGCTACTTAAAACTGCTTATGTATTTATACAGCAGGGCAATTTTTACTGCATCACTTCTGGAAAAGTAACTCGTTCAAGGGCAGTACGCCACTTACTGACCTGACACACCATGTTCAATTTTGGAAGCAAACACCGTATTATGTTGCTTGTTGTGACAACTTGATGACCCAATTTAGTTTGCAATTGCAACGTGGGTCATCCAGGCACTACTAGGACGTGAGAAAGGGACAATACAGCTGTTTCTACTGGAAAGTTCTGCATTGGCTTTGATGGTTTTGGGATTGTATTTCAGTTCCAGTCCCATGCAGTCACCAATGCACCTTGTGTCAGCTGCAGTGCAGTCATCCCTCTTGGAACACAATCATAAGATTATCCTCAGCAATTTTGTATTGTACTGAGCCACTGCTGTCAGTCGCCAAAAAATGACAAATAAAAAGTGATTATTTGATTCTCTGGGACTATAAAAGTTGACTTCTCTGTGAACTGTCCCAACAGATAAACAAAGATCATTGCCCAGCCACTGTGCGGGATCTTAGCAATAATCAATTGCCTTTTTACACAGTCACAAAAACAATTTCAATAACAAGAGAACTGAAAGCAGGAAAATAAAACAAAGCTTCTGAAATGTTCTACTGAAACCCCGAAGCAACACACAGCATAGCACTGACAAGCTGCTGTATGTGCAGCAAAGAGGACTGCCATCACGGGCAGGGCGTCTGATGCCCGGTTATGAAATCATGTTGGGTGACTGCAGGCACTTCTGTGCTGCTCGACGACTCGCCCACACTTTGACGGGTTTAGGAACGGGAGGTGAGCTTCCTGCCCTTGAAGGAACACATGGCACAGAAAGAAGGAAGGAAGGAAGTGGTAGTCCTGTTTCAAGAGATGAGAACACATAAACAAGCAGAACCCTGAAGAAGTTTTCTCCTTTGAGGGCACATGGCAGGGGTGCCAGCCGGTGACAGGGTACACACGAACCCAACCCTATAACATCTGCGCAGATCCACTACAGTTTATCATGTTAAAACACAACGGCTCTGACCTCCAGTGGTGCAACACAGATGGAAATATGTGACCATAACACTGGCAGCAACACGTGAATATACCGTATGTTTTCCGTAACTTTCATGACAGAATAGACAGAACTTTCACGGCGTGAGACACGTGCAAACAAATGTGCAAAAAAAAAAACCTGCACCACTCAACAGACACGCAACACAGTTGGAGGCCAGCGAAGCTGTCAGGAGCTTCTTGAGACTCAACCTCATTAGCCACCTCAGCAAGCAGCTGCCACCCGGGGGGAAATGTGAGCGCTGGAGAAATGGGCCGTAAATAACGCGTGCTCCACCTGACCGCCAGCCGCCCTTTTGTGATCTGGAAAGGCTCCGTGGTTGCAACGCTCAATGCTCAGTTTTGTGCACGAGCAGCAATGCGCAAACCACGCTTTGTCTCACACACTTAATAACACTGACGTGCTTGTGTTTTAGTTGTGTTTGTTACCTTAGTCTGATGCATAGATGTGTGAATGACTGCAGAGAGTTCGGTGCGTTTAACAACGTAAACCACCTTCGATGAAGATGCTGGCTAAGTACTAGTTAATAATAACTGTAATGTTTCTGGAGACAAAATATGCTGAATGTATAATTGTACATATAATCATGAACATAAACTGGCTCACAATCTGGAATAATACATCCCTGATGTGTTTTTTCTGTAAAGCAGAATTTGGGCTGGGCAGGGACACCATCTGTCTCTCACCTCCCTCTCCAGCATCAGGGAACACTGGCCCACCTCCAAATATCAAATCTGCTTGGTCAAAGGAAGTGGGTTGGAATTGATGAAAATGCACGATTCTGAACTCTAAACCCAAAAACACCCCAGGAAAACACAGTGACATGGAGTTCATATGCTTTCATAAACTCTTAGCAGGGTAAAAAGCCCAGTCTAGGGCAAGCGGGAACTATTAGAAGTTTACTGCGTGTACACTTTTCATGTTAAGGATAATTCATTATGTTGCGTTTACATTTATTAATTTAGTTTGCGCTTTTCATCAAAATTACATATAGACTTAAGCCATTTGCAATATTCTACCCATTTATACAGCTGGGTAATTTTTCAGGAGAAGTTCAGGGTGAGAACCTTGATCGAGGGTTGCACAGCACGAGTGGGATTTGAACATGCAACCCAAGATGGCAGATCTAATCACTATGCCAATACTTGTTGGCTACAAAAATTGTATGTCATTGTAAAGAGAGAATTTTTATACAACATTCCTAACAGATCTTATTGATTTATTTACGTGGCTTATGTGCCTGACCAATATACTGTATATGTGATATACAACACTGAGTCTGACCATTTTTTGCAGTAACTATAGGTAACATATAATAATGTAATATATGTTTCAGTCCATCCTGAATTTTCTAGACTACTGCATATGCAGGGATGAAGTATTTGGACACAGCCCCGACAATGTAATATTTTTTGCTACAACACTATAAAGTACTGCACATGTTCTACAGTAACACTTGCACAACCTAATGTGTAATGAACATGTAATGTGTCTAATAAAATGAAACAAAGTCAGTACAGTAACTGAAACATACATATATATATATATATATATATAGTATAGCATAATGAATTATATGAAAAAAGCATTGAATAAGGTACAGATACAACTTGGTCAAAACACTGCTAAAAGGGGACTGAGGGTACAGCACCGCCTTCATGACAAACAATTTAGATGGCAGGATGATTCTTTATGACACAGCATCAACACTGCTTAAAATTTTAGGTGTTAATGAATTTATTATCACCAGAAAAGTTGAAAATTTGTAAAATATTTCTATTTCCCCAAACCACACCGAAAAATCTGGTTTTTTCATTATTTACGATTTTTCTGAAATATTTTTGTAATGGTTTGTAAAGATCCAAATCTGTAACATTGAGGTCCTAGATGGACTGTATATCAGATTGTGCTGTTGCTAGAATACAAATCACATTCAGCAACTGTACCCTAAGCAACACACAACAATGCAATGGTGCGCAATATAGCTACACAAATAAGCATACTTCTCTTAGCAAGAATTTCAAAACCGAATAATTTTTGTTGAGATTAAGTTTTCTTATAAATCAAAAGATCAAGGTGAAAGTAAACGGATCTTCAAATGCACTTTTGGGGAGCTGCTGAACGTAAAGTTGAGTGTTTTACAAAGGGGAACGTATTACAACCACTCAGCAGCTCCCCAACATGGGAACATCTGAGTGGTCTGCTCACCTCCCACACAGCGCATCAGAATCCCCGTCTCTCACTGCACTGCTTCCCACTAATAGAGGTGTAGCTGCTGAGGGGGCTGTTTACAGTCCAACCCGGAGAACCGTTTCGACTGTCTGAAGGCTGCCAATGAATTGCTAAGCTTAAACAGCACACATGGTCCCAGCCAGCTGCTCTGACACGATAGCACAGGAAAGGATACGTCTCCTCTGGAAGTTGTGAAGGTTTCCACACGCCTGTGGAAAACCAGCACTACCACAAGAAACTCAGTCACAAGAGCAGAAAGGGGTAAACTGCTCCCATTCATTCAATCCGTATTTCCTCTCTAAAAGAGGGTACAGGTCAGGTATCATCTGGGAGACATGCAGGAATAATAAAACATAATTTTTTCCTTAAAGACTGGTCCAACTGGGCATGAATTTAGCTGGTTGGCTTCAGTGAACAATAAAGACTTTGGCTGTGATTCTGCTTCAGTCAACATACCCACCGCACGTATGTAACATGGTTAAACGCACAACACAAAACCTGCTTGGAGGTCCTGCCCCACTATTAATGTTATTAATGTCAGAAACCACAAGAAGCACTAATTATAACACATCTGTTACTATCGCAGCTTAAAATTTGGGTCTAAAGGTAGGTGTGAAGGGATATAACCCCAATATTACTTATAACGCACACAAATAATACAGGTCACAAAACATTCGCAATGTCTGTGGTGCAGATATATATGTGACTACATTCAAATTCATTCATTTCTGAGTAAGTAAGGACCTCACTATGATTTACTCATTTATACAGGCTGGCCATTTTTACTGAAGCAAATTAGGCTTGGTGCTTTCACCAAGAGTACTACAGCAGGAGGTGGCATTTACGCCCGAGTCCTTCCAGTGTAGTCAGTGGCTCTATCCACTACACCGCCTGCTGAGCCCAACGTGGGCAGCATAGTGTGCGGTAACGTGAACTTCCTAGCTGCCCTTTGCCAAATATACTAGGCAACAATTATCAGAATGAAGTGACGGAAACAGGCTGATAAGTGCGGGTGTGTATATGTACGCAACGCAAGATGAAGCACAAGACAGACACACAAAATACGGACACGAATTATCCCTTTCCCTGCGGACTCACAAAGTAGACCAAAGAGAACAGAAGGCTGGCAGGCTGCATAGAAATGACACTGCGGCCCAATTCCTGCCAGTCTAGAGGAGCAAAAGACGCTGATGATAGAGTTACTGGTATGACCAGATGAGCGGTGCATTTCATTGTTCCCTAATAATAACAACAGGTCTGTACTGAAGGGTCCTTCATGGTACGCATGACCTTTTCCTGGAATCCATCATTTTATTAGAGGGCAGACTCGGCATGGTACGGACTGTTACGATTAAACATCACCTGCTTCCCATGACGCAGCACTTCCGGTGGCAGAACTTCTATGTGGATGTTAGTCTCACGGGCAATTCTGAAGCACCTCTTGGTTCATGGGAGATTAGAGAAACACAAGGATAGCAATAATGTCCCGTAACCCTCTGAGGAAGGAGACGTCAGGCCTGTGGGTCACATCTGGCACCGGGCTGAACAGTGGTAGCCTCCTAAAAACAGTGAAGACTGCCAGTTCAAATCCTGAAAGGACTTTGCAGCAATGTCACTGACAAAGTTACTTCACCCACATTGCCTGCAAAATATAAATGGTACAAGACACTTGGATAAAACAATAATAAATTTCCAGTGCCAGATAACTGCCGATGTGTTACCGGACTTCACTAAGAGCACCATCCCTCAGCCATCTTGGCAATACAGAGCAGCACAACCGTTTTAGAAAGCTGTTTTTTTCTGTACTTTTTAATACGTTGCGTTTCCTTTCTCTGGTTTGCATATTCCGTATTTTTATTCACACGTTTTTTTTCTGATTTGCAATTGTTCCTGCATTGATTCCATTGCTTGAAGTCTAACATTAAAATTGCGCTGCTGTATAAAATATTCAGTAAGGCTGTAAAAAATTCATTGAGGAGACAAAAAGCGTAAAGCCGTCCAGCATAGCAGTGATTAAGAAATACACGAGGGGTTCGCAAAAGATGAACCCAATGAAGATGAGAAAGCAATGGGAAGGAAAACAATGGATAACAATGACAAACTCTGGCTTTGGGGCTGTCAAGTGGAATTAGTCAGTGCAGCCCCCTCTGAAGTGGGCAGATGTTGGTTCCAACAGACCAGGTTCCATGACAGGTTTGCCAAGTGTGAGGAACACAGAACATTGAGCTCCCCTGGGAACCAAGTGGACTTGGCCCTTCAGAAATCCTAGCAGAAAATGAACATCTTTGAGCATTTGAGAGCAACAATCTTATTTAAAAGAGGAATCACTAAGGTCTTGTTTACTAGTTTGCTTGATGACAACTGGCATGGGACTAAATCTCTTTTTTCAGCAGGTTAGTCACACAGGGAAGGGAATTCCTTCAGTTTGTGTAGGCACAATGAACCCAATATTGCCTTTCCTTTTGTTGATGAAACAGCAAAGAATCCATATCCAAACTGAAAATGCTATTATTACGCTGTCATTATTGTGACTTTGTAGACACGGATCAACTCTAAACATTTCACTTTTATGCATTTAAATAGATGTGAATCGTTCCCGAGGAAATTTAGGATAACAGCCTCTCACAGTGGTGGGATGGCAATCTTTTTATCTTTATCTACTTTCTACAATCATAAGCGTACGAGCCAATGCCCACTCTGAGGTATTATTAGTTATTATTTTTTAATAATACGCTCAAGCAATAAACTGTTACCGTAAGAATCTCTGCAATATGAGTTTCTCTGAAAACTCTTGGGGCAAGAATGAGGGACAATAATGTCCATGGGTGTCCTGAGTTCCTCCTTCACGTTAAACTGTGCCATCGGGTGCAGCAACCTCCCCACTGGGCAGTGTTATCCAAAAACGACTCACAGTTCACTCTGGGGAAAAACGGACCTCATGGACACTCATCCCAGGCTCAGGAGCCAGCGATGCGCCACCTTGGCAGTGAACCTGTGCTGCCCGGTTAGCGTCGGTACAAAGGACATGCAGCAGCTGCTTTCTGGGGACCGCGCTGAAGAAAAGCTGCAGTTATCTGCACTGAAAATAGTTATTACCGCCCACGCGCATGTCGTCTTTCTCCACAAGATCCCATAGGGATTTCAATTTGCATTAAGCGTAAACAGCAGTTACAAAACAAGGAAAGGACATGAAAATAGCTGCAATGGAAACAGCGGCAGAGACAGCTACGTGCCACCCGTACACACTAGCCCTTTGTTAAAATATTTTGTTAGTTACACAGGCTGAACATTGTTCCATTCACCAAAATACATGTCATCATGTACATTTTGATGGCAGCAAAGCTGGCTGCATGTGAAGCACTTTGTACAGTACACAGAGGGGGAGTAACTGAAATGCATTATTCAGAAAATATTGTTTATAATCCTGGAAACATCACTATATCAATGCCCTTCAACAATACATCACATTAAATTAGCATTTCACTGCTTACCCAAAGCACCTCATAATTTGGCCCATTTACACAGCTGGATATTTTACTGAAGGCTGGAGATCCTTATCCAAATATCTTTTATGAACTGTACCAAAGCAAGTTGAGCTGCTAACCTTCTGGAGGGCAAAGGCTGTTCTCAACTCGCCGTGATCCATAACTTCATACGTATTGTACAGTATTATGGCTGCTTCAGAAACAACCGCAGCTGTACTGCTGGACACCATATAAGCTATATAGGCGGCAACAGAGAAGGTCATTAAGGTTAAAAATTTTATGTGATACTGCCTATTGAAAAGCAACTCTCATAGCCATGTTTAATCTATTCTTTTATTGCTGGAGAGCTACTCGTGGTTAGATGGAACCACACAGCCCCGAGGCATTTAGAAAACCGGATGTATCTTAATTAAACCCATTTGTCTTCCTCTGCCACTGTGCCACACCACCTTTGTCGAACATGTTCTTCAGGGGGTTCCGGGCCAACATACGGAGGTAACATTTAAGTGGGAAGACTGTACCCAGAGGTCAAAAGGATACCTTTTTAGCAGTTTTCTCACTTTAGGGCATCAATTCCATAAGAAAACAGGGTCATCTGTGCGGTTAGTTAAACTCATGCAGTTCTCAGCAAGTGGTCCTTTTACACATGTTGTGTGGGGGAAAAATGGTCATGCATCATGCTTCAAGCAGCCTTGTTCTTACGACCCACACAAGTACTTGTGAAAGGAAGCAGGAATAATGCAATGATTTTGATCACTAGAACAAAAAAATCAATATGTAAAAGTTCTTAAAGGGTGTGGACATTTACAGAAAGGACACAAAGGTGGGCAAGACCCCCATCCTCAGAAATTTACGAAACCGCTAAACCTTCATCATCCCGATTGGGATTCTGAAACCAGTTAACACACATTGTGCCAAGCCAAGTATGAGAACAATGGCTTCAGCTTCTGTTTCCTGAAAGTCCCCTACAAAAAGCTAGCACAAGCCCATTCATCGGTGAGGTGAATGCAGAGGGACTGACAGCAGAGTGACTGGCTGATTTGGAACTGCAGCACAAATATGGGTATACTGGGACTGCCTAATCTCCACCTTGGTGGGAAAGGTTCATGAATGGGATCTATTAGAAAATAATGGGGGCAATCCGTATGCATGTTTGTCCCTACAGCATGTGAAGAAACCCGAGATGGTTTGTGTGGGCACTGGGAATGGAGGTAGAGGCAATATCTGCACGGGTGGCAAAATGCTAACGTAGGAATCAGAGAGCTAATATGGGGATGCATAACATAAGTCTGCATGTTAGCCGCACTTTCAAAAGCCAAGCAAAGCCATCCACCACCAGTAACAGGAGCCTAACATGGAGCCTAAAATGATTTTAAAAAACACACCCCAATCCAAACACACCAGAGCCCCTATGCAGGTCATTTTGGGCCAAGAGAAAGCGACTGACTGGCAAATGGTGTCTGAGACATCATGAGGTGAATGCTGTCAGGATGCAGTTAAAAGCTGGTTTACAGCTCTTAGTTATGCAGTTCGCTACAGTAATATGGCTTGACAAATAAAGCCCTGGCTCCTCTAAATGTTTAGTATTGTTTGTCACAGCATGATTATGCCGATCCTTCTAGACACAAATTTCCTGCATGCATATTAAACAGCTAGACTAGACAATACAGAAACCCTTATATTTCGGTTTACTGCCATGTCCCTCGTGTTTTCTTCTATGGTCACAACACACACAGCCATCCAGGACTCTGAAACATGAACGATGACTCTCATGGATATGTAATTTCAATGTTGGATCTGTATTTTCACACAGCCCGAAACAAGATCCTGAATTGATCCTGACAAATGTGGTCCCAAAAGTAATTTAACACTTTTTTGGACATTACACATCCAGATTAGAGGTTCTGGTCAAAGAAGGGCAAGTTAACTCATTATTTAAATCATGAACTGTGAAACGCCTTTTCTGCTCACAAACATTATCACTTAAAAGGACGTAGCAACGGGGCTTATCGCAAAGATCATGAACATGGCCAGCAATTGTGTTGGAAATAATAAACCAAACATACCTTAAATGCTTTCATAATGGGTTTTCATTGCCAGTTGCTAGCTGAAATCCTTAGGGGATATTCATAACATTTCCAGTAAAGGATCTAAAACATTAAGAAACATGTCCATTTAAGGAAAACCATTAGTCCATCACCTACTGGGAACTGCTGCACTTCCCATTAGCAGAAAATATTGTTTTTTTTAAGTGAAGACAAAATATTTTACTATAGGATGTAGTGTCATCACTACAAGGTCTGAAAGGTATTTCCTTTGGAAGATTTTTGCTACAGCACGATACCATGTGAGAAACTCCTGACTCGGTAGAAATTACTACAACAGGCTCGAGTTAAAAGCTCCACGGTGCAGCATACTGTCCTTTGCAGTTCTCCATGCAATTCAACTTTCATTAAAGTAATTTATCGAGTGAGATTCTGGGAGCAGACTGTGCTTAGGTGTGTTTTAAGACCTGTACAATAACCAAAGAAAGGGAGGAATGCAAACAGCCTAGGCAATGGCAGGTTGTCAAAAAAAAAAAAAAAAAAAAAAATCTCCTGTGTTAATGTGTATGGACATGAAACTGTCGATCAGCAGCGGCCGCCCCCTTCCATCACAGGACATTGGTTGGGAAATAGGAAGCTTGTACCCTTGGCCCTGTGTGCACCACCCACCAGGTAAAACTCCAGTAGTGCCAAGGGTTTTCTTAACCCCTTCATCTTACCATGGATTAATATTTTGCAGGACCAGAAACAAAGCATGGAACAGGGTTTCCGCACGGTGTGATGCAGTATCACATTTCAATCTGAGCCAAAAGCCTGATAAAATATTCATTTTCTTGGAAGAGATTTGTCTCTGACAGTCACAGCAGTTATCCATTCCGTGCCACGAGAGATGCAACTAAACACAATCTTCGATTGACTTGCCCTTGGTACTTGCATTTCCTTGACATTTAGCTTGGAAAGCCTTATGGCAGCGTGGATTTTCCCCGCAATACACCGCTAAATGTCTTGATAATGACCAAGGGATGTAAGGTAGTAAATATTACGCTATGTGTCAAACATACACTGATACTGATTCCCACCTGTCATTCAAAGTCAGAGCTATGGAAATCATAAACGACAGAATTATAATAGATGTGGTGTCATATGTTGAAATGGTGTGAAAAGAATTTAAAGCAGCTACATTTTTTTCACAAAAAGTAATAAAACTAACCAATCATCCAATTAAATATGTAATATAAAAAACTAACATTAATGAAATTTGTCACCCATAGCATAAGAGGGAATTCTGATGGCATACAAGGCACAATAAAACTAAAACATATAAATCAACAATCAGAGAAATGTTGTTTGGGAAAAGTTGGCGTGCCCTGCTTGCCGAAGCCAATTATGACGACGGCTTTGAGAGCTCCAGAGTTCATTTCCCCGAATGCGCCGAATCCCCTTGACACTGACAAGAAATGCAGATCCGTTTCCATTCGTGAAGGAAGGATAAATAGACACTTGGCCTCATATACTGTACATATTCATAAATATTAAACTCAGCACACCTTGTCCATTTATGAGTCTATTCAAAACCTGTTGCTGCTCACAACACGTCTGTAATACGATAGTGTCAAAAGTATAAATGCCCAAGGTAAAGTAAAACTGTTAAAATACTATTTTGTATGAAAGCTACAACATTTTTTGCAACACACACTGACTGGCCTCTTCTGGCTAGTTTACCTTATCCTGCCCTGTCTATACAGGTATTTCATTTTATGAAAAGACAATATGAGACATATCAATGCAATGCCATTTTCAGTGTGTTCACAGTCCAAACATACTTCTCTGTAAATGAATTTTGAGCAAAAGTGACAAAAACAGTTCGGAAAAATAACATGATAATAGTATTTATATCGAAGAAATGTGCGAGTATATGTGTAACACCGATCACGCTAGTTCACGCCTAGATATTAATTTATTAATGTACATATTATTGCATTGTATGGATATTACTGTATATTCCACATGGCGCCCGGTCACTATAAACGACATTTATTCCGCGTTTTTGGCGTAATTCAAAGCGACAAGTTTGGCAAAGTAGAAGACGAAAGCTGCGGTTAATAAAGGTGATGCTGAAGGGAAAGGGCTCAGCACCGCCTGCGAGCGGAGCCCTCCTGGGCGGAGTCGGTCCGTCTGCAACGCAGAACCTCTCGGAAAGCAACAACAACAATAACAACAAAAATAATAATAATAATAATAATAATAATAACTCCATGTGACCTGCTCAGAAGGAATACGCCCCGTTCTGTACGCCGGAGTCTCCTAGGAGTAGCGGTTGTGGCGTGTGTTCGCCGTCTGCTGTCTCATGGTTCGCGCTGCAGCGCACACACACACACACACACACACACACACGAACACACATTCACGCCACTCGGGAAATAAGACGAAGAGTTGGCCGACGGCTTCTGTTTTTCCAGGGCCAGCGGGCTGCGCACTGCGCTCGGACAGCGGAGAGAAAGGAGGCAGCCTTACCTGCGCGGCGAGCTCGCTTTTCCAGCAGGGATGCGCCTGCTCTTGCGCCTCAGCACCGAGGACCTGCAGGACCCCCCCTCGCCCCCGCCATCGGGGAGCGTCTGCAAACTCCCCACCTGACTTCACACTTAGGGACCGTCGTCAACTTCCCTATCATCACTCACGTTTCTCCCTTTCAGCCGCTCGCCATTTCGTAGGATTCCGTTTATTAGGCGCGCGGCACGACTTTAAAGTGCCGCTAAAAGGCCACTCTAAAGTGAAAACGAAAATAGTGCGCAGACAAGGTCGCAGAAACAAGAAGACCCTCGCTGTGTTTGGTTAATAAAGGAACAGTGACACCCTTTGGCGAAGCTCTCTCGCGCGCAGAACAGTATCTCGGTATACGAGTGTTTATGACGGTGATGCACAAGGAAACGTTTGCGGGCTCCCAGTTTGTCCGCGTCAACATTCCGAAACGCATTTCCTCCCCGCTTTTGTGGGAAAACGCGGAGGATTCCATGAGCTGCTACTGTGGCGCAACGACGCTTCTCGCCAGCAGGGGGCGCCGGACGATCTGTCTGCGTCGGGAATCCGCTCGCGTCTCCTCCGTGTCCGAAGGGTTAATGGTCCCCGCGCAAGACGAGCGAGCGGCCGCCATCTGGACTTGAAGGAGCCGCTCCGCGGAACCCAGCGCCTGGCGGCAGGTAGGACAGAGCGGGTCAGGTCGGCGGGGCGCTCTCATTTAGCACGGACTCTGTCTCTCCCTCCCTGAGGGGGGTCTTCTGCGCCCAGCGCCGGCATCGTCAGCATCATCAGGGCGTCACTGTGCGTTCGTGTCACCGTCAGGTTCCGTCTCGGAGCATCACCGGCAATAAGCGGTAAACTGTGGTTCGTGCGATGCGCCGCGATTCAGTACAGAAATTAATGTACACCGGGGGGGTCGGCGCCACTGAGACAAGGGGGTTCGCGGCGAATTTACTTGAACAACTTTGATTTTCATTTACACCTTATTAACGTCAAACTTGCCAGGTTCCTATGTCTTTACAGCGCGTAAAAATACACGGCGAAATTCTTCACAGTCATTATAATAACCCGTCATTTTAATTGGGTGTAATTTTTAAGTGAATGTAACGAAGATGGCATAAATTCAGACGTCTGTAGTCAGCCAAGTTTAAAATTCTAGGACATTATAGCTGGTAGACACGGGCAATATTAATAACACAGCAAATGTATTACAGCAATATTCACCCATTTGATCCGTCGCTCCTTTGAGAGCGGACATCTCCATACCTGAATTGAATCACTAAAGACACTGACGTCTGAATATTTTTAAGTGAAATAAACAGCCAAGGAGGTCGTTACTTAACTGAATGCCTGCCATCGCCTATATTTCTACTAACAATTTAATAACCGGTTTAAACTTTAAATTCCTTAGCAACATTTCACACATTCTCAGTTGCTAGTTAGTATTTTAGTCAATAATTGGTTTTACAAGTAGAAATAAATTAAAATTAAATTTGGAACTGCTGTACTAGAAACACAAGGCATCCTGTCTCCTTCTTCAGCTTCTCTCAAATCAGCATTTATTAATATATTATCTGTATTTATAGTATACACCGCATTTATTAACTTACAAAGGGTTTGTTGAAACTGTCAAACACTTGGCTCTAATATTTCGTTCCTGAATTCACTGTAGGTTTGATTTATATATAAAAGAGGCACACTTGTGAAATCCTAGTGCTCCCCAAAGTGCTGTGTCCATAGATGTTCTTTAGGTCTGGGATTAGACACACTTAAAAAGGGCCCTTAGGGTTTTACATACATTAAACATTAAAATATTAATTAAACAGCCTATTTTTGGTTTCTTGTTTCCCACAGAGATGCACATCAGGATGTTGAGACTGAGGCTCTTGAACGCCATTGCTCCGGCCTACTTCTGCACGGCCACTGCCATAACCTTTGCCCTTCACTTCTACTTATTCATTCCCACCATTTTCCCCTCATCTGGCGGGGGGTTTGGTGGCACCACTTTGCTCCACAGCACCATCTTCCTGTACCTGATGCTCAACGCGCTGGGCAACTACATCATGACCATTCGGCACCCAGCAGAGAGCCCCAATGAAAAGGTAATTCCTGTGTGCTCCCCGGACTGCCCGGATAGAGTGGACGCCCACTACCTGCTCAATGGGCGCCACTTCTGCAAGCTGTGCAAGAAGGTGATCCTGAGGAGGGACCATCACTGCTTCTTCACAGGGAACTGTATTGGCAACAAGAACATGCGCTACTTCATCATGTTCTGCATCTACACCTCCTGCACCTGCTTGTACTCCTTGGTGCTCGGAGTGGCGTACCTCACAGTGGAATATTCCATCTCATTCGAGAGCCCTTTGGCCTTTCTCACCCTGCTGCCCCTGTCCACCGGATACTTTTTCCTAGGTGAGTAACACTAAACGCCCCTCTGTGTCTGAACCTGGCATTCGGACATAGGTCCGAATCCAGTTCAGGGCAGGCAGAGTTTGCTTGTTCTGAGCGCCCAAGACACAAAGGCACGTGGAAACCCACCATTAAAACCATACGAGCAGAGGCCAGGGGTTGAACTTGAATTGACAGCACTTACTCCACCCCTTGTTTATCCCATCATTGTCAAGGTACTTAAACTAAGTTCATAGCAGGATTTTTTTCCACTGCACACCAGAACTGTGAAAAGCTGCAGACTGACATGAAGCCCTCCGGTTAAGTGCCCGATTGTGCCAATTAAATAGTGGAGTGGTTTATTAGTTAACACCTATTAATTTGATGGAAGACTTTTCCTTACCTCTAACAGTCTGTGAGGGACCGAGTCAGCAGGCACAAGGAATCACAGGTTAATTGTTAAAAAGAATCATTTATTCCAAAAAAAGGTAGTAATGTCAGCAACGAATAAATTTGGGCTCATAAAAAGGTCAACTGAACATAACACCCAACCCAACCCAACCCAACAGCGCACAGCACAAATCAACTAGACATATCACTGACCGACCCCAAACACACAATAGGGGTTAAATAATGGCTGATCAGACCATTCACATACAACTACATACAACAGAGGAACACCAGAACTATACAAACGCAAACAAACAACAAAACACTACACACCAATTGGTTAACCAAATCATATACATAACAAAATCCAGCAAAATCAAAATACTATTAATAAAAACACAAATCAGGAAATCCAAACCAAATGAACATCTACACCGATATTCTCTCCCCCCTATGCTGCAGCAGGTTTATTGACCCTGGATCCACTTCCCGCTTTCCAAGGCCCGATTTGCTTCCTCCAATCCTCCGTCCCGGCTGGTACCTGGATAGGCCAATCCCCAGAGACCACCAACCAAACCAGCAACCCACAACAATTTCCATTCAAACCCCAAACAAATTCAAACCAATCATGTCACCACCCAAAACAAATCAACAAAAATAAAAATTCAAACAAAAATATACTTAAACTATCCACTCATCTGTGTGGGTGGCGGAGCAGCCATCACACAGTCATTACAATTACACTTCTTTCCCATTACCTTATCCCCCACTACTTGGTCCCAGTGCTTGAAAGTGGACCAAATATTAAAAAGCGGCATACTGAAATTATTTATACCATTATTTCTTATAGGGAATAATTTCCCCCCAAAATCACCCTAAATGAGGAAAATGTTATGCATTAGAACAGAATGAATAACAATTAATAATTGATAGTATTAAAAATGAAAAGAAAAAACAATGACCATATGAGCGCATATGGTGATAATGTGTCTGGTCTGGCTTGAGGGAAATGAAGGCTCTATGTCACATTTAAATACATGAATAATTAGACAATTAAACCACACAGGATGAAAATACAGACATGTGAGTATGCAAAGTGAGACTGAAGGGTGTGGGACCGCAGCTGAGAGCATGGGAACACAGTTCCCACAATGCATTGTATTTCACACTGCTGCTTAGCACAACTTTCAGATGTGGTCTTGGTTTTTGACTCCAGACTAAACATCGCTGACCCAGACCAGATGTCGCAGACCAGAAAGATGAAAATTAAGATTAACAATAAGTGCTCTTAGCGATTTCAAAATGTAATGAAAAACCAGATATGGTGAAGAGTGAATAATAGGGGATGAATGTGTTACCTTAGAGGGACCATAACCTGATCTTCCCTCAACTCCTTGGGACCGTATGAACTGAACTTTCTGAAAATTGATTTATTTCCTCTGATGTGTTGCCTTTATTTTGTTTGGTTCGAGAGCAGCAGGGCATGATGTTCTCGCACTGGAATGTGGGCCTCTGGTCTTAACATCACATTGGGTCTCTACCTCAGGTGCAATCTCTGGTCTCCAGTTCTTCTTGGTGCTGATGCTGTATGTTTGGCTGGGTATCGGACTCACGTCTGCGGGCTTCTGCTGCCAGCAAGTGCTCCTGGTGGCCCGGGGTCAGACGTGGTGCCAGATGCGCAGTGGCCACCTGGCAGAGATGTATGGCTCCTGGCAGGACAACCTCAGTGATGTCTTCGGGAGCCGCTGGGCACTGGGCATCTTCTTTCCTGTCCAGACAGTTGAGGCTTCATCTGGAGATGCCATCCATAAACATGATTAGACCCAGGTGCCCTTCTCCACGTCATACTCTGTAGAGATGCTCCACCTCCTCTCCAGTCTACAAACACATTAGTCAATCTCTCAGCTCTGGGTTTACTTCTCCAACTAAACACTTCCTGCACTTATCAGTCATATAATGCTCATAAACATACTTCCAGAAATGTCATAATCACATGTCTGCCCGCTGCCACTGCCATACCTCTGACTTTTCAGGCATTGTGACATAACTGAAACCCAGCTGGGCTGATCTATGTCCTACATCAGAAGCTGATGTTCTCTCCATATCTGGAGCCCATCATATTCATCCCCAAGGAGCCAGCCTGTGCCAAAATGATGCCTGCCACATTTGTGTCTAGCGTCGGTTTTGGAGTCAGACCCAGTTTCCGAGCTACTGAGAATTAGTGTAGGACATCACCATTGAGTTCTACTGAGAATGGCATCTGCCACTCAGGTCACCCTGGGGGAGTCCTTCCACATTGGGTTTTCAAATGCCTGCTCATTTAGGGGCACCAGTGAGCAGGTTCCTGTCCAAAGTCTCAATTTCCACATATGGGACCTCTGCAGGAATTACTGACACATATTCATCGCCCAGATCATTCCGAACAGCATTCTGCCCGGTGTTGAATGGTCACCCCGAGCTACAAGTGTTCCTGAAAAACAGCTGAAAATAAAATTACGTAACTTATTATACATAACAAAAAGTTTATAAACTCTTTAAAGTTTGTATGTGTTATCAAGATAAATTTCTTATAATCTACATATACAGATGTATACACTGCTATATTTCAGGGATCAATAGCTTTCTTTTGGTGTTCGTGATAAATCCAGAAGGGCTATTCAAATGAATATTTTAAAATAAACTTTTTAACCCCGAGAGAGAAATACAGAAACTGTAATATTGCTCTGCATTGCACAGTGTTGGGGGAATTGAAAACTTTCAGTCAGCAGACCTTGAGAACCCCGTGAGATACCTTCGACTTCAAGAAGACAACAGTGGAGAATGAATTTTAAACAATTATTTTCTTTGGGTGTTTGTTTAAACAAATATTAGTGCACATTATTGTCTCGGTTTTGCATTTAATAGTGTTAGATTTAATATGACCATTTCTTTATTGCACCTGTCTAGAAATTTCCCAGAACCTGAAATGCTGTCTTGGGTTTGTAGAGCACAGTGCTCGGTGTGGTAAAGTGGTGCATCTTACAGGAGCTCAGTTCTTGAGCCTTTATGGAATACTGGACTGACATGTAACTGAACTGCAGCTTTGTCCAAAAATAAGACAACTGCACAGTAAATATGCAAACTGGACCGCTTCACCCACAGTAGCTTGTAAACTGTGTGCTGCTTCGCTGGAGTAGTTTTGTACCAAAAAGGCTTTGGCTTAACCAAATAGTTCTCACCTCTCAAACTTATAAAAGCAGAGGTAAAGTTTTTAATTTCATAAATGTGCTACATACAAGCATCCCTTATTACCCGAATCTAATTTGTTTCAGAATATGAGTCGGATGGCGAATTTTTACATAGCAGGAGCCTATATTTTAAAAATAATAATGAATTCTCAGCACATCCAACCTCCTTCAGCCACTTTCCTCAAATTTTGCTAAACTCTCAAACACCTATACAAATCCACAGTGGATTTTTTTTTTTCCACAAGAGTTTCCACTTTCCGAGAAGACATTTTCATTTAATATTGCGAGAAAGATGGCTATCATGTCAAACAGATTTAACCCATGGGAGTCTACTGGGAGTACAGCTGAGGTACGACTGCAGCGCCGTATTGTTACCTTTCTGTTTGCTTCTGACTGGATGGAGATGCCAGCCGAGTTTTGTCCTGAAAGAATTACGGTTAAATCCCCGTAGGGTGGGAGTAAGCAAATTGCATTTATTGTGCGCACTTTCTGCTGAATGCATGCATATATATATATATATATATATATATAAAAAAAAACACCAGTGTAACTTTTACTGCTAACTGCTCTGCTGCCTCCCATTTAAGTAACAGCAAGCAAAATGGCTGACTGACACTTCGGTGGAGTTCCATTCTTTACCCACAATGCCCCTGTCTTGCTAAGCAGTACTCCGCCGCATTCCCAACACTTTTTACGTTTTTCACTCGGACTCCCGCACAACCTAAACTTTTTATCTGCTTGCTCTTTGAATTTTTTTAGATGCCGACTCGTTAAGGTGGACTTTTTAATCGTAGTTGAATTTAGGCTTCAAATTTTTGCTATGCGTTGTGGCGAATATTTCGAGTTCAGATAACGAGGGATAGCTGTACTTGAAAAATGTTTGTCCAACTTAGTTTCACACAATGCTTGTGCAGTATTTTGCAGGATATATAAACATAGATTTACTGTAAACGCATCCTTTTTTAATCTTTCACTTGTTGCATTACAGTCCGTTTTATAGTGTTTGTTCTTTCTAAGGATGAACCTATGTGGGAATTCCTGCATTTATGAGCTCATGCCGATGCCAACACACATTTGTAAGCAGAGGGAAACAAAAAATGGGACGAAATGTGCCTGTATGAGAATTGCAGGCAAATGTAATATTTGTTTATGTAACATTTCAGTTTTGCAGGTCATATACAAACGTTAAAATAAACAGGAACTGTTGAAGCGCGTTTGGCTGGTTGCCTGGTCCCTAAATAGGGAGTGGTTTTAGCCTTAAAGGCTACATAAGAGTTTTCGCGTTCTTTTTGATGGATAAAATGAAACGAGTGAAATAACGAAAAATTATAAAAGGTAAAACGATACAATGATCGGTAATGCCAGTTAAAGTAAATCTTTTTTTCTTTTCTGGAAGTGCATTGTTCTGTCAGATAACAGAGCGATGTTATTTTTTTAAGCAAGCGCTTCTGCTGAAGTTTCTTTAAATGTTGGAGCGTTTAAACGATGTCATTTATGTCGCTTTCGCGAACTTTCCGACTACAGACACATTTGAAATCCCAGCGCCTAAACGCGCCGCTCACGTGGAACTCAATCACTGCTTCGCCAAATGTCGGCTTGAATTATCGGCCGCAACTGAGCATCTGTATGATGTCTATAAATTAAATTTTGACGAATTAATTTAGATAACATTGATATCGTGCATTCCCTTGTTTTAATAACACGAATCGGCTCATACAAGTCTTATGAATGAGGGAAAGATGACAGTACAGAAATCTGGTTTATGCGCGGCTCCCTAAACTTCCGTTTAGCGCTAACCGGAAACGGCAGGTTGGTTCCACTGGACGAGCGAACGTGCGCCGCCTCCATGGTGCGTTGCGCATATCCTCGTTTTTTGGTTAAAGTGCCCCCCCAAAATAAATAAATAAACTAAAGAAGAAAGAATGCGCCGAAAAAGCTGGCTGGTTACAAAACGTCAGATGGAGACTGAAAAAGAGAGCTTTATCGACTGAGAAAATGAGCAGGCATTTTCGAAGAAGTGAGAAAACATGCGGTGTCGCTCCTGCTGCTGGCGTACATGAGGCGGTGTTGGGGAAAATACAAGCAAATGCTGAGGAAATAAAATCAGGAACAACCGAAAATGCTACTAAATCTATTAGAAGAAGATAAAGTGTTTGGATTGAAGAACTGATGACGCGACTAAGGGACAAGTTCACACAATGAGAAAGCGAGCATTAGCAATGTAGGAATAGCAGTATATAACATCTACATTATAGTAAATTAATTTACCATGCTTTTCAACTGTGCAAGGATTTTCTTAGAATTATTTGGTAATGTTTTGAGGTCAATGTCTGGATGTTCAAAAGTTCAAGAAATCACGTGACTCGTCTTTTTTCTTCCATCTATAACGAAAAAAAAAAAAGGACATATTTTTTGGAAAAGGTTTAGTTTATTAAGCAATGTCAATGCAAATGATGCATTTCAAAAAAGTACAAAAAAGTGCACTTCAGTAAACCACTAATGATAGAAACAGCGAACTTTTGCTCCAATGTCAGCCATTCAAAGTTGCATAGCTTTTGGACATGAAAACCAGAAACGGGCTTTGTTCCTTTTAAAGTTTTCCCTCGGTTTCGGGTAGACAACAGCACTGTCCTTTCCTAAGCAGTACATAGAAACACGTCTTATACACACTGAATAAATTAATACATCAACAAAACAACTTACATTTGACTCCTAATCCAAGGTACAAGCATTCATTTAACAGTCACATTACTACAGGTTTGTCATCGCATCAGGTTTCCCCTCGTTTGGAGTCACGGAACTGGAAAATCTACTCCCAAGTTCCGATGGGAGTGATGGGATACCTGCTTTCCTAAAGATCCACTGTTTATTTACAAAAATAAAAATAAAAAAAAAAACATTCTTACCTTCAAGAAAAAATTTGTGTTTAGAGATATATCTAGCCGTGCTTGGATTTAAAATGACATTTTCACACCTAATAATTTACAATAAATTACCCTTGAGGCCAACATCTGTGCTACAGCGACACTACAATGTCAAAACCATCAGATTGTACTGGATATTCACAAACGGGACACATAACAGCTGAGGAAACACAAGTGGAGATCTGCTGAAATCACACCATAGCAAAGACCGGATGGTACTTAACAGTCACGCATACACCGACCATCAGGAAAAGCCATTATATTTACACCGTTTTAGCCGATAATGTCTGCATTAATGGACTGCACACATAAAACCATTCTTACATTTTGGATAGACGAATCCGTTACAGGGTGGTCCAAGTCCAAGGTCCTTCACAGGACTGCAAATAAACCCACAGGCTTCACATCATGAAACAAAAGCGAAGGAAGACCAGAATTAGGTGAAAAGACTGCCACTCCCAAAGTAGCCTCAACATCTGGCACCTCTTCAGCGGGCCCAAGCCGGACACAAGCGACACCTTGAAACGTGCTGTCAAGGTTGGACCGTTGGCCACCAAGCCGAGAGTCAGCTGACCTGGAGAACTTCTAGACAGAACTGCTCACTGCCGAGTGTCTCTTATAAAAGAAGCGGGATTTTAAAAAAATAATAATGTCTGTGGTGCTCAGTCCCAACTTAGCCCAGATGTGCAGTGAAGAAAACTGACACTTTGGGGACCTGCAAAATGGGACATCTTTCAGGAGGTAGCCGACATGGAGTCTCAAATGTTCAAAGCTAGACCAGACAGAAACTACACTAACGTGTGAGCCACATTAGCATCAACCACTGGCTGACTGAACAACCAAACACGGTTCTTACAGCCACACTGATTCTTTTGTCCCTTTCAAGTGACTTAAACGTACATGAGACCCCAAACAAGTGGCAAGTGCCCAGACACTGTGTTGATGCACAGGTTTTCCAAAAAAAAATAAATAAATAAATAAAAAAATAATGTAAACATTCTCATGCTTTAAAAGTAAACCCAAGAAATGTAGTTTTACAAACATACTTTTGTTGGGCATCACCTCATCATATGGATCTGCTCAAGGTGACTGATCGTTTCTGACAGTGGGGTGAACCCTTTTAACCAAGACGTTCATCTACCATCTCTCAGACAGCTCTCCTGCTGCAAAGACAATAAAAACCCACAAATAAAAACCATTAAGGCCATTCTTAAAATAAAAAATAATGGGGGGGGAGAGAAAACAAAACAAAAAGTACCAGCTCAAAACTACAAACACCTTTCTTCGGATCGCCATCTCGCACACATGCACGTTTGATGCCAACTGAGCTACTATAAAAGGATCCTAACATACAAGAACCCTTTCATCTTTTTAAATTAATCCAGAAGAAGGAATTTGTGTGCTCATGCTGAGACCATCAGCTTGTCTTTCTCTATTTTAAAATATTTAGGAAGAAGGAATAACCAGCAGAAAGCTACTATATTGAGCCACCCCATGACCCCTTCCCTGGTCCAGTGAGAAGAGCGAGGATGCCAGGTTTGTGTTAGCCCAGAAAATGCTACACATTTTGAAAGCAAGAACTTGGGATTAAAAGCAGCTTCTACTGAAATGAAACAACAAAATATATGACAATATATTTTGTTATAATTCACTGTCTACTGATATGCCCACAAGAAGACTGAAGGTGCCAAAACATCCATTAAAAATGGGAATTTACTAATTTGAGGATCCTGTCCTAGTAGCAGACTCCACAACAGGAGTAGCGGAAGCCACAACAACTAAGTAAAGGTTTAAAAGCTGCTGTGCAGCCCACCCCATGACAGGTAAAGGTTATAACACAAGAATATCACGGGGGGTAGGGAACTTAAGGCTACAGCGTGCTGGTCTATTTTCAAAGAAGGCAGGCATGGCATTCGCCCACTATGTGATCAGACATGTAGGAGAATCAAACTTGGCTGTCCTGGATCTCCTCTTTCTCCTTTCTGGCATCTTCCTGCTTCTCCTCTGCTCCTGGGCTACCTATCTCCAGCATACCCAGCTGCAGCTTGGCCCAGACCTGGGGGTCGCCACTGTGTACAGCATCCACAAAGAGCTTAGTGTGCTCCCGCAACCGCTCCAGCTGGCTCTGGGTGTGTCGGTTCAGCCGAATGAGCTCCTTGGTGCGCAGCGTGATTCCCAGCAGCCCAGATTTGTGCAGAATGTTGTACGTGTTGCAAAAGCGTATCTGCTTGCTGTGACCATCAGACGGAATGTCTAGCTGAGCTCTGACTGATGGGGATGTTACTGGCATCTTGCAGGGTGATGATGCTCTGACCTCAGGGATGGGTGAGGCAGGTACACTAGAAGACAAGGTGACCTCTTGAGAGCATGCAGCCTGGCAGGATTTGTCCAAGGCCTGGACACTCACAGTATTGGTTTTGTGATGACTGTGGTTGGGAGAAGCAGGCTGAGGACTGATGGCAACAGGGAGTGTAGGCTTAGTGGGGCCCATTGGGCAGCTTTGCTGCTTGTTGCGGTGATGACGTGAGCGGTGGCGCCCACTGTGACTGGAGGCTAAGCTGCTCGTGTCTGAAGAACCAGTACTGCTCTTCTCTGAGGAGCTCTCCCCAGGGTATGGGGCAATTTTTGGGTATGATTTCAGGATGGGCAGGTACTTCCTAGACCGTTGCTTGTTACCAACAGCCTTCATGGATCTTCCACTGCTAGAGACCATTGGCTGGAGGAAGACCACCTGGGCCTGAGGAAGTATTTCCAAGGCAGGCTGAAACCCCCATGGCTTCACTGTTGCAGCTGTGGCGTTTGGCTGAGGAAAAACACATGGAAAATTCCGGTTATCGGCATCTAGGTTGCACAAAATTCTCATACAGCTAGTTTATACATCATAGGAGAATGTAACCAAGAAAGACAAGATTGTCACAAAAAGACAAAAATAAAATAAAATAAATAAATATATACACACACACACAGTTTATGAACAGCACAGATCCAGTAGCTATGGAAAGGACATTGTCAGCCGTACCTGTTTTAGGACCACATTGTTCATGACAATCATAGGAGACAGGTTTGGATAGGAACCTGCCACCATGGCCACCCGAGGCCTAGATTGCGAGCTCCGATTTGCTCCCGGTATTCGGCTTGCATCTTCCGAGTCTGTCTGGTCCACAGCACTCAGATACCCGGAACTGGAGTCTGATGGGCGCAGAGGTAGGCAGGTCAAAACGATAAAAAAACCTCATAAGACTTAACCTATGATTTAAAAAAAGGTCCCTGTTGTATGCATGATCTAACTGCAGGTTTCAAAATATGAAACATGTTAAGTAGTTCTTTGTGACTTTTCAGCCACAGAGCTATTGGGGAGGGGGGGGGGGCAGAAAGGTATTGACCAGCAAAAGTGGAAACTACAGATCCAGTGTTATACACTCTCACATTTTTTCTATCGGATTCCTTTAGCTTCCCACATACATCAAGTTAGGCTTTTCCTACATTATTCACATAGCATCACACTGTATGTCACAAAGCCTTTCAAAGAGTTTCATAATGAGGATGAAGTTGTGCATTATTAGTTTTCACAAAACTACAGGCCAATCCCCGTTTTACACATTTAATTTGTTCCTTGAAAAGCTGTGCAAATCAAAATGATGCATACCGGGATCCTTTCACTTCATTTTCAATGGGAAAAATTAATTCCCAACCCATCTGAAAACTCAAAACAAACCTTCCCAAATATCATTTAAATTTCTTTTTCTTCTCCTTGTGGTTAAGGATGAGGATTGAACCCATAACTCTGTTGTTCCCAACCATGTACTCAAACCAACTGAGCTATCTACCCCACAAATATCACTAAGATACTGCAAACTTATAACTGTTTAAACACTGGCACTCATACAGTGTAACAACAAATCTCTCAAACACAAATAGGGTCAACAAAGCGGTTGGACAACTATTTACAAACATACAGCAGAAGTGCATTATGGGAGCCCCACAGCAAACTGCTGCTGCAACTATAATACCAATAATTGTAATAGAATCTGAGCCAAATGTATGCCATCTTCACAAAATACTGTAAATTGGTTGCTGTCAAAACATGATGTTGGTGATTGAAAAGAGGAAGGAGGACAGGAGCCTTTTATCTGAATCCATCTTACTATGGGATGCTCCTGTAGTGTAAGCAACTAAAGTCAGCTGTTCTAGACTTCAGTCATGTCTAAATTTTATGCTATGATGTTAGTGAGGAAAAAAAAATGTTTCCTAATCCTTTGCAATGTTTCTTCCAAGCCAGTGAAGTTTAAATGCCACACAATTATTCTATGTTACTGAGTTCATTTCTTTGACCTGTAAATTTATAAAGCCTAATCCCAAGTAGCAGCAACTTTGTTAGTTTCACCTGCAAAACTAAATTCAACAGAAGCTAAAATATGCATCCCACTTTATAATAGATTGTTACAAAAATCCAAACAGTGAGAATTTTCATATTCATTCATTTGACTTTGTATTAAATACTCAACGGGAATTTAAAGCTTAAACTTCAAAAACAAGTTGTCAAATTACATTCCACACAAAAACATGAGTCAATTTCCAGTGAAATATGAGCTTCTTGACACTTAAGTGGAACACAGACGAATGAGGCCGAGTTCCCCCGGTGCCGTAACAACCAAACCAGTTAGCCATGTGACAAATGCTAAACCCACTTTCGGAAAACGAGGCCATCAACACAGCACAAACACGGCAGAGCCAGCGGTGACCCACTTCTGGACTGTGACCTCTTACAGTCATTTTAGCTCTTTGGTCAGGAAGAGGGAGTATGCAGACAGGGGGGAGGACAAACCTGAGAAGCTGCAGTCCTTCTCCGTCTCTGGCCAAGACATCCGGGGGATGTCCGTCATGTCTGCAGTCACGCCTTGGTGGCTCTCCTTCTTGGCCTTGCTGCTCATTGTTGCGCGTTGCTGTGACCTCCGTCCTTCAGTGCACCTGCATGTTCTTTAAACAGATGAGGAGCTGGGAGGTAAAGACAAAGGAGGATGAGCAGCCTTGGCACTGCAGCCAAAAAAAAAAAAAAAAAAACCCACCAAACACATACAGAGGTCACTGCAGGACAGAAGCACAATAGCGTCATCAACAATACAATTAAGCTAAATCAACATGCAGCATTTCAGCCATTTCTCACAGCAGATCTGTCGCAGTATCGTTTTAAAGCAGAAACCGAGCGATTTCACTGGCAGGAAAGTTTCAACACGGCCAGTGTAGCCTTCACAACTGATACGGAAGCTGCTGTGGAGCAGTTGTGCACAACCGTAGGAGGCATTAACAACACTCTGTGTGTGTGTGTCCTACCTGAGATCCCACGTCGCGAAAACGTATACACATCAGGGAGACACGCAGCTACAAACAAACATCCAGGAGTCCGAGTTTATACATCTTAACGCGAAAAGGTCCGTATTAGGGCATTTGTTATACAAGTTAGCGCTATAATAACTAACATTAATAATCCTCCACTGATTTTTTTTAATTTGAAAAACCTCAGAACTTGCGCCCGCCGACTCATTCGCCAGGCTAGCTAGCAACCAGTCAAGGCTAGCAGCAGCAGCAGTACTACTACCGCTCCATTTAAACGCGCAGGAATTCGTTCCGTTTCACTCCGTGGGGGTTTTTCCTCCTGGTTATAAGACCCGAAAGCCGGCGATTGTGCGGAGGAGCTTCCTTCGCCACATTTTCAGCTCCTTACCGTGTTCCTTGCGTCGCGAGTCCCGTTCCGCAGCGCGCGCACGCCCTCGATCACCAGCAAAGCCGACGCTCGCGGTCACGTATCCAGCACGAGCCGCGTAGCTCGCGCACACGGTGTAGAACACGGGACTCGGAAACCTCCCACTTCGCGGGCTGCGGTCACATGCCAACGGGAACAGCTTCCACTCCGCACGAACCACGGCTTCGCTCCCGCTCGCTTCCACGCATGTAGGCCAAGTGCGTCAAAACGTAGCCATTTAAGCACCTTGCTGGCGACCCGCACACCCGGAAACTTACAAATCTTGCCTTTTCCAAACACATTTACGACCGCCTTCAGCGGTTTACGGTGTCGCCGCACGGGCGTTGCCGCGACAACAGCTTCTACGTCATCTAATTTCACATGCAAGGTCCAGCCCTCGTATTTTTTCGCTGCTCCTATTGGTGGATGAATCGCACAGCGAGCCCGAAAACGTGACCTACTTGCTATCGCTGCGGTTCGAGGGAACACAGTGTTCTGCTGCCGAGGGTGTGACGTTTATGTAACCCGCTGTTGTGGGAACGACGGCAGTATTTGCGATATGCTAGTTTAACTCACAACAAACTTGAAATGTCTCACTTTTGAAAGAAAGGCTCGAGTTTAAACTACCTGACGTTTGATGTTTCTACGGGCCATGCAGCTGCAGAGAAGATCGTTTGAGATGACGTCATTTGCCCTTTTTTCACGCCGACAATAAACGCAGTTTTTACAATGAAGTTGTACTGATTTATATTGGTGCTGAGCTTGACACGTTGGGAAAGCTGAAAATATTTAAACTGGGGCCTCCGACCGAGTTTTATACATTAAAAGTTAAGAATACACGCTGAATGTGGAGTGGGGGGGGGGGTGAAGAACGCTGACAATTTGAAAAGTTTAAAAATGCTAACTGGGCTCGGGTTATTGGGCTGAGCCTTGGGTCACAAAGTCATTCATGCCGCTCAAACCCAGGGTCACGCCATCCCCTTAAAAGATTTTTGTTCTGTAGGCCGCTGGCAGCCTATTGCCTAAAAACTGACTGCTTGAACTGGACTGCATAACCAGTTTGCTGAGGTGTTACAAGCCTTTGGTACCACTGATAAATGTAACCAAACTTGTAAGGCTGGATTCTGTCCACCAAAGTCTGGAATCAATGACAGGCAGACTGTGTAGACATTTTTTTCAGCTCATGCTTTTGTCCAAACTGATTTACAATTTTAAACTACAGTTATTTACTCATTTTTACTGCAGGGAAGGTATCCTATTCATTGGTACGACAGCAGGAGGTATGATTCAAACCTGGGCGGTGTGACTTTAAAACCAGCAGCTTTAACCACAATGGTGTCCACCCCCTCCACAAAACTAAAAGCTTGACATGAAGGACAGATACACTAATAGTTGGATTAAGGTTCTAGAGATGTTCTGGAGAAATGGAGCCATTGATGAATGAAAGAAGGCATCAGTGGTAACTCAGTGCTAACCAGCTGTGATCCAGGTTACCACTGAGGTTGTCTTGCATTCTTATGTATCTGGTGTTGACACATACTTCAGCTGAGACATCCTGGTAACTCACAGTATCTTGTTTCTTATTTGCAGAGCTATTCAAGACACTCACCGTGTAAATGGAAATGAGTTGAAACAAACCACTCTGAAAAGCTGTGGAGTTAAGAATTCTTCTATCCAGCTCTAACCCCACAGTATACTGAAAAGGAACTTTAAATGAATTTAAATATACAGCTAAATGTCAAATAAATTCAAATTTTTTTTGTCTGTTAGCTTATTTTAAAATTTAAATTCTTCAACTGGAATTCCACACTGAATTAGAATTTCCTTTGCTTTAATATACATTAAGTATGCAGTGGAACAACACATTTCAGTTATATTGGTGTGTTTTATTTTCACTTCTGATCTTCTATTATGTCCGTGTTTGTTGCTCTGTATGTTGCGACAATCTGATGCAAATCAGATGTACATGTAGAAATTCGGTAGCTGGAAACAGTCAGATAGGCCATTTCTATCTATCTATCTATCTATCTATCTATCTATCTATCTATCTATCTATTTGCCTGGCTGTCTGTCTGTGGGATGTCTATAAACAGAAAGGTCGAACAAGCATGTTACATATTCTGTGTTCTTTATTAACAGTAATGCATTTATTTATATATGTACAATATACAATATAACAATAGACATACAAACTTTTCATACATCATATATTCTCACCACTTAATAGAGCTTCTTTTTAAAAGATAAAATGTGTATATCCACTCTGATAAAAGAACTGCTTATGACCAAACTGAAAAATAAAATGTTTTTTTTTAATCTGTTGAAAGAATATACAAGTCCAGTGATACAAATATATTTCACTTCAGTTTTCATTAAGCTGAGAAATGTTTATTTTGTGAGTGATCACCCGCTATTGTACAAACTTTTTTAACCTTTCAGAAAAAGCCACATCTTGGGGGAATAGGGCACCTGCTCCTGAGGATCAAGATTCCAGGCCTTTGTGTAGAAGCCTTGACTTTACTGTAGTAAATGTCAGCATGCATGGCTACTACGTTTGAGTGTTCTATGCAAATACAGTAAAATTCCTTGTTTAAGGACGAATTACAAAATTTTTACAATGATTCTATTGTGTCCTCAGGTTAGTCACAAGTCCGCAAAGGCACGTTTTCAGTTTATTTATCTGTTTTTTCCTGCAAAGTCATTAGGTGATTGTAAAGAGCACTTGAAAGGATAGAAGAGTTTGACCTCCAATTCAATTCATTTCCACACTGTTTACAACTTGCATCTGATGTTCTGCATGAAGGGGATTATCAATGTGCTGTTGACAACCAACCTGCTGTTACCTTGGATACCAGTGTGAGGATAAAAAAGGAAGCTGACAGCTATTTATATGCATTAATCTTTAGCTGAAGCCTTTGTTCAATGGGGAGTAATGTTTTGTTCATATACTAAGCTGTTATGATAAATGCTTACAGAGCAGGGCAGTTTTAATCGGAGAAATTTTGGGTAATGTGTGACACTGGAATGTGACAGTATGAGTGGGATTCAAATCCAGGTCCTTCAGCTGGAAAATTCTAACCCCTATGCCACTGCAATCCACTATGAATTGGACTTAGCAGAGACGTATTCTTCATCCCTAGAAATTTTTGTTTTAATTTTAAAGGCACTCAAAGTTAAGAGAAAAATAAGAATCTTACAGTTTTTTTTCTAAAAATTTATAGTAGCTTCAAACAGCAGCTAGACTGAGGCACAACTTTATTATTATATTTTTATATCTATTGCGAGTTAGGCAAAAGGCAACGTTGGAGTTATAAAGTGAGATACAAACAGTTATCCAGTCCATAAAGTGTGTGTAGGCTGAGGAATCAAAGTACTTGTTTGACTGGTGTCAATGTGTATTAGTACTGAAATTAAAATGCATATATTTTGCAATGCAGCTGATCTAGAAAATACGGTGAAAACAAATATCTTTTTTTGGCAGTACTGTCAGAATGTTTTTAAACTGTTTTTAATTTCACTGCCCAAACGCATTTGAACACAAGATCTTACCCTTGTGTTTTGAGGCAAATGACACGCAGTCCTCACACATGAATATCGTTGTCAGCATTGGTGCGTGTGATACTTTTTGGTGTTGGGCCCATGTGTCTGCTGACAAAAGATGTTATTATTTATAATTTATTTGTTATCATTTGCAGAAGTCAGGGAGCGAGAGAGTGTTCCGCGCTCATAATAAAGAATTCTTAATAAGAAATTACAAAGTTGAAGTTTTCTTTAGGTGGCGTTAACCCCCCCTTCGCCCGTTGATATGTTAACGAAACTGGCAGCACAACATCATGGCCACTAGGTGTCGCCGCATCGCCCAGTTGCATCTACGAAAACGAAACCAAATCCAAACCTGCTATTAACCCAAACGATTTCTTGCTATACAAAGTGTTGAAGATTATAATTTTAAAAGAGCATCTGTGATGCCACGTGCTGTTCTCCGCGCTTGGTGAGAGAAGCACAGCTACAGACAGTCAGACTCGGTCGCAACTTTGCAGAATGTCTCCAAGTTTTGGTCTCTGGTTTTCATGGTCATCATTCACAAACCACTGCTGTGTGGGTGAAGCCTCATCAGTCCAGGGAAAGGCTCTGTGCAGTACTGTTTAAACTGCTTAAATCATTATCTTTGCTACAGTTCTCTGTTTACTCTGTTTTTAGTAATAAATACTGGTTTTAGACAGATGTAATCAATAGCAATAATAATTATTATAATAAAAATCATAAAATAATAACTGTCCTCTGGATTGCTTTTTCAGTCTCTAACCTTGAGCTTCGTCCTTCATCCTGTTCCTCTTTTTCAGCATCTGGTGACACAAATGTCACCCCCCCCCCCACCCATGAACAGCTATATCTCAGGCATCCCACGGCAGCCATGCCCTCCCCCCTCCAGGCGGGAACTGTCCATCACCATGACAACTCCACAGACTGAGTCCCAGGCACAGTGAGTGACACAAAATCCAAAAAAGTGCACAGAAGTCCGCCATGCTGTTACTGCTGAGCCGAGAGGACAAATAAATATGGAAGGAGGTCTCAGCCAGGGCAGGGTTACAGTTACCTGCGAGGGGGTTGACACCTGGTGGATAAAACATTGAACACACTTTAATGCACATGGACAAATGTGTAAAAAGCTTTGTTCAGTAGCACCTTATGTACATTTTGAAATATTTATTAACTAAAGCAGTCATTTGCATAGAAATAACCAGCTATTGAATCTGTGTAACAAATGCATTTATTCTTTAACTTTCCAATCAGCAACTGCTTTTTTCCTCTTGCAGAAATTGGTGGTTGTCTTAGTCCAAATGCTGACTGACTGTAGTAAAAAGTAGAACTCTGGGGCAAATAGTTAACCTGAGCCCCTGCACATGAATGCTTAGTGGAATAAAAGTGTGCAAGTAACCTGAGAATAGTCATCAGAATAACATAAAATAAATAAATAAATAATATCAATAATAATAATAATAACAATCCAACTATTCCTTGCTATCTGTAATCTCTTGATTAGAAAATTTACTTTTATCCCTCCTGAAAATCTGTACCAGAAATTGATAATCAGGATCTGCATCCCATTTTTCAAAATTTTTGAAATTTAAAAGCAAGCAACAGTAAAAACAATTTAGTTATGTGCTAGTCCTCGAGAGAGGATGTAGTGTGTTATGAATGTGAAAGTATTACGCCGAGAGAGTGGAGCATTATGGGAAGTCAGTGTAATGCCAATTGTCTGTCAGTTATTATGGGCACAGCTATTAAGTTTTTTTACAACAAACATAACGTTGTCAATGGATCATTGCTGATCAAGTTAACTCAAATCCCGGGGATTTCAGTGCAGAATTCCCCTGGGAGTTCTGACCACAGTCAGAAGAAGCAAGGAAAGTTAATAAAAGTGTGATGCAGTTGTATCTCAGCTCATGTCAGACCTGTTTTCAGGAGTGAATTAGATTTGGATAACGTGGGATCGCTGTGCTCTGCAGGTGGCTGAACTGCCTGTGAACCCCTAGGGTTCAAGTGGAGGCCTGTTGGAAATGTAGCCAATTATGGCACTTACTTGTCACAACTTTTCATTTTCTGCCTCTCCTTCCTCCTCCTCCCCCCTCTTCCCTTCTGTCTTCGTCTGCAGGATGAATAGAAGTTTGCTGCTTGTTACAGGTAAAAACCACCACTGTCAGGGTAGCCCCACGGCCACCAGCACCACCCATCCTAGTAATAATGACTTTAACATGTTGTGCTCACCTTCCATTTTTCAACGCCACCTTCTTGGGTCTGTAAACACAAACAGAGCCAAATTACAATGTGAAGGCAGCCATACATTCTACAAAAAATAACAGGATTATATTTCAGCTACAGAAATATATTTAAAATTAAATCTGTGAATAATTTTCTAAGATGCAACAGCACAAATGCTGACTTCCAGGAGATGTGTTTTGCGAACTGAACAGGTCTCAAAGACCTCCGTGCTCAGAAAGACATCCAGCTCTTACCTGCACGCACATGCTTTATGCTCCATGAAAGTCATGTCAACATATTCCTGATATCCCTCTGCCGGTCTGATTTTCAACAGCTGTTGAAATGCAGGAAAAGGTATCATTAAAATCGTAAGGGTGCAGAAAAGCATGCAGTGAAGAGAAATAACTATGATTTTTGCTAAAAACTTGGCCAAACTCTTTTCTGCTTTTGAGCCAGATGATCAATGGCTCCCATCCCAGAAGCCACAGCCCACCTGCATAGTGACGTTGTAAGTGCGTGAGGGGTAGCACTCGAGGTTCTCGTCCCCACAGCAGCCGGCACAGCGCACCAGGGGTACACATGTCGGGCTGAATATGTGCTCTACCTCCCCCGGGTACTCCTGCACCACCTCCACCAGCTTCTCAATGGTGCGGCAGAAGCTCCGCTCCCACACCTCTTGGAACGGCATCACTGAAACAGCAGAGGGCAGCACAGCCGTCACTGACAGCGAGCACCAGAGACATGCCAGTCGGCTCCCAGCGCAGAAAGGAAACTGTCTGGCCTGTAGATCATAAGAGTCTGGGAAAGGTCTTTGTAAAGCAACAGATGCAGAGTGATTTGCTTCTACAGTGGCTCCTCTTACAAACGTTTGAGCTATAAATTTTCAAACATATAAACATTTTTTTGTCATTTTCATTTCCTTCACCTTTCTTTTTCTAAAACTTCTGCCTCCTGCAAAGTGTGAGCAGCCTGCATTTCCACATGCAGCCATTAAGTGGCAGTACAACATTCCTAGAACAGAAATGGACTACGGTCTCCTTCATTCAACTCCCTTCCTTTTGTCTGCAGGTTGCATCTGGTGTTCCTACCTATCGGGGATCAATACGATGATGAGTTCCGCACATGTCTGTGGGATGAATTGGCCAACAGTTTATGTTGATGAGCAGTTTGGGGAGAGAATGTATTTTTATTTGTTGCCACTTTACATTTCTTTTATTAACTTTGCACTAAATCAAAAATTTTATGGAAACTTTTGAGCTGGGATTTGAATGTGATAAAGGCAGCAGCACTAACTTCTACACCAATTGCTGACCTCAACAGACAGTACTGAGACCTGCATTTGTTCTCCTGACCAAGCGACAGGATTAACATTTCCCTCCCACTCTGTTCCTCAGAAGCAGCCTTCTTCAACCTGGGCAGCAGCTGGCATAATGGCTCAAGTCAAATCACACCTCCTGCTGTAGCACCCTTGCTCAAGGTATTTACCCCAAATGAATCCAGTAAAATTATCCTGCTGTGCAAATGAGTAAATCAGTGTAAGCAGCTTAACATAGTAAGAAGAAGCGCATCAGGTAAATAAATAGATGTAAATATGTCAAGCACCAACCTGCTTTGCAATCAGGAGGGGTCTCCATGACATGGACCCAACCGCTGTTTTTACTGAAGGAAAAGCTGGTCTTAGAGTCAGGGTTCTGCCCCTCAGTTTCTCTGCCAGAAGATTCTAACAGCAGCACTGATTTCTGAGTAATAACAGGTCAAATAGTGGAAAAAAGCTTTTGTCTACTTAACCTGACTGGAGTAACAGTGCTTTTCCAACAGCACATCCTGGGGTGCCTTGTGACCTCATGGAGCCACAGCGTGGAGCCACAGTTTACACAACTAGAGGAGCTGGAGGCTGCAATGGGGCATTCAGGGAGCTCCCCTGCTGTAGCGCTTCTCCTCTTCGTGTCTCTGCCACCATATCATCTTCTTGTTTGTGTAAAATGGATTTTAATTTTAATTTAACTCAAAGTTCATTAAAACTGGAGGCTTTGAATGATTGGGAATGAATAGGGAGTTTAGATGTAAAAAAATGATTGTACATACAGCCAAGATTTCTACAGCATTTTGTATGTTAATAAGTTAAGTTTTT
Organism: Heterotis niloticus; assembly: GCA_018136845.1. Classification (NCBI taxonomy): domain Eukaryota; kingdom Metazoa; phylum Chordata; class Actinopteri; order Osteoglossiformes; family Osteoglossidae; genus Heterotis; species Heterotis niloticus. The sequence continues at coordinate 22,211,692 of CM030895.1, forward strand.
AAGTTTTTATTAGTCGTGTAAGTAGGGCTCTTCTATTTGTTTATTTTGCTGGCTCATTTCAATAAAGCAAATTATGTGATTATGTTACTTACCATGATTTACCTGTTTATACAGCTGGATACTTTTTTTTACCACAATTCAAGGTAACTACCATGCTCAGGGGTACTACAACAGGAGGTGGGATTCAAATGTGAGTCCCTGGAGGTGCAATTCAGCAGCACTAACCCCTATACCACCTGCTGCCCGAAATAAGAAATTGACCCAAGGCCAAAAATGCACTGGACATACGATGAAGCAGTCAGCAGTCAACATTTTTACTCACATCTAAAGATATATTGACTGTGAAAATTCATTACAAATGCATTTCCTTGATTTGAACAGTTTTGCATTCCTGCTGGGGCTCTACTTTACGCTGATTTACAGTGAATGCTGAGGACAGCTGAATGTTCAGAAATGGCTGCCTAAGCCTTCAGTCATCTGCTTCCCTGAAACTGGTAAGGCTGGACTGTCCTCACGTGCCCCTTCCACAACCCCATATGCATAGCCTGTTCTAGAAAAGCTGCACTTTACTGTTAAATGAATTGCCCAGACTTTGACAACGACACTCATCTATTTCCGGCAAGGAACCTGAGAACGTTTAGATTCCTTTTCGTTCATATATTTTTCACATTGTCTAGCAGTCAATAATGTTTTCAAACGAGCTACACTTTGGCGTTGCTTTCTTGGTGGCAACTTGTTGCCCCTTCTTCCCAGCATGCACCTCTCCTGACTGTGCTCAGGGACGGCTCCGTTGGCGGGCTCGACCAGGAGGATGTTGTCTGTAATAACATGTATGGGGCCAACCATCCTCACAAGTCAGGGAGCATCTTCTTTGGGTGGGCAGCGGGGGGTGGCTCAATTGCACACTCTTGGTTGTTGGACTTGCCACCCGCTGCCTTCTATACACACACACTTCTCACAGCTGCCAGATCAGACATACTCCACTCCAGACGGGCAGGAAGCCATTTTTGCTACATCCACTCAGAACTACTCTGGTACCACACTGGTTCTAGCTTTTCATGCCGGGGACTAGATATGTCACCACCCTTGGGGACATGATCCTGCCACCTGACTCCAGATTTGGTGTTGCTGTAACCAAGCTTCTCTGCAATCTGATAGGCTCACTATTGGAGGCGTGTGTGACACTGTATGCTGGGAATCATCTAACACAACAAAGCAGGTGTGCCAATGCTCCTTTTGTTTTTTTGGTTCCGACTCTAGTGTTTAACTAAAGCCTGTTTTCCGAGCTGCTTTTTACCTTCAAATGTGCTGTTTTTGGCACTGGATGACACGAGACTCTGTGAAAGACAAGAGAAAGACAGAGGGTTAGAGGCACAGAAACAACTGTTCAACAATGCTGTTATGATATTTTAACCGGGATGTTCCATTTCATTCCATTCCATTCCGGAACGATGACAATTCAAGAAAAACAAGCACAATGGGATAAATATTTTTTCTTTTTTTGTACAGATTCGTACATGATGATAACAATGTACCTGCTGTGCTTCAACAGTGTTTCCCTCTAGTGGCAAAAAAAGTGGTTTATAATCAGCAGAGCCCTAACAGACAGAAGAGAAGCTAACCGGCCCTACATGGAAAAGTCCAGAAAAGGACCAGAGGCAGGATGGTTTATTTGCATAACCTTCCTGAAAATAAGTTGAGACATCTGCTTTACTAAACATTTACTGATTTCCTATGGTGTACTCACATTTTTTGACTCAGTTTTCTCCCAAGTGATATTAAGCTACTTGGAGTGATTAATTTTTATTGTATCAGGAAGTGACCAGAGGTTTATGTGAGGAATCAGTCAGGAACTGGTATTGAAAATATGATATTTCATTTTTGTTTTCAATAATTCCAAACAAGTTTGGAGTTTGCAAATGTAGTTTGAAGTTAATAAAGATGATAAAACAGACCTGTTTACCATCGAGAGTGTAGTCTGCTTTGTGTCTTGTGCCTGAAGATAAAGCAGACCACCGCAATGCTGTACTGGAGAAGTGGCTATTGATAATGTATCACTACAAGTATTGGTAAGTTTTTTATTTCAGCTTTGTTTGAGGTTTCTACACAACCTAACCGGTGCATAAATGGAGGGAATTCTGTGTTTGTAGCTTTTATTCATTGTGACTTACAAGTGCAAGTGACTTTGGAGATGTGAGCGACAAACAGATGTCTGGGCCCAACTGCGTTTGCAAGTTGAGAAACCAGAGTGTGTTATGCTCCCATGTGCCAGTACTAATCTCTGCTTTTTTCTGTTCAATCTATTCCTGTCTTTTGTAATTCCACTTTAAACATGGGAACAACTTTACATTCTTTACTCAGCTGTCAAGGAAAACCCAAGACTGGTGTCTTGGGTTGAATAAGTGAAGCATTCTTCTAGTCAGCAAATGTAACCTGCAAGTGGAAAAGTAAAATCCTAAAATGCTGGACACCCCATGAATGTATAGATCATTTCGCTGTGCTTAGACTCAGCAGTCATTTCAAATACTTGATCCGCATTCCATCAACTGGGGTCTCACTATTGTCCCTCAAGTGGCGTGTGACACCAACATGCTGACCAACGGCCACACCCCTTGCACCTTTTTAGTAATCAGTGTTCAGTTCAGAAGGTTATAGGTTTTTTTACTGACTTATTAACTGACCAGTCTTTGTGCACATCTTACCATTTCAGTTCAGGATTTGGCTGAAAATTTAATTTGAATCACTGTGGTTTAGGCACATTGCTCATAGATACAACAGATGAGCCTCTCCTGGAACTTGAATCAACAACCTTCTGGATGTAGCCTACCCTTGTATAACAGAATCCCGTAAAAACTGCTACAACAGTTTTAAAAAATATGTATAGTTTCACACCAGACTTATTATAGTCTGAAAGGTGATGTTGACTGTGCAAAAATCCTCCACTCTCCTGCAGAATTCCTAGTAAAACTTGCTGTTTTACAATGGGATTTACATCCCAGTAATGTGCTCATTTTTGCATATAAAGCTGGTATTTCATTCCCACTATGTCTTTCACTTTACAAGTTGCACAAACATCATTTTTCTTCCAGGAACGCAGCTATTTTATATACTTTATGTTTGGGGCCACATGACAATATCATTCACATCAATTATAGGAAACCTACTGACAAATTTAAGAGCGCATTGAATAGTAAATGTAAGTAATAAACTTTACACATGCAAATATTTACCTAGTTATTTAAATCATGTAAACAGCTTTTTATGATAGGAATACCCTTTCACTAGTGTAAATAAAATACTTCTCTTGTGGTTTCTGAGTCTGAAAGGTGATGTTGACTGTGCAAAAATGCTCCACTCTCCTGCAGAATTCCTGGTATCAGTTTTAATTATTTGGATAATAAGTGATAGAATTAAATAATGTTTCTTTACAGATATAAAGAAAAAAAAAGAAAAAAATGTTACCATCATCACACATACAGGATTGCATTTATTTTGGTTAATTTTTAGTTTTAGGTGACATTTTTTGTCCAAAAAAACAACATTTTTTCCCATAAAAAAATAATCGAAATTTGTACTCCTCACAGTGGAACTTTGCCTAATGGGTTGATTTTGCAATGAACTGACACTTGAACTTTTACTTGCTGTTTTACAAAGGAGGACATAATTTATCAAAAGATGTCTCATTTTCTAATCTGTACCCTTCTCTGTGTTATTCAGCTGTCGCAGTTGCTCCCAACACAGGCATAAGGTGTGGTATTTCAAAACCCTAACTCAGCTCCTTCAAAGCTTAACGCCCCCCACACCCATGACGCAGCGGCTTTGTGGAGCTTAAGCTAGTGGGATGGATGTGGCATCCTGGGTGCGGCCAGCATGTGTGGGGAAGCTCACGTAGCCTCCTCCCCGCCCTCCCAGGGCCTGGCCCCTCTCCTGCACCACAATGCTGCTCCCTGGCTCAGATGCATGTGTTGCTCAGAGAGCAAGGGTGAAAAAAGTGGCAGGAAAGAAATGAAGAATCCCGATGACAGAGGGAAATTAAAGAGGGCAGGAGGAATTCCCCAGCTCTATAAATGAGAAAATCGCTGCAAGTAGCTTAACCATTTATAAGTTGCTTTGGAGGAAAGGGACAGCTAAATGAATAAGTCTAAATGTAACAGGAGAAAGTATATATGAATCTGACAGGGGGCACTGATGTGTTGGCCAGAGAAGGCGCTCTACGCTCTACTCTAGGTCACTTTGTATTCGTCTGGTCTGTGTAGACCTGCAGCCACAGCAGCCATACTGGTCCCATCACAGCAGCTCCCCTGCGAGCTGCCAGTTCCTCACCACGGGAACTCATTCTCGGTGGCTAATTAAAATGCTGGCGACGTTGTGGGGTTCGTGCTCTCCGGTCCGTTGCGGACAGGCTACTGCACGTCCCACCACTGCCCTATCATTTCCTATGCAAAGCCGGGGGATGGTAATCTACCCCCCCCAAGGCACCCATCAAGCAAGGCCTGATCTAGAAGGACAGCAGTGTGCAGTGTGGCATCCCAGGCAGTGAATCCCGCAGATATCATCTGCACACACACCCTGCCTGGTAAACAAGAAGGTCAAAGTTGCACAACAAAGGGCACAGATGCCAACAGAGGAAACAAAATGAGTGCAACGCTGTCCAAAAAGTGTTGCTAAAATTCTAGCACCTGCAGGGTGCATGGCAACTGGAGCTCTCTAGCTGAATACAGTTGTGAAACTCTTGCATACAGTTGAATAGGTTCTAATCCCACCTTTTGCTGCAGCAGCCCAGTCTTCATCAAGATACCTTTCTGGAATTAACACTGTAAAAATGACCCAGGTATATAAATGGGTAAATTACAGTGTCTTAAACACAGTAATCTGCTCTGGAGAAAAGCGTCAGTGAAAATGAATACATGCTAATGCTGCTGGAGTGTGAACAGATGTATGGCACAGTGGATGACATTGTGTGTTCACTGTAGAGACGGAGAGTTTCTATAATGTATCCTGTCCTGTCCGCTGGTAAGCACTGGAAGTAATCCTGTTGTCTGGGATATCCCTGTTTAGGATGTTCCTTGTGAAAAAGTCCTGCTGCCCCATACCCTTGAGCACTGTCAGTTCCTGACTCTTTTCTTTAAGAGAGCTGACACTGCTATGGACTTCCTGGAGTGAAACCACAAGCCCTCCCTTCCCCCAGCCATTTGGCTTCTGAGCTGGCAACTTGTTTGGTCTCAGGAGGGAAGGAGGCCTCGGTATGTTGGATGAACGAGGTTGCCTTCCTCTCAAGCCAAACCGAGTCACATTTAAACTCTCCTAATTGTTTAATCTCTGGGCTGCAGGACAGGGAGTTGGAGTTGAAAGTAAAACAAAACAAGCAGAGGAGGCCAAACCAAAAGGTTGAGTCATATTGTTCTTGGTTGAGTCTTTTAGTTCAGCACCACCTGAAGAAGTCAAAGGCAATGTCCCCTTCTAGGGTCTTGGATGTCTATGCTGGGGGTCTTGGGCATTACGTCTACATTCCTGGAGATGAATGAGCTCAGCTGATTTCATCTCACATATGTAATTCACAGAAATTATATTTGTTACATAGAGAGCTTTGACTAACATTAGATGAACCACAAAAACTTAAATTAACATTGACAAAGAGCTAATACATAGTGCAACAGGTCTAAAGGTAAATGCCACATAATGGCATAGTAATTAATGACTGCAGTTTAGGTCCACAGGTCCAAATTAATTCATTAAATCACAATCTTGTTTGAAGCTACAGGTGCAGTGACTGAAGCATAAAGTTTACAACACTTGGTTAAAAAAAACTATAACACCACGATTTAAGGAAAAAAAAAACAATTCCCCAAGTATTGGTTTCACTGCATTTAGGAACAAAACAAACAAAGATTTTCAGCAAAACCAAAAATTAACATAAACACCAACACCTTATCAAACGGACCAAAAAAAAAACCCAAAGTCAACTGGGCCAAATGGTGGAATAATTTGGCTCGACTTCACAGTTTACATCAACGTTTGGAGAGCCTACTTTTGATAAAATCAGTTATTACTGAGGAACTCACTGATGCCCATAGCCACACAGAACAAACTGGAGAACAAACTGAAATTGGGGAAAAGCTTTCTGTAGGTTTCATTAATCAAATGATTGTTTGTGTAACTTTCTAAGTTTTTGGGACAAGCTACAAATGACAGCATGTATGTTTCCAGTGCTTTTTACCTTGAATATTATTTTGTTCTGGCTACATAGCAATTTGTCAATTTCAAATCCGGAGCTGCAACATTTAGCAACTGAAAAATTTCCTTCAGTATAATTCCCAGATTTTAAACCTCAGTTCACTACAAATGATGCCTTTATCCAAGGTGACCACCAGTACTGGATTTGTACAACAGCAGCCTACTTACAGTCACTGACCATCCTGCACAGCAGGTTATTTTACCTTAGTAATTTGGGAAAAGTGCCTTGCTCAACGGTACAACGGCAGGAAAGGGGTTCAACTACAGGTCATGACCTAAACTACCTTGCTGGCTTAGATACCATGTGTAGGGACTGAAAAACATGCTGCTGGGCCCAGGTCTAAACAAATTCTAGTTGGTCCTTCATCTGGTCTGTGGTCCCATCACAGCAGCTCCCCTGCGATCCTTCATCATTTGAGTTTGGGTCTATTTTAATGTTGCTAGGAGATATCACTGCTTTTTCCTGTGTAAAAAAGATTGGAGTCTGGCACACATAGACAAGCAAGTAGACACCCTCTCTCAGTAGTACAGGATATTTTGACATTAATCTCAGTCCAGTTGGTGTTTATAAATGCACTATCTCAGGAGAGAAGTATAATGACAAACCCCAGCCAGTACCAACCTGCAAACATTCTTCTGTTTGTGTTGTTTTCAGGAAGCTACCACTACCCATTCTCTAACTTTCTTTTGACCACAGAAACCTATTTTGACTACAAAAAGGTAACATGGAGCCTAAAAAGGAAAGTACACCAAGCATTAAACCCAAAAACACAATCAGTGTCTAATACTTTATAACTACTGGATGGTAATTTAGTGGACCTGTAAATGCTTCAGTAACAAAATAAATTACAAAGGTAAGGGTGCTGTTGAAGGTGGTGCATATGTCCAACTTCATGACATGTGTCTGTCTTCTCTAAATAATCTATCAGAGAGCAGGGTAGGCATGAGCAGCCACACCAAGGTAGCCTGTGTCCATGTACTGTATACTCAAGAGCACGGAGAGCTCTGTTGTGAAACCCAGCACAGATCAGAGCGGCTCCCTTAAACCTCATTGCTAGCTGTACTCCACAAAGCACCAGGTGAACCCTATCACTCGTCACCATGAAAAGACTTCAAAGGAAAGAGGACAGGACAGTCTATGTTCCCTATGCCATTAATACTGGATACTAATTGAGGTCTTCCAGATCCTGGCATCCTACTCCAACCAGGCTACCACAGATCACATGGAAGCAACCCTTGAACATATCTGCAGAGACACAGCTGATAGAGGAACTATTAGTCTAGCCATCTGGATCAGCCTCAGAATGCTGTGTCTGTCTTTGGGCTCATTACCAGAAATTACCTCATCTTGCACTGTTTACTACAAATGGGTTTCCCCTGATATCGAGCCCAGAGTTTTTCCTAACCTTGCGTAAGCATTGCAGCTCTGCCACGCTAAGGCAGTAACTGCCATAGGGTTAAACATTTCTCGCACATTTGTTTGTTTGTTTTGTTTGTTTATCTGTCCCATCAGGTTTCAAAACTTCAGCACTCACTTTTTTTTAGAAAAATAGCATTTAACATTTGATCTTCATGAAAATTAACAGATGGATAAATTTAATATTTATATGAAAATGTATGAATCTAGAATGTTTTGACACCTTTATGAACCAAACCTGTAAAATATTGCAACCTGTTTCCTTTCTTTAATGCATGTGGATTTATTTGTGTATTTCGTCACTATGTTGCTATGACCTACAAACAGTGATTGTGTTCATTTTTTCAATAAAAAAATGCCATCATGAGGCGTTCCTATCCAGCCTCAGTTTTGATTTAGTCTAGATTTAATCATGAACAACCAATAACACCCAAATCTGAGATTTACTGGCGTATTACTGGCGCCAAACGGGACGGTACCTCTGTTAACACAGAGAGTATAGCAGTGAACGACATCCTGCAAACCCTAAAAAGTGCACGGTTACTGGTTTCAGCAGACACACTGGAAAGTATGTCCTGGAGAGGCCACTTAAACAACCACATATGATCGTGACACAAATGTTCCTTCTGACGAAACACCAGTGAGCTGTAAAGACTGACAACCCCTAGACCCAATATGGCTATGCAAGCAGGGGGCTCAGAACCAACCTAACAAACGAAGACCATTGCAAAGGGCTTTAATGACGAGGCCAAACAGGACAAAAAACACACCTCAGTGTCATACTGCCTGATGCAAGTAGGTCTAATGTATGGGCTGCCCCAGGAGACGGGTGTCAACAAACAGGGCTTCCGTCTCTTTGTGCCAGTGCACAAGAGGTCACACCCAAGCAGCCACAGCTCGACCTTCCTGGCACGGACCTGTCTGCAGCAAATCAAGTGTGTAGGAATGCACTGGTCAATGTCCATGTTGTCCACTTCTCACTCTTGGAGACCACATATGACAGTGACAACAAAGCAAACCACAAGGAAGGGCAAAGTCCCTACAGTCAAGCAAACTACTGGGACCACAGTCCCACAAACTGATACATCATCCAAGAAGGACTTGGAGCTACAGTGTGTGTCAGACCTTTGAGGGTAAAGCACTCTGTCTTTCTGCCGGCAGTGTTGTCCCTGAAATTCAAGGGCTGCATCCTGTTTTGTGCAAAGTCAGCAGACACAGGTCTTGTGACCAGAGCATCTGGCCTGCATGGAGCTCCTCAACACAGGGCAAAAAATGTAGGATGAGGCCAAGAGCTGCGACTCTTCAGTAGGGCAACTTCCAGAAACCCATTTCAAAAGTGTGGAGCCATGGCCAGACTGACTTCTGAACCAAAAGTGTAGCGGACATAGTTGTTGCCTTGCAGTGGAAAGAACAGGGTTTGTATACCACCTTCTGCTGTTGTACCCTTGAGCAACTTTCATATTCCACATTCATGTGGTAAAAATGATCCAGCTGTGTAAATGGGTAAATTAGCATACATTTTTCTTGCAGATATATGAATGTAAATGTAGAGCAGAGAAATCTTTGCTAAAGCTCCATAAGACTCTGCAGGAGGATCATTTTATATGTGCAGCATATATCCTTGCCAGATACCTTTTCCATACCTTAGCACAAGGTGGTACAATGTGAAACAACTACTGCTTTGCAGCTTCTCGGTCAAGCGATGGCTTGAATTCATCTGTATGCAGAATTTGCACCTTCTCTGTGCGTTTGCAATCTGAAGACGTGAAAAGAAGCAGGCAGCTGTACACCAGGCGAATGGGCGCCATGACTTGCATTTAACTTGACAATTAATTTAGTTTGTGCACATTTCTAGTGCAGCTGCCTGTCAGATGCAGGGGTTTTACTTGGGCAGCACAGTCTTACAGTTACAGGAAATGCTAATGTGCTAATAAATGCTGCTGAGATTTGAATTTTAATTCCAGGAAGAGTGGACCAAGGCCAGTCTGTGGAGGTTAAACATGGGTTATATTAATCAGCTTCCTCCTTGATGATAATGTCTCACTGTGAGTAACCTGTAAATGAACGTTGGAGAAAAAAGAAAAATCAGCAGGGCACAGGTCTATGTCAATTAGATAAATGCTGTTTTAGCTCTTAGAGCTCATTTCCCTCCATGCATACACAAACCTTGCGATAAGGCCTGGGTAATTGTCGTCCCTATTACAGTAAATGCTGTGCTCCCTGTGTAAACCACAGTAAATTACCACCAGATGGGAGATTAAAGCCAAGTGGAGGAGACAGCGGCCCCCACTGCCACTGTGCCCCCTGGGGAAAGAAAAATTCATATTTCCTGATTGTAACTACACCTTATTCATTAGAACAGGGCATTTAGGAGCAGGAGCTGTTATCAGGAGGACCACAAGGTCCTATGTTTCACAGTCACCATAGAGGTTTGGGGGGGTGGCACAGGCGGCAGATGAGCAAATTTCAAAGTACTGGCACAAAGACCATATACATAGACACAAAACACAAACAAACATGTGACTCCCACACAACCCCCATCCAGGGGTCCCTTTAAAGATTCCCTTCTTTTAGGGCCACTGTGACAATGGCAGCCTTGTCACACAACATGGGCCCCTCTGGCACCCAAGCCTAGGCTTGTACCAGGGTTCTGCCCAAACCCCCATTCAGCACCCCAGTTTTACAAACTCATCCGGGTATGACAGACCCCCGCTTAGATGGCCACACCCACAGTGGCCTGATGCAGACACCAGACCTGCAGGTTATAACCTGGCTGCCCCGTGGACTGTTTAACTCTCATGGTGTCGCAGTGCCTTGTTTCAAACACAAATTGGACAATGGGCTCTTGTTGCCATGGGGAAAATGAAGGTGTAAAATGCTCAGCAGGTGTTTCAAAAGATGTGATACATCAGCCTCACATCCAGCTTTAAGACACTGATCCCCAGGTGACCACAATGGGTGTGAAAGAGGCAGGTCCAGAGCAGTAAGGGTCCACCATATGTTGAAGATCAGATGGCACCATTAGCACCTAAGCTCTCTGCTGTTTACCTTCCTGGCCGACTGGCTGGCTGCCTGCACTGCCACTTATACAAATAGTTCTTTTTTTAGGGTGACGGTAGCTAATTGCCTGTGTGTGGTGCAGACGGTCACTGTCAAGCATTGTTTTGTTAAAGAGTTGATGTAAAGGAAGCACCTGTACTGAATCATTCATGTAAGCTTAAGGCCCCTGAGCTGAGGCCATTAACTATGACCCTATACTCTAAGCTTAAGCACTCTGCCGATAACAAAGCCTCTTAACCTCTTTTTACATTTTGACTCATTTAGCTGATACTTAAGGCCACCTTCATTCAACTCGCTTACACAGTGTTTACAACTTGTACCAGATGTTAGTGTTAGTTGTTCAAAGTGAGTTACAACGATAAGTTATTTACTATGATTTAAGCAATTAAACAGCAGGGTTATTTTTACCATATTAATTCATGGTATGTATTCTGATCAAGGGCAGGGCGTCAGTTTCAAATCTTTCCCTACTTCTCCAAAGGTAGTAGTTCTAACCATTATGTCACTTGCTGTCCCTTTTTAAAAGTAACAGATTCTTCAAAGCATCAGGTTTTCTTTCTCATAAATCAGACAAGAAATAGAATTTGTCCTATTTTAGGCTGATTTGTCCTCATTACATAAAACACTTTCACAAACACAGAAACACATGCACCTGGCATATACACTGAGGTCACCGGCAAGAGCAGGAGCCCACCAAGTGGGTAGGCAATGTGGCCCAGACAGGATACCGGCGCTGATAAAGCCTTCAGTCGCACGGCTGCCACATCAGCGCCTGTTAGTGGTCCGACACCTCTGCACCACAGGCAGGAAGCTGTGCCTAAGAATAATCGGAGCAGGAAGCAAGAAAACTGTCAAAAGGGGAGCCAAAATGGCGGAGTGAGACAAATAGGGAGCACCTGTTGGGTTCGTGGTTGGCAGCAGCACTTGACCATGTCGGAAGGAAAGTGACACAGTGTCGCAAGTGACTATTGTTCTGTTTAGGAAATCAGTACAGCTGCTTCCCTGTGGGGCCAATGGCCAGGCCTGAGTCAAAGCCCTCGACCAAGCGGCCAGACAGGTGCAGACCCCACACTGCATGACTGAGGCACACAAGATGCCGTCTTCCTTGCCTGAGCTGTCATGGGAATCAGCCAGGAAAGAACGACCAACTCTTTGTCAGGAAACAATGTTTTTGCTCACATTCAACGCTGTACACAATCCTGGGAAAAGTGCTCAGTCTTGCACTACCAACAGAAGTCTGAGGCTGTGCATCACGCGACACGCAGGCCAAGAGCTACTCATCCAGCCCAGCAGAAGATGGTCATTACATCTTGGCCTGCACGCAAGTTCCCGTTTACATGCAGGGAGAGACAGAGAATGGCAGAGCCAGCCGACAGGAAGGGCCTTGATGCTGGTGGGATGTTCCAGCTCTCTCAGCCAAACAGGCAGAGTTTGCTTCTCCACCCCTCTCTTCCCTGGGAAAATAGATGCCTGACCTCCAGGCCTCCTTCCCAACCTGTATGTCCAGTGGAGCTTTGCTCCAGTGAGGCTTTTGGACATAGCATCTGAAAAAAAATATATATACAGTGGGTGCCAGACTTGCGACTTACAAATTTTTGAGTTTAAAAGCTTTTCATTTATCAAAACTTTTTTTGAGAATTTTTAATGTTTATTTCTTTCTGAAGGGGTTTCTTTTTTAAATCATGCACCAAAGTGTCAACCAATGTGTTTACCGAAAGCGATAACGAATAATAAATGCTGTCTTAAATGTCTCAAAAGTGTGCAGAAGGTGTAAAAGAAAGAATGAGAATGTGAATAAGCAGGTCAAAGTGATCCTCTGCTGGGGCTCTTTATTGGGCTTTCTTATTTACAATATGTTATAAATACTCCTGCTATAAGGAGGGGCTGTCTTTCCACTCACTGAGAGAGACAAGCTGTTGCGCTGCTCTACTCTAGCCTGACAAACCCCACTGTTGCCTCCTACTACACACAGATGCTAAGTGACCAAGGAACATACATCTAAACTCAGTAAACAACAGTGAATTTTGCCAAAAGAGGGAAACATCATTTAGCTACTGTAAATGCAGAATTGGTGCGGAGCTCCTAACTTGCTCTGTGTCATGTTTAAACTTTTCTATTGACAAACCCACTCTTAGTCCTGATTAAGTTTGTAAGTAAGGGATGAAGCATACTTAAAGGACTATTTTTTTAGCAATCACAACCTCTAAAGCAAAACACAAGTAGGAGCATCACAGTGCATAGAGCTGCTGTCTTTGGATTCAAGGGACGCAGGCCTGAAACTCACCTTCTGCTGTAATGCCCTAGATCATGATCCTAACACTGAACTGATGCACTATAGGCAATCGATATGTGAAGTGGATGCAAAACAAAACACAACTGTGCTTATAAATTGAAGTGCAGGCAAACCAGAGGTACCATTCAAATTTTTTTACTGCAGTTTAAATAAATGAATAATTGAAACCAATACACCTTTTTGCTATAATATGGATCTGAATTTTAAAACTGGCTCATATTCATCATCAGTCCCCAGGTTTGCAATGGTGAAGCATCAGCACAACTGACAGAGGTAAGAGAACTACTGGAATATGGCATGTGGGGTCCTCAAACATATCCCCGAATGTGTCAGATTCCTCTGAAGCAAGAAGGAAGATATTAGATTTGTAGATCACAGACAGAACAGTTTAGGTCCAGGAGAATGTCCAGAGCTGGCCTGTGACACAGTGGTACAGGACGTACAGAACAAAAGGCTCCTGGTACAGTTCACCAAAGCAGCAAATGAACTCCAGACATCCTTCACCCTGGAGGGCCGACACCTTCGGTGGAACCGTACTTTGTCCCCAACACTCCTGCCCTTGCCTAACAAGCGCAGATGTGATGGATCACAGTGGTGGAGGAAGAACAGGAGAGGCCTTGGGGGACTTAGTAAGTCAAACTGTCTCCCAATAATGCAAAGTCCTGTGGATAAAAATGTATTTCCCATGCATGGAACCAGGCACAAAAAGCTCAGAAAGAAAATTGCCCACCGAGTCTAAATTCCTCATGCTGAGCTGCTTCACATTTTCTTTCCTTCTTCATGCAGCTGTGAATGACCTTTAACTAAAAGAGGGGAAACGTCACGCTTTAATGACGTCTGCAAAAACCAGCGAGGAGCTAATGGATACTGCCACTCGGCACACTGACAGCTCTGGCTTCCACTAAGTCCAGCGGAGCTATTGTGCTGCACGTCTCTTTGATCGGGGCCGACGACAAAAAGCACAATGAGCCTGACAGGCCGTTCTCTTCCAGGGGCGCAGATTTGAACTGCGCGCTCAATGCTAAGCTGGTTGGTGATGGCGAGGACACTCAGCCTAATTGGCAGACAGTTCTTCTGTAAAGTGCTGCACAATGAGGTTGAATGGACTTAGGGGAGGCTGTGCCCTGCATTAAACATGAGGAGCAGACACAGCGTGCCGAGCAAAGCCAGCATTTCTCCAGCTGTCATGGGGAAATGTATGGAACCCTGGCACAGCAGCTGGAGGCCAGGGGCAGGAAGCACATGGGGAGGTCAGGTACAGGTGAAGCTGGAGATATTGTGATCCAGCGCCTGGGATATATCATGATGCCAGATCATCTGTACAGGGGGACTGCTTCTTTAATATCCAGTGGTTAACTAGTATTTAACTAGTATTCTGCTGGCACCTTTGCACTAAACTCCCTGCAATGATTCACTCATCTACACACACACACACACACACACACACACACACACACACACACACACACACAAATACATGTGCATGCACTGTATAAGTGATTTGGAGCCATCAGTTCAGCTGAAACATTTCTTTGGTGTATGGGAGGAAACCAGAGCACCTAGTAGAAAAAATAGTTGGAAGAAAATGCAAACTGCAAGGTGTGAGCCGGGTTGGAACCCACACCCGAATTCACAGACAGATGTGTGTGGATGGGGTACAAACTGTGCATTGGGACAGTGCTCTACGGCTGACAGCTGTGACCTGGCGAACAGGAGGAACCCTACAGAAAGTAGCAGACCCACTCCATTCTCTGCTCTCCTGCTAAATGAAGAACAATGCCAAGGTTTCAAACACTAGCATTTGTTTGAAGTATTTTGAGGTTTGAGGTTCCTGTGAGCAGAGGACAAGTGTATGGTGCAAATATCTTGAGCAATGAAACCGCATCAGAATTGGCACAACTTGCAGGTAAGTCCAGTTCAGGTGGCAGAAGGAAGAATAAAGACATGTTTTGATGCAGCGACAGCTTTACAGGATGATGTGGATGGGGGCTCGCAGTCCTGGGAAACAGGGTACATTTACAGTACTTCACCATACTGTACTGCACTGCACTGTATTGCCTGAGGAATTTTAAAGTGCGGCTATGCAGGTTGTCGCGTTTCACGCTGTGACTTAACCACAGATCAACTTTTGCAGAAACTACACTATGGAGCGAAGACCAGATCTCGTCTTCACCAGCTTAAACGAACACACACACACACACACACACACACACACACACACACACACACACACCTACCTGCGCAGGTGACCCGTGGAGGTGCAGGACAGCGGTGATGTGGACGACGTAGGTGAAAAAATTCATCTCGAACTCTCATCCAGATTCTCCGGCCGTTTCATTCAACGGAGCTGAGTGAAATTCCCCAAAGAGAGTAAAACGCGACTACAGACCTCTTACAGAGTATTTCCGAAAGAAAAATTAACGAAAAAAGAGGGGAAAAAAGAAAAAAGCGAGAGGGGCGCGCGCGCGCTCAGCGTGTGCCGGTGGTGCCGCCGCCGCCGTGCGCTCGCGCTCGTCTCCTCACGCGCGTCTCCCGCTCCCAGCAGCTGCGCGCACTGCGCTGCTTCTTTGACGAGAGCTCTGAGGTGAGGAACGGCGGTTAATGTCGCTCTGTGCTACTGCTTTCCTTCCCAATAAGTCGTCTGGAAAACGGGACAGTGTGCCCGAAGGAGACTTTGCGAGCTGGCGGTGCTGGCTGGTCAGAAGGGTCTGGATGATGCTGGTCTGGGTGATGCTGCTGGAGATGCCGGTCGCCTGTCGCGCTGCGCATTTCCGCGCGGTGTCACACACTCTCTCGCCACTAATAACGTTTCGCCACCTCTCAGCTCGTAGGAACCGCGAATCTCCTCCCCTCCCTCCCTTCCTCCCTCCCTCCCTCCCTTCCTCCTCGACATGGAAAAAAAAAGTTTTCATTGAGGAGACCCTATTTGCTCCAACACCAACCATATAGAAACCCCCCACAGTTTGTTAAATTCAGTTTTTTTCACCCATTTTGCTTAACTTTGGTGGCCTGGTGTACTGAACACCAAGATGCCTTGTTTCTTTTCCTCTACAAGCTCATTTTTAATGACTGACAATTTTAGGCATTTCAATTACAGCTCCCATTCATTTTCACAGGATGGTCCTCTCACTCGAGTGGCAAAAGAAGCAGCAGTGACAGTGACCACAGATTAACTCCCGAGGCAGCTGAAGAAAAACAGAAAGAAGATCCAAACTGCAAGAAAATGGAGGAAAATAAACCCCAGGGAGTGCGAGTATCAGTGGTTTCCCAATCGTCCTGGGCCTTCTGCTGTTCAGGCAGGGAATCTGCATGAATGTGCTTAATACGAAAATAATTTGCAATTTGGTTTTCGTATTCAGCTCAATATTGCAAGGAATGCTGAAATGCTTCAGTGACAGCTTAACAGAAAGCACAGCAGTTGCTTTATTGTAACTGCAGAAGTTGTATCCAGTCCTCTGGTCTGTTCGCTTGGTTTTCCAGCTTTCTGCCCTCACGGCGCATCGGGGACATCTGGGTGCACGAGCTGTTCCATAACAGCGATGAAACATTGCTCATATCACCTGTGTAAGGTGACCTTGACGAAAACACTTTTTTAGCCCTCACGCCAATTCTGAACCCTTGGACAGATGCATCATCCAGGGAGCGGGCAGATGAGCTGGTGCGTTAACTGATGGGTCATGGGCCCTTTTTTGTTGGACTGGGCTACAAATTCCTCTGCTGTTTGCCCTCAGAGTTTATCTTCTGTATGGTGCTGTGTGTTTGCAGTGGTGCAGGAATGCAGGCGCTGAAGATTTATCACCAGCGTTCCCCGCATTCTTGTCGCGGAGCTTTTGTGCAGGCCACACTTGGAATGGGGGTGTTTGTAAACACCTTTAAGAGCGAGAATGATTCTATGACCCCTACCCACCCATCACCCCCTCCTCTGAAACACATCCCTTGACTACCTTTGGCTGCTGTACGAACTCGGGGTCATCGCAAATGGAAATGGCTGATAAGGCTGTCTGCTCTACTGGATTAAATGGCTTATATGGACCAGGGAGATCTATAGTCAGCTATAGCAAAAGGTTCTCGGAAAAGAAATCTCCAGATGGCAAAACTGTAGTCACTAGTTGGCAGTGCTTCTCTGATGTGGAGCATTTTTCCCACTGAAAGTGTCCAATATAATATGTGAAGGTGAACGTGTTACTATGAAACGTCGAATTGAGCCAAACCAGAAGTATCCATCATCAGCTTGTCCGAGTGTATCTGGATGTAATATGAATGCACTCAAAAATAGAGTTCTGGCAGCCTGACAGATGCGCGAGGATGATATAAGAAGTTGGCTATTATATAACTTACGGATGAAGCCCAGGAAATCTTAGACACCCATTGGCCATGCTAAACATTTTGGAATCTGTGGAAATGAGAAGAGCTTCTGTCTCAGACCAGATGGGATCCTAGCTTTTGCTTCTTATTCGTTCTCCATCCAGTCTGGAAGGGTGTAGGAGACTCTGGAAGTGATAGTGACTCTATGTAATTCCTGCTTTCACCAGTTCCAGCAAAAAGATGAGACCGAGGAGACAAAAATCGTAAGAGACAAAAACAGACACAAGCAAAAGGCTTTCATGCAGGTGAAAAACAAAGGATTCTCTGTAGGGTTGTGGGTTCACAATGCATAATCTCTTATATTACAACAAGGCGTTGGCTGAAGCGCTAGGAAGGGCTGTAATACAAGACAAATCTGCTGCCTATCTGTGCTGTCTCTCCTCTTCATGCCTCACCAATGTCACACCTTCCTCTTCTGCATCTCAGTACACATGGTGACCTTTGTTTTGGGACTAAGCAGTCTGCAGGTTCCAAGCTTCCTGCACGACCGAGACTCCTTCACCAGTGACTAAAACTGTAGTCACAACCCTGAATGGCTTGCAGCACCCCCCCACACTGCTACATCATTTGAGCTTCACATGCAAAACACACCAAGACGTTCTGCATGTGCATCGGCCGCTCTTGCTTTCACGGTGGACGTGAAGTCTGAGGTGCAACTGTTCTTCAAAGAGCGGTTACGTGAGGATCTCCTTCAAACCGAGCCACAATGCAGGGGTGATTAATCCCGACAGCATCCACCACCGTGGTGCTTTGTGTGCACGGACAAATGGCTTTGCGCGGAGGCAAGGCAGAATGAAGGGGATCTGTGAAAATTAAAGGCTAAAACTAACAGCGGCTCGTCCTAGTAAAAACAGCATGGTGGACGGTATTTGTTCAGCAGGCAGACCCAGACACCCATCATGGGGAAGCGTCAGGGTCTTTTCCTGGCTGCTGACTGATATACGTGTGTTTTGAAAGGTGCGCCGTATGATGCCGGCTAATTAGATCACCACGTCTATTTTTACAGTAAATATTTGCTGACATGACAAGCAGACGTGAGACAGTCAAAAGCGTCCGGTTGTTGAATGAGTCACTTGTTCCCAGCGACTGCCACTCGGACACTCGGCATTTCAGAAAAATTCGGTGTTGGTCACGTACCTTCCTGTGGTCCCTGCACTCATTGCATTCCCTCGCATTCTGATGTGGGGTTAGCCTGCTGCTGCCAAACAAGTGGATTCGCTCTTTAAAACTATTCATGATATTCTTTAATCTTCTGTATTTTTGGGAAGGAAAAAAACAGGAAGTTGAAATCAAAGGAAGTTTGAATTTAACAGTGGACAGATTTGTAAAACAAACACATGGTTCCTTGATTTTAGGAAGAAACAGCTGAGGGAGGAAACGGCCATGATGGGGTAGCTGTACCTGTCGGCAGCCTGATGAGTGCGTTGGGCTATGGCTTTTATTTGTCACTTTGGAGGAAAGTGTGGGCTACATGCATAAATGAGTCCCAACTTCAATGTTAAAATTCCAGATCCATTGCAACAGGTCTTGACAACACGAGGCATTGACAGTGGTCCTCTGAGACACATGGCTGGAAGGATCCAGGTCAGCATAACCTGAAGGAGGACATCAGCACCAGTTGATGCAGTGGAATGCAAAAGTTTGGGCACCTCTGGCTAAGTTTTGTTGATATTCTATGTAAAACAATGTGAACATAACCTCTGCATCAAAAAATTTCACAATTTCTGCTAATTTTAATGCACAGTCACTATTTATTTGCTAAATTTAACAGACTGTGAAAAAAGAAAATGCTAAATACGGCATGTGCAAAAGTTTGGTCACCCTTCCAGTTGACCCACTACTGCTGTTTTTCCAAGGTTTCAAGCTTCATGGACTTATTAGGTGTTCATTTAAGTCAGGTGATGACATTTTCAGAGCTTGGTAAATTCTTTGTCTTCATTCCACTCAGAGTGCCATGCTTGCCAACCATGAACTCCACTGAGCAGCTTTCTGAGGATCAGAAATTAAAGGTAATTGACTGTTGCAAAGCAGGGGAAGGCTATAAAAAGATATCTAAATGCTGCATACACTTTCCACTGTCTGAAATATCATTAAGAAGTTGAAGTTAAGGAAAGAGCTGGAACACCAAGAAAAGTTTCTGGTAGAACCAATCAAAAAATGGTCAGGATGTCAAAGCAGAACTTTCACTGCATTGCAAAGGACCTGCTGGAAGATTTAGCCAACTCAGGAGTAATGGTGCACCGGGCCACTGTGCAGAGTTGCTTGCACTAACATGATCTACATGGAAGAGCAATCAGAAGAAAATCTTACCAGAGATCACATCACAGAAAGCACCATCTGAAGTATGCAATGCAACATTCCAAAAAGCCAGAGGCTCTGTGGAACCAAGTGCTGTGGTCTGATAAAGTTAAAATTGAACTTTTTGAGTACAAAGACCGAATGCATTTCAAGAAATGCTAGCTGTTAAGCACTAGGTTGATTCTCTAGTGCTTTGGGTTGTGTGGCAGCTAATGGAAAAGGAAATATTGTACAGGTAGTGGAACATGGATTCTGCACAGCATCAGAAAATCCTGGAATTTAATGTCACACAGTCAGTGAAGAAACTAAAGATGGACAAAGATCCAAAGCAACTCAAAATCAACCATGAGAAAAAAGTCTGAGAAAAAAATATTAAGGTTTTGGAGTGCCCTTCACAGTCCTCAGACTTCAATATTACAGAAAATATTTGGGTAGATCTCAAACATGCAGTGAACGCATGATGAGCTAAGAATATTTCTGAACTCAAAGCATTCTGTAAGGAAGATTGGAGAAAAAAAATCCTGCAGCAAAAATAGGAAAACACTCAGCTATGTAACATTTGAAGGCTGTGATTTCTGCCAAAGGGGGTGTTGCTAAATAGTAACTGACAGGGTGCCCAAACTTTTGCACTTGCTTCCTGTACCAATTTCTGCTTTTTCAGCCTGCTAAATTCAGCACATAAGTAGTGACTCTACGTTACAATCAGCAGAAATGCATCATGCTGAAAGTTTTTTTGTTTTTTGTTTTTTTTTCCAATGCAGAGGTTGTGTTCACATTGTTTTACACAGAGTATCAACAAAACATCTAATTTGGCCAGGGGTGCCAAAACTTTTCCATTTAAACAACTGTCACAAACAAAGAACCTGATGTGTTGACAAGGTAGCTTAAGAACATGGTAGCTACTCACCTTCCCACGTGGATGCCATTAGGCCACGATAGAAAAACTTCAAGGAAGAGGTCAACTGAAAGGGGCAGCATTCCTGGGATTAATTAAAGATGATGAAACAAGTCTTAAAGAAGGATTTATTTGTTGAGGAAATGCAGGTATTAGCAGAAGCAGTACGAGCGGAGCAAGGACAAGTGCGGGTGGCTTTGAGGACAGACACTGAGCATAGGAGCCTTGCACCCACTACGCAGTGGTGCCTATTGATCTTCTGGGGGTGTAATGGAATATAATGGCTATCAGGAAACAGGGTGCCAAGATAAACAAGTAACATGTTTTTCCACCCACTGTTTGCCTCCCATTTTACCAAATTGCTGAGAAAAAAGTAAACAGCTGAACAGCCCTAATGGTAGTCATTAATCATTGTTAAACAGGCTCAGGGTCTCCTCACTGGTGGCCTGTTTGGACACTGAGAGGGTCGGAGGCACCCCCAAAGGTGTCTGCCAGGCCGTGGGTTGCGGATCATTTTTAACCTTAATGGGGCAGATCCATATAAACAGTCCCGTAAGGCAAGGGGGTTGCGCTGGGTTGCAGCAAAAGGATGTGCCATGGAGGGAAGAAGAGTGGGTGTTTTAAGCCAGAATGCTTTGGTTTCCCCTGGTAAGAGCTGCTAAATGCATGGACTGGAACAAAACCTGGGTGGAGAAGGAAAAAAATCTTCTAGTGATCCTTGGAACAGAAGCTAAGCTCTGGCCTTGCGGTAAAGCTTTGGCCAGGGATTGTATGGTGTAGAGGAGCAGGACATTGCAGGGTTGTGACCAGCATGCCATGCGGTATTTCAGGGCGTCGGCCTGAGAACTCCTCACAGATGGACTGGACCCTGCTAGCTTCCGAGTTAGGCGTGGGTCTGGGATGGATTGCTTCCTACACACACCATTCAGCAGGTTCATAAAGTGTTGTTGAGGCGCTGGCCACCAAGAAGAAAATTGTGTCTCCGGTGTGTTCTGGAGAGATGATCCCATGTGAATCAGACATTATATAATGAAACTGTCACAGTATTGGTCTCAGTTTCTTCTAAATCAGGAATTTTCTCGAGTCAGTAGTCCAGGCCCAAACGCTGTGATTTGCAAGCTGGGTGTTTACACCACCATGGTCTCAGCGGGCCGTCGACCACCTGGAAAGCAGCTCCTCTGGGTTCTGACATTAGCCTGGCCCCATCTTCCTGTTATGGATTGGCGTTGATGCCTTGGACATTTCTCCCCTTCCTTCTCATACCCTGGGGCTACACCGAATGTGTGGAACTCCATGAATGGACAGCGGGTGGGGGGAGGATTTGGGCTTACTGCCAACTTCTGAGTAAAAATTCTCATTGCTGCCCAAGATGATTATATCATTATTTTGTGAGCTATTATTTTATGCCTTTGACGTCAAACCCCGCTTGCATTTCCGAGCGGCATATTGTATTTGCTGCTCAGCTGAGAGAGGTTCCGTTAGATCGGTGGGGCTGTCAGGTGTCATCCTGTTTTATCCAATCCGAACTCATTGTTTTCAGAAGAGGAATTCCGCACCACAGTATAACTATTAATAGTTGGTATTTTGGCCAAAGGTGTCTTCCAAGGGAAGTATTACCATTTCCTCTGCAAAGAAATACAAAACAGTGCTCTCTGAATGGTGCAAATACATAAACAAGACACATTATTCATAACTTTAAGAAGCTCAAGGGCACTGCAGTCTGGATTTCCTACAAAGAAACACTACGATATAAATATTTATGCTAAAAAGTAAAGTGCGTATAGCCGAAGGCAGGTCTGTATGATACTGGCAGGCTGTAGATGGCCTCCTCTCACATTTTATGTGACCAGATAAGTTCCTTGGTTTGAAGTCACGTCTACAAGTGGTTAAAAGGGCTGACAAGAGTCATAGAAATTACTTTGTGCTGAAGTCCTGCTTATATCAGATCCCCAAGACAGGGGCATCAAAGAGCCTTTCCACTCATGCTGGTCATGCTGGAGAACAGCAGCATGGCGGCCTGCTGCTCAGCACAACTTGTGGTGTTCGGGTAAGAAGTGGATCTGTTTGTTTCGCCACAGACGGTCAGGAAGCTGCGGTCCATGGGTCGTTTGCACATAGCTTGGTGGAAAAACAATACTGAGAATGAGGTATCGTGGTGGACAGCAAATAACTGCGGCATCCACCAATGAAGCAAATGGGGGTGCAGTTCTGCTGCGAGCATTTACCCCAGCTAGGAAGGGAAAGTTGCGACAACAGTAGGACTCAGCTGAGTGTCTGTCACCCTGAGACAGCCAGCAGGAGAAAATCCAGGCTGCGCAAAAGGACCCAGACATTCAGTAAGAGGTACCATATGTCCAGGGCAAACATGAGGAAATAGGGTGGAGAAGAGAACATTTCAGTGCATCGCCAGCTGGTTGTTTTTTTAAACCTGTTCATTAATTCATCAGTTGGTTCAGTACTTTATCAGCATTATATGACAGAAGCAGCAAACAGTCAAACGGCAATAGTAGTTAATGATTCTGTATGCTGACTTACAGACAGCGTACCGAAATCCAGTGACGCTGCCAAGGGAGTGAGTCCCTCACTTCCATATTTTAAGAATAACTTCTGAGATTTGTATTCTTCTCCACGTTTACAGCAATATCATCCATATTTTGGACACCGCCCAAGTCACAGCTTGGATTTCTTTCCATTTTCTGTTGGTTTTGGTGCACAAACTTTGGGGTAAAACTAAACTGGAATACCTAGCTTAACGGAATACATAAATTATGCACATCAAGAGTATGTTGTACATTGACTGGTACCATGCTGTGCAGGCAAACTGCAGGGGCATGGGGGAAAGGAGATATGGCAACTTGTAAAGTAGTTTCTTTAAGGATCTTGCCAAACTGATGGCTGAAATAAAGCATTAAAAAAACTAACAAGCCAGGTGTTTGCTGTTGTTTAGCCTGTTCCTGACAGTCCCTCCCTGTCACCTGAAAAGCCCTTTGTCTCTGGTGCGAGTAATTAGAGACGGGCGTGTTCCTTGGGAAAACAAAGCTGGGTGCAAGTCCCCTGCTGAGGGGAGGGCAGCAGGGCCACCTCCAAGTCAGGGAGGCCTGTGTGCACCCAGGTCCCGTCCCTGATGGAGGTGGCTGAGTTGGGTTGACCTCTGAGGGCTTCTTGCAGTCTATCAGAGAAGTTCCTGTAATTTAAGGCAGGCCGGGACAGGACAACACGTGTCAGACAAGTGGGCTGACAGGGGCTCAGGAAGGGGGGGGTACCCCCCATTTTGCTGGCAGTCATGAACTAAACGGGATATCATAAAAAGTAAACTAAAACCACAAGTTGGAAAGTTGTGTACTTTACAGATTTGTTCCCTCCACAGCCTGGAACTGAGAATCCTTTGCATATGAGGACGTAAAAAGAACAAAAAAAAATGCCCAGACGTCCACAAGATAAGAGGAGATCACAGCCTCGTCCAACAGATGGACGTTCTGTGGGATGTTTACCTGCAAATAACTTTAATGGAAGAATAATTTTCAGATTTTCCCCATCTCTTCCACAGAAAGCAGAGTCTGGCTGCTTTTAGCAAGGTGACATCCATCTCAGTGCTAAAAATACATTTCAATAAACAAACCTGCCGACACCTTTCAGAATATGGCAGCTCTCTGACGGAACACAGTTGCTATTATTACAGAATACAAGTGTGGCATCCAGCACCCTGGCTGCATTTGCTTGGAGAAAGAATGCCAAAGTGAAAAGATGCCAAGTTTAATTTATTAGATAGGAAGTTAGGTAGCAGAAAATACTTACAAAATGAGCCCTTTTTGCTCTTATGACCAATTTATCCTCATCCACGGGTTAATCGCAAGAGTTTCAAAAGGGTTTGTCCAGAAAACGCGTTGTTTCATTCCTAAAGAAAATAGTTCAAATTCATTGGAAATGGCTTATGGAGTAAAACATCTTGATAAATTAGAAATGATTTCTTTCTCCTTGGTACTACTACCACAGAGATTAATGCCCAACGCATGGGGGGTGGCAGGGTTTCAAAGTGCCCAGTGTTTTACTTAATGTCTTGTTATTTTTTAAAAGTATTTGCAAGTCATTTGTTCCACCCCAAACTTTTATTTTTTCACCTTGTTTTTCTACCCACAATTACAACAATTTTTTTAATAAATCTAAGAAACAATGCATTTTCTAACACTGAGCTGCTGAAGCAGGAGATTCTGAAAAGATGTTACTGCAAAAACTGTGAAACACACAGAGACAAAGGCCAGTTAAATAGCACTTGCTGACCACAACCTTGACAAAGGGGTTTTCTCAATTACCCTAGAAAGCCTTCTTTATAAATGTTTATTGATACCTTAAAATTTCAGGAGAAGGCAGGGGGTTAGGGGGCCATAAAGAGCATGTGGGGAGAATAAAAGTAGGACATGGCTGGAGCAAGTGCGCACTGAAATATCCATGGTAGTGTA
Source organism: Heterotis niloticus (assembly GCA_018136845.1). Taxonomy (NCBI): domain Eukaryota; kingdom Metazoa; phylum Chordata; class Actinopteri; order Osteoglossiformes; family Osteoglossidae; genus Heterotis; species Heterotis niloticus. Next base: position 22,236,711 of record CM030895.1, read on the forward strand.
TTTACATAGCGAAAGCCAACCAAAACTGTGCCCCAAGATTTATTTATGTGTAGAACATGACATCTGTCTACATGGCTACTGCCTCTAGTTGTACTACAGGGAGCTGGCTGGGCGAGGGGTGTGAGAGTGCAGTGAATTTAACAAAACATCGTACATAACACAGCTGATTTATGAGAAATTGGGAGCTCCAGCCTGACTTTATATTGAACAAGTTTAGCACTGAAAATGGCCTGTCTTAATGAATAACATGCGGGTAAGTGAGCATGAGAGCCAGGGACTCTCAGAAGCACAGGAGGGAAAGCCAAGGTGCTGCTGGCGGCTGTGACAGGGACGACGCTGCAGTTGCTGGGTGCTGCAGACAGTGCTCGGTGCTTTACCCTGACATTGCATCAGTGGGGGGCAGCTCAACATTTCCTTTTCCGTCTTTCCCGGGGAGAAGCTTGCCTGTGGATTCCCCCAGTGTTTGACTTTCCATTCCCTTACGAAATAACAAAAAAATAAATAGCTCCACAGAGTCAAGGACAATGCTGTGAGAAAAGGGAAGCACCATGGAAGTGCCAGCTCCTGGGGGCTGTGGCCGCTTGTCTCAAGGGCCTCAGTGGCACTCTGGAGGACCAACTCTTGGATGGAGACCGATGTGTGGAGGTGTTGCTGTAGTTATATACACAGACCCCGTGTCCTGAGGGATCACACACTGAAGCCTCAAGATGCTCTAATGTAAAACTCTGGAATGAGCTGCAAAGCCAGTTATATTAAAATGTCACACCTACGAAACAGATACATTAAACAAGTTTTTTTAGATAGCTATGTCAGCTATGTGATATTAAAATAATAATACAAGGCATTTCTACTATACAGAGCTAATGTGGGCCAGAAAAGTGGACCTCTAGGGAAAAGATATATTACTTGGCAGTTTTCCCAAAAGATATAGTGGAAAATGTTATTATTGTGGAACTGGCATCATTAATTTTCCTCAGTTTTTCACTAAATGCTGTTATCAGTTGGCAGCCGAAGCCCATAAACATTTAAAACAAAAGGTTGATTATTTTTAAAGATTTTAGATACATTTCAGAGTAAAAATTGATATGCCGGATGTGTACACATTATGTATACACAGTGATATGAATGCAGGGGCAGGAAGCAACAATAAAACAAGAAGCAATGGTGCAGCACAGCATTTCCACAGTGTTTTTTTTAACAGTAAAAGACAGCTTTTCAATAAAATAAAATAAAAAAGAAACCTTTCTGTTTTCGAAACTTTTGATTTGAAGATGAAATTGGGACCCTCTATAGTCTAGTGGAACATCGGCGAGACAACTCCGTTACAGGGAGACGGTGGCCACAAATAAGGAGCAGCGTATCTGCCAAACAGCACATGGAAGGAGTGTGGTGTTGTGGGGACCCTCAGTGCTCAGATGTGAGCCAAAGAAAACAGTTTAAAATGAGGAATGTTGCTTTAATTTAATCTTTGGTTTATTTAAAGAAAAATTATTTTACTGATAACAGCTATGGTTTTCATAAAAAGGAAGGCTTCTGAAGCATAAAAACACATTGGCTGACAAAGACAAAAGCAATGACAACGAGATGCTACACCAGAGCCTGTTCTCCCATTCTTTTAGAAATATGTTGATTTAAGTGTAGTTACTTATAGAGCGACTGTCCTTCCCTGGCTTTTTGGCAACCGGTGATGAAATTTTATTGGCTAAGGAGCTGGCACTTAAGAAATTCCTTTGCAGCAACGGTCATGCAACAGGCTTTGTTTGATATGGAACACAGTAATGCTGGCACAGAAAAAGAAGATGTCCACCTTAGCCGGCAGTCCCACGGGAGACTCAAAGTGCTACTCTCTGGGAAGCAACAAGCTGCTCCAGAAAGATCTGCTTTTGAGCTTGTCATCTTTTCTTTGGCACCGGCAGCATGGCGGCAAACGTGTGACAACCTCGTAATAGCAGCCTGTTCCTGGGCTATTATAGGCTGGTTCCCAAGTGACCGCTCTCATACTATTTCGGAGTAAGGCAAAGTAACCCCTGCATGTTTATTTATGTGTTGGTCTCGTAATGTCAGCTTGAAAACCCTCTCTCTCCCAGACGCTCACCCAGGCAGAAAGGACCACAATGGGAAGCCAGGGAGGTAACAGAACTGCTGTGAACTAGCCATGGGATTTTAGATGGAGCAAGTAGTGGTTTTGGAGACCAAAACACATGACAAAATGTACAAAAAAACACCCACAACCCATTTCCATCTGTTGTCTCCTCACTTACGTGTAGTTGTGTTTACATAGTACATACTTGTGTGGGGTACACTGAGCTTTTTGAAATTTGTGCATAATCCAAGAAGGTTCCGCTTCCTGGAAGCATCCTCTGACCTCCTCTACACCATTTGCTGTCCTAAGTAATATAGTCAACCTCGCTCTGGTGTTAAGACCAGGCTGCTGAAAGCACGTCCTCTGCATTGGCAGCACGTGGCAACGTGGCTCAGATTAGCATGCAGCTGAGTGGCTGTGAGCGATGCGGTGACTCGGACCTCAGCAGAGTGCCGAAAGCCAAGAGGCAGGGGCCTGATAAGCGTGGAGACCACAGGGAGAGAGGAGAGGGTTTGAAGAGAAGCAGACCCCTGACATGAGGAGTGCAAGGGAGAGTGAAAATGAGCAGCTTCAAGCAGGTGAAAATAAACACGGTGCTGCACCAAACTGAAGGAAGATGAGCTGCGAGATGGGGAGCGTGACTGAGTACGGCATCCAGCTCTTCTCACTACACCTTGTCTGTTTTAGCTCTAATCTGTGGCTCTTTACTCGGGGTGTACTGAGAAAATATCGACACAGGGCGTGCTGGTGCCTCACGGCCTGTGGGCTTCTCAGACATAGCTGGGATGGGCTGTGGGCCACTGCGAGTCTGCCTTATAACACACATTTCTCAGTAGTGTGTGAATCATTCTTACTTCATTGGCTGTCTTTATCCAAAGTGATTTAGAATTCTGCCCATTTGTACTGTTTGGAATTCCCATTTGAGAATTTCATGGTCAGTACCTGGAGCAAGACAACAATTGCACCTGCATGTCTTCATCCATGACTCTACCTACTGCCTGTGAGTGGCTACAAATACAGTATAAATAATAAAATTCCATAATTCTTATTACTTCCTTGATGAATCTGGGTTTGGCAAGACTGTTAGGAGGAACTTCCTTCTTGTCCTCTAGCGCCAGGTCTTGTTTGGACCAGCATTTATATCTAAACGATGGACTAACCTAGGAATCCTATGATGCCAGAGTTTGAATTTGTGTACTTAACAGTTTTGATTCTACGAGACCCTCAAGAATGTCTTCTGATAAACAGTTCTTCATGGCAGGGCATTGAGAAGTAGATGCTGTGGGCTGCGGTTCTGTCCTCCTTAATCTGTCATATTCTGGCAGTGACCGACAACAAACCTAAACTAACAATCAGAAGCAATGGCTTTAGCCGCACTTGCACCCATGCCTCAGACATCTCCACGCTATTTCTGATGGCCTTGCTGTGTCTTAAAGTAGTCGTATTAGAATACACTTCAGTGATCGTGGTTCTGAATTTTCAGTAACTTCTGAGGGGTAGGAGCAACGGTGCAAAAGATGGAAAGGATGCTCATAACAGAACCAATGCAAATGAGCAGCAAACAAAGGCAAATCAGATCGATGTTATCTCTCCTCACATGACCCCATAATGAACAGCGCTGTGTGACTTTAAAGTTGAGAGGACAGCATTAGTTAAAGTGCACTGGCTTATCTGTCCATGTCCTGGCCTCTGTCTATGTTTACACTCAATTACCGTCACCCAAACCAGCGCTCTCTGGCCCATTCCTGGTTCGACATGCAGGCCCTTACCCAGCTAACTTGGCCTCTCCTCCTTCTTTTCAAGAAGTGTGTTACTGTGATGCAGAAGGGAGTTTTGGTCAATCCCGCCTGTGGCGTGGGGGTGGACCTCAGGGAACCAGTCACAAATGCAGGATCCTTGGAAGAGCCAGGCCATCAAATCAAAAGGAGAGCAGTAATCTTTAGGATCAGGGGAACTTTCCCAGTGAGATGAGAAGCAGATGTATCTCCATACACAGCTGAACCCCTCCAGCCCCCAGTCCAAGCCCCTAGGGGGCACATGGGAGGAACACAAGCACCATGGGAAGGGTTCTTGTCCCTGGGGCTGCTCACGTGACAGACAGCCCTTCCATGGGAGGGCTCGCTGTAGGTAGTGGCGCACATGAGAAGCTTGGCCAAGAGCCTCTACTTTCTCATGGAAAAGCCAAACAAGGCTGTTATCCTGGACGTCATGTTTCGCAGATTCCCACTTCAGATGAATAAACTCTGGCCGCTTCTAGGTAGACAGGGTTCCTGCAATGCACCCAGAGTTTATTATTTTGTCCCCAGTGTTGACTTTGCAGAGGACCTGTGACCCGTGGGGGTGAAGACACGGGGAGATCAGAGGAGCAGTAGCCAGAAAGTTTCAGAGCCCCAGGAAATGTGTCCACCTGCAGTGCAGACCTGGGATCATATGGACCCCCCAAAACATGCGACACTTTCCTGCACCTGCGGTACCCCATATCCTCGCACCAACCTCACTCCCCTTGAAACTCCAGGCCTTCATGCTACCAGAGCTTTGGCCCCAAAACTGTAGTGTGACTCAGCGCTGACATCCGTGCTCTGGCTGACAACATAAACAGATTTATTTTCTTAGAGTCACCCTCTCTGCGTCAGTCACACAGTGCTGGCCCCAGCGGTTTGTAAACAGAGCAGGACGACAAACTCCCTGAGGAGTCGATGTACAGCATGGATCCACAGAAATGCAGAGGGAAGAAAGATGTCAGCTGGAGTTCAGCCGCACAGAATCGGAGCATCGGGTTTCTGCTTTATGTTCACGCTGCCGTACGTGTCATCCCAGGTTATCTGAAACAAACTTTGCATGGCAGAAAAGCTGCAGCGTTCTTTGGCTGTTTCTTTAGCGCAGATGTTGTGTAAGAAAGCGCTGCGCACACAAAAGCGTGTACAAATGGTGACAAGGGTGCCAACGGTGACGTCCTGCAGCGAGAACGAGCCCAACCCAGCTGTGCTATGCATGAGAAGATCCACCCCCATAATTCAGTGCTCCGGACAGAGTTGCCACGACGCAGACTATTTGGTGCGGCAGGGTTGGCTGTCCTTAGCAGATGCTTTGTTTGGTTCTTTAGGAAACATCTGGAATGCATCTCCAGCACACCCCAGCCAGGGCGGTGAGGTGTACATTGGAGTCACATGTGAACCAAAGCAGGTGCACCCCCTCCTCTATTCCCAGGGAAAATAGTCTGTAGCCCACCAGCTCCTTTCGTTCCCTCGAGTTGCTGGAGCTGTTGCTCACCTGCAATTTTACAAGCTGAAAATTCCCACAGTATAACAAAAATGTAGCCAAACTGACATCTGACAAAACTGACACATTTTAACATTTATGTCAAAATACATTTGATACAAATTATAAAGTCAGCATAACCAATGATTAAATACAATGCCTATAAAAAATATTCACCCCATGGATGTTTTCATGCTCTACTGTTTTACATTGAATCACAGTGGATTTAATAAGACTTTTTTGGTACTGATCACCAGAACAGGATTCTTAAATCTCAAAGTGAAACCATATCCTCAACAAATTTATTTAAATTTATTGCAATTATTAGAATAATTAATTGCCTAAATATTTGCCCTTTTACTATGATGCACCTAAATTGTGACTTTTACAACCAGTTGGTTTTAGAACTCATATAATTAGATCAGTGGAGATGACCTGCATTTAGTTAGGGTGTTTCAAGTGATTGTCATATAAACATACCTTAATCTGGAAGGTCCAGCTGCTAGTGAATCAGTTTTCTGGCAAAAAATAGAGGCTGAAGGGACTCACACCAAACAGCTTTGTAACGTGGTTATTGAAAAGTGTCAGTAGGGGTGGATAGAAGAAAATTTTCATGCCAGTGAATATCCCTCGGAGTCAAGTTAAGTCAATTGTTAAAAATGGGAAAGAATATGGTACAGCTGTAATCCTGCTTAAAGCAGGCTGTCATCAAAAACCGAGTGACTATGCAAGGAAGAAACTGATGAGGGAGGCCATCAGACCTATGGTGACTCTGAAGGCTTCCATGGCTGAGATGGGAGAGAGCGTGCAGACAAGAATTGTCACCCAGGTGCTCCGTAAGTTGTAACTTTAAGAGAAAGACACTCTTGAAAATATCTCATATGACATCTCACCTAGAGTTTGCCAGAAGACACTGGGAAACTCTTAAATCAAGCGGAAGAAGGTTCTGTGGTCTGATGAGACCAAGATTGAGGTTTTTGGTCATCATACTACACACTATGGTTAGTGTAAGCCAAATGCATCACCTCATCATCAAGCATGGTGGTGGCAGCATCATACTGTGGGGATGCTTCTCTGCAGTAGGTCAAGGTTACATAGAAATCACTGAAAAACAGCAATGTTAATGTCAGAGGGTGGCCAAGGCAGAGTTCAGACCTCAGTCCAATGGAAAATTCGGAACTGAACTTGAAAATAACTGCTCAGTCACGGTTGCCATGCATCTTGACAGCACTTGAGCAGTTTTGCAATAAAGAATGGGGAAAAATTGCAGTGTCTGGATACACAAAGCTGACAGAGACCTGCTAAAACAAATACTGACTGGGAGGGGGTAAAAACTTAGGTAATCCAATATTTTGTGCTCAATAACTGTAATAAATTTAGAAAAAATTGTATAAATTTGACTTCACTTTGACATTTAAGTCTTTTTCTGATGATCAGTGTTAAAAAAGCCTTATAACATCCGCCATGAAATATGAAAAAATCTAAAGGGGTGGTGGGGGGACTGGAAATGGATTCGCATAACGATAGTTTTATTAAATGTCACTTTTCTTCTTCCTTAGCTGTAGTAAAGCTATTACTGCAGCCGAGGATTTATAGGGGGCAGGTGTTCCGCTGTCATGCTGAGCAAGGAGGTGTTGAAGCAGTTGCCAAGCACACAGTGTAAAGGAAGCCTTTGACAGATTGCACGGTGTAATGGAGCAAACTTTGTTGCTGTTGCTGAATGATATCGATTAATTAAATATAAACATCCAGGCTGCGTCCAAGGTGCAGACAGATGGGGCTGAGGAACTCCCAGACATCTGTACCCATTACTACACCCTCAAGTGTAAACATAGTGTCCCCAAACACCTTTTTCTGGGAGCTGACCGCATGGTCTCTTCATAGAAGAGTTCAGCACAGTTTACAAACCCCGAAGGCCCGTGTGTGTTTGCAAGGGAAGACAGCCAAGATGCAGCTGAGCTGCAAACTGCACTACGAAACTGTGATTAACTGTAAAAAATTTTTTACCACACTGACTTTACAATGAGACTGTCCTCTTTCATGTGTTCCACATAAAAATTTGGAAGGAAATCAGAACTATATAAAGTGTGCTTCCCATTAAAAGTGCTGGAATGGAGTCAGTGATGCGGGTTGGCTGTTAAGACAGCGCTGCCTACAGAGGTTACAAACGGGAATGAGTTACAATGGAGTCATTCTGCCGCGTCAGGGCAGACGTGCTGAAGTACCACGCGGTGGCGGAGAGGGGCTTAAGCACTAATGGAACGATTAAACCAGGAGCTGCGCAGAGGCTGAATCTCCGGACCTGCCTTCTCACACAGATTACTGGCAAAGCCTCTGGCTGAAAAGAACAAGGATGGAATACCTGCTATCAGCATTTGTGCGTTTCTGTTGATGGCTTTGGTGAGTCTTGGCACTGCGCAACCACCGGCACTGATGCCGAAGCCACAGTCGCTGCATGAAAGCGCCGTCTGGCTTCAGTTCAAGGCCCCAATGCCTGCTTCCCTCCCACCTCACATCCTGCTGTCTGCCCCTCCCTTGCATACAGGGGGTGCTCTGCAGCACACAGCTGTTGAGAAAGATGGAGATTCAGAGCTGCGGTTAACTGTGCCCTGGGTTCCGCATGTAAACCCGGCCACATGTAGGCAAGTAAATGTTTATGCAGACATACATCTCTGTTTACTCAGTCCTGAGCATCCTGGATTTAGGAGGAGGACAGAGTTGTTTTGATGATCCCTTCTAAGAAGTCCAACCCCCACACCTCTCTGTGCACCCATCTATGCTGACTATCCTGTCGCGCCCCCCGATCAAATCTTGCACAGTGACAGACATCCCAAGAAGCACCCCAAGGCAGAAAGTGCTCAAGCACCTTACTGTCATTTTAACTGGTCGCAGCTCAAATGGCATGACGCTGTCATGGGGGCTTGACTGACAATCTGCAACATGTGGTCAATGAGAAGCCAATACGTGTATGTTATCAGCGTCTCTGCTGTCTTGCGGGAGAGACAACCTGGGTCACTGGTTGGCTCTGCTGACAAGTAGCTGTGACATGGATGGATTTGAATGTCTCACTCCAAAGAGGTATCTGATTTATATTTATGCCTTCCCAACCACCCTTATTGTTCTCTATCTCATATCAGGAAATTAAGTCTTCTGTTGCAGCAAGACTGAGAAAAGCAGGTTGGTCAAATAATGGATGGTAACACTGAACTTCAGTGGGTAGTGGGAAAGGCAGTCACTGCTTTATCTTGGATGCCATACATCACCAGGGTTTTCTCCCACTGGTGCCATGGAGAGATATTTGTCAACATCCTGAGTGTATGTATGGGTAATCCTTCATCAGGCTCCTTCTATCTAGGAGACCTTTGAGAACTTTCAGGAGGAAAAAGTCAGGAAGATAATTCATCTTCCACTCCCTGGCGTATGAAAAAAGGGGTGAATCCACAGCTTATTTTTCTTGTTCAAAATATAAACAGTGCAACTGCATTCTGCACGTATGCAGTGTGTCACACAAGACACACCATAATATGTGTATGTTTTGGGATTCTTTCGGCATGCGTCGCTCTCCTTTGCAGAAGGAAAGTGATTCATGGAGCTCAAGCCCTTTGCTATGCAAAAGCAATGTTTGGCACAGAACGAGACTAAACTTTTGAGGCTGGTCTGGTCAGAGGGAGCTAAAGGTGTAAATAAATGCATTTGAACAGCAATTGGCAGCTTCCACAAATCAGAACCACCGCAAATGCTAAAAAATTTTTAATTTGTACCAATGCTACATCACACTTTAAATTTAGTACAGCATGTCAGGTAGATGAAGAAAAAAGCTGAGCTATTTTTGTCAAAGTCTATAGTATGTATTATATCTTAAAATCAAATGGAAAATCACATGTAGTCACGCACACCGGTGTTCTTCAGCTTTGTGCTATTGATTTAGGAAGGAGTGTTTAGGAGGAGCTGGAGAATTTCAGGAACAACCTATTTCCTTCAGGAATGCACTAATGGGATCTTAATCACGTCTGCAGATGAGCTGCAGGTCGTCTTTAGTGCCAGCAGACCAAGCTGTGGCCTTCTAAGCACCACCCAGGGTAGAAGGAAACCCAGAAGCCCAGCACTACACTGCCAACAGATAAGTTTGGCTGCAGCAGACATTCCGGTGCTCTGAATGTCTGGGGGTGCTCGTAACACGCAGTAGAAATGAACAGTATTGGCACGGCAAGGTCATTCTGAGGCCTGACTCTGACACACAGCATAAGCTCTGGCCTTCAACAGCAGGGCTATTGAACCCATGGTCTTGGTAGGTCAACTCCAGTGAGCTTCGTAGCACTCATACCAAGAGCAACGATACATTCCAGAAAGTGGAATCAGGTGTTTTTTTGGCTGGCAGAAGTAAAAACGACTGAGACTCATCAAAACCAGGCTGATAACTTGAGCAGCCTTGATCTATAACATCTCCCGGACTCCAAAATAAATCTTGTCCACCTTGTTTAGAGCCTAAGAGCAAAACTTTGAATAATACATTGACCTAAATCACAACCGAATGCTTAAAGTGACCAAGTACGGTGTTGCTAGCCAGCTTTCCCATGGAATTACAGTGGGGGAAATAATTATTTGATCCCCTGCTGAATTTGTAAGTTTGCTCACTTACAAAGAAATGAACAGTCTCTAATTTTTATGGTAGTTTCATTTTAATGGAGAGAGACAGAATATAAACCAAAAATCCAGAAAAAACACATTACATAAAAGTTATAAATTGGTCTGCATGTCAATGAATGAAATAAGTATTTGATACCCAAGCAAAACATGCCTTAGTACTTAGTAGAGAAACCGTTGTTGGCGGCAAGACATTTCTTGTAGTTGGTCACCAGGTTTGCACACATCTCAGGATGGATTTTGGCCCACTCCTCTTTTACAGAAACTCTCTAAATCCTTTAGGTTTCTTGGCTGCCACTTGGCAACTCGAAGCTTCAGCTCCCCCCACAGATTTTCTATAGGATCGAAGTCTGGAGACTGGCTAGCCCACTCCATGACCTTAATGTGCTTCTTTAGCCACTCCTTTGTTGCCTTGGCAGTATGTTTTGGGTCATTGTCATGCTGGAAAACCCATCCACAACCCATCTTCAGTGTTCTGGCTGAGGGAAGGAGGTTCTCATCCAAGATTTTACGGTACATGGCTGCGTCCATTGCCCCCTCAATGCGCTGAAGTCGTCCTGTACCCTTAGCAGAAAAACAGCCCCAAAACATGTTTCCATCTCCGTGCTTGACTGTGGGGATGATGTTCTTTGGGTCATACTCAGCATTTGTCTTCCTCCAAACACGGCGGGTTGAGTTGATGCCAAAGAGCTCAATTTTGGTTTCATCTGACCACAGCACTTTCTCTCAAGCCTTCTCTGAATCATTTAGATGTTCACTGGCAAACTTACATGTGCCTTCTTGAGCAGGGGGACCTTGCAGGCACTGCAAGATTTCAATCCATTACAGTATAGTGTGTTACCAATGGTGTTCTTGGTGACTGTGGTCCCAACTGCCTTCAGATCATTAACAAGTGCCTCTCATCCTCACCCCATGAGGCAAGATCTTGCATGGTGCTCCAGACCGAGGGCAATTGATGGTCATTTTATTTTTAGCTATCACCTTCTCACCAAGCTTCTTGCTGATGGTCTTGTAGCCCATTCCAGCCTTGTGCAGGTCTACAGTCTTGTCCCTAACATCCTTTGACAGCTCTTTGGGCTTGCCCATGGTGGTGGAGAGGTTGGAATGGAAGTATCTGTAATTGATTAATTTGTGCCACATGGGCACACAGCCAATCTGTGGGAGCCAGAATTCTGGCTGGGTTATAGGGGATCAAATATTTATTTCACTCAAAGACATGCAAATCAATTTATAACTTTTATGTAATATGTTTTTTCTGGATTTTTGGTTGATATTCTGTCTCTCTCCATTAAAATGAAACTACCATAAAAATTAGAGACTGTTCATTTCTTTGTAAGTGAACAAACTTACAAATTCAGCAGGGGATCAAATAATTATTTCCCCCACTGTATCTTGCTCCAAGATTTCTTCAGTCAAATTCCAAACACATCAAATTCAAGCCATTTAGGAAACACGTCAGCAAGCATCTCCGATCTTCTGACTCCATGTTCCACATGCCAACTCCTGCAGTGCTGGTAGACATTAAAAGCTGTGGTGTCTTTTCATAACTGTGGTGATGGTTTAACAGAAGAATCTGGTCCTTTTACCAGAAGCTTGAAGCCTTGGAAATGTTGAGAGATTTGAAGGGGGAAATTGCTGTTGCCTCCACACATGGTGTTCTTACCACCAACATCACACTGACAACAGACATGGAACAGGAGCAGTGTAGGAACTTCCTTCTGGACAGTTTCCTAATTTACTGGTCTTCCAGAAAAACATGTCTTGTAGATTCATTCATTCATTCATTCATTCATTCATTCATTCATTTGTGTCATCCTGGCTGGTATCTACTGGCCTAAATCTGTGACTCTGACCAGAATCTGTAGCTGGATCAGCTGACAAAGAGGAACACGACCCTACCTTTTGCAGTCCAGGCAACATGAGATGGAAAGACAGATTAAGGCCAGGTGATTTATGGGTAATTTCAGCAGCACGGTTAAAACACACTTCCATGTGGGATATCCCGACATAGCAGTAAATGGGCCATCATGGGGTAATCAGCAGTGAGCTGACAGGATCTGAGTAGGGGTTCTGTCTAGTGGGGGGAGTCAATCCCACATCCGCTACTTTGATGGCAGCCACAACAGCAGCAACTCGTCCCTGCCCCTCCCCCGCACTGGTCCCCCAAGTGTGCATCTGCGAGTGGACGACATTCCCACACCATGGATCTGGTCTGGTTTCCTTCTGTCGTGACTGCTTCCACTTCCCCTGTACAGATAAACTGCTAGGTAGCTTAGTGAGAAGGGGTAGGGAGGTCTCTCTAGACTGTCCCCTCTTTTTGCTCTTCGGGTGGCCTCCAGAAGTTAATAGATTGGTGGTGAGAAATGGCTCCTGGTAAGTGCATACAAATTCATGTGAGAAGATTTCAAGACTAATATTCCTAGTTCTTCCCCAGCCCCCCAGAGCACCAACCTGACCCCTTCGGGAGGACCCTTATCAATGCGGAATAAACAGATTGACGGCAATGAGAAGTCACAGGAGGAAATGCCTTTTAACCCAAGGGGGCTCCGGAGTGCTGCTTGAGCATGCTCTGTGGAGGAAGAGGAGAGGGACTTGGAGGGGCACACTGCATCTTGCGGGCATCAGTCAAAGTGCTCCTCTGTAGAAAAGCCTCCACAGACAAGGAGACGGAAAAAGTGAAGCGCTTGGTGCGCTGTGTGTTTGGGAAGGAGGAGTTGCTAACATTACAGGGGAAGTGTGCATGTGTATGGGGCCCAAGGCGGATAGGAAGCACACATCTGCAGATGTTACACGGCTGGTGGATATAAGATGTTAAGAAGCAAGGGGCTGCTACCTTTTTCTAGGTGGCCTTTTCTGAGCCACTGAGCTGCCTGTGCTGTGGATGTGTCAGTTCTTCTCAAGGACATTGCACACACCCTTTGAAGATGTGGTGTTATAGCACCCATTTGGCAGCCAATGCACATCATGCCCCATATAATAATATGGTAACAAAACCAGTCAAGGTAAAGTAAATAAATAAAAAGTTAACTAAAAGTAATATACTTTTCAGGGTTTTTGAACAGCTCACTTACCTGGGCAAGATCAACATGTGCAGCCAGGGGTATAACATAGTGCTATGGGGTAGCCAAAAACAGAATAGTACTCAAGTGGGACATGTACAAGTGTTGAAGTGGGCAATGCTTAGTTAAATGCCAGTGTTTATTTGTTTATATCTACCATAATGTCTGGTTATGCGGTCCAACAGCTCAGGCGTGTATCTTCACCGTGATACTTGCTCATCCGAATCAACAGCTTTGGATGCATCGAGCTTCAGTGAGTTGCAGCAGATCAGTGAAGATGCCAGCTTGCCTGCTAACACCACCTGTGTGAAATCTGGCCCCATGCCTTCACCTAAAAAGCCAGTTTGCCTGCAATGGGAAAGGGCAGGTAAAGAACGTGAACTGGATGGACACCCCCTTTTGGTGCAAACTACAGGGCAAACTGTATTTTTGTACAAAAAGCCTTTGTGACTGGAGAAGCAGAAGGTCTTACTGATACAAGTTTTGCAAAATCAGTTTGAATTTTTACATTTGGGACTGAAATTGTGAAAGAAGTTACAAGTTACAGCGGTGAGTGGCCAGTCACGGTCATTTCAAGCATGGAGATACTATCGAGACAGAACATGGCAGCAGGCTGTAGGACAAGCTCTTGTAAGAAGGAGAACAGAGGAAAACAAACTCATTTAAATGAAAGACATTCCCATGACTGGGCTTCAGGGACAATCTCAGATGATGTTATGCAATTTGGCTCTTTTTTTTGCTGATTTTTGGCTTGGTCTTCATGTCCATGAAAAAAAGGCCTTCACATGAATGTAAACAGGAGCTTGTAACATGCAGAAGTTGGGTTCCTGTGGGGTTCAGCAACAACACTGCTGCCACTGCCATGCTGTCCTAAACAGTAGGATGTTAACAGCTTTCAATATATTAATAATTTTTCAGAAGTTCTTGTCCGGTCACAAAGATGCGGGAAATCTTTGTGAAACAAGGGTCCTCCTAAAGGTAATCATACCGCATTGTTGCAAGGGACCTGGGATTGACGCACCTCGAGCTGTGCTCAGATTATCCATTGTGCTTCCTTTGAGTGAACCCCTATGGTTGCTGTGGAAAGGAAGAGGGTGAGCAGCTGCTCTTATCTCACAAACCTTGTCCTCAGTCAAGAATTTATTCCGAGGCATGTGGGTTACGTCAAGATGCATGGACATGTAACACACTCATAACAAACTAATCTTGGGTCAGTGCTAGGTAAAATTTCTCAGCTCTGGTCTTGGAGGTCCGCCGACCCTCAGCTGTCACAGTTCTCTGCGAACCACTGGCTCTGTTTCAGTTCAGCTCCCTCTGATGAGGTTGTTTGTACAGAAGCAGTTGTTCTCTCTGGCCTTCACATGGTCGCTGCTTCAATCACAGCATCCCATTTGGCACTATGAACCAACCTTCCACATTGGATGTAATTTTAATAAAACTACAAACTACACTTTGGTCAGTGTGATCCTTGTACGTGGTTCTAGGATTAATCCATTTCAAACTGAACAGCAGCATGAGCAACCATGTGGCCTCAGGGTTATAAACCCAGACCCATTACAGCACGTTCGCCTTCTGCTCATGCACAAGTCTCCCTGATCAGTAAAAAAAAGACGAAAATCACTTCCGTTAGACCTTTTAACACAAAATGAAGGTGCTCAAGTGTGTCTGCTATTAATTTTTTATTCATCGTTCTGGTCCTTTGAATCTTATGAATGTGCTGTAGTGGTAAATCAATTCCTTGTTAACTTACATCACATCAAAACGGCTATTATAACTGACATTATTATTGTTGCTAATTCCAAACACATTTGAGAGAACGTGCACTGCCAACAGTGCAAATTGTCTCCACCTGTTATCACATTCCTGTCACCGAAAATCAGCACTGGATCAACAAGGGACTCTTGTGTCCTCGGAGGTGTTGGTTGTCAACCTTCCGGCACACTGTGGGGACGGTCCGCATGCTCTCCTGCAGGGACTCGGAAGTGTCTCGACTTCTGCTGGCTGCAGACGCGTAGGGTTGTAAATGTCCGATGCCGAAAGACAATGCCTGCAGCAGGAACGGCCTCACTTTCTTCAGCTGGCCCGGCCCCAAAAACACACTTGCACAGCGTGTTTGCACGTAATCATTTGTGCTCCTTACAAATAGAGTCAAGTTTTCCAAATACATGTGGGTTCTAGCGGGCTTTGCCCTGGCGACGTCTGTTTTGCCGTTTGCTGTCGCTGTGCGCTTTTAAAAATTTGCTTTCCAAGTGGAATGGAAAGTACACAAATGTTTTCAAGAAAACATATTCACAGCGCTGAGGAGCTTTTCTGCAAACCGACGAAAATGTTGGCGGAGTGAAACAGATGTCTGTTTACATAATTTTTTTTTTTTTTTGAGAACGCTAACACGCTCAATTTTCTGCAAAGGGAACAAACATTTTGGAGATCTGTGAGTGTAACCAGAGCGTTCGAACTGCCAACGAAGCAAAAAAGATGAATGACAAATTGCCTGGAGCTTGCATGTCTGGCTTGCCGTTATGCAACATTATTGTAGTGGTTTAGTTCCCAACCCGGTCCCAGTGCAGCCAGATTTCTTGGATCGTGTCAGCAGCTGTGTGGGATTTAGGCAGGTTTGCTCCCATGGGGCCAACACACACATCCCCCTGTAATCGCCCATGTAGGAGCCAAGCAGAAGACCAACTGCGAGGACCTCCATTTAAAAAGCCTTTGTTCGCTGCACAGCTCTCCCACCCCCTCTTTCCGATCCCAAACCCTGCTGCGCCCCCTCCCACAATGGACCTAGAGAAAACCCCCCCAGAAGTAAAGTTCAGGGGGGTCAGCAAATCCCAGATGGAGGCGATTCTTTATGAACGGGGTCAAAATCATGTGCAGGGGCACACAAGGTGGGGGGTTGGCGCCTTTGCTTTCATTCACGAAGAAGGAACCATCGCAAATGAGCATTGGGCTCAGCACATCACCTGGTTGCTCCCCAACTCTCTCTGTCAGGAAGACTTTAAATTACGTTCTTGTCTTTTAACCCTGAAATCATGGGGAAAAGAGCTCCGGCAGAGATTTTCAGTCATGCGCGCTCCACTAGGGCTCTGTGTCCGGTGACGACAGCCCGTGAATGAGCAGCTTTGCTGCGTGTGAAAGAGAGGGGGCGAGGAAGGGGCTGCGGAGCCCAAACTATACGGGAGGGCCTCCAACGGGTCAGTGGCAACGAGAGACCCCGTCCCCGGCTGTCTGTCTGGCCAAAACGCAGCTTTGACTTCAGCCTCTTTTCTGACATCTGACAAGACTGCAAGACTGCTCTGAAAGCCCAAACACTCAGAGTGATGAAAAGTCAACACTTTGTGTGGTTTACAGAGAGATGGACGATTCAGACGATTCGGTATCAAAGTCCTCACCTGGCAAAACACCTGTCGGGCCTTTTAAAGTGAAAGAAATAATGGACAGATTCCTAAAACACAGGAGCCTCCCTCTAGCTCTTCTGGCACAAAGGCTTCAAGTGGGAAATGAGCAGTAAAACCAGCCGCTCACCCCTGAGAGAATAAAACATTGTGGTCAAAACGGCAAAAATTGCCCGCTTCTGGGGAATTCAGACCAGCTTCAAAGTACAACCTGCAAGTAAAGCGTAGCAGTAAATACTTTTTTTCAGTTTATACTGGCAGCTCACCAAAATGTATGCAAAATCCCTGGGGTTGCCAGAGCGGGGGTGGGGTGGCGGGAATTAGCAGAGTTTAGATTGAGTTTATAAAGGGAATCCAAGTCACAACCTGTTTCCCAGAGTCTCAGCCAAGCCTTTCCCCACGGAGACCAGCATGTACTGCCTGTTCCCATACAACAGTAGCATCCAAGCAAACAAAGGTGATAGATCAGAATGATTGATGAGACCGAACACTGTAATAACTATGCATACATGCAGGCTCACATGATTGATATCAATAACTGCCTGTCCTAATGCAGGGCCCCTCCGAGTTAGTATTTTAGTTATGGAAAAGGAGATCTGGAAGGAAAATGTTGGCAAAAGCGCTTGTAGAGGATGAGACCAACGGGTGAAATGCAGCTTTTCTCCAACAGGTGACTTTAGCTATCCTGCCAGAATGGTCACTTTGTAATCATGAAGAAAAAAGGATTGATCGAGAAAAAAATAAAGGATGGCAAGTCAATAAAAATGAATTTCTGAACAGGAGGTTTGCGCTGAGCTGAAGAACAAAGTGTGACTCTGGGAGAACGCTTTGCTGGTGATTGTGACGGCTCAGACCGCAGCATATTTATATGGGGCGAAAATGTCACCTGCTGGATGTAAGCAGATGTTTCAAATGCTGACGCAACAGGAAGGAGAGGGCTGAGAGGAACACTGAGATTCGAGTCATAAAATCCAGAAGAAGGACAACAGTGAAACCATTTAAAAGGTGGTCGACCCGTGTAAAGTTCCCTACGGTGTGGGAAAAAAGTCCTGAGAAGATGGGGGCCACAGCTCTTTGATGGTGCACGGGTGAGAAAGTAGGAGGATGGGGACTCTAATGTCTACCCTCCCAGCTGCTAGCGGAAGAACCACCCAAAACCACCCTATAAACCCATTGGATGCGTCCAGTTGAGTAAACAGGTCAGGATCCGGGACAGCCAGTACCACCAATACAGCACAGCCTCCTTCTTTGGCTGCAGAGAGTAGTCAAAAGCAAGGGCGGACTGCTTGGTTGTAAGAGCTCCCCACGCGATGCTCCATCATCAAGCAGGGGAAGGCAGCGGCTTTGTGTTGACAAGGAAAAATGTTGACTTTTCAGCCGACCAAATTATACTCCAAAGACCACTGAAAGTTCTATGACCTGAAGCAAACCCATCTAGCTCTTCTGGTTCTTACCAACATGACTCAGATAGGAAGGGGCAAAATCCATTGTAGGAGCAGCACACATTCTTGCAGGGCCCATTAACTAGTTTTATTCATTTAGTGTAGCTGATGTGGATTTTAGAGATTTACCCATTTATACAACTGGGTAATTTTTATTGCAGCAATACAGGGTGAGTACCTTGATCAAGGATTCTGCAGCAGGAGGTGGGATCCAAACCTGGGTCCGAAAAGCCCAAAGGTGGTGATTGTAAACACTACAGTGTCAAGCCTCTATCTCACTTCAGGTCTTTGCTGGAGACCTAAGAGAGTTGGTCATACCCTTATGAAAGGAAACTCCACGAAAGAAGCCAAGTGACAGTAAACGTCATCCTCAGTCCGCTGCAGGACTGAGCAAACTGTCTATCGCTCATGAAAACATTCCCGTGGACTCTGCGAACAGACATCCATAGTGGTGACACTGTGGCCTTGCTAGGATCTGTTGCGGCCCAGTGGGGGACCGCGACTGCAAAGTGCTGTGAGGGAAAAGTGCAGCAATAACCAGGCAGGGTTATTTTAAACGCAGCACTGAAATGTTCATTTAAGCATTTATTCTGTTGATTTTTATCACATCATTATACTTGCAAAATATAACCAGGGTTGCCATGATGCTCCCAGGGCTCACTTGCATCTCCCCACGGCAATCTTGGGGGACTCCAGGTTCAAACCCAGATCTGAGGCTGAAACATTAGCTTGCACATGCAGGAAGGGAATACAGTCGCACCTCAGATCAGCATCACTTTTGAGTAACAGAGATGCCGCGTGCCTCTGACGTCAATGGCGTTCTCACCAACAGCTTGCAACAGGTTGAATAATCGCAAGTTTGCTTTTCTGCGGATGCCTTAAATGCCTTTTACCACCATCCTCTGCCAATTTGCTTTCAGTAGCTTACAATCCCAAGTTGTAACCGGCTGGGGAAACAGTGTCGACGAGTAATGAGAAACAGTAAATTGTGCTTCATGCATGGAGCTGCCTATTCCGGCCTGGCCGAGGTCCAAGATGTCAGTGTAAACATCATTTTCTTGCTCATTACAGACAATCTGCTATTCTCCTTGGTTAGAAAAGAGGCCAAATGGGCAGATAGGCTGACAGTTTTACCAATTCTGTTCACTGGTGCCGAGACATTACCGAGACTTGATCTCTGGGGCCACCATTTGGCCAAAATGCGCAGACAGGCTTGAATGAGAAATGCTTCCAAGTGCTCAGAATCTTCAATGAGTTCTGAAGGCAACAAAAAATGGGTTTCACGGCAGCAGCGAGTGATGCTTTGCGTGTGCCAGTGACTGATGCTGTTATCCCCTTCAGTGTATTCTGCTGTGGCCACAACATCACTACGGTAAATTAAACCTTGACCCGAGCTCAGCCAACTCCGCAACAAGAATCGGATAGTGTTGGGGCTTCACCGGCAACCACAGAACAAACGTTTGGGGGGGGCTTTTCAATCTGCTGATCGGTTTTCGGAAAACGAATGGGAAATGAGAAAATTTTACTCGACGCACCCCTTGCAAGACCGTTTTGCCTTTAAGAAAATAAAACTACCGCTTTAAAAAGATGCCAATGACATGGATTTAGCGAAGCACCTGGAAAGCAGCGGTTGAACCCAAAGATACAGAAAGGCGGGTAAGCAGCTTGCAGAAAGGTCAGCGTTCCATCAGGACCGTGTTTGCTCTGCTCTTTGTGCCTCTTCGAAACCTCTCAGCCTTCGACCCAGAATGCTCCTGTGCTTCATATAGGAGCCGGTCCTTTTCAAACAGCACAACCAGCCCATTAGCCAAGGTTATTACTTACACAGTTAATGAGTCGTAGGCAGGGAGGGATTTTTTTTTTAATGGAGGCTTCAATTGAAAAAAGGCCCTAGGGTGGTGATTGGGGTGGGGGGGTATCTCTCAGCTAGCGAGCGAGCGGTCCTGTCAGCCGATGCAGATCCAGGGGAAAATGATAAACAGATGAAGGGCGACGGATGCCCCCGCGCGCCTCCCCCCGCCGGTGCGCTCCTGAATTACGGGCACGCATAAGGGTCACTAAGCACATTCACCCAGAAATGGTGCAGCATTCATTACCAATATGACTGCAAAGCTGTGCAGGACGGGACAACGGGAGATGCGATGCCCCTCATTAGCAATCGGGGATGAGAGGAAATAGGCCAAGTTTGTTCATTCATGAAAAATCTATTTATGTCCACGGGGTGCAGTGTAAAAATGCCAGCTCAGGAATTTATACTAGCACAGTTATCAGGAAGAGCAGAACATGGGTCCACATTTTACAAATATGGCCTAAGTAGGATTTTTAAAGGATGCAGTTGTGGTTGAAACATCGTAAAGCAACATGAGTGCAGCAAAAAGCTACTGGTGTTGCCATTCTATTAAATTACAAAAAAGTACTTTGTCATATGGCAACCTGTCTTCATTTGGGGTTTCTAACATCAGGGTAGAACATCTGGGCCTTTTTTTAGCAGCTGTCACTACCCAATAAAACTGGTTTATGGGCCATTACCCCCAGCAACCGTCACCTTCGAACACCAGAATAGAGGGGCTGGCGGCTGATTGTTCAGCGGACTGCAAATGGACAAACCGCACATTCTCCAGGCTCCCTGGACGCCTCTTGCAACAACTTCGACGGAGGGGGAGGTCACTGGCCCAAGGCTTGCGTAACCACACGCCACGATGGACAAGGAAGGATCTTTGAACTACAGTGACCGAGCTGACAGTAAATCACAAAGCCTTGCAAAAACACCCTGCACAAACACGCTATTATGATTATTTTTTCTGTTCATAGCTGACACTTTGCAGGCAAAGTGACTTTACGCAGCTATACAAGTAGACATTTTACTAGGGTATTTCAGGTTACATACCTACTCCGGGTAGGTACTGCAACACGGCCTTTTATAAGACTTGGACCTTCTGTTTGGTTAACAGCTAAGTGCTAACCTGAATAAAGTCAACATGATAAGTGGTTATCTCTGAGATTAAATGTAAATAAACTGAATTACTGAATGAATGAATGTTAGTAAGTGAACTGGTACCTCAAACACATTTGTTTTAAGCAGCATTATTATGAACATTATGGGTGTACACACAGCCTTTATTTTGAAAGGCACAAGGTTGGTTGATAAACAGTTTCAACAGTTTGGAAAAAATGCTGTCAAGGGAATCGGTGGTGAATTATTGGCAACAAAGTCTTGCATAACATCATGAAAGGAATCTTGAATTGTTGAAGTTATAGGGGAAATGAAGGTGAAAATGATGTTTGGTTGTCTGTTTTTATTACAGCAACAGGAGAAATATTATTCTGTATATTTAAACTGTAACTGTGATATAAAGTTCACAGACTTTTTTTGAGTTTTGTTGGGCATAGAGTTTGTAAGCCAATATACACCAATTGGCCACAGGGAGATAATATTCTGCAGGACCCACTTGTGCCACTAAAACAACTTTGACCCATTGAGGCATGGACTTCACAAGACCTCTGAAGGTGTCCTGTGGTATGTGGCCCTCTGACCAGTCTGCAGCAACACAGCCCCATACAGCAAACTGTGATGCACTGCGTGTTCTGACACCTTTCTATCATGGCCAGCATTAAGGTTTTCAGCAATTTGTGCTACAATTGGACCAAATGGGCTAACCTTCACTCCTCATGGACATCAGTGAGCCTTGGGCACCCATGACCTTGTCACCGGTTCACCAGTTCTCCTTCCTTGGACCACTTTTGGTAGGTACTAATCACTGCATACCACCAACACCCCACAAGACCTGCCATTTTGGAGATGCTCTGACCCAGTTGTCTAGCCGTCACAGTTTGGCCCTTGCCAAAGTTGCTCAGATCCTTACTCTGGCCCATTTTTCCTGCTTCCGACACATCAGCTTTAACAAATTGCTGTTCACTTGCTGCCTAATATCCCCTCACCCCTTGATAGCTGCCATTGTAATGAGATAATAAATCCATTTCACCCGTCTTTGGTTTTAATGTTGTGAGTGATCAGTATAGTTTATACGGTTTTCAGAATTGAGAGAAAGTTGAGTTACACCAGATTTAACCTTTTGAAAACAATTTCTTTTGTCTTATACAATGTCAGTGCTCTGTAAGTGTGGAAACAGGGATTCCTGTGTAATAAACCTCATACTGCAAACTTTTAACAGTATCTTCTCAGCACTCACCTAAACTAACCCTAACCCTTTGTTCAAGTCCTTCCTCAGTCACACCTATCACACATGATGTCAGAAGTGGGATCTTGGCTGCAGAGAGACATGGGCTAATGGAGAATGATGAAAACTGGGCACAAAGCACTTGACAATCTGGAAGGAACACTGCTGAAGGAACAAAATAGGGAGAAGTTTGCTTTGGATGGCGAACCAGAAAATCTGGATTGGAATTTGTCAATATAATACAAGCACTGCTTTAGAGGCTTTTCAGGTGGGAGAAATCTTCAGGAATAGGAGCAAAGGCCCTTTACTTTGTTCAGAGAACATCAGTCTTAGGGAGTCAGCTGGGACAGTAGGTGGTCTACATTTACTAGGTACATCTCACTTATCCCATAGCCATCCATCTGAAATCTTCTGTGAGGCACATCAATGCATTCAGTACAGCTATACTGGACCAAAGAAGAACAACAAGGGGCTCTCACAAAACCTTCAAGAACTGAAAACTTATGTTCTACATGCAACGGTTAGGGAAAGGATCAAAGCAGGTAGTCAAAACAGTGCTTTATAATCAAGGATTGAACATGTAAATCGTGTCAGAACTACTGGTCCAGGGAGGGTAAATAGAAGTAAAATGTAGATAACGCAATGACCATTTGCTGCATTCTTGACCAGTGTAAAACCAAACTAGTAACAGGTTATACTGTACCAGGCAAAGGTCTTAGAATTCTTTCTAAGGACTTTTTTCCTGGGTTGTTTTGTTAACAAGCTTCAGGAATCTTCTGACATGTCCTTCCAGCTGTTTTACACCACTTCCCAGAAAGACAGGACACTTCCCTACAACTGCCCTCGAGGAATTGAGAGAGCCCAAGGTGAACATAGGGCAGCAGAGGGTTCTTGCACATTTCAAAAGTTGTCTATACAAAAGGTTTCCAAACTCAACATCACAGTCCAAATTAACTTAATGGATGCCACAGAAAGTGATGCACTGGTTGTAGTTCAGCAGAATGGTAGAAAGGAGAAGGGTAATAAGAAAAAATACTGTATATATGACCAGACTTTATTATTTTTACCTTTGTAAACTGTCCATTGCCATGTGTAATGTGTATAACTCATTTTCCAGTTTGGGTTTGTCCTACAACACAACCCCCCTTACCCCTTCCTGGTACATCTGTGTGTGTGAAGCAGCCCATTTGTCTTTATCTTGACAAATCATCTGGGAATTTCCCAGAGGCACATGTCACTAATATGTGTGGCTGTGTGTGAGTGTTTGTTTAACCACACAAAAATCTCATTTAAGATGAGAAGTATCTATGTGCTAGATTTCAAGTCTGCAGCCTAAAAAGAAAAAAGCTATGCATAAACAAACAGACAGATTGAGCTTTATAAATGTAGATGTGATGAAATGTAAAGTTTTAATAGTTTTTTGCAACTGTTTTGTTTTCCTACAAGCCTTTTAAAATTAAAAACCATTTGAAATCAATGTGCTGGAAAAACTATACAAATAAATACAACAAAACAAAATGACAGGTATTTAAACTGTATGTACTCAAGTCAAGCAAGAGGGTACAGCACATTGCACTTCAGTGCCATCGCACTTTCTGTGGAGGCCTTATTACAGCCACTGTTTTGACTGACAGCCATTATTATTATTATTATTATTATTATTATTGATGATGTTGATGATGATGATAATATTTATTGCCATAAACCTTTTAGGCCAATAACTGTAGTGAAGCAGCTCCAGCAAAATATATTTGTATTGTCTGTAGCTATACAGTCAGATATCCAAAACATTTCCCCCAAATTGGGCAAATACCTCGTACCCAGAGACACTGTGACTTACCTCCATGAGCTAATTGGATTTTTAAAGTGCAGTCTAAAAGCCAAGTCAAGAAGGTCCATTGATTAATCATGCAGACCATGGCGCTTTCTTGCTATCCAGGAATAAAGCTCGAGATGGAGCAAAGTGTGTAAAGACCCAGACAGAAAGTTTCTTTTTTTTTTTTTATACTGCAGGTTTTTTCATATTGCAGGTTATGATATGACAAGGGATCAGGTGTGGACAGCAACAGTGGAGGTTTCAGGCACAGATTGCAAACAAGAAGGTGTTTGAGATTCCATGACCTCTGTTTATGCAGATGATTCTTCTACTGCAGCCCTGTCTGCGGAGAGCAGGACCCGATTTGCAAGGGTGGGTCCATTTGTGGGAACCGCATCTTCTCTTTGCAAACTATGAAGTTTGCAATGGTGTGAGTTGCTGTGTCCATCGGGTTAGAAGACCTCTAGATGCTTCAAAAGTTTCCTAGGAGGAAGACAAGTCAAACAAGGGCAAAATCCCTAGCAGCTTCTTTCGCATGAAGGAGGTTATGACTTTGGTGAGAAGAACCAAGAACTAAGCCAAGATATTACAAAAAAATGGGGCATGAATATAAGGCTTGAACCTACAAGTTTACCTCAGCACAACCTTTTAAAAGAGCAGAGGTCTATAAGCAGCCGAGGAGGATGAGAAGTAGAAACCTATAGTACTTGTACACATCAGGAAATTCATATCATGTCTGCACCATGGGGTCTATACCAGTTTATTATTCCTTTTGGTTTGGATGGGGCATCAAATGTTAATTCCCTGGGTGCTGAAGGTAAAGCAACAGTTTGCAGCTGCCTAGCTTGATAACGTCACCATCTTGACTAGGTTGCAGGAGGGTGCCTAACCCACTTGACAAGTGCTGAGAGATGCTTCAACAGGATGACCTGATAGCAAACCACACAAAATGCAACCTACCTAAATGGAAAATGAAGGAATAGAATGTAGCAGTGAGTCATTTCTTACTCCTAGGAAACCACTGGCTTAGTTTTCAAGGCAAGGCGGAACAAATATGTTTTACCATTGCCTTCTTGAAGCTATTTTTTCTCCCTCCTTGCAGACATGGGGGAGAAGATGCAAACTACACATATACCCCTAAACAGGACTTGAACTCCACATCAGGCTAGCAGCCCAGCAACTGTGAGGCACCAACTTACCCCACTGGACCACCACACCCTCCAAAAGGATGTTAATGTGTGTTAACTGACTACTGGAGTATGGCTTGCTCATGGGGTCCTCAGGGTTATCAAACCCTAAGCCCATGATCAGGTTTCTTCCTTGGCTGTGCAGGCAGGTACTACTGGTTCGTACAGCACTTTACCAACCATGCAGGGCCCATTATACCCAACGACTCAGAAATCAAAGCACAAGAAGGTTCAACAGATTCCAGCCTGAAAAAGAATTGCCTGTTGAGGGGAACATCTAATGACCCACCATTATTGATCTCCATCTTGGCCATCCCTTTGATGGTGGCCTCAGGAGACAGGAAAGTGTCCTGTCAGCAACGATGCCATGGTGAAATGGAGAGTTTGGTGAAAATGACATAGGTTCCCAAGTCACTAAAGCACCACCATCCTCCACACTTAAAGCATCAGCTTTCGAGTGGCTGGAGAAGATGATCCCAATGCCAGAATTATGAGACCATCAGTACAACCAATGCCCACCTGAGCCTTTTCTTTTCAGCCCTGCCCTGACCTCGTAAATATTTTTCTCTGCCTTTGTATACTCGGCCCTTGTGCCGATTAAGGACTTTGGTGACTTTTCTTTCAGAACAACAAGCATGTATGGTTTCAGCCCCCCTAGTTTGTCAGAGTCCTCCGCAGGCGAACATCGCAGAGACAACATGAACGCTTTCCACCACGAACCATTTAAACACTTTGCTCAGTATCAGTTGAAATAGACAAAAGTGGATGGTTTCATCTGCAGACCATCGTATGAAACCTTTGACTTGTGTTTTGCCAACAGCCGCCAAAATTAAGTCTTACACGCCTGGCACCAAACACAACAATTGCGTTAACAACTATGCGAATGTGAATATTAGCTCTGAAATTAGCGCCTTTTTTCATTTGATAATAAATAATCGTCAAGCTCCAAATATCAGAATTACAAAGGAGTCAGACGAAGACAGTACTTCATTTAAAGATAAAAACTGGCTATAAGGTTGTGAAAGACCTAAACTAAAAATCACTACATTCAAAATTTTGAGAGGCCTTTTTGAAAAAGGGCCATTTTTTGCAATGGATTTGGCTAATAAGTCTGACCAGTAAATGAAACAGCGTGTTCTACCTGCTTTTCTGGAGAAGATCCCAGAGATGAAGAACACTTCTGGGTTGTTTTATGTTCACTCTCCTGTTCAGGGCATCGCATGCAAGTAATGTCCAGGTCGCCCAGGTGTGCTCACGGCTTTCACTGCTGCTGTAATCCAGTATTCACTTCTTAGCTACCTTTTATTGTTTCAGTCCTTATTAATTCAAGCATCAGAGTTTCCCCAACATGTTGTAAAATGCGGTGAGGTTCTCCAGACAGGGGAACAGCAAACACAGTGGAGGAAAACGGAAGCAGAAAATGTTGTGTTCGTGCTGTCATGTCCCACTGGGGACCTCTCACCGGTGATGTGTGTATGAAACCTAAGCTCTGAGTAAAGAGTATCTCTAAAGCGGAGTAAAGAGTTCAAACACCACACTTAGCCTGATGGCTCACATTCAGACAGAGGCCCTTTTAAGCTCCAGCAGCATAGCAACCAACCCGAAATGGGGAGCGGTAGTCTGTTTGGCCCAGCAACACGGACGGCTCCCTGACACCTAGCAGCGGTTTGTCGGTGCCTTGTGCTCTGGTAGGACTTCAAGGAACATCCAAGGGCACGTTTGGAATTACAGAGAGGATGGGCGGACTTAAAATTAACTTGAAGCTCTAAACACAAGTCCATGCACAAGGGCATACCTGGGGGAAAAAGAAAAAAAAAAAAAAACGCGTTGTGAAATCAATGCGTGCTGACATCAACTCTCTCCAAACAAACAATCAATGGATCTTGATGATACAACAAAGAAGAGATGCAACTCAACTCCACCAAAATAAAACTGCAAGAAAACAAACAACAAACACAGATGAGAAGATGCTGGACCAAACAACTGTCCTGTGTGACACCAGAACTGCGTAGAAAGCAGGATTTGCTGGAACTTAGTACGAAAGAGTTGTTGGCTGTGCGTACAGTTATTTTGGCACCATCAAGAGTCCAGGCTGTGTAAGAGCAGCAGCAGATAAGTGTCCTGGGCCAGGGGCACAAGAAATGGAGTGAACTAAATCGAAACACAATGTCCAACCTTTTAAGTGGACCAAGGGATTAAAAACAATTTTGCTTAGATGAAAAAAAACTAAAAAAAGAACTCAAATTGACACCCTGTTACACCCCCATGTGCATCACATTAACGCCCTGTTTCAGCCCAGTTTACCCCACATTAACTCCATGTTTATCCCAGCTTACCCCGCTGTGCCACTGCATCCCCCATAAAAAAGGGTTACGCCTCCTCAAACTGACACTCCTGGTTTTGTTATAGGAAGCTGTGCAAAAGAGGGATGATGCAGATGGTCAAATGTGTACATTAACATTTGTTTTGTTCATCTGGGATTAACACCACACAGGACCTCAAACCTCAAAGACTACTCTCATGTCAGACACCTGCGAATGCAGAGGGGTTAAGCTTTAGAAACATTTCAGTGCAATGCCTATCAAAAACAGCACAGTACTTTCAAAGTACAAGCCCCAGCAGTGTAGCACGGGAAAATATTCTAGTTCTTCGACTTTGTGTTCAGCTGACAGGATGCTGGATCTATTAAACCTGGGTGTTTTTTACAGCATATTTATATTTATTTAGCTGACCCACAGGAAATTGTGCTGATTTACACAGCTGGGTAATTTTTACTAGAGCAATTTAAGGTAAGTAATTAGCTCCAGGGCACTGCAACAGGAGGTGGGATTCGAACTCACAACCTCCTGTCTCCTACAAGATTATGTACTGTTTTGTTGAAGTATTTAAGCTTTATACTCAAATTTTAACTGATCTTGGGAAAAGTAAGACTCCTAATGATGGCATTAACATCTAAAAATTACATCCGTTTTGTTTTCCTTCAGAGAGACACAAAGATTCCTACATATAATATGGATGTCTTAAGTTTAGTCTTGAGAAGGTCTGAATAGCCCAGTGTATACAGTTACAAAAATTCTGATGCAGCTGAGGAAAAGGGGGGACACACACATTCAGGTCAAAAGACAACTAGAAATTAAACAATGCAGAAATGTGCAAAATGGCTCCATCTTGCCAGGTGTGTAAAAGACAAAGTCCTGCTTACAAGAAGATGGTGTTTCCAATACACGCCTGGTTTCATTTATTCTGTTCGTTAAGTTACCTTGCCACACACACAAGTGCTACTTATTTTAAGAAAAAACTGACAGTAACCTAACATCCAAAAAACTGGAAAATGGAAAATTATATTGTGAAACAAGCAATGTGTAAATGCTCCCAATAACTGTTTTACATTGAAATTTGGGCTGTTTTAGCGCAAGGCGTGTATACATTTGAATATGTCATACATAAATTATTTTAAGTCTTGTAGCATAATGAACTGTTACAGCATTCCACTAACAATGTTTACACTCTGCAATGAAACAACATCAAGAGTGCTCAGAACCAAATTTTTCTGTGCCACGATAATTTGAGATTCATAAATGTACGTCCCCTTCTAGTATAAGGTAACATTTAATTAACAAACGCTTAAAATATTTCATAGCTTAAGGTGAGCACAGCTTCCTAATGAGTCCCAATGTTTATTACAGTATAGTTAGGGTTTCTGGTGAAGAAGCATGAAAGGAACCCAAACCGAATGGTGGAGGCGTAGGTGGTTGGCAGGAGGGCTGTTCAAGGTGAACAGGGAGACAGTTGAGAGGAGAGGACTGGGGTGTTGGTTCACTTCTCTGTGGAGAAGGCCCTTTTCATGAGTGGTGGAGGTGTCTTGCCTGTGTCATACAGAGACTCTGGGGGCGGTGTGCTCAGGCAGCACCAGTCTGGAGTGCGGCCTGTCTGGTTGTACTGGTCTCGGGAGATGGAGCGGCTGCCAAGTATGTCCTGCAGCGCCCCGAATATCGCACCTAGGAGCAAGGAAGATGCCAGTTGCTCAAAAACTTGCGTATACACACCTCAAATGTGCAGGATCTCACATGGCTTGTTGCTTACAGGAAATAAAGGTGCTTATTTTATTTTAAAAAAAAGGGTAAGAGGTCTGCTTTGCTTTCTTCCCAAAAACTAATAACATATTCATATTTACTTATACATATTCAGAAAAAAATTGAATAATAAACTGTAGGGCTTCCAAATAAGAAAATCTGCTTTGGGGCTTTAGCCAGGACACACAGTAAGCATTACATTTGTTTTAAAGCAAACTATACAATATCGACTGACATAACCTAAAGACAGAGACAAAGATGGAGGGAGCTCAGTGTGGAAAAAGTTTTGTTTGGAGGGCTTCTACTCCAAGCTGTGCCTGCATCACACATGAAAATTTTCAAGACAGAACTAAAGACAGACTTGTTTGTCAGCACCAGCAGGCACAGGGGCTGTCACTCACCCCCAAGCCAGGCTGTACAGTTGGGTTTGGCAGGTGGGTTGTGCACACGGAATGTCCTGCTGGATAAAATTTGCTTGTAGCGCGGCTTCTCGGCCAGTATGCGGATCTCGGCCAGGAGGCGGTGCAGGAAGCCGGGCAGCATGGCCATGCCCCCGATGACCACAAGGTTCTCAGCAAGAACTTTGCGTGTGTCAATGGGACACTGTGGGGGATGGTGTGTTGGAGCTGAGCCTATTGCACTGTTCCACATTACACACAAACACTGCAGCAGAGCAGTCACACAAATACTTGAGGCCTAAACGCAAAGCTACAATACACTCTGTGGGGCTATTACACAATACCCAATGAAATATGATGAATCCACATACACACCCATATCCTAGATAACATGTGGTACAACAGATATTCTTAAGCACAGTCCACTACATGCTTGGTTTCCCACGTATCTGTGCTCCTGTTTAAATACTCATATCAGCATCACAAACTCCGCAACCTTTAAGCAAATGACACATTAACAGTTCACTCGCATACTTAACTACCTCTGCACAAGATTTGGCAGTGCTACTCCTCTAGGTTGCATGTATTCGCCCACCTTGACAAGAGCGTCGAGCACCAGCGTAGCCACAGACTTCTCCTCGTTGTCTTGCTCAAACAGTATCTCGACGACAGAGTCCCTTTAAAACACCATCCAAAAGCCATGTTCAGCTACGTAACCCTAGAAGCTAATTTTCCTGGTAGGACACTGGGCAAACTCCTAGTTCATGGTAGAGTTATCACACTTATTTAATTTCTTCCAGCAACTTGCTGGTAACTAGAACAGTTTTTTGCAATGTGTCTGTTCCTAATTACAAATTGCACCCAAAGTACTCTGTCACTGCATTACAATAATAATGAGTTATATGATAAAATTTCATTGTGGTCTGCAAAGACACAGAAAGTGGCCGCAACTAAGTGAATTTCTGTATAAACAGTTAGGGATGATTAAGTCTAATGCTTAAATACAACTGTCTTTTCAAATTTCAATAGTTGGATTCTGAAGGATATTTAGACTAAAAAGGATAAACACGAGTAAATGTGTAACTAGGCATCTGAGCCTTGTAGTTAACTCAAAGGAGCAAATGTGAGCCACCTGATGGATCCCTTGATGTGTATAATCTTCTCTCCATCCAACGGATAATCCACATCAGGGGGCGGTGCTGGACGCTGCAAGACAAGGTAGACATCAGTCTTGCATCGTAGTTTCCATCTTAGTCATCTCTGCTTCGAGAACTGACCATGGTCTACAACTCAATCTCTCCAATATCACAACAGATCCATCCACCTGTCCAGAAGTCTCCACAAAACTATACAGTTTAATTATATCATCGAGTTAATCTGTTAGGAGCCTGGACTCAAGCTTGACTCCATTTACGACCTATAAGACGGTCATAGAATCTACACTGAAAACCTACAGCACTTCATTATTCCCCATACCCCAGCAACAGGGCTGTGCTGTGCTTCTCCACCTCTACCTACTTGGTGGTCCACTGATTGTTGGCTTTTGATCTAGTGTAGTAGAATGAGCTCCCTCTGTTCCTCAGAGCTGCTAAATATCTTCCAGCATTTAAGAAACGTCTTAAAAAAATCTCTGTTGGCCCTACTTCTCTCGATCTTGTAAGAGCTTCACAATTTGCATCATACTTTGCATAATTTGTATCAGTCATGGCCACCGTCTTAACTACTATAAGACTTGGTTCTACAGTCTTATGCAACGCGCATCCACAAAAAAGGGGTGGTGTCAGATAAACTAGATGTGACTTCACAAATAAGTATCTAAAACTACTCGAGTTGTATGCTAGTTTGGGGGAAAACATTTGTCAAATGAATAATTGTCAGTGTAGCTGCTAACCCAAACCCAAGCACCACGGTACTGCTCACCTCTGCTGTGCCTTCTAAGTTGAACTTGGACTCCTGGATTTTCAAGCCATGCTGCAGATCACTCACAAAACAGGTCCTGACTGGAAGACATCACATAACCATCACAAGCTGCTACCCAAACCCCTTAACCAAGTATTTCTGTGTAGCTTTGCCCAATGTGATTTACAGTGATAGGCAGTCAACTTCACAATTACTTAGCCATTAACATATCATGGTATTCTTACTGTATCAGTTCAGGGCAAGTAAACCTCAATGAAGGGCACTACAGCAGGAATGTAACAACAGTGGTCCTAATCATTGTGCTACCTGCTGCTCCATGACTTATAGTTGCCTTATGCTCCTTTAAATCATATTCACCTACCTTTGATGTCCTCAACAACTTCCTCTGGAATGGAACCTGAGACACACAAAAGCACCTATAACTGTTTTGCCTCACACAGCTAAGAAATATATGCAGAAAACATGTAATGGTTGCTAATGTGGTTCCTGGTTTTTAATCATAATTCATATTGCTGAGGACCGTAAAAGTTTCTAAATGCAAATCCTACTTCTGTGTATTCATGTTCATGAAACAAAACCCTATGACTATAAACTACACACGTAAAACATACCAGTCTCAGCAAGTCCCCAGGTATTTAAATAAAATACACAGACACAATTAATGAGTGTTGAACACAGTTATATTAAAGTGGTATACTGTCATCACATTTGTGCAGAGAAACCCAATTCTGTGACTCAGACCAGCATAATTGTATAAGAAACAGCACTGATTCAGATTCAAATAAAAAATCTCTTCAACTGTATGCCTAACCTTCATGCATTCTTTTGCTCTTACAAAGATGAAAATCTCAACTACACAATGAGCTAAACTTTATAAATCTGTACATACCATGAATAAATTTAATAACATGATAAAACTACAGGCTAAACAAAGGACTATAAAGATTTACAGTCGTGGACTCAGCAAGCCCCTGGTTTATTCACTGCAGGATGACATGGACCAACACAAAAGTGTACACTTCCTATGTGAGCAACTTACTGATAACAGCTGGCAAGCTCTGCCCTGTGCTGGATTCTGTGTCTACTGTGCATTGCTCCACCAGCAGGCTCTCCAGTTCCCTGTTGAACGAACGAACAAACAAACAAACACACAGATTTATGAAAACATCAGTCCACGTGATTCACTGTCTTAGCATCAGACACCACAAAAGTTACAACAGGCACTTACTTGTGGATGGCCTTTCCTCCAATTGGCAATGCCTCCCAGGCAGACAGAATGGGGATGCCCTCATAAACCTAGCTTGTTGTTAAAGGCAAAATGTAGCAGTTTTAATGCTTTGTCAGTTAGCATCTTACCATTACCCTATAAAAACATCACTGTCTCTGTGCAGGCACCTCACATCATTGCACCAGTGCTGCTCCGCAACCAGTGAAGGATACAGGCAACACCAGGGTCTCTGTGTACCCACAATCCATGACCAGTGCAGAGTTAATGCCTAGAGTCAGCACAGACATGAGATGGCTGGGGGCGAAGAGCACAGAGGGCACCTGAGGACAGGATCATGACAAGCAACCATGATGTGGAGCAGTTCACAAGATGTTCAGGAATCCATTACAGTCCAATGCACTCATCTCTTTATTTCACTGATGGATTACAAAAAGTGTAAACAAAAGTGGAGAAAAAAAGCAAACATTCAAAACAAAGGATCAGCCTTGAACAGGGTGTTTCAATTCCTAGTGAAAAGTTAAGTATAACACAGTGTTTGTCATGCACAGCATTCATACCTCAAAATGCTTAAATAACACTCTGGTGAGGGTCTCTCGGAAGTGCGAGGGGCAGAGCACAGACTCCACAATGACCACACGCCGGTCTCGTGGGTTCACCAGCAGGTGTCTGCAGACGGACATAATAGCCAGCTTGCTGAGGTATGGCTATCCTTGGATAGTCAGTGGTGGTCAGAGAAGTCCAATTCTAGCCCTTAAGCTATGTTATATTGCTCTCGCCACTTAACAGCATAAATTAATTCATGATATGGACAGTCAGTCAACACAGCTCTGTTTTAAATCAGACCTGACATACAAGTTTTAATATTTGAATTAGTTTCACATTACTTCTCTTGACAAAATTACCGGTCTGCAGTGAGTGTGCAGTTAACCACCATGGTTGAAACGTGCAATTTTTGAATATGTATAAAGTCAGTGCCATTTTAACATATTTAGGGATCATTTTTCTGACCATTTGAGATAATACAAAGTGATGTATTGCTGATTAATACTAATATCATTCACTAACTCTCATTAAGTGTCATCAGCCATACACTAGAGTTCAACAAACAGAAACCTGACTGAAAAAAGGACAAAAAGCAGCAGATGCAGGGCTGTCTGCATTGATCTTTTTAAGCAACAGATATTTCATTAATTTTCCCACCAAAGAGACTTACTTGTGTACTGTAATGTATTTATTCAAAACAAATGGGTTATTTTGGATTGTGGATGAGAAACTGAAAGCCAAAGAGTATGGATGACAGTCCTCACCTAAAGTAAAGCATGTGGATGAACTCCTTCAGGTTTGAGTACAGCTCATCTGTGTTGATTTGGTACTGGACAACTTTAACTGGCTGTATAACAAGGAAGCAAATCTTAGTGCATTCAGTAGATTTCCTCTGATAGAAAATGCAGCGAAAGAAAGTAGATAACAGACAGATCAACTGACCTGCTGCAGACCAGGCTTCTGAACCTCACTGGGGATGATACATCTGGGCCCAGTCTCACCTGCAAAGCCGCACCTGTGTGAAATAAACAAAGACTGCATGGCTGATACACTTCCTGACACGCCAAGCATCTACTCACTCATCTCCTCGGGCATCAATGCAATCTGAGTAATAAATAAGGAGAGCTGACAATTGCCACCAACAAACTTTAAGGCTAAATAAACCGGCCTGACTACTTTAAATAGGCATCGCCGAGACACTTGGGTTGAGGTTATAGTCATACACACATCACGTTATCCACAGATTTCTACTTTTTTCTGCCCTCAGAAAAACAAAGATCTTCTGTGTTACCACTCCACTGTGATTCATCGTGTCTGAGTGGGTGTACTGGGCAGATATGTGGTAAAGAGAGTGGCTATAAACTTACAGTAAAACACAGAAGGATATAACTCTAATAATCCCTACAGGGAAATTCACTCGTACAGCAGCTTACACTGGAGACACATAAGAAAAAGTGCAAATTAAATAAGTAACCAATGAATAACACAATAAAGAGTAAAAGAAAATTCCCAACTGCAGCAACGCAAGAAAATCAAAATGTCTCTTTTCTGGCGTTAAATCAAGATTAATTTTTTTCTACTGTTTATCAGCCATTATGCCGTTTCGATTTTATAGACGACAGATTCAAAAATACTGACGAAAACGCAAAAAGACGTCGCGAATTGTCGGGGATGTGCTCACTTGGTGTAGGCTGAGCCCAAATCAATAACCACAGCGGTCTTCTCCCCGCCGCTCCCGAGGCCCTCAAACAGCGGCATAACTCAATAAATCAACCAAATTTACCAACGCATCAAAATTAAAACAAATTTAATTCTAATGTAGCCGACACAACGAAAGGAGTTCTCGCTTCTGTCGCTGGCTGCGACGGGGTCCTTCCACATCTGACAGCTTCACCATAGTTGTCCGTGTCCGCCTGATTAAAATAACTTACAATCCAAAGTATAAAAACAGTATTTCACTCTTACATAAATGTAATTATGGGTATGGAGTTGTTTTGTGGCTCTTCAGTTTAAAGAATTACTATGTATACAATGTGTAGTTTAATGGCTCCGCCGTAACTCTTTCTTCTTGTATCAGGCAGTATTGCAGTCACCTATACAGTATCAATAAATGTGGGGCGGAGGAGAGCTGTCTCACGGGGACAGCTTAATACTGCTCAAGCCCAACCTTACCGTACAGCTAAGGTAACGTGTACATGTATCAAATAATGTTTTATTTGTTCCGTTTAAAAAACGCTTGTATTATTTCTTATTTAATAGTTGAGAAGTGCTTTGTCTCCTTTACATGTAATTAAATGTGTCCACTCGTTCCTGCTTTCTGATGCAAAAAGTTGTGATGCTCTAATGCAAGGAAATATCGCCATCTTGTGTTGTAGTGAAGAGAAAGTTATGACATTTAGCCCATGTATAACGGGGCCCGGTTCGTGTGTATGTGTGTACACACACACACACACACACACACACACACACACACACACATTTTACTTTCACAATACATTTTATTTATTTTTCTTCAATACCAAAATCCAGTACTGTACAGCATATATACTCACTGAAAACCATCAATTAAATAATAATAAATATAAATTTAATATCGCAACAGAAACAGCAGATTCAATACTATAGTAATTATTTCATTTATCTGATGCTTTTCTCAAAGGCAACTTACAACGCTAAGCTTCTCACTCTCATTTATCATTTATGCAACAGCTTTAAAGCATCAATTTAGGTTAAATACCTTCATAGGGTCACTACAGCAGGAGGTGGGATTCAAACTGTTTTTTTCCCTACTACTTACAGAAATTGATATATTCATTAATTTTTGTTAACTGTTTATCCTGAGGTGGGTCACGATGGTGTGGAGCCTATCACAGATGCAAGGGGTGCTAACCTGTGAAACTGCTCCTAGAGCGGAAGCCAGTCATTGCAGAAAGGAGCTATAAAAATAAAAAAACATTAACTCACTTAAATCGTGGAAATAACTTTAATTACTTGAATAGTGTTATACATGTTAGTAAAGGCTTAATATTGCAGTCAAATAAAGATAAAGGAATGTCTGAAAGCTCCCCTAACAACTTTATTTCTGTTTGCATTGTTTGTTTTGCAGTGTGAAACATGGGGGCAGTCATCTTCTGAGCTTTATTGATTTATATCATAAATGTCTTTGAGCAGAACACTCAAAATGTCTCCATCCAGCATTTACCCTGTTTCATGTGCTGTGCTTGCCCTTTGGACATCTGTAGTCCTGCTCTGGACAAGCAGTTATTGATAACTGATGAATTATTAGAAATACAACATTAAAAATCAAGGTATAAATAGCACATTTTGCTGCAGATGGATACAGTACCTTTTACTCTGGTGTTTTAATTATCTACAAGCAGTGTATTTTTTGTCCTGCATGCAAACATTTTCTTCTGGAAGAAATCAGGTAACTTTAGCGTCCTAATGATGGGAATTGGACTTACAGGGTTAATGGGGATATTAGGGTAAATGACTCTGGAGATTCCAGTCACTGCACTGCATCTGTATGATGGATGAAACCACAAGGACTGACATACATGGTGTTTGTTTGCAGGAGACCTTCCTGTGAGCCAGGTGACTGGAACTGCATGTTTACAGACATAAATGCATCAATATTTTAGAATATGCACACATACACTCACCAACCACTTTATTAGGTACTGTACACCTGTCAAGTACTAGGTGAGACTCCTTCTGTTTGAACAGTACAACTTCAGCAGCAAGATGCTGGCCACATTCCATCGGGCTCTAGGTCCATGCTGGCTTTATAGCTTCATTCATTGTATATAATTTTTTTTTCGCCGAAACCTTTATTCTGTGAACGCTGAGTTCTACCTCAACCAAAAGATGCTCTTTTGTCTTGAAAGGTGTGGGCTGTGAATGTTTGTGGAGTCATCCTTAGATGATACATACTTTGTGACAGGCACATGATGCCGCTGCAAGTGTCCGTTTGAGAAAGGCTAGACTGATCACGAAGAAACGGACCTGGACGACAGTGTTTTGGCACTTGGTGGTACCACGGCGGGTCTTTAGGTTCTAAACTTGTAAAACCTTTCAAGCGCTGCTCCTGTCTGCCGAACGACCTGCATGAGAAGCGTCGCTCCCACTACGCCTGAACAGTGTAGGATCGCTCTCTCTGTGTGTGTCTCCCTCGCTCATACACACACCTCCACCACGCCATTCGGTCCTCTCTCTCTCTCTCTCTCTCTCTCCCTCCCTCCTTCCCGTGGCCGTGCTCTGTCCGCCGTCACGCGGGCGACGAGCGATTGGATTGCGCGCGCGACTCGGCAGGTGAGGAGGGGGCAACTCGCCGAGTTCCGCTGTGGAGCGACAGATCAGCCGCGCGTCTCTGCCAGACGTGGAGTGAAATACGGAATAAAAATCCGGCCATAGTTAATAAAAAATAAGGCGTCAGGAGTGCACAGCGCCGGCCTTTCACATGGAGCAGCCACTGTTTAACATATCGTAAATATAACGGTATAAAGGAAGAAGCTTTGAGGGGGCAAAGGAACACGGAACTTCGCTGGGCTGAACTGGGAACAAAGACGCCTTCGGTGTCCACGGGTGATTTATTCATATTTATTGTTGTTTTTCAGATTAGCGTATTTTAGACCGTATTTTTTCCACTACGACGTTGCGTTCGCTTCGCCTTCCTTCTCACGTTACTGTCAGACGTTAGGTAACGCGGTGAGGGCATAGATGATGACGATGCTGCTGCTGCTGCTGCTGATGATGATGATGATAATGATGATGATGGAGGTGATCATATTCCATGGTAGCCCTGTGTGAGGCCTGTAGCTTGGCTGTGTGTATCTGGACTCACACAGGGCCACGGCACACTGTTATTGTACACATAGCTTTAATGATCACCGTCCTTTATTCAACTAAATACACATTTATCATATTTTATTATTATGTAGCTGCAGATTTTACAATGTTAGACGTTCAACGTCACAGTCATTTAACCATTTATACAGCAGGGTAATGCTACTGCATCAATTCAGTAAGTAGGATTTGACTTGACACTTCCACAGAGAGCTTTCTCAAGGGTTTCATCAGGAGTGGGATTCAAACCAAAAACCTTCAGACTGTTGACTAGCAGCTCTAAGAGGACCAAATTCAAGCTTCTCTGGTCAGATGTGAAGATAATTGGTTTTAAGGACTGTATTATGCACTTGTCATTGCTGTAAGGAGTGAAGGAGGCTGGTGGCTTGGCACCTTTGCTTATGTATGGGCCACATGCTGGATGCTAAAAATAGACATAATTGGTGGTCTGGGGTCTGATGTGGGTCACATGCTGCTGAATCAAGGGTGCCTACCACCAGGGTGCAACCTGCTTTATAAACATGTTTGTTTGACACCATGGAGATAGTGTGCAGTACCTCCAGAATGGGTGACATGTATGTTTATATACAGTATATAATAGTGGACTGGTGGTCAGAGTCACCGGGATGGTTTGACCTGAAGTTTTGCTTTGTTTCCTCTTCCTAGGTGGTGCGGTGGTGGCCTGGCTGTGAGAGATGCCAGGTGCTGCAACTCTGCAGCTCTGCCTGCTGGTGGGTGTCAGCCTTTGGGTTGGCACCACACCGCTCCCCACGTATGCCTTGGGGATGGAGCTTGGTCAAAGACCAACCAAGGAGCCTCTGCCAGGGGGAACTGAATCTGTCCCCACATCCATCCCCCCATCTAGCACTGCAGTAGCAACTAAAATGGTGTCAAATCCCACTAGCAGCTGGTCTCACAGCACACTGGGTTTGAGATCAGGGGCAGACAATATCCCTGGGCGCCGCAGAGGAAATGAGGTTGTGCATGTCCCTATAAAGGCAAGCATGATCCCAGTGGAGCAGGCAGCACAGGAAATGGACCACAGCCTTACTGAAGCTGAAAGCTATAGCCCAGCTCTGGGTACAAACTTGAGTCCAGGACCAGTGGTGTCCCAAGCGTCAGTTTTAGGCTCCATCACTGCAAATACTGAAAAAGCACCTGTTGTGGAGTTTGACGTTACAGGAGGGCACAGGCACCACTCACCTCCAGTGCACGAAGTGGCAGGGGACAGAGTGGGCCAGCTGGTGTTACAGACCTCAACTAATGTGGCTCTGAAGGAAGCAGGACCTGTTTCCAGTGGCTCCACGCACAGACCAGATCTTCTTTCTGCCTTTCCTTTGCCAGCATTGAGCCCAGCAGAGGTGTACTCCACTGTATCAAGGACCACCAGTACACTACAAACAGACCCGGCTATGATCAAATCTCCGGTGGAGGCCAGGAAGCAAGGAGGAACCTCAGAACACAGTCCTGGACACACAGACCTACCAGCAAGAGTGGAGAATGAGAAGTGGGCTGAGAAAATTCTCACAAAACCTCCTGTTGCCCTCCTACATGAAGCATTCTTGGGTGAAAGTGGCACTGGCACAGCAACAGAGCTTCCCAGTCCCCTGGGGACAACAACACCATCTCATGGACGCCCTTCCTCACATATGTCCGCTGGCTGTTCAGGTAGACAGAACAGCCCCAAAGCCACTCCTCACAGTCCTGAACCCTCGCACGTGGCCTGCCTTTCGGCCCAGGATGCAGGTAAGACGGACAGTGTAGTTCACAGCAGGAATGGCAGGACAGTGGCCTTTACATTTCACAGTTCCCCTGTCCAAGTTTGCAATACATAAATTTCTAGGTAAAAATATCCCTCACCAAGATAAGTGTTTAACTGTAATCAAAGCAATTTTAGATTTTAGGGTGTCGTGTGATAGGAAACTTATGGGCAAAAAAGGCTCCAGCATGAAGAAATCAACCAGAATAGCAAGATGCAAACTTGGACACAAAACACACAACAAAATTTGCACATTCTAACAAATAATTAACCAATAAATAACAATAATAAGGATGTGCCAAACAAATAACATTTCTGGTAAGTGTTCTTTATTGTCCTTCCTGATTTATGTGTTATGAACAGCTCAGCCAGGGAAAGTGTAGACATTTATTAGGCATCCTGGCTCGCTAGACGAAGAGGGTCTGTCAGCCTGGTCTCCAAAAAAGACATTACTGCTCTGTTCCAGTCTAAACACCCTTGCTGTTGCCTCTCATCCTGTACTGTAGAGCTGTTGCCTTAATGATATTTATGTATTCATTGTCATTTATTCATATTTCCGATGCTTTTCTACAAAGTAATATACAACTCACGGTAAACAAAAGTGCATTTCAGCAGACTAAGATACAGACTCACGATTCTTGAAGTTCAGTCACTTAGTCCAATACTGCTGTAACCAATTGCACCAGTAACTGGATGTAGAATTTCTGAGGAGCCCCAGACCCACTTTGTGCCACTCCTGACTTAATGACTTTCAGAGTAATAAATTAACTCTTGGTCACAGTGAAGTTCGAAGTGGGGCCCCTCTGTATTAGAAGGCAACATGGGATGGCCGAGTGTGAACTCAGATCACACACTTTACTTGCCAGTGCTTCCCAGCATGTCAGACATACTGTAATGCTATAGCTGAGCATAATGCAAGCAGTGTTGCTGTAACTATGTAGCTCACAGTGAGAATTTGAATGCATCGTATAACAGTTGGAAGCTTTCTCAGACAGCAGGCTGCTTTAAATGATGCTGAAATGCCACTCGATTTGGTGGACCTGATTTTAAATCTCAGCAGGCCCTTAATTAATAGCTATTTTTGACTAGTGGTTGGAAATGGGGCCAGGAACCCACAACAGCACAGTAGAATTCAGAGAGATGTGGCCTGGGCATGCGTCAAGGCCCCTGGGGACCAGTAAACATTTCAGAGGAGTTGCTTTCGTGGCCTGATGCCTCATGCTTTTCTGGTTCTCTGCAGTAGCTACCACCAGTGGCACGGCGCCGATGGCCTTGCCCACGCTGCCAGCAGGGGATGCTGTGGCAGGTGCCCAAGGAGGGTCTGTGCTACAGGACGGGGATGGGAGCATATTGCCCAAGGAAATCCCACTGGAGGAGGAAAAGGTCGCAGCTGTGACTGTCACCGTGCTGGCACCTGAGGCCAAGGAGCTGACAGCAGCCGCAGACCTGCCCTCCTCCACCGCCACGAAGACCCCTCCATCAACACTGGTTCCTCAGCGTACAAACACAAATGGGATCACAAGTCCATTCTTTACTCAATTTGTCTGTAAATCCAAAGTCATTTTACCACAAATTTGCAATCAGTAAAAGTTTAATAATACAGTACACCTGTATCCCGGGACCCAAGTGTAATTGGTTCCCATGGCTTGAATATCGTGAACTTGAATATTGGAAAGCTTTTTCCATCATTTCTTAGAAGGAAAATTACGATTTATTGCCGTTTCAACTGACAAACCTCAGTTTATTTCCCCACAATGTCCTTAGACTCTGAAATACCTATTTGAGTGCAATAAACAGCACTTTGCATACAAAATACCCAATTACCAGACAGTTCATTGTGTAATTACTATGCATTTGTGTGTTTATATGCAGTTACTTTTTTAAACTTAGGATCCTTATGTTTTGTTCCTTATGATAAGTAGTAATAGTGGTGAACATTTAATCATCAAATTTATGCAAAAAATAACTGAAAACAATATTAAATAGAAAAAAAATTACCAACTATAATGGTTGTTAAGTGTAATGAACTGTTACTGGGGGACTTACTGACTGAACAGAAATAAACAAAATCACACATGAGGAAGAGGCTGAGAATAAAGATGTTGGTCACAGTGCTGTCATCTCGCGCCACACTTGTGCGAATTTCAAATATTTCTCTGGTGTGATTCAGCTGTGCTTGAACACTCTTTGTACTGGGAATTCTTGACTTGGGTTCCGATCTGAGTATTAATATAGACCGCTTGCTACGTCTGAAATTTGGACTCAGTTACCGGGGTATAGGTGTACAGATGTCCCTTCATCTATTTTAGGGACTTTAGGAAACTCAAAATAAGGTTGCATTAAGTCAAAAATCTGCTGAGATTATTTTATTATTTGTATTAACATTAGAAAACAGTAAATCTGACTTAAAATTACTTATAAAAGTCAATCCAAGTGGTTAACCTTTTCGTCTTAAAAATGTACAAGATTTTTCAGCTTCTGGCCACTTCCAGCTTCATTATTAGCACAATCAAAAAGTTGGTAATGCAAGCATCCAGTGATTTAGATATTGCTTGGTTATAGTAGAAGTAAAGATGATAACCTTTCATTTATCATTTTTATTAACCTCAAAGTACATTCAAAAGAAAACTAACATTAACAGACTCCTGTTTAATGCTGATTTTTGACTGACATCCTATTAACGTGCAGCTTTCCTCATCTTGTTATTGATTGCAGACACTCAGGAACATCCAACATGAATTGTAAACACTGTGGAAGGGAGTTGAA
This sequence comes from Heterotis niloticus, assembly GCA_018136845.1. Lineage (NCBI taxonomy): Eukaryota > Metazoa > Chordata > Actinopteri > Osteoglossiformes > Osteoglossidae > Heterotis > Heterotis niloticus. The sequence goes on from CM030895.1 coordinate 22,279,302, forward strand.
TAATGCAGCCCTCATTACCTATTCTGTTTTTGTTCTATCTGAGTGAGCTTTACCAGCCAATGGCTGAAAGTGGAAATGGAAATCAGTTAATACTCTGCCTTTAGCAGATAAAACATTTAGAAAGTAAATCAGTGAAGAAAATGTATTTAAAAATGAAAAAGTGCTCAGGGAAATTTGTGTTTTTGTAAATTTGTAACTTAAACATTTGTAACTTGAGGAGTCGGTGTATATAGTATATTTTTACATGTGGGGATGGGTGGATGTGTTTTTTAAATATTTTAGAAATGAAATACCTTTTCCACCTTACAGAAGTTGGCATGATTAAGCGGCCAGCTGAAGCTACAGAAACCTCTACAGGAGGAAGTGAGCCAGCAAGGGCAACCCTTATTCCCCTTCTTGCAACCCTGACTCCGGCAACCAGCATTTCCCCGCCCAGGTCCAAGTTGGGTGTGTCGAAGCTTGAGTCTGAAGGTATGCAGTCTTACTGCAGGGAACTCCACTCCCCTCTCAGCCTTGCGCTAAATCACTCCCCCATCTCTGGCAGAGGAGCCCGATGAGGAAGACGAGGGGGACAAGGAGACAGAGGACTCTGATGAAGAAGACAGCCAAGAGGACACGGCAGAGACCCCAACCCCAACACCAGCGCCTCACACCTACAGCCATGTCCCATACCACCTCTACTCCAGCTCGATTTGGATGCAGCGCCACCAGGGACTGGGTGAGAATGTATGGCTGTGTGGGGTGAATAGTGACCATCCTGCAATTTCCTTCAAAAGCAAAATTGTCTGCACAGAAATGTTGCGCTAGCAAGGAAAATATCCACAAGGGGGCAGTCTAGTCTCAACTAACCAAAAAGCAATTCTTGTGATCCCAGATTATATTGCTGATGTTAGCCAGATAGAGGTGTGTCATAAAAATGTTTAAATATTTAGAGAGAGCTGGAAAGTGCTCTCTGAAGGTGCTCTAGAAGGGTGTTCTCTGACCCATCATTATCCTGACTGGGACTGCAGCTGAGGGAACAGGCCTCCCACTTTAACAACTGTGTGAATCTTGGACCACGTGGCAAAAAACAGGAACAGAAAGGGCAGATGCAAGGTCAGATGATCTTCCATGCAAGCATCTCTTACCAGGGTGGCTTTAAGGTGGTCAACAGTGGGGGATTACTGAGTAGTGGAGTAGACATACTGCAGTACTCAGTGGAAGGTCAGGAGACCAGGTCATTGAGGGTTATTTTAACTACAATCAAGGAAGGTTGAGCCTAAGAGACTTCCAGTCCAGCCAGGCTATGAGCCACCTGACTCAGCTTACTGTCTTCACTGAATGTGTCTAACTCTCCTTTTGAGCTCATTGGCTTAAAGCCAGTAGAGAAACCTGTTAGACTCTTCAGTGCCATAGCTGAATGTCCAGAGAGGAGTGATTAAGATAATGAGGTGAATAACCAGCACTTCAGATCAAATCAGAGCTTGGTGTTTTCCTGTGACCTTTGCTCATTTTAATGGCTCAGTGTCTCTGTTATGGAAAAATATGAAAGGGTACTAAGCAGCTACAGGTAGTGTTAAGGTTACGACATGTGAGATTTATGACCATCCTGACATATGGTGGTATCCCATTAGTCCTATTGCATGATTTTCCATTCAAGACTTTGATCATAAGGTATGAGGATGACTGCTCCATCTACTGTATGAAAACATTTGCTGGCTGTTCTGTTGAAAGCACCATACTTAGTGTTTGGACTCAAATCAGTGTTTGGTGTCTTATCAACAATTGCCTTTTGTTCACAAAAATTTTTGCTTGTGATTCCTTTTAAGTTATAATTTATTTACAGTAACTAGTTACCAAGAAAGTGAGTGTTCTGTAGGTGTTGAAAAGAAAATGTAGGTGACATTAGATCTGAAATTTAAGTATGGAAATAAGTGCAGCATGAAAATACACTATATGGCCAAAAGTGTGTGGACCCATGCAGGATACAAACACATTCTATACAATTGTGTGCTTCCAACTTTGTGGCCACAGTGTAGAGAAGGTCCTTTCCTCCATGACTGTGCCCCCCCCCCATCACCACCACCATGCACAAAGCAAGCTCCATAAACACATGGTTTGCCCAGGCTGGTGTGGAGGAACCTGAGTGGCTACACAGAGCCCTGACCTCAACCCCACTGAACACCTTTGGAACGAATTGGAACACTGACTGTGAGCCAGGCCTCCTCTTCCGACATGAGTGCCTGACCTCACTGATGCTCTTGTGGCCAAAAGGGCACAAATTCCCAAAGTCTGGTGCAAAGTCTTCCCAGAAGGGTGGAGGCTCTAATAGCATCAAAGGGGGGGATAGCTCCATATTAATGCCCATGGGTTTGGAATGGGATGTTCAAGGTCTCCACATACTTTTGGCCATATAGTGTATACCGTACTATTTTTAAATTTGTATTATTCTATATTTGTGGTTTTTTCTTGCAACAACAGCAACATTGGGCCACAGAAATGTATACAAGAACAGCAGTAAGAGAAAATGGTAATATCAACTGCAGTGGATCCATACCTGAACAAGTACTACTGTCCTAGAAATGCAAAGTTGATGCATATGAGGTCATAATTTTGGGCATTCATACATGGAGAATAGTAGAATATCAACAACAGTAGAATGCTGATAAGTTACTAAGACCAAAGAAATAGGACTAACAGGTTTTGTTAAGATTTCAGTACTATATTAAAGAGACACTTTCAGTTTTCTTTTACGGTAATATTTAGACAGATTTAAGTCCCCCTGCATCACAATAAATTTAACCAGAAACTCCAGTTTTCTGTAAAACAGTAGTATCCCCAGGCATGCAGTCTGCTGTATTGGGGGAGACAGCTTGAACAAGAAAACGTGATCCAGTGCAACAGAAAGCAAAAAACTAAAAAAAGAGTGAGAGATATCTGAACCCAAAAAGCAAAGCCAGAATATAAACAAGGTTTCTAACAATATCCCCCTGCCGGGTGGCCCATCAATGTCCTGTTGTTCCCTGCTGCTCTCAGGGGCATTCGTTCACTGTGGCAAGGGAGTGCTGGAAGAATGAAAGTGCAGGAAACTGGCTTGTAACGCAGCAGCGTGGGCATTTCACAGCCACCCTTTCAACAAGATATTCACTATATAGCCTTGGCCGGCAGTATTGCAAAACACTAAATGGTCCAGTTAGCGGTAATCAGATCAGGTTAATTTTTATTCCTGTAAACCATGAGGGTCCATGCAGTTTTGGCTCAGGCTATATTGGTTTTTATTTGCCAAGAGACTTTGTCCATTCTGCTGGTGGATGTGAATCGGAGACATGATGACTTACCTCCAATGAGATCGGCTTAGCTTTATTGCTGATTAGAAAGACTTAAGTGTCTGCTGTCCCAGCAGTGGTAGTAACTCTTCCCAATGCAATCTGTCCTACTCTCTCTCCAGACCCTGCCCAGATCTTACACTTTTTTCCTCCCACCATCATCCACTGACAAAGTGGTCTAAGTCAGAATCCATAAATGACCACTACAGCAGGTCCTCCCTAGTTTATGACCCACCCCACTGTCCTGTTCTGATTTATTTCCTTCATTCTGGTGCCACATTCAGTGATCAAAGATTCTCTGATCTTAGTCTGTAGCAAAAGATGGCTGTGAGGGATGTGAGCCGAAGGTTTTGCACCCCAGCGTTCCCACAGCCATACGGACTGTCACACAATATTACTGAGTTCTTGTTTGCACAACAGAGTAAGTATAGTCGGGGGGGACTGGAGACAGAGGGGGAGCAGGCAGTCTGTTCACTAGCAGAGGCAGAACTTTAACTGATGCTCCTTGGCAAAACAGGCACCTATGAGCGAGGGTCAGTCAGCATGACTGAAAGTAAACGGTCAGGGGAAAGGGTTCATTCAGTGGAAGATGTACACTGGAGCAGCTGAGCAGTTCCTTACCATGATAAATCAAAACCTGAACCCCTTGCTGTACCTAAGGGGACTGCTGATAGTGGTTTAAAACCTGCTTCTGCTGTAGTGACCTTGATCAAGGTTCTCAGTCTGAACTGGTACAGTACACCCTGAAAATATGAAAACCAAACAACAAATAATAATGCTATCAGTAACCTTAAGGTCACTGACTTGCATCCCTTTTTTGCTGCTTCCCTGTATCCCTGTGAATTCTGGGTAAACTAAACTGTAGAAACCTACCATACAATTTAATTACTTTTTCAAAAGAGGGTTTTTTTGTCTGTTTTAGTGCGCAGCTGGGTGGAGAAGGTTCGGGACAAGGTCAGTACTGCAACACCCCCCCAAATACTTGTCTAGCAAGCTTGCCATTGTTCGACAGGAGATGCGCATGTCATCATGTGTCATTGAGTCACCTTTTTAACAGATAAATGCTTCCTTTTTTATGGGCAAATTCCCATAAAAATTTGCTATGCTACTTGCTATGCTGCCATGCTAACCACGGTTCCACTCCTGGGGGAAGTTATTTGAGGCCATTGCTGTGCACTTGTGTAATTGCACTAAATTAACCTCTCTGGGAAAATGGTAAGCTGCACTGTTGTGTTCGCAGGCCGGATACGTGTCAGGTATGCTGGCCCCGGTGGGCATCGGCATTGCAGGGGCCCTCTTCATCCTGGGAGCCCTCTATAGCATTAAGATGATGCACCGCAAGAGGAGGGGCAGTTTCAAACACCAGAGGAGGAAGGTGAGAGGAGCAGATGGGAAGAGGAGAACAGGGACACACTCTGTATTGTCTGTGGGAGACTCCATTTTGTCTTTAAATGCAAGGTAATGCCAGTTAAAAAGAAAATGTAGTTTACAACTGATTCTCACACATGGGGAAACAGGCAAAGATGATTGAAGACTTCATTTATGACTTTTTAGTACGTGTACTTTTTTTGCTAGGAACCCCTGCTTGTGTATGCTTCTATTGTATGACTCCTGGGGCAGCAGGTGGTGTAGTGGTTAGAGGTGTTGCTTTGCAAACAAAAGCTGGACTCAAATGTCCACTTCTTCTGCAGTACTCTTAGGCATACTCTTGTAAAAATTACACTACCTTGTAAGTGAATGCATAAATCAGTACAAGTCACTTTGGAGAAATGTGTCCTGTAACTGAATAAACGTAATAATAATCATGTGACTTACATTCCCAGCAGAGGGAGACAAACAGCAGGCAGGACCGAGTGATGCTACTGGCTGACAGCTCCGAGGATGAGTTCTGACCCCTCCTGGTGACTGCACCCCCTCCAGTAATAGCTGAGTCACTAAGCACCGCTACACAACTATGCCTCTGTAAGAACCCCGCTAATGTGGTCCCCTCTGGACACTAACCTGCATGCCAAAAGGTGGAAAATGCAAATGAGCAGTACTGAACTCTACCCAAACCCAACTGTGACCAGTTCCAGTTTTGGGTAGAGCCCTAATGAAATGGTGTGCAATAGCTATTGATATGAATCAGTCAATCCATCATACAGCAGCTAATTGACAATTATGGACCGAAACTGTAAAGGAACCCTACATCTATACTAATGTACAGCTGAGAGAAGTGCTTCTATCTCACCATAACAAAATCTTACAGTGGGGATGTAGGTGCTGGAGACCAGTTGTTCACAAATTGTGTCTCGTATTATAATTGGGGGTCATTAATTTCAATCTTTGAAATATCAGCTTTTTTCCCCAAAATAACCTTTCCTGTCCTAAATTAATATTTTATTTTCCAAAAAAAATGAATTGTTTGTCAAATTCAGCTGTCATTTTCTTTCCATCAGTTTCCCAGCTGCACAGACTCGCATTTTTCCCCCACCTACATCAAGTTCCCATTTGTAGCGGAGACCCAGCGTGTCGGGCGCCTGATGCTTGCTGAGCAGACGCTCCAGTTTAAATGGGGATGTTACTCAGAACGGATGTGCCTGTTTGCTGAAAACCGGCCTGAATTGTGACTCACGCCTGTGTTTTTGAGGTGCATTCGTCGTCTCCATGTGCTTATGCAGCGTTTTTGTGCTGTGATGATTTTCTCGCATCCTGATCCTATTGCCTGACAACCTGTTCCTGCTGCTATATCCTGATTGTGAACTAATGTGTCAAATTACCAATATGCTGATGCTGTGTGTGTTTTTATGTACAGTATTTATAGAACAAATCTCATATTGAAAGGCTGGTTTTGAGCCAGTAACCCATATAACTGTTTCTGTGTAAGGCTGAATACATTTGCTAAAGGCCTCAAGGTGGTTCACCATAAACCTGTCTTGGAGCCCCATAGTAGAGCCAGTCCAACTAAATTTCTGTGTCCAGTATAAAGTATCTGTGGTAGTCAGTGCTGCACCTGCCTTGTATGTCTTGCATGTCATTTCAGCTCTGCACCAAGGCCCGAAAGCACATCCAGTACAAAGCATTTTTTTCACTTTTTTATCAAATTAAAGGTCCCGGGAGTCACTGGTTTCAACACGAAACACTTTATTTTAAAGTAGTGCTGTAATGCATGCTTGTGCTTAACAATCTGCTGTTTCGTAAAAAAAATCGACTGATTTCCATGTTTTTGTATAGACGACAATCTTTGACCTACAATACTGGTTCCTGTGCATGCAAAGTTTAATTCGCGATGTCACTTAACAATGTCACACCATGTCTTAATGGCACCATTGCCTCCTTTTTGTTTGTGTTTATGAGACCGTATGTATATAAGAGACCCCCTGTATGGCGGGTGATAGAGTCCATTGTAAGTTTGCCATCTGGCCCTGTAATGCTTCAACGCTCCGGGGCATTGTGGGACATGCAGTGTATGGTAGGCAGCTGCCATCCCAGGTGTTTACCAGCTGGTCACTGACAGATGACAGAAGGACATGATGATCCTTGAGGGCAGTGCCCGGTCCTTCTTCATTGCATTCCTCTGCTGGTGGATTAAGCTGGTTCTAACCGGTTTACCAAAGCATCTGCGTGCAGCTTGTTCACATAATTGCAGGTTCATGTCAAATGTCCGATGCCCATTGCTACCTGCCCTCCTTCACCTCACTCATATGTCATTAGCCCTTGGCCTAGTGTGCAGCATGTTGAGGATGCTGTTATGATTTTGGTGCAGTGTGATGTTTCCCATGCTAGACAGGAGGACATGAAGTGGTCACAGCTGCTGCCTTTGGACTCAAAGGATGAAGGTTTTAATCCCATCTCCTACTGTGGTTCCCTTGAGCAAGGACCTTGGCAATTGACACAGTGAAAATTGCCCAGCTGCATACATGAGTAAATCACTGTAAATTGCTACGTGGAAGTGCATGAATACTGTTTCTTTTTGAGTTGGTAGGGGCTCAGGGGATCACGAGAAACATCACACACACTTTGTTCTTTCGGCTGTTACTATGGGGAATGCACCCAGGTCTTGTGGCAAACAAGGTCGGTATAGTGTGAATTCTCACTGTGCCAGCACCTTTATCTTCCCTGTCTCTGTACCTGTTAACAGTAAAATAAACAGCACAAAACCAAACGTTGTCATGTCTGTCATTTCAGCCCCCCTCCTTGTGGTCCATACTTGTGGTGTCCAATGGAGATAACTACCTATTGCTTACGTGAACATATGCATGAATGCACACTTTCCTGCTGTATTTTTGGATACACATTTTCCTTCATTTGGCACATCCATTCCTTTTCTACAAAGAAGCCAAGCTACTGCTCAGACTGCTCTTACTTCTGTTGTGGTTTGTGAGATTTTACTCACAAGTTGGCGTGGCACATGTGGGGTAAGGGACACCCTGGGAATTAAAGTACAGATAAGGCATCTGGACAGTGGAAGGGTTGACAGTGTTTCATGAATTTGACAGCCCAGGTGTCACAGGGATGCTTCTGCGCTGTCTTGGGTGCCTGGGAGATGAAACCTAAGTAAAAAAAAGGACGACCCTTCTGAAAACGTGTTTGTGTACCTGCATATTTTACCAGCTCTTGATGAAACAATGGGTGTTAAAATGCAGAAGCGTGTGTGTGTATGTGTCAGAGCGGGGGCAGTTTTCCATGTCGGAGTGGCCGATAATGCCATCCGTCTTTGGAATTATGTTATTTGTGTCTCAAACACCCTGGTTTCTTGAAGGCCAACTGTAGTCCCACATGCAGCGCATCATCACGCATCCGGATGGAGTGCCTCCCAGTAGCACATCCTGCCAGGAAGTTTCACACAAAAGGTCACACTTGCGACGTGCCCTGTACCTGTGTTTGTGAAGACATCGTAATGCCAAACACTGTCAAGGGACCGCCTTTTAATTCTTTGTTTTGTATTCTACAGAGAAGGGAGTGTTTGTGCATGCAGAGGTCCATATAGATTGTGTGCGATTAATGATGAGCCAGGTTAGCATCATTCCATGATAATGAGCACATTAATGAGAGGGCACTGCTGCTCCTATGAGGAGGACAAGAAGGATGTGACCAGAAGGGGGTGGAACAGGACAGGAAGTGTTGGGTAGGAGAAAACTGTGGAGGACGATGGGAGAAGAAGCAGAAGGAAAGAATGGTGTAGTGGGGAGGTGAAAAAGACCAGGAAAAGCAGCAGGTGATTTTGTGATTAAGGATCTGGGTTTGTGACCAGATGGTGCTCAGTGCAGTTCCAGTTTAAAGTTTATGCAATTTGCTTTGGTTGAATGGCTCCATTATGTGGTTGCAGCCACTGCCTTGCACTCCCAAGGACCCAGGATTATGCTTTACCACCTGTTGTACCCTTGTTCAAGGTTTAATCCCTCAACTGTTGCAGTATACATTTAAATGGGAAACTCTGTAAGTTGCTTTTGAGAAAAGGGCCAGTTAAATAAATACAGATAGTCCACAACTTACAATGTATTCGGCTTGCGAGAGCCTGGATTTATGACAGATGTACCTTAGCCTTATTTATATGAGCCCTACAGTATATAATAATTAGTTATATATCTTATTAGCACAATAATGATGGGTGATTTCTCAATAAATCGTTCTTTTTGAATGAATCTTTTCATCGAGTCATACCAATTGATTTGTGAGTACAAACAAATTGATTCAGCTGAGCTCAATACCAGGATGTTTCCTTTTGAAGACTCGAGAGAAGTTCAAGAGAGAAGAACTCGAGAGAAGTTCTCTCTTCTCATGATTGGAGAAACAGAGACTTCATACGGTACAAGACTGAATATCTAGTGCTGAAATATGGAGTTTGGTACTTTGAGACCTTAATGTCAAGAAGGCATTTGAGTTACATTGTTTGGTTACTTTTGATTAATAATTATGGGGAAAAGAAATGAATCAAATTCTCGCTCTGCTGCTTCCCGCCAATGAAACTTGACATCACGCAGTCTTTGTATGTGCAGCAGTGATTGTTTTATGTCATGAAACATTTTATTTGCCAAACTTTTCAATTGTGATTGCGTTCAAATTACTTTTTTCCAATGAACAGCAAGCAAAAAAGGGAGTCTCCTGCTGGTGCTGAAAAGAAAAAGCAAAAGATAGTAGGAATGAAAATGACAATACCGCATTATAAAAATATAATCGTAATATTGTGCTGCATATTATGACTTCACACTAACATTTTAATACAAATAATGTGTGAAATTAGTGGAAAAATTGTTAGTATTTATCCATGTTAATTGTTTATATACACTTACGCCTCATAAAATACAGTACGTAGGGGATGAAATCGACATACAGTGACATTGCTCCAATGGAACCCTGTTTTAAGTCAAAAACCAAGTGTAAAACTAGTTAAAGTAAATAAAACTAGTTAAACATGTAATTTTACATTAATTACTTGGTTAGACAAAAGGGTCTTATTGAGAACATTAAGATGGCAGTCTCTTCACCCTGTTTTCTTGTAGAGACATGAGCCATATCTGGAGCTGCTACAAGTGCAGTGTTGGGCAGTAACAACCATTTGTGACTGACGGCATTCGCAGAGCGACTGTCCTTCTCAGCACTGCAGTCTGGGGGACATCAAACGCCCTTCCACTTGCACAGTTTCCTTCAGATGGGATCGATCCCCCCACTATGCTTATGGGTCTCTCAAATGTGCTGGAGACCAGCCGGCTGACGGTTCCTTCGATTTTGCCCTTCCCTCCTCTAATTAAAACGATCCATTGCTGCCCTGTTTAAACCCATTAAATATTTAGCACTCTTTCAAGGCCGACCTGTGCGAGCTAAGAAGAAGCCTCTGCCTGCCCATTCTATATTTAAACCAGAAACTCTGCTTTATACATCTTTATTTCATGGCCTGAGGGAATTTCACATTGGTGCACATTCAATATTCATGTGGGGCTGGAGGTTGGTGTTGGAGCTGCTCATCTGGACAGTGCCATGCCGGCTACAGCGGGTTTGTGGCTTCATTTAAACAAGAATGAAATCACTTTTCCCAAAGGCCACGATCTCGAGAAGATTGCGAAGTCATGAGAATGTTGTGCGATAATTTATTACTGTGAAAAGCAATTTCTGAACGCAATTCCATCTTTGAGTCACAAATAATATGAGGATGTGTCTTTCAGAAGAGATTTGTGAAAAACAGCTGTGTGCACTGGGGAGACAGTACCAACATGGCCCAGACGGTATGTTGCTGGATTGATGCGGCTTTCTACTGCTGCAGGCAATGTAGAGACTGACAGATGAACAGCCAGGGCGAAGCGCGCTGCCTGCTGCACAGACACGTGTTGGGGCCTGGCCATCAACTGCAACATCATAACCCTATGTTTTCTATCTTCTCCTCAGATTAAAATTGACCAAATCTTTAAAGGCAATTACTAAACAATCGAGCGGCTCCTGCTGCAAAGACTTTTAAGAATCTCCTCCCCAACCTGTCTATCAACTGATCCACTGACCAGGAAAACAACACTGTAAATTACCTTCAGTGACCTTGACATTCCCTGATGTTGTCAAGGAAAATGAATATCTGGGACAGACCAGGGCCGGACTGGGAATCATTTTCGACGCGGAAGGTGCATCCTGCAGACAGTCCCTTAGTAATGCTGCCCTCTGAGCAATGAATCACAAGCTAATGTAGCTTTAATGGCACCGAACACAAACCAAACAAGATGTTCTATGTGGCAAATTAAATAATGATGTATAAAACAAAAACAAATGAGCAATAATGAACAATATCAGCTCATAATAAGTCTTATTAAATTCTGATAACATATTGATAATATAAAGCTAATGACTTATAACATTAGCTCATGCTGTTGTTTTTGGAAGAAAATCTTGACGCTGAACCACAAGTTGTCCCCTCAGGAGACTGCATTGATGTGCAAAAAGTTAGTGAAAACACTATAACACTAATATAAATGTATTGGGAGATGTGAAAATATCTTTATTAAGAATATCTGATTGGACTTTTTTCTGAAATTATGAAATGTGGGCTTGATGTATTATTGCATTTCTCATTTCCATTTCCCCTTCGCTCTGTAATACCGTGGCTTTCAAACAGCAGTGTACAAAGAAGCTTTCTTGAACTAAATTATTGTACAGTATCGCATTGGTGGAAAACTGGACTTTGCTGGCCATGTTTTTGTTGGTGGTCCGTCCCATGGAGAGCATTTTAATGTTATCTCCTCTTTTACATTCATTCTTTTAAGAGATGCTTTCCTCCAAAGCAAAATGCAACTCATAGTAAACAATGGATTTCACCAACAGACAGGGAGCATGATGCTCATAATACAGTCTGAGGGTTGAAATAATGCTGATAGAGGCGATGTCTGTAATGAACTAAACACTGTAAGTTTATATTTCCTTTTAATAAAACTGAAGCTGAATCATAGGCTATGGCTCAGAAAAGCACAAAAATGATTTAATGAATCTGACAGCATTAAGTGAAGGTGGGTGTAGTTTGGAAACCAAGATGGTCAATTTCTTCACACAATGCAATCTTAACAAATTGGCAAAAAATGAAGCACTTTGCTCCAGGGTCTTACAGCAATAGGAACAATTCAAATCCTGTCATTTGTTTAAAACAATATAGACATAATTATAGTCACAGATATCACAAAATATACTGGTGTTATCAGTATGCAGAAAATGTTTTATTTTGGTTAAAATTAGTATAACTAATTTTTGCTGGCATATTTTTTGTCTGGAAAAGATTATATTTTGTGCATAACACATAATAATAATTCAGTTCCCTACTGAGAATTGGCCAAGTGAGTGAATTTCACAGAATGCATTAACCCTTTTGGGTGAGGAATGAGTGCATTGAGAGAGGAAAGCAGTGTGAAGTAAAAAGAATAAACAAAGAGCTTCTTTTTTAATGTATACGTGAACAGATGAGGTAAATGATAGATATTTAAAGGTATTTATGATTTTGTGAAAGAATACAGGAGTAACATGATGCTCAGTGAGAAACCAGACCCACAACATTTATTGTGCACAGAGACGTGGCAGAGTGACGATAAAATATTGAAAACACCTCCAACCACCCTATTAAGTGCTATCAAGGAAAACATCTTGAAATATGCTTATTAACAGATGAAATTTGAGAATTTAAATTATACTGTATACTTTTTGGAGGGATGTGATGGCACAGTGGGGTAAACTGGTTCCTTACAGCTCCTGGGCTGCTTGCCTGATGTAGGGTTCAAATCCAGCTCAGGGTTATGTGGAGTTTGCATCTCCTCCTCTGTATCTGCACCCCTCTAAGGGGAAAAATGCAGAAGAAGGTGATAGCAAACCATCTGCATTCCTCCTGCCTTGCAAACTGCATCAATGGTTGCCTAGGAATCAGTAATGACCCGATGGCATTTTCCAACTCCATGTGTTTATCTTCTGTATCTAGAGACGTATTTAAATGAGTTAAGATGGAGCAGAAAACCTAGTCCAAGCTTTTTATAGCTTTGGCTGAAAGAAATATAGCTCTTATTGACAGAATTTTGAAGCACAGTGAGAATCACATGGTCATAAAAAAATCTTGTGCATCAATTTTTACTTACAAATAATGCAACAAATCAAACAAAAGTGCAAATAATAGACGAGATCAAGGTATGCCTGCCACTCAAAAGAGAATTAATCTCTCCCATGCATTCTCAGAGAGAGCAAATGAGTGGTGTTATCTGGTCTTATGAACTCCACAATCTAATCCAATCTTCCTTTTGCTCTTTCGCCAAACTTGGCCTATCTTTGCGGCCCTCTGCTAAATAATCTGATTTGAAGTCAATTGAATGGCATGCGCACAGATTGTTAGCACTGAAGCTGTTTCCCGGGGATCCTGAACACAGCAGGTCTAAATGGAGAGAGATGACATAAATATTGACTTAGTCCAAATGAGTTTAGCCGCCGTTCAGCCGTCACACGAGGAAAGCGGCACGCAGGCCAGAGGACCTGGCTGGGAAACAGCAGGGTGAGCCGTGAGGATCGAGCGCAGAGATAGAGGTGTGGTGACGTTCACACGCTAATGACTGTGGCTTTCTATTTTGTTGAAATGCAAAAGCCTTCAGTTAAAAGGCAGCGACAGGCAAAGTGCAGCTCTTACAGTTTCCCCTATTTGCAGCAGCTTTCCAGGTCTCAGTCGCTGTCCCTCACAGTGCTGTTCAACTTAGCAAATGACTCAGTGTTTATTATTTTGGGTTCTGACCAACAAGCAGCTCCAAACACTTGACCACAGCCAGCCCAGATGCTTCTGCGGAACTCGAGAAATCGCACTCCCTTGGAAGCAACCTCTGCATCAGGAGCTTTTTTTTACTGAATGCTGCTAAATCGCAACATTAAAAACTTCTGGAACTGGAAAAGCAGCAAAATGTTTCAGCTGGCTAAAAAGGATGAACCAGCTGTAAACTCCACGCTGTATTTCTCATAAAATATTCATTTAGCAAACAGTTTTTTCCAGTAATTTTACAGGTTAATAGCACAGGGACGCAGTAAGTGATCTTTTCTCTGATTCCTCTTACTGATTTACACCAAGGTGTCTTGTTCTTCCTGCACAGATGTGCATCTGAAAAAATTTCCCCTTTAGTTTAACCTGAATTTGGCCAGTCCTGCTGTTACCAGCAGCAAACTACAGGGCTCTAAACCCCTTTGCATCCGTGACCCTCAGCCATTGTGCAGGATTCATCTGGTTGTTTTCCACCAACCCAAGTTTCAGTCTCCTGATGGGTCCACATAGACAACATGTTTTATTTTACATTGCAGTTCATTTTTGGACAAAAATTTCATTAATTTAAGTTGACATAACACCTGTACGGATGTAGCCCCCAAGGAAAAATAGTCCAAAAACTGTGGTAAAAGGCAGGCCAACTTTGTGGCACCACCAGTCTGCTGTCATTCAACAGTAAACCTCACAGGGAAGTTTGAATGCGGAGTTTATCTGTAAGCCGGCATTGCAGCAAAGCTGGAAGACAAAGGGACAAACAGTGGTGATTTGGAGATGGCAAAGGAAAGACAGGAAAAAAGTGGAGAGGGACTAACAGGCAGGGAACTAAAAAGTAATTTTGGCATCAAAAGAAATGAGAAATGCAGTGTGTGTCGGCGTAAGTACGCCAAGAGGAGAGCACATCCTTCACACTTTTAAAATCAATTTCACACACAGTCCCGAGGAGACACTGCAGTTAACATTATTGGATTTAGACCATAGTACTCAGCAACTTTTTTAAAGCGATTCCAAAGCCAGGCCTGTAATCTAACAGCTGTCCTCTGTCCAGGAGAACACGGCAGAACAAGGCCAAGTTTGGACCATGAGATTCCCCAACTACCAAAGAAAACTTTGTTCTCTTGTAATATAATTATCATATCCTCATCCACAAAAGCTGCCCTTCTTTCCTGTTTTCCTCAGATGTGAGTTGATCGATGGATTTCAAAAGTACGGACTTTGTATATTCGCAGCTACACCGCTGCAGATTTCAGGAGAATCGGGAATGGAGGTTTAATTCTGAAAAGGCTGAAACAGGTCAAGGGCCTCTAAATAAACATAACATCCCCATCCAAGGGTACGCACGGTGCAAGAGTGACCTCACGTGCTGTGTGTTGTAGGTTCAGCACCAAGGGCAGCAACCAAGCAGACCCCCTTCAACACTGCTGTTCTGTGTCACCATCTTTCTCACAGGTTTACCTGGAGAACACTTTAATACTTTATTTCTACCTTATATACATATTCTCCTTCTTCTTCTTTCGGCTGCTCCTGTTAGAGGTTGCCACAGCGGATTATTGTTTCCAGTTCTTCCTGTCCTCTGCATCTTTCTCCATCACACCCACCACCTGCATGTCCTCCTTCACCACATCCATAAATCATTTCTACCTTATATACATAATATATAGATAATATAATTAAATATATATATGTATAAAATTATATAAATGTTTCATGAAGCCAGACACAGTGTCATCGTAGGAACTTTATGGCATAGGGCCTGCAGGAAGCAATAATAATAATAATAATAACAATAATAATAATAATAATAATAATAATAATAATAACAACAACAACAATAGTGGTGTTGGTAAACATACATTGTAATTACTTTATCACATTTTCTAGTCTATAAGCTGCAGCTTATTTCACCTCCCTGATGTTGACTTAAACTCCAGTTTGGCTTAAAACATAACAAAATCTGCATACAAAATAAATAATAATATTAGTTAATGTATGACAAGCTATAGGGGCAGCAGGTGGCTAAGGGAGTGGCACTGTCACCTCATAGCGCCTGGGCCGGCCGGGATGAGTTTGAACCCAGATCAGACTGTGGAGTTTGCATAGTTTCCCCTTTGGATGCTCTGGTTTCCTCCCACAGTCCAAAGACTTCTGTTTCAGGTTAACTGGCCACTAAATCGCGCAAGTGTGTATGACCACCCTGTGATGGGCTGGGTTTACCCTCCAAGGTCCGTTTTTTTCACTCACAGATATTCCTGGAAATCGGCTCATGGTGTGAAATCGGTGACGTAGCTCCCGTTAGGGTGACCGCGAAATACGAGTAAACGCGAGAAACCTGCCCAACATTCGGTCGTAACTCGGTATTAAATAATTATTAAATATTAATGAAATATTAAATAATTTCAGTCATATACTCAAAAAAAGTCACAACACTCGTGTCTCGAGGGATACCTTGTATGTTATATTGGTGTTTGCATTTGAATAAGAATTATTTCTGTACATTAAAAATGCGTGCATCCGTATCTCCTGGCAAGACGCGACCGCACAGCCCTCAACCGCGCTACCTGTGAGAGCTCGCCGGCGCCCCCTGGCGTCGCATCGCAGCACTGCCTCGGGGTCCGCGCTCCCGCTCAGTCCTCCCGTCTATGTCGCGTCCTCGGGCTGGAATGTCACGGCGTCGGCACGCCGAGCGCACAGGGTGACCATGGCGGATGGCGGCGAGGAGCCCGGCGTCCACCTGGAGCCCCTTAGCCAGCGGACGCACCTGTCGAGCAGAGCCTCCCCGTCCCTGTCCTCGTCCCCGTCCCCTTCCCCGTCCCTGTCCTCGTCCGCGTGCCCGTCGGGACCGAGCGGCGCCCGCGCGGACCCGCTGAGCGCCAACGGGCTGCACGACATCGAGGACCGGATCCTGCGGATGACGGGCTACTACGGGTACTACCCCGGGTACTCGAGCCACCGCCGGAGTGAGCATCGTGAGCATCGCGGTCATCGTCCTCCTCATAATAGCGTTCATCTCTCATCGGCGCCGCCGACCGAAGCATGCAGTGGAGAAGGCAGCTAGTTTATGCGCTAAGCATTTTTATACGCGTTCCGCGCTCGCTTTGCTCCATAGAAACGTATGCATTTGGCTAATTCTGCAGCAATGTTGAACCGATTTGTTGGCACTGTGCTCCATCACGAGGGTGTTTCCCCTTTTCTCCCCAAAAATGACAAAGGCAGGAGAGCAGGACAGGGGTGGCGACGAGAGGGACCCCAGAATTTAACCTGTGCATCACATACATTCTCCGAAGAGGCTTCGTCATTTTTTAAAAAAATGATTATTATTCGAATAAACACTCCGACTTGCAGCGTGCTTTCAATTGTTCGTACGAATTACACTGCGATTTTTATTTTAGGAGCGGGGTGTCGGGGGGGGGGGTGCACCTGCAGACGGGGATCCGCTCAAAGTTGTTTATTTGAAGAGGGGTTCGGGTGATCTGTGGAAACGCTGCAGTTTCGCTGTTCATGCTCACGTTCACTTGTTTACAGGCATAACTTTCGCAGAAGTAATTTTTAAAAAATCCTTGCCCAGTTTGACATCTTATCGGCCGTGTATGCTAATGAGCGACCACGCCCACTCCATATTTACGTTTATACAGTTATCTTTTTTGTCCCAAGTGACATAGTTTTAAGCCACCTGTCTACCCAATTGTGCAGCTGTGTAATTTTTGCTCTGTGGATTCTGGGTATCTTTACGAAGGCCGATAAGGCAGGAGATGGGATCTGAACCAAGATCTTTGTAAATGCAAGGCTCAAACCACTGCTTCACCTACTGCCTCTTTGAGGTGTGACAGCTGTTATCACAATAAAAATTAGGAACAAAGGAGATAAAAGTTATGGACACAGTCCGCACTGAACTGTTAGCAGGTGTCAGAACTGCTGTGTAATGAAACGGGAGCGAAGCTTCTAGAGAAAGGGGCTGGAATGCAAACCTCACCCAGTCCTCCAGAGAGCTTCTCCTCTCATCCCAGGGGCCACTTGCAAACTGGCTTGGTTTCCACCCCCCACTGAGGCCCAGGGTCCCTCTGGGGATCAGACTGCAGTGCCCCCTGCGTTCTTCCCAGCCACAGTGGCACGGGGGAAGGTAACCTGGCAGTTTTGGACAGGGCACCTGCAACACAAAGGCTAGGCTTGAAAGTCAAACGTGTGCCAATGTTGTGTAAAACGTGCTATAAAATACCCAAACTTGTCATTTTAGTCCAAAACAGCAGACATGGAACAGTTGAAATTCAAATCTGTGTGGTTGGGAAAGTCCGCAGGAACAGCGAATGTCATTAAGGGCAACTCCACATAAGAAACGTCGTCCCTGTCCTTGTCCCAGCCTCTTTACATTTAAAATGATCCTAACCGAGAAGTAATTAAATAAATACAGGCTGGTGGCAACTTGAAAATCCGTCATCTCTGACAGGGGAATGTGAGGGAAATCCCTCTTCTCCAGAACAACGTTCTGCCTTGGCATCACACTGAGGAGCTCCTCAGCTCAGCACCCTGATGTAGATCATCCACCTGCGCATCTTCAGCGTCAGCTTCATAACACACGCCAATGTAGATATGCTGCTTCCTCCTCACGCTAATGGACTTTACTTTGAAATATATTTATTTCAGACTTTTGTTTTGGTCTCAGTTTTCACCTTTTGCTTTAATTCCTCCTTGGAAGCCATCAGCAAGTTGTGGCGATTTGAGTAACTTTTTTAAGTGCTGTGCTAAATTAACAGTGTTTTTTCGAAGAGGAAAAAGGGATGAGACACCATTCTTACACTTTATGGAACTTTGAATTATTTAATGTCCTTAAAATGAGGCTGCCGGCCACTCTTGTCATTATATATTTGTCCTGGCCTTTTTTGCTAAGTTACTGCATGTAGTTGTCGGTCTGTCACTAAGTTGAGTGCGTTTTTTGGGACATTGTTACGATTTTTTACTGAACATCACTAACAACTCCAAACAGGAATTTAGCTGGTTTCTACAGGAAGTGGACTGATATGCTTCATTGGAACAAACCACCCATGGACTCTACCCTTTAGATTGGGAGCAGAACAGCTTTCAGTTTTAGAGTCACGTACTCTTAGGTTAGCATTTCTTCAGCATCTTTTGAGATTGCTGTTCGGCAGGTGCACACCTTTTCACAAGGGTAGCACCGCCGTCACCGTGGATATTTAACTCCAGTGTGTGGACAGTGTGTGACGCCACCAGCACAAGCAGTGGAGATAATGGAGGAACATGCAGGTGGGGAGAGCAGGAGAGATGTAACACGGGGGGTGCTGTGGGTGACGTTGAAACCATGGCAGCTGACAGGAAGGGGAAGATGAAGTATCACTGCGACTGGATAGAGTGACAGCTGGTGGAGGACCATAAGAAGCAGCTGATTGAATTTAGGGATAACTGAGAACCTGACAAGAAGTCCACTGTCCCTCAGATCAAAATCACAAGACTAGGTCTCGTGACCAAGCTGTAGGGTCCAGGATGTGCATGCACAATGCCGCAGAGCTGTACCATGTGATGAGGACTGTGGTGCTGTGATGGAATAAGCAGGTGGTACTCAAACTGCATTGGAGAAGATGTCTCGGGCGAGGCCCAGTCGGGCTTCCTCAGATATGTTTGTGAATGGTTTCCTTCTGTAGGTCATCTTTGTGAGTTCAGGGTGCCTCATAAAGGCTTTTTTATGTTACTGAATTCTATAGTCATTTCACCTCAACTCTGACACCCAGAGATACCATTCAGGTTTCAAGAATTCAACTTTACAAGGACTTTCGTTTGCTTCAGTTGATAAATCATTTCTTTGCTTTTATGAGGGCCAAATCTGAATTTTCCATGCCTGCCTACAGCCAAGAGATGATAGCTTTTACACAGCTAGAATTTGGCTGGTGAGGCATTCATTTTCCAATCTCCATTACCACTTGTTTGCCATTCTGAGCTGTTGTAATCTCAGTAATCATGTCCTTGCTTCTTGGGTGGATGTGAATTCACCTGTATTGTTTCCATTGTTGTACTTTAGTTGAGTTATTTATATGAACACTGAGCATCATATGTACGTATGGTTTGTGATTGTTAACTGTGCTTAGGAGCTGAATGAGTGCAGGTAGACAGATAAATGGATAGTATCAGAGAGTGACTAAGGAAGGGAAACTTTTGTGAAGTTGTGTTATGATAACTAATGTTAGCTACTCAGGTAACAGTATCCATTTTAATGGGATTTGGTGAAATTTTAGCTTAAATGGGCATCAGTTTTGGGGCTCAGGAACACATAACAATTTTTACCATTGGAACGAGTGGTATTAATAGCTTTTGTCTGCAAGAGTTTGATTTAGCATGGGTTTTGCAGGAACAAATTACCCATAATGCCTAGGAGAAAACTACTACTGTACATAGTGCATTCATGTGAGTGATAGTTGAAGTTTCTGACACTGCATGGTGGAACTTAGCATCAGACAGGCCAGCCTTCAGCCACAGAGGCAGCCAGCATGGCAGCGATACTTAAATCTTTGATATGGAAGCCATGTTTGGCCCCTCTGGACCATGGACTTGGGACACCGAGTGTAAATCTCCTCTAGCGCTGCTCAGCTTTGACTCGAGTTAACAAAGTAATATTGAAGCACAGGCTTGGGTTTAATACCCAGGCCTGTTCAGATCTGAGCTGGAGAGCATACTGCCTTCCAGCGAGTGTAGCATCTAGTGTCTCACTCAAAGTGCCTAATCATTCCATTTTATCACATATTGGAGGAGATTGCAAAGCCTTGTGTGCCTTCAAGTCAGCAGTTAAGGAAATGTGCGTTTTCTGAGCTTCTCTGCTTACAAGTTGAGGAAAGGCTTGTGACCACAGCAGCAAAAGAAGAAGCCGCACCCCCGGCCAGAGGTCGCCTTTATTGAAAACTAACAAATGATTGCTGTATAAACGACTCTGTGCCACTTCCTTGTCAGTTTTCTCTCGAGGGCGGCTACCACCTCCATTGAGCACAGGCTGGAGGAAAGGGGGTAGATGTCCCAAAGTCAACCCTGGGCCATCATATGCATGGTAGTCAATGGGGGGGTGGGGTACAAAAAAGCTTCAGTGCTGGAAAGGACAATCAGACAGCACAGGAATGTGCTGCCCACTCCACGCAGACTGAGCCACAATCGAACCCGGACCCAAAACCAGACATCAGCAGTACCTGCCGTGTCACCATTTCTTTCACACTTTAGCAGGAAATACCCTAGAGGTGGATTCAAAATGACCCTAGATGTGTATTTCAGCCCAGAGGTGGGGGTCTTTGACAGGTCACATTAGTGGCCCTCTGTAGGCACCCATCACTATGACCATAGTGCTTGATCAAGGGGGACACTGCGCCAGACAGTGGCCGTGGCAACTCCTCGATCTGCAGGCCCGAAGCCGCACTGCAGGGGGTCCCCGGTTTAAATAGGCCCTCGTTTGACCCATGGCCACCGTACGGTTTTGTGAGCTTAGAGATGTTCTGCTGTAGCTTCTCTGCTCCTTAATGTCCCCCATATTATGCTCCATGTAATATTCATGTTGGTAATAAAAATATCCCACACAGGAACTTGGCAGCTCTATGTACACCCTGTAATTTCAAAGATAATGCAAAACAGGCGGCCTAATTATTCCGGAGCACCGTTTCTGTTCATTTGTACTAAATGCTTTAACTACCAGAAGAAAATGTGAATTCTTACGTATCCGAACTAATCTGTTTGAGGCTACCGGCCGCACGAATGGCGCCGTTTCTGCTGCGTAACCTTCACTTTACGCATCGACGGTTTGAAGAGAAGGTGTTTGCTTTGAATTAATGGGGGGGCTTTTGCTAATTATTGCTGCTAATTAGTGCGGCCGCTCACAGCCACGGGGGGTTGTTGGGTCGCGTCCCCTTCCCCATCGGCTCATTATCTTTGCTACTGAGTAAACAACATGGCCTTATTTGCGGATGAATAACCGACCGTCTGCCCCCCGCCGGACCACAGGCTCCTGCTTCTTGGTTGGACACCGACCTGCACTCAGTTGCGGAGCAGCAAGCTGTCATTTTACCCCTGTATGATTTTTAAGGTCATATTGACCATAATGTCAACCTTGATTACAGTTCCAAAGAAAGTGAACCAGGACCAGGCGACCGCCCAAGTGTGTTGCATTAGTGAACAAACGGCTTCTCCTGCCGCATTATTTTTATTTGCGCAGCAGCTGTTGCGGTGCTTATTGGGAACGTCGGCACTTTGCTGCTCATGCTTGTGCTTCCCACTCCAGCAGGTCACAACATGGGTCTTCCCCACCAGTCACACTTCTTTTGCCCATGAATAAGTACATTTGTATTAATTTCAATTTAGCTGATGTCTTTCTCCAAAGCACCTCACCCCGATTCATGTGTTTATACTATAAGGTAGTTTTTACCATAGCTGTTGAGTGTGTGCCTTGCTTCAGGGCACTACAACAGGAGGAGGGGTCTACACCTGGGCTGACTGAAACCAAAGGAGGCAGCTTTAACTATTATGTCACCTGCTGTCCCAGGATAGTTACTGCAAGCAGTGACAGCAGCAGGTCCCTCAGGGTGCAAGTGGACAGTGGAAAGAGGCCAGGAAGGGCAGCTGAAGCCAAGACAGTTGTAAGTTACAGTCCTATAAAGCAGTGGCGCAGTGTTCTGGACACCACATGGACGGGCACAGTCACCGAGAGACCACAGGACTAGCGAGTGGTGAAAAGACTGTTTGCTGTGTAGACTGACAGATTATTTCATAGAAAATACAAGTTGCAATGTTTCATAACATGGGATGGTGATGCTTCATGCCCCGTTCACATCATATATAAGACGGATAGTCTTCAATTTTGTAATAAAGCTTTTTCCATATTATTAAGCCAGGTTTTAATCTTTTTTCCAGGATTACAATTTATTTTTCAATTTCAGTTGCATAAATTGCCACCTACAAATTTCATCACCCCCAGGCAACAGTGGCAGTTCGCCTGCTTGTAACACGGGCAAGGAAATCATGTTTTTAGAAGCAGTCTTGCATCACACAGGCCTGGAATACAACATTGCTGACTACAGGCAAGACAACAGAGTGGAAGTGGGGTCCACTCACTTTACCTTGCTGGCAGTCCACTTGGCACACCCTCACATGGACACTTGGACATCACTGAGGGTTGTAGACTTCTAACAGCGTATCTGGAAGCACAGGATGTGAAGCTGGGCAGCAACTACTTCATCACGGGGGAGCCACACACACACACACACACACACACTCACACACACACACGCACACGTGCCATGGGCAACTGATAGTGACCAATTCAGAAACCCATGTCTCTGGGTACAGGGAGGAAGCTCACATGAACATGGTTGAGGAGACCCATTTTGCGCACAGCAGGAACTCTGATATTTTAGTACTGAGCTTCACTACTTTTTATTACCTCCTGCTGGTTAGGAGAGGAAAAAATGGGCCATGAGATTTACAATTATATTTGAGTTTTTTGTTATTGGTTACAATTAATATCACATTTCACAATCAGTTCATTCTGCTACAAGACTAGCAAATGTTTTCTAACAGCAACACTTTGTCAAACATAACACAAGGACCTTGAAAACATCCTGTAGCATCACCAGATGCATAATTTTGTCTTAGAATTATCCTTATTTTTTGCATAAACCAACATCCCATTGCAGAACAGCACCTCTAATAGCACCCTGTACAATTCGAAGTAGACAAAGCACAAAAGAAATGGATAAAGCGCTTTAGCCACAGATGCAGGGTGATCAAAGCACAGCTTGTTTGCCTCATACCACCATGTTGCTGGTTCACATCCCTCAAATAGCGACATTCAAAGTGACGTTCAAACAGCAAATCCATAGATAATCGAAGGAGATGGGATTGGACCCGATTATGGAGCTGTCAGGAAATCAGGAGAAAAATGGCTCTGAAACAGATGGGCCTAGGAGGGATTCCGCAGCTCTGAGGAAGACAGGGATCTCATTCCACCACATCAGGGTCAGGGCTGAGAACAGCAGGCTATTGATTTTGGGCCCCCTGTGAGGGGAATGAGGAAGCAGCCAGAGATGGAAGAGCTCTGCTCTCATAGGGGTGAAAGGACAGAACTGAGCAAGTGGCAGCCAAGACTTTGGCGTACTATAAAATATCTGGGAAAACAGCACATTTAAAGCAAATCACTTTTCATCCAATTCTGCTTTTCTTTATTTCTGCATTTCTGGCCGCAACAAATTCATCGTTTGCATCCCTGGATCTTTTCTAACAACATCCACACTCAAAACAAAGCAGTGTCATGCCTCACACGTTGAGACCAGTGGCCTTATTTTTTTCGCTATGATTTGCTTCTCACCCTGAAGGCTTTTTAAATTTTATTTACAGTGATGGATTGCAATGTCTTGTCTGAGCACATTAGACGTAGGGTTCGCTACCCCTGGGTACAACGATGCACAGGGCCCCCTAGCGGGCCTTTTTGGTAAGGCGCCTGTCAGCCAGTTGCTACGAGTTGACGTCTGAGATTTTAAGTTAACATTTATCGCCACCAGGTGTCGCAATGATCACGGCCAATTCTAGGCACTCTAACAGCAGAATGTGGCTTGGTGTTAGCTGTCAGTCTGGGACAAGTACTGTCCTCTACTGTCCCACTCCACTGAGGCTGTGCTAAACTGGTGGCGCATGACTTACACAGCCATCACGTTATGTATATGTTAACCGGTTCTAGATGAGTTCACATCTCAGCCAGAATCCAAAGAAATTCATCCAAGCCCTTTACGCAGGACATTAATGTAATGTGATCCTTGCTCTTGGAGGACTGATGGTCAACATACCTTTTGGCAGTGCAATTATGTCAAAATCTGACATGGTAGAAAAGTACATAAAAAGGGAACAAGGTGAAACTGGATATACCCTGAGAGCAATCATTGTTTGCCAAGAGGGGTCTGCTAGTCCTATAGACATCATCCAGTAGGGTCTCTGGAGCAGAGGTTGCAGAACCTTGGGAAGCTCAGCTCATGATCCAGTGCAAGCACTGTAGTAGGACACAGCTTCTCAGAACAGTTCTGGAGAGACAATGTAGGAGGCTTGTTGAGATTTCCAGATGCAGAGTGCACCGCTCACCAGCCCAGTCCTGCTTCCTGACTGCTGCCATGTTCAAACAGGGATATACAAGGAGATCTGTCCTCGCTGGTCAGTGCAGTTGCACAATGGTGGCTGAAGTACATCAGGAAACCTCAGTTTTGTCGAAATATGGCATCTAAGCTAAAGTCCAAGTCGTTGCTATGGTGGGGCGAAATGGAAGTGCAGGAGGGGTGAGGAGGCAAATTATTTCAGGATATCTGTCACCTGGGATTGAGACAATGATGCAGTTGCCATGGAAAGAATGCATCCCCGGTTGATGGACTAGTGGGAATAGGTGAGGGGGGATTGTGAATGATCCTTGCTGTAGACCCTGACCTTTGTAGGAAGAGTCAGCTCCATCCATCCATCTAGACCATCTAGAGCCACTAAGCACAACCTGACAAGTGCTCTAAATACATGTTTAATCCTGTAACTGGCCCAAGTCAATTTGAAGACTATTGTTTCAAGATTTCTAAGGTTAACATAAAACTAAAGTTAAACTTTTCTTTGGTGGCTTGAGTGAAGTCCCCAGCACAAATGAAAAGAACGAAGAACACAGATACTTAGCGGCAAAGCCAATCGAAACAAAGTAAAAACTCAAAAAATAATGCAAATAAATACATCCAATTGTCTCATATGCTCTATTGCTATTGCTCTCTTTCTCTATCTCTCTCTCTCTCTCACACACACACACACACACACACACACACACACACACAGAATAATAAGTACATAGGCATGAGGCTGTCAGCTGGTTGTTACGCAGAGGCACCCAAAGACACATGAAGCTGCATGTGAGATTTCCGCTTGCTGATTTCCAGAAGACCGCTTTATGTTATTAAACCTCCTTTAATACCAGTGCAAAACTCAAGTGTGTCATTCTCCACTCATTTTATTAACTGTATAACACGTGTTTAATTTTTTTTGGCAACTACAAAAAACACAGGACACGCTACTCAGTGTAGCGCAGGGCTCTGCAGAGTTTGTGTTCAGAGGTTCTATGCCTCTGTTGTACCACTTGGTGTTTTAATTATCGCTGTGGTATAAATTATACAAATGTGTTAGAGAATCTGTAAAGCTATGCGACACAAATGACATTTCAAAAGAGTCTCTTGAGTCCCACCAGCTTGGTGGTTCCTGAGATTAAACAGAAAAATGTTAATTATAAATTTCTGCATAACCCTGGTGCTTCCACAGTTTCCCCACCAACTATTTCATTGAAAACAGTGAAACAAAAAATTTGGATGGCACCTTATCAACACAACTGCAAGTCTGTTTATAACTTAAATTGTCTGTAGGTCCAGGCATTACATCACATTCTGTAAGATTAATAATATACTGTAGCTTAATTTGTCTGTTAATTCAAAGGTTAGGGTCTGTTGAAATATAAAACTAAAATGAGCTGAAAATTTGCTGCAAGACTAATTTATTCACTGATGCCTCGTGCAGTCTCACTATCCCCTGTGCTGCAAACAGTGTAAGAAAGGATGCAACACAGGTGGGCACTATTATCTTTTAACATGAAGCAGTATTAAAATTAAATTTAATTCTGAATGTCTAAAAATTAAAAAGTAACTCATGTCAGCAACATCCAGTTCAAAATGTTGCCTTCTGCTAGGTGATACAGTGCCACGTTCCTCCATCAAGGACCTGGAAGATGAACTAGTGGGGTGGGGAAAGAAGGATGAGGTACAAAGTGATTCTGTGAGGAGAACAAATTTAATGTCACTCTAAATGGTAAAATAACAAAACTATGAGTAAGGAAGCAACAGATGTGTTGCATAAACCAGTCTGGCAGCTCACAGCTATTTTAAGTCAAAAAGTGTAATAGACACAAACCTCTTTTAATTTTCTGGGTTGTTTCTGCAAACATCTTGAACAAAACTTTAACAAATTAGAAACTAATCTGTAATCAGTTGGTTAAAGTACCTGCCCCCCCCCCCACAGTATCCTATGTATTTCTGTTTTATCTGAGTGAGTTTTGCTGCCATCCAGTGGCTGCAAGCAGGAACACAGGTCATTATTCACTCTGCAACAGAGAAATCTTAGAAAACAGGACAGTGAAAAAAATGCTATTTAAAACTAAATAAATAAACTGGTATGTTTGAGAATTTGTAACTTGGATCTTTATAACATGAGGCACAAATGTACATAAGTGGTAATGTGGGAGGAAAACAAGAAGCTGAGTTACTGCAGTGATGCCCTGAGGGACATGCTTCACCGAAAAAGCGTGAAGAATTTATGGTGAAAGGAGTGTTTTATATACAGTGGTTATAGAAGCTGTGGTTTCATCATATTGAAGTGTTGCCTACAGTGATGCTATAGTTGCGCCTGCCTTGCTCTGGTTCTGTGTGCAGTTGTTCCCGGGTCTAGGAACTGAGAGCTCACTGTAGATTTGCTCCTATGGTGGACGTGTGTAGCGGTATGTAGTTTCTTTAAGCACAGATGTGTGTCTGTTTAAAGTCATTACATCCATCGCAAGTTGGGTTAGATGACATTGCAGCACTTGAGATGGGCTCTCATTGGACCCAGGTTCGCTGTGTTTGTCTGTGTAATTTCCTGCCCTAATCGAATTGGCGCTGAATCGTGCCTGGAGCGCTGCTGTCCTCCGCGGTGCTGCTGTACACTTCTGCACTCATTCACCACCAAAGACCAAATGACGGCTGACTGACTGATCAACAGACCTGTTACCATAACTACTGTAGAGGGTCAACATTCTCGTAAAATGGGGGCTATTTGATAAGAATATTCACACCCTGATTTGTGGGAGAGAGCTGACTTATTTGCAGCCCAGAAGGGGTTAAGTGAATCGAAGCCTCTTTTCAGGATGGGATTGTTTGTTTTCTAACTGAATATTGTGGCGTGATGAATGCAGCCTGTGTGCGCAGCTGTACCCTTCTTGATGGAAGCTCCTATTAAAGGGAAAGCAGAACAAAACACTGCGTAGCTTCTCCCCGGGAAAACAATGGAGGTGCAATGCGTTTATCCCAGCAGCTTCAATAACGTAGTGGCTGGCTGGACCCTTGCAGAGTTGAACCCGAGCACAGTTTGTTACACTCACTGGACTCTCTGAAAACCCCATTTTAACTCCTGCCCCTGCCAACTGTACTTTGCAAACAACACCCCCTGATGCAGTGATGCCTTACAGCCATCCTACCAGTTTGTTAAATTTATTCAGTTAGCTGACACATTTGTTCAAAGCATACATTTACATTTTTTCACTTAGCCAACCAAAGCAACTTACAGTGATTTACTCATATTTACCATACCAGTTCAGAGAAAATACCTTGTTAAAGGGTGCTAGAGCAACCTGTAACCTTCCAACTGCAGGGCAACAGTTGTATCAGTTCCGCCACCTGCTGGCCCTGTAGTCTATAGCACTCATTCCATGAAACCTGTAATACTTTGTCTGACAGATGCAAAGTAGCGCTGAACTTTTTTTACTGTTTTTAATATTTTAAATAAATATATAGGTCTCCCTCCTCCTGATAAGAACCTCTTTTCTCTGGCTACATCATCTTGAAGAAGCAGTGAAAGGAGCTGGGTGTTCCTCTGCCTGAGGTCAGATAGGGTTTTCACATAAACTCCACTGAGTGTGGAGAAAGTGGTCCAGTCCTGCCAGAGCCTGGGCAGTAAATTTCAATTTATGCTGACTGCTCATGTTGTGCCCATGATACGGGAGGGTTTGCAAGCATCTTACCTTCTTTGTCTTCTACACACCTCTGAGTCGCATACACAGGGTGGACAAGTAAACTCCATACACACCACACCAGTCAAACCCACACATGAACTCATAGCTCAGGCAATGAGAAGCAAAGAGGTGAAGCCACAACAGAACAGCTGAACAGCAACTGCTTCTCCAAATAATAAAGATAAGCAAGTGAAGCATCATAACCAGTGAGCTGCCATGAGGAGGTCCTGATGCATGCAGGCATTTGGCTGCACAATAAAGCTCATCATCTTTATGACTGTAATAAAGAAAAACTGTCCAGGCAACCTGTGGATCTTTATGCCCCCAAAGCACTGATCGTTCCTTTATCCAAGCAAAAAAACAGACTTGGCCACGTATAGCCAGCGGAGTCACTCATCATTATTATTTATTTGCTCCTCCGACGTCTTGATCTTTAGGAACGTGAAGCGATTACAGTCTTTTTCTTTTGTGACTGAGTAAGCTTTGGTATTGTCCATCCATCACCCCCAGCCCTGAAGTCTGGCAAAACTGCACTCTGCCTCTTAGATAGTTCACGATCCAGGACACCACTGGTGTATTCACAGTCATTTTGGTGTGCTGGTCCCCTAGCTGGAGTGGGTGGATGGTGCTGCAGGCACTGGAGAAGTCAAAAAGCATGACCCTCACTATGCTGTTGGTTTTTTCCAGGTGGCAATAAGCTTTGTGGAGTGTGTAGATGTACATTATCTTGGTAGGCGAGCTGCAGAGGGTCCAAGCAATCTTTTTTGAGAGGTCCCACAAAATCCAGCACCAGCCTGCAGAAAATCATTGTGAAATGACAGCTATCAGTAGGTACCAGGGATCATATCTGTCTTGATCATGTCTTGATCTTGAGATGGGCAGCTACAGGGAGAAAGTGGAGGGACACAAGGATGAGAGATGCCAGAAGCTAGCAGGGAGTTGCAGTAGTCCAGATGAGATACCAGCATGGCTTGGTTTTTGAGCTGTGTGAAGTGTGATATAGAGAAGTCTTTTGGACCAGGTTATGGCTTTGATGTGCTGGGAGAGCACTATCCAATCCCTTTTTAAGCTTGCAAGGTCCAGCGGAGTCAACATAGGTGTTTCAGTGGCGATACAAGGTCTCTTCACTCTCTGTTTGATGAGCAGATCTGAGCAGGCCCAGGAGAAGATGGACACACTAACTCCGAAGGTGGAAAAGATGACAGGACTGGAATAAGTTCAAGAAGAACACTTGACAAGAACGTGAAACTGTAACCCGAGTGTTGCTGGTTCTATTCTAATGCCTTTCTGCTAGGTACCCACCATAAATTTCTACAGTAATATAATATTACTGGAGCAACAATAACCCTGAGTGCAACGCCAGCAATGCTCACTGCTTTTCCCAGTGCCCCATCAATGTGCAAGGAACACACTCCATCCGAACATGGAGAATACCGCACCCTACACAATGTTGTCCCCAATGTCATTATGGATTATGTTACACATTTCAAAGTCGGCTCTATTGAGAGTTGTTTATAGAATGAAATTCAGGAGAATCAAGAGCTGCTTGCATAATGGTGTGGATCTCAGTCACTGGCAGGCACTTCAGGATCCAGGCCACTTGGGCCCTGTCAACTGCATCATGAGATCACTGTTACAGGAGGACAACTGTGGATGGAACAGCCCAGACCGCCTGGACCTTTGCAGTTCCTAATGTTGGGGGAGACCCCATTTTGGGGAAAAAATAATAAGCAAACTTACACATGTACCCCTTACTCTTAGAGTGGGCACTCTGTAAATGTCGTTTAACTCTCCAAAAATGGCCCAGGGTGGGAAACATGACCCACAATGAGTTTGTGGGAAACATGACCCACAATGAGTTTGTGGATATCTGATGCATATTTTTGTGGAAGGGATGCTTGAGCACCTGTTTCTGAAATCACTATAGGTGTTTTTGACACTTTTACAGTGCCCAAGAAAAGCCATAGAGCTACAACATCATGGTAAGAGCTGTTCCTTTCTGTGTCAAGGTCCTAGGTTCAAAGCCCACCTCTTAGGTAGTACCTTTGAGCACAGTACCTACCCTCAATTCATGTAGTAGAAATTATCCAGCTGTAATACCGAGTTGTCATTACAGCTGAATTAACTCTTTATGCTGTTCTGGATCAAAATGTTAAATAAATGAATAATATAGACGTATGTATGGAAGGCAACACACAGAAACTAAGATGTTTAATCACAAAGTAAGATGTAAAAATTCCAACAGTAGGTTGCTTCCTTAACAGATTTGTTTTACGCTACATGCAAGACTACAGCCAGCTGTTCTTAGAGGCCACATATTACTGGCTAAGCATTTTTTTTCAAATAGCCATTATTTTGTATTAACTGGCTTCCTGCGGTTACTGAAAAAATATTAAAACTGCATTTGAACTGGTTAATGCACATTTAACAGACTGGGCGCATTGTTTACAAGCAAGTGTATGCAGTAAGTCCACGTCATAGTGCCTCACACCTGGTGACTCCATGAACCTGGCACACGCAGCATGGCACATGCTCTTACTGTATGTTTATTGATGGCTATGTTCATGGAGAATGGGTTCATTTAACCTTAAATGTTGACTGAGAACAACATGATGACTCAGCGGATAGCACCAGAGCCTGAATGCACCTGGCTTCAAATCTGATTCAGTCTGTGCAAGTGTGGCATATTCTCCCTCTATAGCTCTGATTTCCTGTCCACAGTCCAAAGACATGTGTTTCAAGTGGATTGATCACTCTGAATTGACTGTAGCGATTACAGTTGTGGTTAACATATTGCCACCCTTGCATTTTAGGTAAATCATGTACAGTATCTTATTAAAAATGTGGGCAGCGAAACAGCTTTGATCTGCATGCATTCATTTGACACAGAACAACACAGGATTTAATAGTAATAATTAAAAAAGGAAACGTGTGCATTCTTACTGCAGTGAAATTCATACCTGTGATAAACTGCCAGGACTTATGTGACATGGCTGAACCAATAATTAACAACAAATTATGGCTTTAATGTTTAAAAAAGGCCATGCTCCATCCCTTTACATTTTTGACAGTGGCGAAGACAAGAGGGTTGTCCAAAACCATCAGAAAAACTATTATCACCAAACATAAAAATTGAAAAGAACACAAGGCCATCGCCAGACATCTTGGCATCCCTGCTTCCACCGTGGAGTGATGGTTTCAACAAGACCCCACTGTTGAAAGACAAGCATAAATAGAGACATAACGGATCTTCTCCCAAACCTACCTAAAGAAAGCAACATCCTTCTGGGAAAATGTTCTGTGGATTGATTAAACTAAAATAGAGCTCTGGCAATGCAGACCAGCAGTTTGTTTATAGGTGACAACAGGAAGCTTCTAGGGCAGAGAGCTGTTCTGTACCTGCAGCTAAATATGGTAGAGCTTCCATAATGCTGTGGGACTACTCTGCTGCCTCTTCTCTTGCAGGCCTTGAATGTATGAAAGGAATCATGAAATCA
This sequence comes from Heterotis niloticus, assembly GCA_018136845.1. Taxonomy (NCBI): domain Eukaryota; kingdom Metazoa; phylum Chordata; class Actinopteri; order Osteoglossiformes; family Osteoglossidae; genus Heterotis; species Heterotis niloticus. Next base: position 22,311,126 of record CM030895.1, read on the forward strand.
GAGGATTACCAAGGCACTTTAGAGGAAAATATTTTACCTCGTGTCAGTCTAAAAACAGTGTATGAGTTTAAGATTAAGGTCCTCTAGTAGGACAGTGACCCAGAAAAACATCCAGAAGCACAAAAAATTGTTAAAAAGGAAAAATGGACTGCGTTAAACTGCTGGCAGAAAGGTACAAGGAGCTTATAGGTGCTGCAAGAAATGTTTGGGTATTGTCATTGCCAAAGCTTATGCACCCAAATATTAGGGAGGGAACCTTTAATACTGCCCAGGTCAGTTTTCTTCTGTGAAAAAAATCACATGTAAGTTGAACTGCTTTTCTTGTACAACTTTGGGCAGCCTATTAAACTATTCCAACAGTCAAAAGTTGGAATATTTACTTAGTTGCTATTCTGTTCTGTTATGTAGATGGTTGATGGTGTCTGGTAGCATGGAGTGTGGTGCAGTGTGGCTGTCACTGAAAGTCACCTTTGATGAAGGTGTCAGCCAAATGCTAATAATTACTCTACAGTTTGTCACTTTGGAGAAAAAGGTCTGCTAAATAAATAAAAGCAGTGCTGAAAAATCATGGCTGCCTATTTCATGGAGACAAAGCTCCTTGGCAGATCATCTGAAAGCCAAGAATCATGTAACCAAGATGTTGCATTTTTCCACTTATGATTATGTTTACAGTACATTTATGGTATATTTATGGTTCTGACATATTAACTCATATGAACTCAACCAAGTGTGGTGCTGAACCAGCTGTGGTTGATGCATAAAGAATCCTCCTTCTCAGGGAGATAATACGATAATATGGTGACACTGGACATGATGGTTCGCTGACCACCTCATAGGCCTGGGTGCTCCCTCTCCTCACTGCTGCCTCCCTTTTGTTCTGTCAACCATCAGCTCACAGGTAGAGTTGGGCAAACAGTGGTGCAGGAGCAGCTGCACTAAAGGGCTGCTCACATTGCAGCACATGAGAGGGCAGAGAACATGCTGGTTTAACCTCACACTGGTTGACAGATTATGACCTCACACTACAGTATTTCTTGGTGATGGTGTGTACATGGGTGCAGGGGGTGCTGGGTGGATGATACGAGGCTCTGGCACCTGTCATTTTCCCGTGTTTATCTGACACTTTTCTCCAAAGATCGTTTATAATATTAAGCCACTTACACTGATCTATCCATTTGTACAGCAGGGTAATTTTTACCAGTGTAAAAATTGAGGGGTAAGTACTTTTTTCAAGAGAACTGAAGCAAAAGGTGGGTGTCAAATTTGTACCTTTCAAGTACAAAATTGGAAGCTCTGAGCACTACCTCACCAGCTCAGTTACAAATTGAGAAAATCTGGTATGAGGAGAATGTGCTGTAACCGGTAAAGGTGCATCCACTGCAACCACTGTGTGTGTGTGTGTGTGTGTGTGTGTGTGTGTGTGTGTGTGTTATAGAGAGAGACTGGAGCCATTATGGAGGCCATTATATGCAGCTGTGTATAAGGCGCACTCTCTGGCTCAGGGACAGGCTGCGTCTGCTGGCTTTGCTGCTTTCTGTGGGCAATGCGTAGTGACCCTGGATGTCCCTAACAAGAGGACTTACTGCTGAGGTTCCTGCTGTGGACAAGTGGACAGAAAGCAGTAGGCAGTCCAGTGATGAAGGTGCCGTGAGGTGGGCAGGGAGAGGAACTAGAGTGTGTGGGATTCAGTTTCAGTTTCTGGCGAGAGAGCGAGCAAGCAAGCGAGAGAGAGAGAGAGAGAGCGAGAGAGAGAGAGAGAGAGAGAGCACAAGAGAGCAGCTTGGTTACCCTCCAAACACGGCTGTGGAGATGCAAAGCCAGCAGAGGAGGAGGGGACACACTGAGAGAGGGAGCCCCCCGGTCTCCCAGGGAGACGGTGCAGCATCGCCCGCCGTGGTGTGACGGAACAGCAGAAAGAGGGGGAGGCAGAGGGAGAGAGGGGACAGTGGTAGACTCCCAGGATGCAGAGGGCTTTCGGGAACTGCTGAGCGCATGCAGAGCCCCCCCCCAAACTGGTCTTGTTCCCCTGCCCACCACTTACAGCCCGATCACGGCGTGACCGCTCACCACCCGTGGGAAAGGACTCAGGGTCCTGCCACAAGCGGAGGATGAAGAAGCACTCAGCCAGGGTGGCACCGCTCAGCTCATACAGCACCCAGGTCCTCACCTGCCCTGTTTCTGAAGGTAACGGTCAGCAGGCGGGGGGCAGGGGGGACTGGGGTGCAATTCTGTGTCCTTACATGTGTGTTGGAAAGACAAAACCACACAGGCAGCCAGTGTTGACTTTTTAAGGACACGTTTGTTGTGTGTGTGTGTGTGTGTGTGTGTGTGTGTGTGTGTGTTTGTGTGTGTGTGTGTGTGTGTGTGTGTGTGTGTGTGTGTGAGAGAGAGTATGTATGAAAGAAAAGTAGACATGAGACCCACTTGGATATGTACTTTCATCTCTCTCACATGCTGTCCTCCAAAAAGACCAAAGAGCGAAGGAAGCTCTAGTGTGTCAGCGTGCAACTCCTTGGCGCAGAGCGGCCATGTGGGACAGCTCTGAACGGGGATGCGTGTGGAAATTCTTAAAGGTGGTCATTTACACACACCAGCGTAGACGTGGGAATCTCAGACAGCCTCTGCTTTGGTGGACGAAATACTTGAAAGTGTGTGTTTGTGTATGAATAAGTGCATGAGACATATAGAGAGAGGATGGTTTCCTTTCTCTCTCTCTCTCTCTCTCTCTCTCTGTGTTTGTGTGTGTTGGACAGGCAGAGATAGCTATGAGTTTCTCTACTTTTTCAAAAGTACATTTTTCAGAGGTGATCTTACAGATGCTGAGATAGGAGGTTATTTGAGCCAATAGATCAGATGCAAAGTGCGTCTGAAAAAGATCTGGTGTGAGACCTTTCTTGAATGTTGAGAGGAATTTGGCAGTTCTGAGGGAGAGAGGAAACTTATTCCACCATATTAGGGCCAAAACTAAAAACCCACAGACTTTTCATTTCAGGCGTCATGTGTGCAGGACCTTAGGGTGGCTGGAGGTGGACCAGCTGGGGTGTAGTGTGTGTTGAGGTACCAGGATGCAGATCCTTTGATGGTCTTGCAGGTTGAAGCCGGAGTGAACTTGATACAGGCAGGAGCAGGGAGCCAATGAAAAGAGCTGAGGAGGACAGAAACATGGGAAGCCTTTGGAAAGAACTAGCAACTCGTGCAGTAGCATCTTCTACCTCGCTGTTGAGGTTTGATGGTACAACTGTTCCAGTCTGCTGAAAGGGCTGATCTACAAACAGGGAAGACATCTGACAGCACATTGATCCCTGGCTGCACCAGATGTTCTGATGGTGCGAGAACAGGAAAACAGTTCTTCCGAGCTTTTCTGACTGCCTTCCGCTACAGTACCGTGTCACACATTGACTGCACCCTCATACCCTGTCTGCCATCTTGTCTCATTCTCTGACTCTGAAAGAGTTCACAAAAACATTTTGACAAATCCCATGCCCACTTGATCCCCACAGATTTGTTCTGGGGTCTCAAGCAAGGGCGGAGAGAAATATGAGCTCTGTATATCTGAGCTTCAGCTCTGCTTCTTGTCGTTCTTTGGGAAGAATAAAAAACACCAGGAGATACTTTCCTGGGCGGATATTGTTCTGCTACTGGATGTTGAGATGAAGGTTCAGGCAGCAGCAATCCCAGCTTATTTACCAGCAAATTACAGTGGTTTTAAACACACGCCAGTATGGTAGCAGTTCCAATTATTCGGAATTGCAGAAGTGCAACTGTTATGATCAATACAATCTTGCAGAAATGTCACATGAGTTGGTGGGAGCACAAAAGTGGTACGATATTGCCAAATTAATAAGACTATAATGTTTATCAAATGGGAGAATGATAAAAATCTGTACCTTCCTGTGTCCAGGAAACTAATACTTCCAGAAAGCAGTTCAGATAATTATGTAATAATGAATGATAAAAGAAACATCCAACTCTAGAATTTTGTTAATAAAATATGAAATTCATTACATTGGAGTATGTTAAATCAAATATTTACTGTGTATCATCTATAATAATAATTATCCTTACATATAGTAATATAGTAACATCCCTGCCCTCGGGGTATTAGTCTAGAAAGTCAAGTGGTCATGAAAACAGAGCTAAACAGAATGTTTATAACATTAGATTTTATTAAATAGGTGGATATAAATATAAATGAAGTGGAACAATAAATCATCAGATAAATAGTTGTTTCTTATGCTTGCAATTGTATTGAAAAGATGTTGGGAGACACTTGAAAAAGATGGGAAAAATTTTGTAAAACGGAGGTAAGATGGGGGTCCCCCCTCTTCTCAGCAGGTGAACATCCTCAGGTGTGTTTAGTTACAATAACTACCATAAGTGTGTCCATAGGGACTTGGCAGTTTGTCCTAGTGCCTGCAAGCAGCTTTCCAATGCAGTACAACACACACACACAACTCTCAATGCATAAAGAAAAATAGACATCAGCTCATTGCCATCCGTATGACAGCAGCAGAACTAACAAGTTGATTGCAATGACCAAAAATGAATGAAAAATGCAAAGATTATATTTAAATGATGTTAAAAGAGATTAAACAAAAACATGTAATGCGCGTGTAAAATGTGGAAAAGAAATATGCTGGATCGTGCTCCTGCTGGCCCACAAGAAGGGATTATGTTGCTGTTTGCTAAAGAAATGCAGATTTTTACCACCACGTTTCCTGCAGATAGGACAATTGTTCTTTTACATGATGACGGCTGTCAGGCACGGTTTCTTATTCAAGATTAGTTAGATGATGTTAGGAACTGCAGGCATCCGCTTCCTGTAACACCTACAGCACTGAACTTTCTGAACTTTACACATGCTGTCTTTTCTTAATTGAAATATCATGGCCTGCTGAAGATATGAATTATTGCTTCTACAGGGTGTGCTGACAACGTTTCTAAACAACATAATTCTCCTTTATCTTCAAAATAATCCTTCCGGCCAAACCTAGAGCCCACAGAACACGAACAGCCAAGACCGCGAGCTGTACCCTAGACTTCTAAATTGTTGTAGGAACTTCTAAAGTGTTGCAGAAACATCTCTGAGAATACGATATGCTTATGCTTCCTATTTGGAAGGGCACGCAGATGGATAATATGGCAGCCAGTGAAGACGTAAAGATTTACAGCCGTGCATAGCAAATGCTGGTGAACATCCAAAAATACAAATGCGGAACTGAACCTTTGTCATAAATACGCAGTTTAACTGAAAGCAGTTATCAGTGAGCTGACCAGATACAAGACTTGGTATAAATTTATACAGTCGTACCTCATCCTTAATTATTTATTTTCTGGAGAAGTTCAGGAAAAACCACCAATAATAACACCCACCAGTCAGACGTACTGGAACGGCTGTGGAAAGTGAGGCTGTGTGTGCTGTGTGTTTATATCTTGTTTATGAATATGATGAATATGAGTGGCAGCTTCCGCCCTGCTCATACGCAAGGACAGCATGAAACTGTGTGCAGGATGGGTTCTGCGTTCTGTGCTGCTGACACATTCAACTATTGTCCCCGCTTCCCTGCACAACACTTGTCATCAGGGCATTTGCAGCACTTATTATTATTTTATATTATCTAGAGTTGAATGCATCACTGAAGTCCAGCATTTAGAAACATCTTGTTTGCTTTTGAAGGACAGTTGGACTTAATCCACTACCTTTGTCGACAGACAAATAATCTGACTGCCAGTTGTGCCTCCTTTTCAACTTCGGCTGCTGCCGTGGAAACTGCTGAGCTCTTTCTGCCTTGGAGAAAAGTCTTACCGGATGGAAATGTATATTCTGTGTACAAAACATTGCAATGTAATGGGAAGAATTTAAGGGCTAAAAATATGAGCTGAACTCCCTGAGGTATGGCTTTAAACTTGCTTTGAAAGGAGTATTATTTCCCTTCACAACTGGAGTTCCATAGCAGATGGACTGAGAATCTCCTGATTACCATGCTTTTTACCATGCCCAATTGAGATATAAATAGAGGTGACAATCAGGAGTGTGTGGGATGGTTTTTAAAAGAGGATTTTGTGGGTTTTGACTGTGTTTGATCCGCGGAGGAATGAGGAACAAGAGCAGTGTACTTGCAGGTATACTGGATGTACCTGGATGGTGAACGAGCCGCTCAGGGTGGGTGGCACCTGTAAGTTAGGGCTGCTGTAATCCCAGGCAATTGTGCGGCATGAATGCTGAGGAAGGTTTACTGTGCTGGAAAAGCAGCTTACAGTTACTGCATGCGGTCCGGCCGGGCAAAACACTCTAAAAGCCACGGCATTCATTCAAAAATAAAAAAGGGATTGGCGTGGACAAATTAATGCTGAACTTGTCAACTTGTGAGCAACTTCAGGAAGGACCCTTATGGATTGTATCTATGTGCTCCCCTGAATTGCACAGTAAAAGCCTATTTAACCTCTACAAATCAGTTATGGTTAAGATGCTAAAAGGTCATTAAGATGGTTTCATGTGGTCCTCAGTAAGGTTTTGTGAATCTATGTATTATAATTATTTTTACTCCATATGACATCACTTGGCTGATGGTTAACCTAAAGAAAGAGAATTGGAGAATTTCCCCAAATTATGCAGCTGATACATAAATGGAGAAATGCAAACTAAGGACTTTGAACCAGCAAGCTTCTCATTACAGCCCCGTGTTTGCTATGCCGCCTGCTGCACTGTACACACCTTGTGTCGAAAATGTTTTTACATGCACAAGCAGCTTTAAATGTTAGACTGGACATTGGATATATTGATTATGTTAACAATTTTCCCGTTTCCTGAGCTCAGATTTATCCATTACCGCAAATGGGAACTGTGAGGGACCTGTGCTGTTCTTCAGCAAACTCTGAACTGATATTCTGAACAAGCGGTTGCTTTCATCGCTTATATAACGGAGTCCTTTACAGCAAAACACCAATAAAATGCCTTATGAAATTATGAAGTATAAACCTTTTCATGCGCAGGCTACTTATTCAATACAATGTCAGTCTTTCCTGTTATGCAGACATTGTACGCCCACCACGTATTGTTATTCGGGACAGTGGCTTGTATGTTTGTATCACACAGTTGTATCAGATGTCTTGGGACAGTCTCTAACCCAAATGCTTTTGTCCTTTGGTGGTGTCAATCTGGCTAAATCTAGCGCATTAACCACTACGTTACTATGGAAACAGTGATGGTGCAAGTGTACAAGTAGGGTTCAAATGGTAGAAATTGGACTCCTCTCCTCATCTGATGGAGACAGATACCACTTCAAGCAGTTTGTTACTCTAGTCACCCTTCATCCATAACCAAGCCGTGTACAGTTCCTGCTTCCTATCACACTGACAGTGTTAACCAATCACAAGCATGCATTGCAGTAAATATAAATCACAGACTGAACAGCGGATTCAGTTCTATGGCACCTGCCATTTGCCTACATGCATTCATTTGGCTGATACTTTTTTCAAAGTGATTTACGGTGTTAAAGTACTACAGTTATTTACCCATTTATACAGCTGGATCATTTTTAGTGGAGCAACTAAGGTTAACAAACTTGTTAAAGGGTACTGTAGCAGTAGACCAGACATGCATCTTAATTCTTTCGGCGTTAACCAATGCCGCCTCCTGCCAAATAATACAAACTTTTAGAACTAAACTGATATAGTTAATAGCAATTGTCTCGGTCTCTATATCTAAAAAGCTCATCCTCCACTGGTCAGTTTGTTTGCTCTTTTTGCATTGTAATGTTTGTCAAGTCTTAGATCTGAAATTTGGCACACAAGCACTTCTCACCCTAAGTGAGGTTTTTGCGTAAAGTTCATTAAACTCCAGAAAGGCTGCTTACAATTTTGAAAAATTTATATTAAGTCTCTAACAAAACTGACATTGCTAAATTCAATAAGGTAATAAAGTCTGGTGATATATAATTTATTATCACGGTGTGCATATAACTAAGGCCAGTGCACATTATTGTAGGTGTTTGATCAAAAGAGCCAGTAGGTGTTATATGTGAGCAAATGAAGATGTGAAAATGAATAAGAAATTATAAATCACACACACGGTGCCACACACATTAGTAATGTAAGGGTGATACAAAAATGAGTTATATATTTTGTTGTTACCCTTTCCACTTGACTATGACCAGCAAGTTTGTCACTGTCTGTGATGTTTGCCTGTTCTACAGCACTAACAACACTTACTGTATGTACTAAATGCAACCACCGTAATGGTAAACCAGTTTGGAGGTTATGTAAGGTGTTACCACCTTTCCACTACACCTTTTCTGAACCATCCTGTACTAGCTAAATCCACTAGTTACATAAATGATATATACAGCTTCAATAGTACGAATAACATTATTGTTGTTATGTACTGTTGCATTAATGTTGACTCACATTGACTCTATAAATATTTGCCTTGAGTTGTGTTTGGTCTTCAGCCAGTTGGCTAATCTTTGAGTAGCATCCATGGCTGCAGTTATTGAATTAGTCCATCGCATTGCAGATCTTCCTCTTTTGAGCTGACCTTCAACCTCGCCAAGCTTAAATGTCCTTCTCTAGCGATCTTTGCCTCTGCATGATGTAACGGAAGTATGAAAGTTGAAACCTTGTCATTTGAGCTTCTAGGGAGAGCTTAGGTTTGATTTCCTCCAATACTGATGTGTTTTGTTTTTCAGGCAGTCCATGGTATATGTGATATTGTCTGCCAACACTGTAATTAAAAAGCATCTGTTTTCTTCTTATTCCATTTCTTTACAGTAGCATAAATAAAAGCCTTCATGTCACCATCAAATTAAAATAATTTGCAGTCGAGCGTCTACATGCTTTGCAGAGTGAAAGACATACAGCAGGCAGGTGAACTTTATATCATAAACATCTTTCAGCTGATTTATCAGAATTGCTCTAGTGTACCCTGACTCCCCCATATACCTTTGAGATAGACCTCATATCTTAACTTTGGACAAGGAGTTATTAATAAAGAATGAAAAAAACAAGGTGTGGAAAGGTGGTTTTTGATAGAAACATTATACAGTATATTGATATTATTATGTATAAAGTACCTATTATTTTGACATTTTAATTTCAGATAAAGTATTTTTTTTTTTTCTGTTTTTTTTTCCCAAAAGTAATAGTGGTATTTCAATCTCCTTACAACCAGAATTAACCTAAAGTGATGTTTTTACAGACTGAGTTAACTTTGTTGTGTGAGGGATGGGCGTGTTTCCCTGTCTGGGTAGAAAAATTTAAAAAGAGACAGAAGAAGAAAAAATAAAACACAGTGGACCTGTCTGACAGCCATGTCAATTTCATGGGCACAAAATAGAGGAAGAAGATGTCTTCACTCCCATTTATTTTTCAAAGAAAATTTCTGAGATTTCTTGCAGGCCAGACTCACTACTTTGAGCATAATGAAGCTAAATGGGGTTTGCGGTTGTACCTGGGGGTTTTGTGGCCCACAGCACAAAATAAGTTTTGGTTTGTAAACAATGAAAACAGGAAAAGTAATAGTGAGTGGACTGCTGGAAAGCTCAATAAGCCATGAGGTGAGAGCATGATGGAAAGTGCTGAGGCTATGAAGCAACACAGGCCTCCAGTGTGCTGATCTCAATCCTGGCCCGGCCCATAGCATTCTTTATTCCTGCTCTTGTGTAAATTGATCCTGCTGTAAGCGCAGCATAATGAATCTGGGTTCTCAGGAAACAGCCCCCACATGCTTAAAAAACCCCCTCTCCACCAGAGGTTGGGATTTGGACTAGATGTGGGACGGCACATCTGACAGTCCTGAGTTTCGCATGTACTGCAAAACTCCCAGACAAATAAGGCAGAAACCAGCCACATCACAGCCCTCAAGCTAAAGAGCTGCAGGTCCCATGCTGGGCCTTCAGTTGGTGGGTTGTGTGCGCAGCAGTTCCCTTCAGACACACCAGAGCAACTCAGCTGGTCATGCTCCAAAAAACACACGATCTAGAGGATGCAACTGGCAGAACAGCACGCAAGGCTGCAGGAGGTCTTCTCTGATCTCCCTGTGCAATGTGAAGAAGACTTGTGTCCAGTTTTCCTCCCTTGTCAGGTTTTTCTCATAGCAGTAGAGGTGTTAGGAGTCATTGCCAAGGCCTCCTCATGCCCCCCAGAGTGAGCTGCATGCAATATCGATGCCAACCAAAGATACCATATGTTTAAAAAATAATCTTTTAAAGAACAAATATAGGACGTGAGGCAGGGAACAGGCAATCACACACACTCGCACACACTATGGGCAACTGAATGACCAATTCTACTGAAACACTTCTCTGAACTCTGAGAACCCCTAATAACCTTTGTAGCGCTCAAGTTTCTTCTTTGTCAAAGTTTTTCTGCCAGAGTGTGGGTGGGACTTCCTGTTCGTGTTCTTTTTGGTTTGTCAGTCTAAAGGGCTCTTCATGTTCATTGGTCTGATCTGCTAATGGGCCTTACCTTCCCATGAAGCTTTAAAATCCTTCTCTTGGTGGTGGACATTTGGGAAAATTTGCCAGTGCTCAGTAACTGTGTTAAACTCCCACTTGTGCTGTATAACTAAAGTATGAATTTAACGGTTGGATTTATTGTTTCATGCCTAATGATAAAATTCTTCGTCAGAGAGAGTATGCAGACTCCACACAGACTGAATGCAGCTTGACATTTTCCAGCTCAGGTCTGAATGCAAAGCCCAGACACCACGAGGCACCAGTGCTACCCACCGTGCTACCATACTTCCCTGCGTACAGTAGATGACCAAAAAAATAGCTGTAACATGTCAGGAAGTGCAAGTTTAGGTGGTTTTTTAGGCACTTCGGTATGTGCTGCAATATCTCCTGAGACTTTATGTGTCAATGGGATGCTTGAGGTGTGATGCAGGGTACAGATCAACGCTTAGTGCCTCTGTTAATCCTTCAGGTGACAGTGTGACCCTTTTAGCGGAACAAGTGGACCAGGCCCTTCAAAGTGTCCCTGTGTGCTGTCGCCAGTGGGCGTCACTGACAGGTCCTGTGACGCAGTCGTGTTCCACTGCGCATCCTGCGATGGTGCTGACATTCATCAAAACCGCAGAATGGTTTTTCACAGCCAACTACACAAACCTTTCAGCAAAGTAGAACAGTCATGACCCGATGTTCAGATTCTCAACAAAGACTAAACAAGGTCACTCAGAAAGGCATATATCTTTCCACAGACCCACTCTATTATTCTATTATTAATATCCAAATTAATTGTTCTACCTGAATGTGGACCTTACTTTGCAGCAGTCTGGCATTTTCAATGCTTTTTTAACTTGAAAGAACACCATAAAAGCATAAAAATTGCTTTTTTTCTAGAGCAAGTAAAAATTTATTTTAAATATATTTTTTGTGTTGACATAGTGGATAAAAACGTGGTCTTATAAAGTGTCACTTTCATGGTTATAGTACCCTTGAACAAGGGACCATAAACTGTTATATTAAAAAATACCAACTGTGAAGTAAGCAATTAATTATTAAATCTTAATACTTTGATTGATAGGTTGGTTGATTGGTTAATACTCTGCACACACCTGAGGTTACACTCATTTGGGGTTTCCAACCTTACGTTGGTTTCTATTGCCTACGAACATGGATGTGTTGCTCCTTGCCTCAGAATGCTGCAGATCAGCTTGTCTAATAGCTGTGTCTCTGCCCACTCTGCAGGAGAGGAGGGCTCAGAGTCCCATGGGGAGACAGCGACCAGCGAGGTCAGTGGGGGACATGTGCCGTGCCACTCCTGCGCCAGTGCAGCACTGAAGGTGCTGAGCGGACTGCTGGTGGTCCTGTTCATCTCCTCTTCCTGGGTGGGCACCACGCAGGTGGTCAAGCTCACCTTCCAGTCCTTCTCCTGCCCATTCTTTGTCACCTGGTTCAGCACCAACTGGAATATCCTCTTCTTCCCACTCTACTACTCTGGCCACCTGGTCACTACACGGGAGAAGCAGTCGCCAATTCAGAAATTCAGGTGTCTATCAACTCCTGACCCTTCTGTGCAGTGTTTGCTGGTTCACTATGAAGTTGCTAAGATATGGGATTGGTAAAGTCAAAATTTGGGGAGAGAAGTATTAGACCAAACCCCTGGTAATGCCCAGCTGGCAGTCATACATACAGGCACTACCTCCACTACCTCCCTTCTTTTTCTGTGGTGTTTGTCTAACTCCAGTTCCATCCTCAGCTCTCCCTGTTACCACCATCTTCCCAGCACCCCTTATCTTGCAAACATGTAGTCACAAGCCCTGTGCCCCTGTGTTGTCTTTACTACTTCTGCTGTTGCCATTGCCTCTTCAGCTCCATTCCCAGTTCCTGGTAATGCACCTTGGTTTTGTTTTGTGTGTTTCTCTTCGGTGACTTCTAGTTCCCCCCTGCAGTTTGCCAGTCTTCCCATCTCCTGTGTTCTTTAAGCACTTTGTTTTTCCTAAGAGACAGAAAAGCAGGCCTTTGAAGTCATATTCCCCTTTATTCTCTCCTCTGGTGGGTTTTGCTTGTCCCCTCTGATTCTGGATGACATCGTTTTGAATTTTACTCTCTACTTTCTTTGTTTGAGGCAGGACCACTCTCCTTTTGTTCTGGGCTATACCTGGTTTCCCCCCTTTTCCTCCCAGTTCACGACTCTGGAGGTGTTCCACCTGTTGATGTCTTGCATGAACACCACTGTCTCCTCCAAACTGTCATTTGGCAACATTACACAAGGCCGCATAATCCCACAGTGCTATTGTGTAGAGCGTTACTCTACACTGAGCACCAAATCCACCTCCTACGTACAGCTCAGTGCTCCTCTTACTCATAGTCTTCAATGAATGAGGAACCGGTGTTGCCTCCGTTTCATAACATCCTTGTAAACAGAACCATTGCCGTTTACAAGGCTGTGGGTCCGTTTACAAGCTGTAGAGAAGGTGTAGACTGCCACTTACACTCACAAAGGTTTTTTCTTCTCACCTTCATTATGGCCAGGAATTGTTTCTTTCCCTTTCTTCAGCTTCCAGCCTGGCTTACATATCCAACTCAGCAACATATCCTCTGTTTCTGTAACTACAGCGCTCAATCTCACTCTTCTGAAAGGTGCTCTATAGCAAACTGACGCATCCTATTTGAAATTGTAATGTTCATATGTATTTTAACCCATACATCCTCTATACCATATTTACACCTTAAAGTGCTCCAGAGTCTGCCTGTATGGAGTGCAAGGTAGTCCCATGCACCCTTGCTATCATCCCATAACCCACAATCGATTCACAAAGCACCGCTGTTTAGTAGTATCAGCTTAAAGTCTACCAAGTTTTGGAAGGGGCCCGGCAATGTTGTGTGATGATCATTACAAGCCCTCCAGACTCTAACCCACACGGGAAAGTACACCAAGCGTCTGCCCCAACACACGAGCAGTCTAATACTTCTAACTCCTGAAATGCATGTTGACTGTTTTATTATAAACGTATATCTCTTTTGTGCCAGTCTTCATTACGTAAATTCCTTTTTCATTACTGGTTCCAGTCAACTGTATATCATGCGTTGTATAATGAACAGCTAGCCCTAGAAATTTCTTAAATCCATGTGGGACTGACTGCCCACATGAAGTCTAACCTGCACAATATTTGCTGAAGACAGCTGAGATGTCTCCTCTTTACTTCCTTGTTGTCCGCAGGGAGTGCAGTCGCATTTTCGGGGAGGAGGGTCTGACCCTCAAGCTGTTTGTGAAACGCACAGCCCCGTTCTCCATCTTGTGGACTCTCACCAACTACCTGTACCTGCTGGCCCTGCGCAAGCTGACTGCAACCGATGTCTCAGCCCTATACTGTTGCCACAAGGCCTTTGTGTTCCTTCTGTCATGGATTGTCCTGAAGGATCGCTTTATGGGTGTACGGGTCAGTGGGGTCCTTGGTGTCCCATCTGCTTAATATGGAGTGCTACTATTGGCTTGAAAAAGGTTACCTGAAAGGTCTGGGTGATATGTTGATGTGTAGATCTATGGATCATTTTGATAATGGAAAATTTTGGGTAATTATTCAAAGAAAAGGTTCTTTGTAACCAACAAATTCCCATTTACAAAGTTTTATTTAAGCAGCTGAACTGGATTAAAATGAAAACTGGGCCATCCTACAGCCTTTACTGAAGTTTCCAACCCTGATCTATGAGGGTCACTTTTTCTGAATATAGACCTTATGGCCCTCCTCACTGGTTCCTTATACAGATCGTGGCAGCCATAATGGCCATCACAGGCATCGTAATGATGGCGTATGCTGATGGATTCCATGGGGACTCCATCATAGGAGTGGCCTTGGCTGTGGGATCTGCATCCACCTCTGCCCTCTACAAGGTATGTCTGCTGCACAAATGAGCACAGCACTTTCAAATACAACTTCACCACAAACATTTTGGAAGTGAGCTGTTTAAATTAAGGAAAAAATCTAAATTCTAATTTGTTTCCCCCACTGAAATGGACAGTTGCCATGGGAATTTAAGAGGGTAGGAGACTGAAGTCCTTGCAGTCCTTAGTTTTTCTGATGTGTATTTTATGTTTGTGCCCAAACAGTAAAATAAATATAAAGACATGGTTATGCTCAGACTTTGACTTACTAAACATAAAAAATTTAGAGCAGTTCCATATGCCTAATCCTAACCCCTCACCTTTGCCCAGGTATTGTTCAAGATGTTCTTGGGCAGTGGTAATCTGGGTGAAGCGGCACACTTTTTCTCTACACTGGGTTTTTTCAACCTTATCTTCATCTCCTGCGTGCCTCTGGTCCTCTACTTCACCAAGGTGGAGCACTGGGGCTCGCTGTCCTCACTGCCCTGGGGGTACCTGTGTGGGGTAGCTGGCCTCTGGTTAGGTGAGTTCCTCAGATCTCCAGTAAAATTCACAAAGTCATTTATACTCTGCTGTTCCTATATTATATGGTATTACAATAGTTCACTTTGGAAAAACAGCACTTAGCATGCTGGGTTGCGTAATCTTCATTTTATATTAAGTAATAATTGTATTTACTGGTGCTAAATCCTGGAGTTTATCATAGTGTAAATTATATTGTAATCTAGGCCTTTTCAGCCTCAGTGCTCATGAAAATGGCCACATTGCCTGGTCAGTAATTCTGCTTTGGGTTGGTTGTCTTAATTATGGTCAGAATTTTCTTTTCTACAAGAACAAACTACTACAGCTGAGATGTAATAGTTTTCTCTCTTTTTTACTGATACACACCTATAACTGATGTTTAAGCTAAACCAATAATAAAATAGTCACTGTCTGCTTTGTATCAGTTTCTTAGACTGTAGTTGAAAGGTTTGTATAAATAAAAGGTTTTCATTGGTTGATGTGTTTAACATAATGAGTTGCTTTATTAGTTATTAATACAGTGCTGACTAAGATTAAGTGTTGTTTGGGAAACCACTGCAATAGAAAATTCACTTGGGGAGCTGCAGAATAGGATGTGATTGCTAAAAATTAGCATGAGGGTTTGATAGTCTGGGAGAAGCTGCTGGGTTCTGTGAAGATCTTGTGGCTCTGATGTTCTGTTGATTTCTGTTCCTTCTTCACAGCGTTCAACATACTGGTCAGTGTGGGCGTGGTCCTCACCTATCCTATCCTCATTTCTATCGGGACGTTGCTCAGTGTACCAGGCAACGCAGGTTTGTCACTTTGACTTATCCATGCTGCCATGAGAGCCTTTTTTTCCACTCAGGCCTGACTGTGTGTGGTTGTGGGGGGGGGGCAAGACTTCACAGACCCAAGAGGTTGCCATATCGTATGTTCATGTAGTCATCACATACAAAGCCAGGGTCGATCATGCCAGGGGTCAGGATTAAACTTCCTACAAATCGATTATGCAGCAGCTCCGTCCCTGTATACTTGAAGAGAACGACAAACATGCCTTCACCATCACAGCAGGTATCTGTTAATGAGGAAGGATCAGGTTGCTACGGTGACATTAAGTGCCTGCAGAAGCTATTTTATCCCCTTCACAGGAATGTGGGCCCAAAGTAGACTGTACCAAGGTCAGTGGGTCACCAGTGCTTGTCGTTGCCTTGAGACCAGGGAGGCAGAGGCGAGATCCTCTTCAGTTGATTGTAACTGTGAAGAGATCATGATCATGAGAAGCCTAGGCAGCAGCTCTGTCTTCTTGTATATGTTCTCCTTACACTATGGCTTTAAATTTATTACCTTTTTGAATTTAAATCTGTTGCTTCTCTTTCATCAATGGTTCTATTGTTCATTTTCCCAAAATAAACATAAATTTAGCTACATCTGTAAATTGTGATTAATGGCTCCAGGGTGTAACAATGAGATGCGTTGTGGCCTCTCTGCAGCCGTGGATGTGCTGAAGCATGAGGTGATTTTCAGTGTGGTGCGACTGGCCGCCACCTGCATCATCTGCTTGGGTTTCCTGCTGCTGCTGCTGCCAGAGGAATGGGACTCCGTGACATTGCGCTTCCTTGCCGCCTTCGCTGACAAGAAGGCTGAGGAGCACGGCGAGGAGCTGACCGAGTCAAGTGTGCATACCCGCAGTCGGAGCCGTGCCAACGGCACTGTGTCTATCCCACTGGCATGACCCTTCCCCCACCACACTGTCCCACCCCTGTCCACATCTAATCTGCTGACCTCCCGTGTCCTTTCCCACCCTGGACACCTTCAGACCCTGAGGCCAGGACCTTCAGCAGAATAGCAATGGGAGAAATGAGTGTGAGGAGAACAGTGAAGATCCTGTCTGCTCTAGATCTTCCTCCCATGAACAGAGCCTCATTTCAGGGAGCTCTGTCTGCAGGAGCTGTTTGCTGGAAGGAAGGTAGAAATTTCCTTTTTTGCCTTTCTGGCCACAGCCAAGCTGCTCCTCACACACTATTTAGTATCCACCTAAGCCTGAGACTACCCTCCCATCCCCCTGGACTTGCACCATGGACTGTATTCTGTGAATATTAATATCCACAGGGCCATTATGGCTCTGTGTTACTTATATGAATTGAACACATTCATGAATATTTAAAAAGAGACTATTTTAGTTCTTCTTAGTGCTATATGAAGGAATGGGTGTGAAATAACCTATGCTTAATAAAACATTCTTTTTTAATAAAAGAACAAAGAGGTCCTCAATGAAAGCATTGTTTTTACTATTTCTCTAAGTGTTTGTTTTTAGTAATGCACATGGTGAGCATAAAGCCTTCCAAAAAAAACTTCTAAATACTGGACACAGTATCCAGATTAAAGGAATGCAGTAAATTTGAGGCAAATCTAAAAGTGTTTTTGTGCATTGGCCCATGAAACGTAATTCTGAGGCAAAAGAAAATGTAACAAGGTATGCACTGAAATTTGGAATTTGCATTTTATTTCAAAACTATTTCAAAACTTCAGTCCAATTCTGCATCCGATCAGTTTGTATATCCGAGCTGGTCCGGAGCTGCCCTGGCGATATCACTGTTCTGCCCACTGCCTATATGATCTGTTTGTGCACAGGGAGCGAACTATAATTAATGCTGGGATTGGCGCTGTGGTCCAACAGGTAGCACCGGTGCTTCGGAGTGCCTGGGCTGCAGATGTCGATGTAGGTCCAGCCTTTGTGGAGTTTGCACGTGTATCTCCACCTTTGTATGGATTTTCTCTAGGTGCTCCAGTTTCCTCCCACAGTCCAAAAACTGTGACTGTAGAGAGTTCAAAGCATCTGCTTTGGGTAAAAGTATCAGCTATAGTGGCTTGCAAACTGCTTCAAACTTATCAACATTGCCAAGATTATAAATTTTTTCTACACATATTTTTCCAATCAGTGTTTTTATCGGAACTCATATGATCTAACATTGAAGTATCAGAACCAAATGAGTTAAAAACTGTCCTCAGCTTCCAACTGGGTTAGGGATCGGCAGCCAGGTTGTAAGCTGGATCACTCTTTTGAGTGTTTATTTCTAAGTGTGGTCCGCAATATGGCAACTTTTTTTCAAACATTTTTTACCTATTTAGTTTTATTTCTGGCCACAGTATAGAATTTTGTCTGTAGCATTATTGAAAAAATCAGTACTGGATTCTTTACTGAAGCTTTTTTGGAACAAGCTTTTTTTCAGCCTGCGGAGCACATTGATGGAGGTAAATGATGTGGGGGGCATGGCAGCAGCTGTGGGAAGGTGTTTACTGCTTGTGAAAACAACTATCACTGTGTAACATGTGAGGACAAGGCTGTGCGTAGGAGCTGCCATCATGTCACAGCACACAGTCTCATACAGCATTCATCTTACACAATCGTTACACTACAGTGTCACATATGCATACTGTGCACATACAATGTGCAAGGTTTTAGTGGATTTTTATAACATTTTTAATAGTATAAGCTACAGGCACTCAATCATGTTGTAGTGCTGTATATATTTTTATATGGCTGTTGGTAGATGCTATGGTCATGCTACATTACACTGTATAGGTATTATATGTTGTAGATTCGAAGATGTTCATGTATACAGTACATGGTTTAATTAGCTATAAGATGCTTATTTGTTATTTGTTCATTCATTCATAATCATTTGAATTTTTTGACAATTTTCATCCATTTCATTTTATTATTATTATTATTATTATTATTATTATTATTATTATTATTATTTACTTATTGTTATTAACTATCATAAGTGTGAGTCTGTTAACCCTAAGCACTATCTGTATTTCGTTGGAGATATTTTAGAAAAAAATTAAAAATTGAAATATACTGCTTGCATAAGTATTTAAACCCCACACATTCACAATTGTTAGAACCACATTTTGCTGCAATAACAGCTTAAAGTTATTCAGGAATAAGTATCTACCAGCTTTACACATCATTTTGGAGCTTTCACCCCCCATTTGTCTTTGCAAATCTGCAGCATGTTGCTCAGATTGGTCGTATAATTAGTAATACAGGCAATGTTACTCATTTTCAATGGGGTTGAATACTTTTGCAAGGCACTGTAAATACTAGTTTATTATCGTATGTCACTTTAGAAAAAAGTGTCTAAGTGAGTTTATGTAAATCTAAACTGATCGCAGAGGTACAGGAGCAGAAATAGGCAGCCCTGAGACCGTGGCAGAGCTTCTGAAGTTTCCCATTTCAGTCTCTCAGATCTTCACAAGTACTCAACAGTGAGAGCTAAATGAGTCGGCAAGGGATGGACAGCTGCTTCATGTTTAAATGTATGAAGCTGAATTGTTTCCATGCCTGATATGGCCTCAACTGCAGGAATTTGCTTTGATTTAAAGCAAAACTGTACGAAGTGAAAGGTTTGTTTCAGTAAGCTCTGGAGTACAGATGCTTTGGCCATGGTAGTTTTAATGCCTTTTCATGCCCAGGGCACAGGATTTAGGGGAGAACTGGACAGTGCTGGCTGGTCACTTCATTAGCATAAACAAAACAGTTTATGATTCTTTTTCTTACATTTACTGAAACATCTGTTCACTTATTTAGCTGTATGCTTGTAAGTGTATTATCTGTTATTGTAGTTGTACTTTTCAGGTTAACATGTCTCGCAGATACATGCTGAATGTGATGGTTTGTCATTTGTTTATCCGTATCCATGGGAATGCATTTGGAGTTTGTTCAGGTACAGCTCTATACACAAATAAATGGATATGTGCCATGCAAGATGAGTAGGGGTCACCATGGCATGTAAAGATACAGGAATGGAGAAGCTCAGCAAAAGGACTTTATGTCAAAATCCTAAGTAAAAGAAAAGTTACTAAGATAGTAAAACACTCCTATCCAAACTCCTATCAGCAAAGTCAACCACGCACCATTGCGCTGGTATTCTACTGTACCTGCTCAGGTAGTCAGTAGCTTGTTCCAAGGCCCATGTGCGCACGCGCACGCGCGCACACACACACACACACACACACACACACACACACACACACACACACACACACACAGCCTCATTGCCCAATGCTGCAGCAAAAGTCACCTGAAATGTAGCATTAGTTCCACTCAGCAAGACCTGAATTTAGCTAACTGGACAAGTCAACTAAAGCGATGCAGTATATTTCCATGAAGCTTTTTATGAGTAATGTAGCTAGTTTATTGCAGTTAATGAAATGGTATTGCTAATGCGTTGCTAAAAATTGCTAATATTGCAAATGTTGACATAACCATTATAGTTATTAAGTTCACAGAGCTGCCTAATCAATGCACATTTACTAAGATCTATTTGTTAGTAAAAGATAAAAAAGGTAAAAAAGATATATTTACAGGTAATAGTTTGCAGTACAATAATAAAAGCTGGCATCACATCCAACATGTAGTCTCCTAGCTGTGTGCCCAGTGATTCCAGGATAGGAACCGTTTCAACCCTAACCGGGATAAAGCAGTTAAAGATAATGGGTGGCTGGATGGACAATTCCTAAAAATCTAGTCATGAGTGTGGACAAAAACTGAAGCACAGGCAACATATTAAAATTTTAAAAATGATCAATAGGGTCTGGGAAACTGAAAGTAAACAAATAGCTGTTGTATTTTGGTCAAATGCTGAGGAAAATGACATTATACTAATTTTTGGAAAAGCCTAAAAATGAAGGAAATGTGTAAATCCTGCACTTGGCATTCCATTAGGCTCCCTACATTTTAGAATTGTTTAGATGAAAGCATTTGGATGCTTTGGTTGGATTTTGGCTTTGCTATCCTGATGCTTGACCTCAACTGGAATTATCTTGCATCTGCTTAGGTCTTTAAAGGACTTGAACTTTTTGCCTTCTTTGACACAAAGGCTTATGTGTTCAGAGCTGCCTCTGTTTGTCCAGGGGTTTGAGGGCTGCCCTTGCTGTGGTCAAAATAGTCAAAAGTTATCAGGTGTTCACCACTTTCTACCTTTTACCACTGCACTACACAAAGTGTTTGAACAAAGAGCTTCACAAACAGGCATCACTGTGTAGTGCAGTGGTTAAGGTGCTGTTCTGAAGGGACGGTGGTGTTGTGTTCAACTTCCAGATAAATCCCTGAAGTATCTTAAGTAAAATAAATTCCATTGTGTGTGAGTTAGATCAATTGTATAATGCAGTTGGTGTAAGTGGACAGCACTGTCTGACAGTATGTGAGAGTACCTGTAATAAACACAGTACAGGTGAACCCCCACTTTACATGGTGCTCTCCAAAGTGCAGTATTGTTTGATGGTCACTGTGTTATGACCCAAATGTCTTCCATGCAGGATTTTGCAAAAACTTCTCAATAGATTTGAAATTAAAAAAGGCAAATGAGTAAATAGTGCAACTTTTTTGTGCCATCACTACCACCCTTCACCTGGCCCTTTCCCACATAGAAAAAAAGGGCACTTATGTCAGACTGCTGTTTATAGACTTCAGTTTGGCATTCAACACCATCATCCCTCAGCATCTGATAGGAAAACTGAGACTGCTGGGCTTAAACACCTCTCTCTGCAACTGGATCCTGGACTTCTTGACTGACAGACCTCAGTTGGTCAAGATTGGAAGCAACATCTCCAGCTCAGCCACTCTGAGCACGGGAACCCCCCAAGGCTGTGTGCTCAGCCCACTGCTGTTCACACTGCTGACCCACGACTGTGTTGCAACAAACACCTCAAACCACATCATCAAGTTTGCTGATGATACGACAGTGGTGGGTTTGATCAGTGGGAACGACGAGTCAGCATACAGAGAAGAGGTACGACATCTCACAGACTGGTGCAGAGTTAACAACCTATCTCTCAATGTAGCTAAAACAAAATAGATAGTTGTGAACTTCAGAAGAGCACAACATCCTCTCTCCACTAACCATCGATGGCTTCTCTGTGGAGATAGTCCAGAGCAAGTTCCTTGGTGTCCACATCACAGAGGACCTCACGTGGAGCCTCAACACCAGCTCTGTCACCAAAAAAGCCCAGAAATGTCTCTACTTCCTACGGAGGCTGAGGAGAGCTCACCTCCCTACCACTATCCTCACTATTTTCTACAGGGGGACCATCGAGAGCATCGTAAGCAGCTGCATTACTGCCTGGTTTGGGAATCACACAGCCTCGGACCGCAAAACCCTACAGCACATAGTGAAGACAGCTGAAAAAATCATCGGTGCTCCGATCCCCTCTGTCACGGACATCTACAACTCACGCTGCATCCACAAAGCCACCAGCATTGTGGATGATCCTTCACACCTCTCCCACCCAATCTTCTCCCTCCTGCCATCCAGAAAACGGTTCCGCAGCATACGGGCATCCACCTCTAGGTTGAGGAACGGTTTTTTCCCTGTAGCCATCAGACTGCTAAACCGGGAAAAAATGGCATAACTCCATCACCCCTCCAGTAGCTGCTGCACCACTGTAACTTCTTTTCTTTTTCCTTCTCATATTTTTCTATTTATTACTATTATTTATTGTATTTATTTGGTAACATTTGCACTACATTCCTTTGTCTTCTCTCCTGCTGTACCGCGTTGTGTTGCATCTATGGTCCTGGAGGAACGTTGTCTCGTTTCACCATGTACTGTGTAGATGGACGAAATGACAATAAACTCTTGTCTTGCCTTGCCTTCTTTCCCTATTTCAATATCTTCTGCACCAATGCCCAAAACATGATGTTAGGCTCTTCCAAGTGCAACAATGCCCTGGTGTAGAAGTTGGGCCTACAGAAATAAGGTAGAACTCTGTGGTTACCATGGAGACCAACTAAACCCTCTAACCGCACAGAGTGCCCTGGGAGGAGCATGGGACCTTCATCAGGCTGGGCCTGTGGCAATGGAGGAGAGCATCCATATCCAAAAGTAAGTCTCCATCAGCAACTTCACATTGGTATTAATCAAAAATAATTATTGGGCCATCTTTCATGATGGGGAACACAGACACAACACAGAGGTAACATTTTATGTTTTTATCTCAGCTATCTGCATGCTTCTCCAGGACTGAGATCTGCTTTGGACTTCTTTAACAGAGGCCTAGATATTTATCCACCTATGCAGCTGAAATAAGTAAGGCAAGGAGCCTCTACCTCAAGACTGAAGGGTACCAAGAGAGGCAAATCTCAGCCCTTAACCCTTTATAGGGCACTAACTGAAATACTTGGAAATTCAAAATTTGGATGTCTGCTGAAGTTACCAAATATGGTTATTCGCCTGATGCATAGCAGATCAGCTTAGCATGCAACTTAAATTGTAGAATTTGTCCAACCTTGAAATCGAAAAAAAGGTAAAATGGTAGTCACATGTTATATATGCAATTTAGTCAGTTAGTCTAGCTTTTAGAGAGAAGAGGAATGAAGGTCAGTAGGACTAAGACAGAATACATATGCATAAATGAGAGGGAGGATAGAGGAATGGTGAGGATGCAGGGAGTAGAGTTGGCGAAGGTGGATGAATTTAAATACTTGGGATCAACAGTTCAGAGTAATGGGGAGTGTGGAAGAGAGGTGAAGAAGAGAGTGCAGGCAGGGTGGAGTGGGTGGAGAAGAGTGTCAGGAGTGATCTGCGACAGAAGGGTACCAGCAAGAGTGAAAGGGAAGGTCTACAAGACGGTAGTGAGACCAGCTATGCTTTATGGGTTGGAGACGGTGGCACTGACCAAAAGACAGGAGGCAGAGCTGGAGGTGGCAGAGTTAAAGATGTTAAGATTTGCATTGGGTATGACAAGCACAGGTTAGACGGTTTGGAGACAAAGTCAGAGAGGCGAGATTGCGTTGGTTTGGACATGTGCAGAGGAGAGATTCTGGATATATCGGGAGAAGGATGCTAGGGATGGAGCTGCCAGGCAAGAGGAAGAGAGGAAGGCCTAAGAGGAGATTTATGGATGTGGTGAAGGAGGACATGCAGGTAGTGGGTGTGATGGAGAAAGATGCAGAGGACAGGAAGAAGTGGAAACAATTGTGGCGACCCCTAATGGGAGCAGCCGAAAGAAGAAGAAGAAGAAGAAGAAGAAGAAGAAGAAGAAGAAGAAGAAGAAGTCAGTTAGTCTAGCTGGTTGGACAGCTGTCTTGCCAGACAATTTTTCATTTAAGACATCAAGGTCAGACAATAGCAAACATTAGCTTTGATTCAAGTAATATAGGTTAATGTTGTCTAACTTAGTTAATTAAATATTACCAGATATGACACTGAAATTATGGTTGGGAAGTAAGAGAAGTGAACGGCATTGGTTATCTATTTGGCAAATTGTCAGCAAGTAACTTGTGTTGTGTCAGTGGATGTGTAGCAATATAACTTGTTGTTTACACCAACTTTTACATTATATATTACATTATAACATTATAATGAAACTAGGAAAATGTGTCCACAGTATTGAAATCCTGAGATGATATAATGGTTAGGGGCAACAGCAACAAATTGCTTTAAGGAGAGAATATTACATTAAACATTAAATATTAAAAATACACTAAATGTGAAAATGTTCAAACTTTCATTTTCAATTTAATTTCATATTGCAGTTTTCTTAGTAGCAGACACTGAGCTGAACAAAGAGCCAAGGGATTGACTAATAGAGAGGAAATTGCATGACAAAAATTATCTTCCATTAAGTCAAACAGACTTAGCTCTCTAAATAAACCAGCTGGCAACTGAAGAGAGGAAAAAAAAAACAGGAAGAAAAATAAGCCTCTAGGAGTTCAAGTACCAGTGGCTGTCCACCCCTTTGACATTGTGTTTCTGTGGAATGTATGGAATTGTCCTGTGTGTCTATGGCAGTAGAGCTGAAGACACAGGAAGACACCATCCATATCCAGGCCCACAGTGGCAGATCAGTTCGTTGTCAATAGACAGTCACACTCAGCAGGCTGTAGAGAAAAATGGGCACTGTTGCAGTCAGGGAAGGCCTATCCAGGGGGCAATATGGGGGCCTGATGTACCAGGATGCCGTGGTACCTTATAAGAGAGAATAGAAAAACCTTTACAATAAATATATCAGCTAGGGTCAACTGCTGAAATATAAATACAAGTACTGAAAAGAGGGTGACAGAAATGCAGCAAAACAAGGCAAAATTACATTTACAAAATGAATTTGAGTAAAGGTAAAGCGTATCTGTGCCAAAAACTATTGTGAAAAGTACAATTACTGCAAAAGTTTCCTAAGTAGAAGTAACAGAGCAAACATAAGTCAATACCATCCATCTCTGCCCAGCTGTATAAATGGGCAAATAATTCCAAGTAGGTAAGCATTGGGGAGAAATGTTATCTGAATGAATGAATGTAAAACTATTGCATTCACCTCCAGAGCAGTATGTAGGGTTACACACTGAAGAACCCATGCATGCACGTGGACCCTAAGGGTTTATGCTACATCACACCCTTAAAAGTGAGAAATGCGGCTCACCTGGTTTGCTCGCCTGTGTGGGATTTTATTACCCAGATGTACTCTGTGAAACACTGGTGCACAAACACACTCATATGGAGGCATGCCCTGGGGAGGATGGGGGAGCGGTTAAAGTCTCATTATTTCCTCATTACAGCAACTGGCTCTCTGCTCTGGGGGGTAAAGATAGCACTGCTCTCAGAGCTGTCAGAATTACACATCCACTGTGGGACATGAGGAGCCGTTTTCACTGCAGCAGCTCTGTTCCATGCTGGCTGCCGTGCGGTCCGTCGTACAGCTTAGCCGCTGTTGAATTCTCTACCGTGGTGCTCTTTGGATCAGAAAGCAGGCTGACCCGTTCATGCACAGTTCTGAGATGTTCTGCAGTGGAGAACAGGGAAGGAGGGTAAATAGTTATGCAGTGCATGTGAACCCAAGTATGTGACTCAGTTCAGGATTGACTGACCAGGAAACTCATGGACTTGCTCAATCATTAACTTGGTTACACACTAACTAATAGTGAGGGGGGAAATTTTTGCAGAAACCATGCTCATTGAGGTGAGGAAAAATAATATGTGGAAATAAAGTTATACCTGTATAACTGTCTAAAAACCAGGATTTGAGCAAGCAGTCCAACAAGGCAGTCTAGAGGAAAGGGTTTCAGGTCAGGTGTGGAAGACCTGGGAGAGCTGAAGAAGGGCAGATAACTGGAGAAACACACAGCTGACTCCACACCCCCCCCCAGCTGGAATGGTCTCATGGCTCTCAGTTATTTACTAACTAGACACGGCATAGACAGCCAGAGGACTGTGAGAACTTACTTAAATGTCAAGGAAAGACAGCGGATGCAAGAGCTGGAGAGAGCTGAGCTCCAGGTAAGGAGAGAAGAAGAAGGTTGGGTCCATTGAAGGAAAGGCCTCAAATCACAAACTTTAAAGGAATTCTTTGCATTGAGTCCTGCAGCACAAGACTTGCTGAACTCTTCTTCCTCAGTTTTGCTGGGAAAGGCAAGGCAATGAGAAGGATCTTCAATTCTGTTAAACAAGGTCTCCCCTCTGGATGTGCTGATTTGGACACTTCCCACTATCAGATGTAACAGTAACCATCTTGCCAGCCATTGTGACTGACTGAAGGACATGGGCTCCCAAAACTCACGGCCAAAACTGACACGTGTGGCACCATCTGACAGCAGAGCAAAGACTGGAGTGGACCAAAAAGAACCAGAGGCGAGCCAGTGCACCGCACACTGGAGCACAGGGCTCCAAGAAAAGCAGCAAGACACTGTGGGTATAAGCAGGGTTACCCAGCTGCCACCCTTGAAGCAGGAAGTGCCTCTGGTCTTCCCCCCCATTCCTGCAGGTATGAATGTGTTGCTCTAGAGTTTGATTTTCAGATCTTCTGTGTACAACGTCTGACATTTTCTAAGAAAAATATCAGTACTAGAAAATTCAAATACATGTACCACTATGTCGTCTATTGTCATAATATATTATTGTTATATTGTTGTATTATTTGTGCAGTAAAAGTTTTCTGGGTTACCTGAACTGAAACATTCCAGGAGTCTGATAAAGCAGTGGGCAGAATCTCCACAACAGATATCCATTTAGGGCCGTTTTGGGGTTTAGAGTCAGCCAAGTCTGTGTGTATATG
Source organism: Heterotis niloticus (assembly GCA_018136845.1). Lineage (NCBI taxonomy): Eukaryota > Metazoa > Chordata > Actinopteri > Osteoglossiformes > Osteoglossidae > Heterotis > Heterotis niloticus. Next base: position 22,338,009 of record CM030895.1, read on the forward strand.
ATATTGTCTGCAGATCCTCTACTTGGCTGTCACAGCGCCAGCATGGGGCAGAGCATCATTCAGTCCCACCCACCACGGAGAACACAGGTTAGAAACACGGACACTACTACTTAAACCAAATGGCTGCATTATCTTCAGCTGTGCTGATGCAATGCGCTCATGTGGCTTAGTGATATCATTCTCCTTTCTCTAGCGGCTGCAACCCCTGGTCCGGCCCATGGCTGGGGTTGTGCTTGAGGGAACTGACAACAGCAAGGTCACACCAGTTCTGCTGTCTGTCTCACTGTGCTTCGGCAGACATCTGCTGACACGACATAATGTTAGATTGCTTTATGATGGAATGGTGACATCCATTTTTTTGCTTCTAGGCCAAAGAGTGTAGAGTTGGAGCTGCCCAACACTCTTCCACCCACAACCAGGGGAGGTGCTATGGCACAGGCAGCCTTCAGCAGGTACAGAACCATTGCAAATTTACACACTGAAGGAAGTTCATGTGCAGGAGGAGGTAATATGAGCTTGCGTCTGTTGGCTTCTTCGCCGTAGAAAGATTTGGCTTTGGGGTGTGGAAAGCTGAGAGCAGCATGGCGGGGGCTCAGGCCTCAGATGAGCAAATGAGTGATAAACTAAACAGAACCAAAACAAATGGCATCTAAGCATAAACCAAGATATCTGTTTTTTTCCTCAGAAACCTGAGAATGGTTCACAGCATCACTACCTGTTCAGTATGAGTTTTGTGTTTTTTGATGATTTAAACACTATCCATCCCCTGTGGATGTCCTTCACAGTGAGGTTCTGAGATTAGAAAGTGCTCTGAGTGCTAGAGAAACTTTGACAGAGTGGCGTGCTGGTCTCCTGTGGGCGGGACTGTGTGTGGTGCTAGCAGTGAGGCGTGGCCGCGTGCCTGGTGCTTGCGTGGGAGAGACAGCTGGTGAGCGGCAGGCCAGGAGCCCCAGCATCCCAATGGAACTGATTACTGTGTTGCTGGAGTGGAAAGAGGGGCGGCCAACCACCATGGCTGTCCCACATGGGGAACTTGGTAATAGGGGACAAGGTGTGGGCTTGAACCTTCTAAGAAAATGACAGCCACTCACCAAGTGACATTGCCACCCTTTTGACATGGCAGGGTTTTTAAGTGTAGGATGAGCAGGTGGGTGGCCTAAAACATTTGAATTCTGCCAGTTTAACAAAAAAACTGAGCATTTTGTGTTTGTTGTGCACAGCATATGTAAATGTACCTGGTGTGGTACCCTGGGTTTCTGACGGATGGTGGTTTGACACAAATGCTATTTACGTCTTCCCTCTCTCAACTATTTAACATGTAGAACAATGTACACTGCCTCCACTCTGTGGGGAGTACATATTACAAAAAAAGGTTTAGGTAAAAAAAAAAAAAAACACAAACAGCTATAAAATTATTTTGAATTAAAATGATTTTCTTTCATACTCTTATCCACTAGTGTTCCATTCCATCCAACCAGTATCCTTAACCATTATATCCTGGTTAGGTGTAGTGTTGAGAGTCTATATACTGTATACAGTTGAAAAGAAAACATTTACTATCGGTTCAGTAAATTACAACTGCTATTCCTGTAAACTTACATATTACACTAATTAACAAATAAAAAAGAAAAGCAATAGCCTGCTAGATAAGCATTTGGTTAACTGCATTCTGTGAAATTGTTGTGCTCATTCACTGTAGACGGTTTGAAAATTTTAAATAGTGGTTAATTTAGGACATCAAAATCCATTTTATGTATGATGATCATACCCCGGGAACTGTCAAAAGAGAGGACTTCTTTCTCCATTTTAGTTAACTGATGCCAAGGCTTATTCTCTTGTTATAGCCTTGCTATAGAAGGTTTTAATTTAAGTATTTACAAAAATTGTTTGAGTCTGATCAGGTTAGAGTTTGCCGTCTGTTGATATGTAATTTTACATACATCCATCATCTCTTTTGGTATACATTCCTTTGATTTGAAATTGTTCTTGTATCAAGGAGAGATTTGAAATAAGAGCAATAAGGGACCATAATTAACATCCACTTCCCTGATATCTCAGAAAATCTTCAAGATTTATATTTCAATTACAGTATTAAAGTCGACATTAAGCAAACTAACAGACTACAAGGCACATTCTCTCTGTGAAATAGACATTCTTAACCTCTTCCAAGTCACTTTAAAAATCAGAAGAAAGCAAAGAATTCCTCCTGGGAAAAGGTCCATATTTGCAAAAACTATTGCATTAAATTTATTGTATTGAATATTTATTACCTTCACACAGTTATGTTATAGGTAGTAACTGCACAGAAATATTTTTATCGATATATTAGATTTTTATCAATTGACTTATTGTATTTTACCTTTACCTTTACCTTACTTCAAAGTAACACTATGCTTCGTGGTCCCCTAAGACATCCATAGACAACAGTTGAGTCCTGCAGCACTCTGTTCTCATCAGAGACAATTGGCAGGGAAAACCTTTTCAAATATGATTGTAGATTGGCTCCTAGATCTGCAGACAGAACAAGGACCGGTTGTTTGTTCATAACTTAATTTGTAACTTCAAACTCATTTTTACCACTAAATCACAATCATTATCGGCTATTACATACATTCCTCCATTTATTGACGGATTAGTTTTCAGTATTAATAACAGTTTGTCTAGTGCAGAGTTGTGGTGATTAAGAACCCATCTTGGAAACCTATGCCATGAGACAGGGACCGTGATAGCCAGGATGTCAGTCTGCTACAGTATATTTCTTTATTGACCTCATACTACATAAAATGAAATCAGTTCATGATCATAAAAAATAATTAAAAATTAAATGCTAATCAATTCATAACGTACACACGTCCAGTGTCGGCCAGCTTCTAATTTCCAACTTTTCATTATCTACAAATAGCTCCAATTTTAGCATGTGCCATCTCCTATTCTGTTCTAGTGGTTAGTTAATTCGTTCCACAAAAGTGCAAAATGCAACATTTTATTTATCACTAAAGCTTCTGAACATAACACAAAAATAATTTAATTGGAGAATGTTTCCTTTGACAATTCATAAATCCAAATATTGATAATGCAAAGAGCCAAAATAAATAAGAAAAATGAATAGTTATCCTCAGCTAAAATATAATATCTATATGCTAGCAACGCTGAACATTACTCTCTTGTTTGCAAAGCATGAGCGGTTAACATATTACTAACATATTAAAATTAGGGGATAGTCACATGGCTTTTTCCAAAATGATCACTTAAATTTTCTCTCTCTGGAGGTCCCCAATGTTGTATTTTTACTCAACCCCAAAGATGACAAAGATTATCATTTTTACCTCTCACAAGGAAAAAAGTTGAAAGTATAGTCTGCTGGAAAAAGTGAACTGAAATTATAAAGCCAAAGAAGGTTGCTATGGAAGCACTGGATGTTTTTGACAAACACGGATGGGGCTATGGACACCTGTTCTGCTATTAGCTGTGCCAAGTCACCCTCAGGGACAGATTTGTTAGAGTACATGAAAAATGTATCACATTAAATGAACCGTGTGGAAGCCAAGATAGACAACATGGGTCTTGAGCTGAACACTTTTGATGCTAAACTGCAAAGACTTGCCTACTCCATTGCTCCGGAAACCAAATTTCCTCATTTAATTGATCATCTGGATAAACTCCAGGCTCACTCTAATGAAGTTTAATATAGGATCTTTGAACTAGAGGACTTGATGAACTGGAAAACTAATAACCACTCTGGAACAGAAGACAGAGCTGCAACAAGCAAAACTGGATAAAACTAAATAAAAAATTCCCACAGAAATTTGAAAATTGTGGGTCTACTGGAGAATGCCAAAAGTAATGTTTCTCCAAAACAATTTCTGTAGGGTGAACTACACTCCTGGGTTGGATTGTCACCTGTCTTTGCTCCTATTGAGATTGATTCACCTACTGACTCCAACACAACGTTCCCGACCCAAACAATCATCCAAGGACCATCCTGATCCAGGTTGGATCAGGATGGAAGAAGCAGCTGCCAAGAAACACAATATCATCTTCATCTTCAAAAACTGAAATTATTTGTAAGAGGCGCAAGTTTGAAAATCTACCTGAAAATCTAGTTTTACTTTTCCTGTCTGAAGGGAAAATCTAAGTGTTTGACAGCAAGGTGTCCACCACTGCTTTTCTGATGAGTCTGAAAGACTGACATTGAAAGCGGTCCATTCATTTACTAGAAGAGCTGAACTTATTTATGTTTGGTTCTTTATCAACTTCATCTGAGCTGTAGTCAAAGGTTTGTTTGTAACAACAAGTAAATGAAAATAATTCAGACCAGTACAGTACTTGTAAGTATATTTGGTATATTTAAACAAAATTACTTTAGTAATTTTTTTACAGATGTGTAACTTCCTATTAACATGTTAATGTAATATACAAAATGTTATTTATATTAGCTTTGTGCAGTCTAAAATTAATAAAATAGGAATGATCAAGTACAGTATGTTCTAGAACAGTTTAGAGAATTTCTTATAAAATTCAATGATCTGAGTTAGAAGTATTAAAATTCTTAAATTATTCAAAATTATAAAAATATATTTAAACTCGCATCATTCCTACTGTCACTACCCCTGCTTATGAATGAATGGATTATTGGCCAAGGTGGCACAAAACACAACACAGAGACATGTTCACTTTTTACGGTAATTTCTTTAGGGGAAAAATGACACAACAAACTAAACTCTATGAAATATTCAGCAAAAGTCAACTGGCAATGAGGTGGTGTTCCTTGGTAAATTCAAACTTGCCAAAAATGTAAAAGTACATTGCCTGGCCAAAAAAGTCACCTCCAGGATTTAACTGTGTTATGATCTGGGGTTGCTTCAGTTGGTCAGGTATAGGTTCAGCAACATTATGTGTCCAAAAAATGAGGTCAGCTGACTATCTGAATATGCTGAATGACCAGGTTTTTCCATCAATGGATTTTTTCTTCCCTGATGGCACGGGCACAATATTCCAAGATGACAATGCCAGGATTCATCGGGCTCAAATTGTGAAAGAGTGGTTCAGGGAGCAGGAGACATTTTAACACATGGATTGGCCACCACAGAGTCCAGACCTTAACCCCGTTCGGAATTTTTGGGATGTGCTGAAGAAGACTTTACGCAGCGGTCTGACTCTCCCATCATCAATACAAGATCTTGGTGAAAAATTAATGCAATTCTGGACAGAAATAAATGTTGTGACAGCTTGTCGAAATGTATTTTTCTTCACAAATATACTGACATAAAATATATCTGGTGTCAACCATTACAACAAAATTACTACTGAAAACGATGCATTTTGATTCATTGTGTAAAAGCCCAAGTCTCTGAGCTCAGTGAAACCTTAATGCCAGAAACACAAGGAGAAGAAAGGTCTTCACTGAGAGTTCATTGCAGGTCTTATGGTCATCCAGCTGAAAGTCCCACAGCAGCACAGCCAACAAAACCGCAAGGTTGTGCTTTAAGGAATTCCTAGGAACGTGTTGAAGAATGACACCTAAAAAGTGTGCGTGGGTCAGCCATGTATAATAGAACCATGAAAAGAGGAGCTTTTGAAGCATCTTTGATCACCGCCATCCATCAGAGGAACATTAGTCATTTAAATGAAACAGAGTAGTTTCATTTTTTTAATCTACGGGTGACTTGGAGGAAAAATACTGAGACGATGCTTGAAAACTTCCATTCCCTGCTCTCTTCAATTAACCCACAAAGATGTGAGGGAGACACTTGCATGCTGGCTGAGGGCCTGTTGCTTAGCACCCTTGCTCAGTCTCCTCTTACATAATACTTGAAGGCCAGTCTCTAAAGAACATAAATGACTATATTGCCGATGATAAAGAATACTTCAGATATACATAGCTTCTTAGCTAAAATGGACAGGCTGAATCTTGTTTGTTGCAGTAAACAGTGAATTCACACATAAGCTCTGACTATTATGTATATTTTGTTTATGAATGCTAACAGTGCTGGCAAAAAGAGCTGAAGGAGTGCATGCAGACAGACATAGTTTTGAGGAATAATTAATAAATGGAATCGGCCTTATGTTACAACAACTAATGTTTATTGAAGTGACTGTGTTTCAAATAGATTTATGCTAAAATATCACTAAATGAAAACTCATACAAATTTTCACAGCTGAAACTGAAGGTAATTACATTTTTCTGAGAAATCACTTCTGAAGGGCTTTTTAAGAACGAATTACCTTCAATACTGCAGGCAAGTCTGTAATGCAGTTTTGGTTTATTTCTGTGACCACAGAATATAAAAATAGAATGTTGCCCTAAATGCTACAAAGTTATTTAGAATTTGGAATTCCTTTACTAAATCTATGGAAGAAGCAGTTTCACTCCAGGCTGAACTGAGTGGTTGGAACCCAGTGCCTGCTAACATCTGCTGGGTTTGCCTTGGTGAACAGGAAGGAGTCCTTGAGGCACAAGTGATCCTTGGAGCACAGGCCTACAGTCAGCGCCGGGCTCACCGGCGCCGGGCTCAGGAGCTCCACAGACAGAGGCAGCAACGGAGGGCAGCAAGGGTTGTTGTCAACAGCAACGGTGAGGCTGGGTCACAGGTGTCTCTTACTGCACTTCACACAGTAGTATGCACATTACAGGCTATTGCCACACCAAAAACGGAATACCAGCAATGTCCTTAAATTAAAGCAAAACACCCCTTTAGTATACTTGGCCAGTGGTACTTTCTGGAAACACAGTATTTCTTGAAGGCAGAGGAATAAAATGCCTCACCATTTGTACATCATGTATAGACCAGCAATATCCGCATTTGAAATGTTTGTCTACTTCATCTCTTCAAACTGAAGCAGGGATGGATGGGAATGGGAATCAATTTGTTCAACTGGTCAAAAGACATGGAGAGAGGAATGTCTTCTGGGACGGCCTGAGTGGGGAGAACATAGTGTTTGAAGACCTTTTCAGGCCGAATACCGGGTGTCCCGAAAGGCAGAAGGCAGACACTTCCCAGACCGACGCAAGGAACTTTTTGGGAGATGAAAGTCTTCTCTTAGAAGACCCTCCGAAATATAGCAGCAAACAGTCTCATGTTCCGAGAATGAGCTCGCTTGATGATAGAGTGACAGTACCTTGGATGCTGGACTGGGAGGGGAGCAAGCAAGGACACCAGAGTCCCAGGAGGAGCTCTAGCCAGGACATACAGTCAAGACACAGATTCTTCTCACAGGGAGAGAAGACGTGCTGGGACAGAAATAGGACCTCCATTGCTGTGGATGAGTGGGAATTCATTCCTCAGATAAGTGAAGACAGGAAGCAGTGTGGTCGCCAGAACAGAACCAGAGCAGAAGCCATTCCCTCATTTGAGAACCACCTGGGCTTTGACTTTGATGATGAACAAATATAATAGTCTGGTTTTTATGTTGGATACATAAACTAGATTCAGTAATGACTCCCAATTTCCATATGTATAAAACTGTACCAACATATGCAGTTAGGCAAGTGAATTTAAAAACAGACATGACACATTAATATGGCTGAACATGAAGCTTTTCAGACTACCATCTAAAAGTCTGATGGTTCCTATTCCCAATCCTGCCGCAGAACCTCTGCTCCCTGGGAGCCATTATAGTAAAAAATATCCTGCAGGGTAAATGGGTGAATAAATTTTTTTTGGACAAAAGCCTTGGCTTAAGTTATTAATAGAAGTGCTTTCGAAGCAAATACAGGAAGTCTGAAGAGTGAGATGTATACGTACATCAGGACAGCGCAGCCTCCTGTGTGATATGTTTAAAACGAGTGATACTGATAGTCGGTTGTAGTTAAGCCTTACATATTTGAACTATACATCCAATTGTACTTATGAAGTCAGAAGTTTTCTTCTTACAAAGGCCTAGATGCTGCTGTGCTGAAGCTGATCTTTTCCAGCAACACTACACAGCTCTTCAGCACTAAATGTAAGAAATATCATGCAGCCATGTGTTTTGTGCTCAGAAGAGGACGACATCCCTTTAAGTCTGGAAGGAGAAATTGTTTAGCTTAATTTCATACGAATTCAAAAAAGGTTGTGAAAAACGCACCCAGCCTAAACCCGATTGTGCCCAATACACACAGCTGCCACCATTACCATGACAATGGCTTTTTTCAGGTGTCCACATGAATTGCTGCTCCTCCACTCTTGATAATTCATAATTCTTTCAAACCATTTTGAACCGCACTCATTAGTGAGGCAAACCTGTCCCCCGACACAAAAGTGCTGAATTAATAAGAGCGCCTTAGCTTGAACTCACGAGTCAGTCTACAGCCCCACCTAGAGGTGACAGCAGTACTGCAAGTGCACTAAAAGTTGGAGCTCTTTGCAAGTAGCAGTGCGTATGCCACTTTAATTTTCACTACAATATAATATTAAAACATTGAGAACTTTAAAGCAGATTTTCAATTGGTAATGATACAATGCTGAGTAACAGATGGCTGCCTACTGTGTAACTGCAAATAAGCGAGAAAACCAAATACACACTGTGTATGAAAACTGACTTAAGCAGCTGTAGCGACTGAGAGGCTGCACCAGAATATCAATATTGCACAATTTAATTAATCTCATTACAGCTTTGACCACAACAGTTCCGCTCAACCAGATGCCGAAAAGATTGTTGTTTAATCAAGTCTGACTGTGACCTCATGGACTTAAGCAAAGGGGCTTGTATACCTCAGTGATGCTATGAGCTCGACTGTGTCTGGCTACTCAGGAAGGGGGGGGGGGGGGGGGGTCATGGCAGAGGAGACTGAACAGGAGAAGGAAATGGCAAACCCACTGCAGTATTTTGCCAGGAAAACCTCAAGGACAAAAGCATCTTAAGATACTCTGTTTAAATAAATGCTGAAGAATGTACTTTTGAAAGAGTTTATTTCCTGATAAAGTGTTAAAGCCTTTATATCTTAACTGCTCACAGGCCCTATGAGGACCATTCAAACAGAACTGCTATGAATAGGAAAACTCCACCATTGACCTGGGTCTTGCCGCTGCTACAGCATGGAAATCAGTGGTGTTAAGGTAGTTATGGGCGAGTTTTAGGGCATCTCTTCTGGACTGTAAAGTTCTCCTCAATGCTGTGAAACAGCTGAAGGTCTGTAGAGAATCCAGCTCTTCATTCATTACTGCAGAATAGAAAAACGGCTGCTCTTAACTGCCTTTTTTACTACATAAAATATTGACATTCCTCACCCTATGGTAAAGGGGCATCATAACTAGGAAACTGTTCTTTTTAACTGCTTGGTGAAAAGGTTTTTCAAGAGGGGAAGCTCAAAAAAAATCTGAGCTTACTTATTATTAAAGTTCCCCAGCAGACAAATGATTTCAGACCTAAAATGGGAACGTGCATGCTAATGTGGCACAAATTAACATTCTCTTCTGATTCTTACTACCATCAACAACAGCATACAGACTGTAGAAGGCCAACAAGTGTATTACATTCTTTAACTGCTGAAGACTTTTCCATCCTATCATTATACCATCATATAAAAAAAAATTTAAAAAAAACAGATAAATTTATCAACTTTTGTCCATGTAAAATAGGTGCACAGCAAGTGATTATCGGAGGGGGGGGCATCCAACAGGAGTCAGGAGGGTAGGAGGTGCAGATGAAACTGTAAAACTTGTTCTTCACCCAGGAGGTTCACTTTTCCCACATCTTCTGCCTTGGGTGTAATACTTACTCAGCACAGTAGTGTGGTGCCTCCGAACAGCTCCATACACAGGGGGCTGACACTTGTGTCAAATGGCCAAAAATAATGTAAAAAAAAAAAAAAAAAAAAAAAATACAGAAAACCAGAAGATGTTATGAACTGATTAAAAAAAAAATATTTGCCATGTGATCAAACTAGAGTAACAAGATAACAAGATTAGGAAAATTCCAGAATGACTTGACATTTTCAAGTCCTGCTGACGCAAACCCCCCCCCCCCACACACACAAAAAAAAAAAAAAAAAAAAAAAAAAAACTCGTAGACAGCAGCACTCTCTCTCAGTATCTGGGCAATCATCTGTCCAACAGCCATCTGAGCTTCCCACCTCAAACCCCAAGCAGAACTGTGCAGTCAGCGCTGCCATGAATACTGCATCCTTGATAAAGAGCTTCATCCTTGGATTGAGGTTCATGAGGACCAATGCTGGCAAACACAGCTAGGGGGCTGCAGAACTGACACGGCAGGGATATATCATTTGAGAAGTCAGGGCTTAACGCTTAGGCAAGACAGAAAAAATACCCTCCTAAATAAGCAGACTAAAAGAACCACACTGTCCACTCAACCCACAGTCACCATCAGCAGTATTCACTTTACACATCTGATAACAAACATACAGCTGTCAACAAGTAAAGCAGAAACAGGCAAACTAACCCCCATCTCCCCATTTCAGCATGCATGAACACATGTACTGGGGAAACTTACAGCGAAGCCTCGTCTGTTCAGAACCACGCCTGGTGGTGAAAAGTCGGGCCCCAAAATCTAATGTGCTTCAGGAATAACAAGACCAAGCCCAAAGTGATGAAGTAGGTTAAAACAATTCAAAGCATGGGACTTCTTAAAAATTCAGGCCACAATGCCTGGCTTGTAACTAAAAAAAAAAACAATTTGTCACCTCATCACCAGAAACTGCACCAGTCCCTCAAAAAATAGGGGAAACAGCTGAGGAACCCCCAAATTTCTGGAGATAAGTAATAAATGTGTCCCCATGTCCCTCTCAAATCACCGGTATCTGTCACACCTTTAAAAAAGCACCTCTTCATGTCTGAGCTGAGTGGCTGCTGCCACTAACAACAGACACTGTGGGTTACAACAAACCATCCAGGATGCGTGAGGTGCTTCCCTACCAACCACCAGACAAAAATCCTGCTCTTGTTGGAGACCAGAAAGAACCACATGGGGGCAATGACTCACAAGGACTCAGCTGGGGGGGCATGACAATGACACCTCAAAAGACCTTGGAGCAGAATGCAAATGCTAATCCAATGGTACATCTCACACGTCTGCATGTAGTGCCCCCTACAGGAAGAAGAGTAAAAATGACTTCAACACGAAAGGGGGACCAAGTGTAGGAAGTCGCAGCACGCACGCACGCACGCACACACGCACACACACACACACAGCAGTAATTGTGAAATAAAGTGCAACGACATAGAAATGAAAAGTTCTCCAAAAGCAGTCATAAACATTTTTTCTACTTTATTTCCCAAAGTGAGGTTGCATTTGAAATGCAAGGCCAGTCTTAGTTTTTCTCTACGCACTTAAAATGTTCTCATGGCAAACTGTTGACTTCCGCTGCAAAGGTACTCAATTTGCCAAAAATGAACAGGGTACCTTTGGTTATTGAAGTAATGGAAGGTGTTGAACTAAAAAGATAAGAGGGTCTCTGTCATACTCTGCAGGAGACAAACTGGGATTCAGATGGTGCAGCCTGGCAGCACTGGGTCCAGGGTTTGCTTGACTTTTCACAAGGACAAGTGATGGGACAACCTGCTAACTCAGCCCCAAGGACCAATCTCTGCACTTCACTTAGAAGAACTGGGGTACCATCAACATACATTTTAAAACAACTTTCAATTTAACTTTATTTAACACAGTGTCTTTTCCCAAGGAAAAGTTAAATAAAATCAACCCTGAATGTGGAGAAACTAAGCTCCCAAAATAATTTCTTCACACACGTGATCAAGGGAAAACTCATCTCTCGGTATCTACAGTCAGAAGCTGGGAACCATTTTGCCACCTTTCGTTCGCCAGCAGCAAATACCACCACCTGTGATCTGAACCACCAACCATCCACAGCCACTCCAACAGGCTTTCAAAAATATATGCTCTTCTATATAGAGTTTCTCTGCATGAAGCTTATATGAAACAATGTGTGGGAACGAGCGTCTGCGTAACTCTGCGTTTCACAGAACTGGCAGCAGGATTCCCATTTCAAAGGAACAGAGCACCATTCTAGAAAGTTCTCTTCACACAGAAGGGAAGGCATGCACACAGAGCCTGCATCCCTGTATAAACATCATTATGTGGTAAAATACACCTTCCGTTTCAATAAAAGGAGGGTTCAGGAGAAATGCAAGAAAAATAGATTTGTAAAGTATCCACTTCTGCCGCCATTTTCCCCCTCACTTTGCACACTAATTTTAGTGCTCACGTTTTTTTGTTCTTAGAAAAGTCCGAGGAGGTCTGTCTCACTGTCTTTTTGACAGATGGGTTTGATGCACAGCCGGTCCGCGCAGCTGAAGTGGCCAATCACGTGGAGCCACCATGTGCCACATACAAATGGAGCTGGTCACAGGTACGACCCTGCCCACATAAGGCAGAGTCAGACGGGGCAGCTGCACGAACCTCACACATAAGGGTGAGCGTTCTGGTCAACAACAGCTTTTAATACATCCTTCACCTCTTCATTACTCGCTTTTCAGTTTTCCTTTTAAACTTGTGATGTTTGTCATATGGTGACAATCCACGTGTCTATATTCAGTCCATGTCGAGAAGCTCATTTCCCACACCTAAATGGGGCAGACAGGGGTTTAGCGTGCTGCTAGCGGAGCCACAGCTTCAGCCGCAGTGCGTCCACCCCATTCAAATAGTAGCGGAACAGCCGCTTGTCCCTCACAAAACCTAGGTTCTCATACAGCTTCAGGGCTGATTTATTGGTGATCTCTGTCTCCAGCACCACCTGGGGAGATGCAGCCAGAAAAAAGGAAAATCAGGTGTTAGTTATCCATGCCAAGTCCAAACACACACCTATTCTCCACCATGCCCTCTGCATCTAGCAGCTCTGGTGTAAGGGGGAGGGGAGGGGGGAGTTAACGTGATGCCATCACCTACCTCATCACAGTCCCCATCTACCATGGCATAGATTGCCTTCTTCACTAGATTAGTACCTGACAAAAGGAAACAGCCATCATTTTATAATCCAAACAGATAAGCATCTTTCATTTCGGACACCTCTATCAGCTACCTCACTTGTCACACATGGGGAACAGAGGGGTACAGTGGTAGAGTCACACTTGAAACTCTTACCAATTCCTTTCCTGCGAAATCTGGAGTCCACAGCAAGCATGGCGATGTAGCCTCGGCGAAACATCTTCTTGTGCACGTCCAGCTTGCACACGATAGCCCCCACACACTCCTGCTGCACCATTGCCTGCACAGATTGAGCCCAGGTCTCAGTTATACCCTCACATACAAGCACAAGAGGAACACAGTCTTCAGGCAGGAGTAGAGTGAGTTCTGGAATTGAAGACTTCCAGAGAGGAAAATAATGAGAGCCACATGAACTGTCCATGACATACCCTTTATCAGTCTCTATACCCAAAGCAGACATTAATCTGAGTAAGATAACTGTGTAGTAAGATCTCAGCATACATGTGATCATTATCGTGATCTCTGATGGTGACACCATGATGAGCTGAGACAGAAAAGGTAGAGGATTTCAGCAAAGGACCAGAACAGAAATGTGTGGTCAGCAGCCACACCACTTCAAGTGTGGCTTCCTTCCCATCATTGCTACACCTCAAACTATTTCCTCAGACCACAAACCAGGTATCGACCATAAAAGGCTATGACTAGTTACAGCACTCCATACTAGCGGCAGTGACTCCATGATAGGCAGCAAGACCTGCATTGCTCTTGCCCTGAAAAACTACACAGTGGTGTGTCAGTCCCTCAGACTGATCTCGCCCTGACAAAAATAAATACATGCCAGGGAATCAGGTCACAGCCCTATGTTGGTTGCGTTTACACTCATTCAGCAGTAATGTCCACGCTGTTGGGCCAATGACCAGAGGTCTGATGCAGCAAAGTGGAGCAGCACACTGACAACAGGGTCTGAGAGGTTAGAATACAACATAATAGGTTCATTTCATTGCTAATAAAGGGTGAATGTCACCTGTGAGTGGGACAATTGTGGAATCAGTACTGTAGCAACACAGAGCAGTGGACAGTGTTGGTTGACTTGAGTCATGGCACTCAAAAGGACCGAAGTGACAGCGTGTAACAGAGCCAGTAAGAAGCAGCGAACAGCGTCACGGTGGACAGCGGGGATCCCTCGGTGTTCTACGTACCAGGAAGCAGAGCTGCGGCCAGTTGTGGATGAAGTAGCGATACGTATAGATGGAGTAGGGCTCCGACAGGTCCTTCGTGATCAGCCTCATAATGTCCGGCATTTGCAGCTCCGACTCGTACCGCACATAGCGGATGTGATCCCCGGGCTCCATGATGCTGTTTAGCTGCAGTCTCTCCATCGCAGTCTTCACCTCCGTCTCCGCCGCATCTACAGCGGCTGCCGCCTCCACTCGAGGGTGCTGCGCCCCGGGGCCTACTGCGTGCTCCAGCGCCTCATCCGCGTCGCTCCTCGGCTGACGGCCCTCAGTCCGGCTCAAATTGCTTTTCGCGTCGCCGCCGAGCTCCTCGTGCGGGTGGATGTGGTTCGAACACGGGCCGTCCTCCGACGCTGGGACACATCCGTCCCCTGGCGGAGCTCTCCGACCCTCCGCGGTTCTGTGTACCGGGTGGTGGAGGTGACTGAGGCCGCAGCCACGACGGGGGCCGGACAGAGGGCCGTCCTCGGCAGAGTTCACCAAGCCGTTGAGCTGCTGCTGGCTCTGGTGGGAGAAAGGCGTGGTGGACGGATGGCAGCACACATGGTTCAGCGCTGTGCCCTCAGCGCCCGTCCCGGGGGAGTGGAGTTGTCCTCGCCCGCAGCCTCGCTCTTCGGCCCCCGCGGGCAAAGCGCACCCGGCCCCAGGGAAGGAAGTACTCTCAGCCGGGGATGCGGGCAGCGCACTAGGCCCAAGCGGCACTTCAGCCATTCCACTTCATTCAGGGAAAAGGGGGCGAAAAAGAACGGGAGCCGGGATGTCCTCAAAGGGACGGGCGCTCGAATTCGGCCGCGCACCGGCGTTACGACCACCAGACACCGGGGTCTCAATCGCGTCTCTCCTCTGCTGCTCGGCCGACAAACGGACTCTTCTCCTCACTGCCGGAAAGCGCAGACGCCTGTGTGCGAGAGGGAGGGACAGGTGCTTTACGACACTCCAAGGAACGAGAGACTCTTTACGACGTTTAAGAGAAGGGGGGCCGCTTTACGATAGTCTCGGCGCAGACTCCGCCCCCAGTGAGTGAGTCGCCGACGGCAGATGACGTCATCACGACATCTGTCGTGAATGCTAAAGTTTAGAAGTAACTGTTGACGCAAATGAACGTTAATTTACTTAATACCTTCAAATTGATTTAATCAAACGTATTTCAAAAATAGCTTTAATCACACACCGAAATCCTTCAAGTTCTTCCATAGTATTTACAGTACATTAAATAAGTAAGAAAAAGTGAAATTTTCTTGTTTAGACTGTATTAAACTATAACGAGGCATATACATTATAGTTTCCAGTAATCCAAAATGTCAGCCATATGTAGAGGCTATGAAGGTGTTTTTCCAGTCACAAAACCCACTCATCCTTGTTCATGTATCTTAGTTACTTGTTTTTAATGGTGTAAAAGAGACATCCTATAATAGTAATCAAGTGCTATGAGTCACACATTTCCAGATCACAATGCTAGATCTGTGCTAGAATATTTCAAGGCAAGGTGGACAAGGAGTTTCAGTTAACACATTTAGGGTAACCTGTGCACATAATGCACAAAGTGAACGTTGTAGAAATCTGGACACGAGACAACCAAAAGGACAGGAAACAGTAAAACTATTCCTGAAGAAGTACCAATGGGGCGTTCTGGCCCACCCTGATATGTTCAGGGATGCTCAGTGGGGTCAGGGGTTGGTTGCATGTTTTCTCATGCTGTCCTACCATCAGTTTGTCTTCACTAATAATGTCTTTTATTCTGCCTTTCAGGTTAAAATCACCTCCAAGAATGAGGAAAATGAGCCATGTCCCAAGGCTTTAACAAGATTTTGGTGGGAAGACATATGAATTCTCAAGTGTAAATAGTGATTAAATGCTCTGCACAAAGTTTGTCACATAAATTATGGGGAACAATGATCAGTCAGCTACCTGCAAAATTAGCTACTATGGGGCCTTATTTACAGGTAATGTTACCCTGTGCCATTTCCAATTCAGACCTGTTCCCCTCAGTTTGTCCCCTGAGCTGAACGACATTCCCAGTAAGAGAGTGTTGGCTCCATTACTGCACTTGCCTCTTTCCAACAAGGGATCCGCCATGGACCAGGTATGCCTTCACCTTAGATGTATGGCATTTCTCCTGAATTAATTCCCTTCCTTTTTCACTGCACACCTGACTGATAAATATTGATCAATTGATTGGTAAATGTTTTTCAGGGAGATGCAACCTGCTCATGTATGCACTGTTGTATTTGTGTGCATGACTTCCCATAACCCAGTGTAATTTCCTGTTTCCCTCTACAGATGTGACACCACTGCCTGAACAGGAGCTCCCCATCCAGAGCAAATGAAATTAGCTTTTCACGTCTGTTACAGGTCATTGAAAGTAAGCTTGCATTAACAGACATCCTGAAGCCAAATAAAAAGCAGCCCATTGAAACAAGTTTATTTCATTAACAATGAAGCATCTGCTGCCCAGAGACCACACTGTGGCTGTATGGATTCCAAAAGCCAGTGTGCCCATACATTGATTCAATAGCACTGCTGCTACAGAAAGGTTCATTTTTCCAGCCCAGTTCACACACACGGACACACTACTCATTAAAGCCAGACACAAAAAGCAGAGGGAAAGAGAAGAATGCTGTCTGCCATCCTGAGCTCACACATAAAGGGAAGTGATGGGTGCCGTGTGAGCAACTGGTTCCAATTGATGGAAGATTGGTCATGGTTAGCGTTCAGGATGAAAATCCACGTGAGAATTCTGTGTCTCTATCAGCAAGGGGGCCGGAGAGGCAAAAGCCGGACAATGGCTGTCTCATTGAAGACGGTTTGCTGCAAAACCCAGAAGTCATTCTTTAATCCTGGAAGCGCAATCAGTTCTTGTGCTACCACAGGCTTGCGGTATGAAACTCTTTATTTTGCATTATATTGCTTAGTTATGTCTTTAGCAAATGTGACTTGGCGTAGCTTGTAATTCAATCCATTCTCCCATTTATACAGGAACTACTTTTCAGGAGATGCAAAAAGGTAAAACAGCAGGGCCCTTTTTGTCACCTAAGGAGTTGAACCTTGAACCTTTGAATCACATCTCTTAATTTTAAACCATGGTACATTTGCTGGCTGTCTATCCAATCTGAACATTGTCAATGTAAAACGACTGCGCCTGGGTGGTAAAATGAGTCAGACACCAAGTATTGGCCTCTCAGACATGAGGGGCTGTCAGTCACGATTAAGTGTTGCTGTCTATCACAGAAGACTGCATAAAAGCACAAGGCAGAGGGAATCATGGGACGAAGGAAGGTATAGAAGCATGCAGACAGACATAGAAACAAGCAAGATTTTGTCGCCTCACCGCCCCCGTTTCAGATGGAAGGCACCAATTCCCTGTGGTGGGGGGGGTCTGAGGGTCGCCTGGGGCAAACTGGGGGGTGCACAGGGGATTATCTGAAAGGTCAAAGGCCACCCAGATCTGGAAGGAATTCCCAGCCTAAAGACATACATGACCCCCAACATCCAAGATGCATCCTTCCCATGTACCCCTAAGGGCATGGCATCACTCAACTCTCAGTCTTACACCAAGTGAATCCAATAGCTACCGGAGCAAACTAACCTTGAAAGAGGACAAAACCGAAAAACAAGGTTTATGAAATTAATTCAAGTATTTTCCTTTCTCATTTGGAAACACACAATTTCCTGTAGAGCACCTTAGTTCTAAAGACAGATCCTGACCTTCGTTCAGATTGACCAATATAATTGCATGTCAAGAGTCAGTGGCTTCTACTAATGTTAGTTTGACACATGTTCATGGAAAGAGGCCCAGAACTCAATTTTGAACTTCCCCACCTCCCAGAAAAAGCTCCCCCCACCAGCACTCATGTCATTCTACACATCTGCTGCTTCAATTAGCCATTCATCTGCCCAGCAAGGGGACCCTCAATCCTGACTGAAAGCCCCTGCACAGTAACTGGGTCTGGAGAGGCTGTGTGCCTTAAGGGGCTTGCAGGCTGTTCTCTGCTGCTGGGCAAGTGAGGGGGGTCCTGCCAGTTACCCATACAGAGCCTTTGTGGCAATGACAGGGCCCCGATCAACTTGTCTACTAGAGCAGCCCAAGACCTTGGCCGGTTGCCCCCACTCCAGCCAGCGCAAGAGGTCCCGGCTGCTAATTATCTGGCTGATGGAGAGCTGTTGAAGTGGGGCCCTGAGAACTGCAGATGTAGGACAAGGGAACTCTTTGCAGGTCTAAATTTGGTGAATAGTCAGCATCACAACCAAAGTTGTTCCTCTGTCAAGACATATGGCCAACATCCAACACAAACTTTAATTCCTTATTTAAAAAAGATTAGCCCAGTACTGCATATTGATACACAAACAAACATTCAGCATAATGGAGTGTACACACCTCAATGACTTTTGCCTTTTGCATTTTTTTTTAAAGTAATTCCTGAGATGACATTTAACTAACCCCAGAATCCAGAGTGAGCAATCCATCAGTAACACAGGGAGAAAAAAATCTGTTGCCATAATCCATCTGTGGTGCAGTTGATTCCAAAGAACAATTAGAAACTAATTAAGGCCATTGTGAAATACTGCCTTGCAGTCTAATGAAATACAGACTATATTTGCCAGTTTGGTAAAAGCAGAAGCACTTGCATGATGACCAGAAAAGCAATGGGGCATGAAAATATCATTTTCGATAGCATTATGAACAGAACCAAGTAGAAAAAATAGGAATGCAGGAAAGCAAGAAAAATATTAAGTTATTCCACAGCTATATGAGATGACCTTCCTTCCTTGCATTATTCAGTCCTCCATACAGCAGGGGGAGCTGCTTCTGCCATGCTGCTGCTGCTGTTCCCTACAGCACCATCAGCCCAGAGGAGACAGGGGCTTCGCCAGTGGAGGTCCAGATGTAGTACTCGGAAGACACCAGTTCACGGGCTGCATGGACAAATGCATTATAATTTTAGCAGGGAATCACAGAGATGCAATTAATACTCCCATAAGGTGACTTTCATACAATAATCTTATTTTTGCAACGCCACATAGTCTGTAGATGTGGTACCAATGAACTTTGACATATTCAGTTGCAAAAAAATTATCCAAACAACGCTTTGCAAAAATTAAGAATATACAAAGATTTCATTATAAAATACATTTTAGGCAGCATTCACATCTCTTATTTTTGCAAGTTTAAGTCAGAATTAATTTCTTCACGAAAGAAAAGTGGTCCAAGCAGATATGACATTTCAACTATACTGTGAACTAGTCGTGTGAACTTCTTTGCACCTCCATGTGGTGCTCTACTGCAGTAGTTCAGATGTGATGCATGCTTGTTAAGTGTGTTTGGTCCTGTTTTGCTAGTCCAACCCAAGAAGGATTTCGGATTAAATAGTACAAATTCTATGCCAAAACTTCTCTCCCTTCACAAAATGCCCCCCTCTCTGCATGAGATGTTCCTAAGACCCTCCTGCAGCTGAACCTATCCTTCAAAGTCCATCTAGTGATTAGCTAAAAATAAATGGACCCAAACAATTTCCTAAAAGTTAAAACAGCCTAAAAGACCATATAAACTTCAGGGATGCTATGGTCCTTGTGAAAATCAAGTCATGTCTCAACATTTGCCAAGGGAACTCACAAGTGGTGATGCGAGGTTTTGCTGAGGAGTAAACTTGCACAGAGTGCTGGTCCACACAGCAACCAGACAGGGTCAGGTCTGGTATGCGGAAATACAGCTGCAGGACAGATCAAAATGGTCCTTAAAGACATGCGGCTGAAGAAAATGCAATAAACGCCACTTTACATGCCATAGTATGTATGTATGTATTTATAAATAAATAAATAAATAAATAACAGACAGCGATCAAAGTGACCCAAAACATAGAGCACTAAGTTAATACACAGAGGAAAAACATGAGTAATGGAACAGAATACCAAAAAAAGTCACACTCAACAGATGTAAGATCACTGAAAACACGATTCTAAAAATATTTCTGCCTTTGAAGTACAACCTATTCCTTACATTTCTAGAAATTAGCTATATATGGAAAAACAGCACTATTTTGTTAGGAAAGGTATAATGCCAGGTTTCATTATGTCTACTTCAACAAACTGTATGATACTCACTTTAATGTAGGACGTTAACCCTGTACAAAGAGGGTCACTTGGTCCTGATGAGGACTCAGAGAAATTCACAGTGCCACCTAGCGTGACCTCTCGAGATTTGGGAAACTTCTGACCTAGAGCATCGAGAAGAAGTCACTCAGGTAAGGAGGTCTTTATGCGGGTAATTGTAGTTTGGTTAAAATCCTGCAGGAACCCAGTATGACAACAGAGGAAGAAGATCACATACCTAGTAGCCAGACCAATAGGCTCTTTTCTCTGGACACCTCCAGCTGCCCTGAGCTCACCTTCACATCCACATTATTCATCTGCCCCCTGCAGAGGAAATATTAAGCAGGTGAATACTGTAGCACAGTATAGACAAACCCATGTGTTCTTCTGTTCCAGAAGCACATGAATTAAACATCCATATGAACATTCACCATCGTGTTCAGGATATAGATTATTCTAGCCCTTAACACACAGGGTCACTAAACACAGCTGTCAATTATATATGAATTGCTGAATGGCTGGAAGACAGCAAACCCTTTGTCTAAGAGTGACAACAGAATCTAGCACAAATGAGCTTTACCTGTTGAAAATGGGCAGATGCGCCTCACAGTACTCAAAGCTGTTGCGAACACTCTCGTGCAGCTTTAGGGTCACAGTCAGCCTGAGCTGGTTCTCCTCTTCCTTTAGCTGGTAGGAGCCCAGAATGGGTGGCACAGGGACCTGCATGCAGGCAGTGACACATAGGTGTAAACCTGCTGACTCCTGTCGATGAAGCCCAATGTTTGTAAAATATACAGGTCCAACAGTGAGCAAAGAAATAATATAGCTGTTACTAATTTTGGCAGAAGAGAAGGACACCAAGGTGCTTCTAAAGAAAACTCTTCTTTATACTGCCTGTATAAACATGAATACAGGGTGGCAGAGGTAAAAGTAAAGAAAAATTAAACACATAGTATAATCTGTTCCTCCAATGAGAACTTAGAAATGACTCATACTTTTAGTGCGGTTACCCATCTAAAACCTAAGGCAGTAATGAGTAGTGGACAGAAGTGTAACACAGGAATTTGGGTTCAGGTTAGTTCTGGGAGGTTTCGGACTGCAGCTGCAAGAAAGGAGTTAAGCCAGTTTGACCTTCATAGGCAAACGGCACCTAACCAAATCACATTTCACAATGAGATGTTTTTATTTGGCAATTTAACATTTCCATCAACATATCTGATCATGCTTCTTCTTTAAAAGGAAGTCATTTGTATTTTATTTAGCTGTGAAACAGATGCCATTTTTCAAAAGGTTAGAAAACGTATTTAAGTTAATTTACTCCTACACTTGGGTCTCTACAGTTATGAACTAAAATATTAAAAATGCATGATTTTTCATCAAAGATAATGGGTGAATCAGCGAAACTGCACGAAGGATTCTGTACAAAAGAACAAATAAGATGAACCTTTAATGGACAATTCTTGTTCTATTAGCCATGGCCAGATATGGGCCTTTGGGCTTTCACGCTTACATGCCTGGGATGTATAGCTGCAGAGTCGGAAGGGCTCCAGCGGTGGGGAGAAGGGGAACTTGTAGGGGCCTGAGAAGGAGGAGCCATCACCACTGTCCACACTGCTGGCTGTCAGAATGCTGGAGTCCAGAGAGGTTACACATGGATGTACCAGAATGTCCTGCAGTGGAGAGCCGTTGGGTGGCAGGGTGAGGGTCACCATGACACTAGGGAGGACCCCCTCCACTTCACACTGAGGCCACAAGACACAGGAATGAACAAAGAAGAAAGGGAACCAGTGTCAAGTGTAACAGTAGCTCTTACAAACTTGAAATGCACATGAAATTATGAAAGTTGATGTATTAAAAATGTATAGCATTGACTGTTCTCCAAAAAAAAAAAAAAAAAAAAAAAAAAAAAAAAACTTTTCCAAGCACATATACAAAGATAAAATCCATAAATTATTCATAGGACTGAAGGTTATTGATTATTTTGAGCTTCTCCTTAGTAGTTAAAAACATCCTTGCTTTATGAAGATGTACCAAGTAAAAGGCAGAGCGCTGAAAAGCACCTGTAGGCAGACCCACCTTGCAGGTCACCGTGCCAAACACGTCCCACACATCCTGCTTGCTGGGTTTTCCGTACTGCATGGAGCGCACGGTCTCGCTCAGAGCCACATTCACGAGCGCCCGTCCCCGGTGCAGCCCCAGCTTCCAGGCTGGCTGTTTCTGGGAGCCCGGAGGGCTGGGCGCTGCCATCATTCCCACCTGTGGGGTGTCTAAAGGGGTGCCAAAGGGACAGATCTGCAGCAGGATGGAGGGTAGGAGGGCCAATTTGGAAGCCAGCATCTCACCCTCTTGCTTGCCTCCAGCACCACACAGGAAACTCTGCAGACCTGCCAGTAGGGACAAGCCCTGGGACACAGAGCCCAAGCTGGAGAGAGGGGGACGAGGATCCAGGGGTGCCTCCACCAGGACAAGACAAGCCAGAATTAGTCCCCCCTGAACCACAGCTAGCACTGGCCACAGGACACCCCCATCTCGACCTTCAAAGTGCAATTCCAAGGCTGGAGAGCGCTGGGGATGGGCGCAGTCATCTCGGGACAGAACGAAGGGCCTGTCTGGGTCGGTGAGGCCCAACTCAGTGAGCAGGGGCTGCAGTATCGCGTGGTCATCTGGAACAGCCACATACTGCGGTCCGGATAACACCTTGGCCCTGCGCTCCACTGTGGGGAATCGCCTGTTGAGAAATACAAGTGCAATGCAAAGTTAACTTCAGAGTCAACACAACACTTTGGCTAAACACAAAGGCATTTTTTACAGAGGTTCTCAGCAGACTGATACAGAGCTGAACAGCATATAAAAGCACTACAGTGGCAGGAACAGTGACAACATTCGGCTGAAATGGACAATTAAACTAGCTGGCAGCTTATGAAAGGAAAACAAAAGGCTACCAGGAATAATAAACCGAACAAAAACAAAGCCTGGGCCCGAGTGGACACGTCTGGTGCTAAAAGACTAGCAGGCAGCACAGAGCGACGACGTACACAGACGATCCGGTTCGTCACCTTGAGAAACACACGGTGCCGCGGTCCCCTCGCTCGTGGGCGATGATCCACAGGGCCCGGACACTCATCTCGCCTCATACGGCGAGCGGGCAGCACTTCTCAAGCCGACAGCACCGGCCGGAGAGTTGGCGTTAACAGACGCAACGCCGCCCACTCGCCATGAGCGCTGCAAGTGGCATCGGCTGCAGACGCTGGGCGGATGAGGCCGGTGCACAGCGCACGCTGCACTCCTTCCTTACAGCCTCCTTTGCACGGGCTCAGTCTGTTTTCTCCTCACCGCCGCCGTTAAATGGAACGAACTGAACCGGGCCGAACCGTCCGGTTTCAACACACAACAGAGAAGGGCAACGACTTCCTGGCCACAGACTGGCGCACGCGCGGACCGACCGCCTCGGCGCGTGACCTGCAGTTTGTCAATAACAGAAGTGTACGCGCACATCAATATTGCCACTTTCGTCCCAATGTTACCGTATTGGAGTAGAATAATATACTTAGGCTTCACAATATGTAAAGAGTAAGGAAACAAGACGTGCAGTCGAAATATTAAATGTGTAAATGGTTTGTTTTTGTATTTATTTGACTATTATTTATGGTATACATGTTTTTATGCAGCGTTATACTTTACCGTTGTAATTAGGAATATTTGTTTCGTGTTTAAAGACATTTATTTATTGTGAAACTGTAATTATATTTAAATTATTCCCGACATGTGACCGTAATCGAATCAGAAAACGGGAAAATAAAATTCGAACACTCATTTTTTTAATCAAAGTAATTCCTAACTATGAATCATCTGTAGAATGATACAAGCCAGACTTCTACAAAATTAAATATTTGCTGCGTACTAACCAAAATATTGTATGTCGCCACAGATAAAGTAATAAAATCAAAAATAACAAACGTGGTTTATACAAAATAAACCCGGCAACACACTTGTCCCTTCCCATGTGGGCGGGGCTTGTTGTTTCCATTTCCGGTCCGGACATGGCAGCTCGGTCCAGGAAGCAGGGGTTCCGTCCGGAGTGCTGACCCACAGAGGGTAGTTTATAGCGCAGAACCGAGCGGGACCTGCCGTGCGCCCAGTCAGCGCGGCTCGCTAAGCGCCACGACCGGACAGCAGTCATTTGGAGGCAGACGATGGCGACGACAGCGCAGCTGTTCGAGGTAGGAGCCGCAGAAGTACACACACCTTTGTACCGGTCAGGGATAGCTAACTAGCTAGCTGGCTAACGGGTAGCATTAGCTGCTGCCCGTGCAGGGTTTTTATTATAGACAGCTGCCTGTCCGTCGGTCCGTCAGTGTTTTGTTAGGCGCCGTAGAACGGATTCGGTGGCATTTATAACATAATGTGAGTCCAGCAGTAGACAGAGCCAAAAGCTGGGCGGCTAGCTGGCCTCCGCTGACAGGCGTAATGACAGTGACACAGTGTAAGTGGGACGGTAAGACTGAGGCAAGGACAAAAACCAGGCACGTTCAGATTCCAGTATCCTCTGTAATCTGTCGAGTGCAATGAATAACATGTGTGAATTCATACTTACTCATAAATATTTTCGTGGCGTGGGTATAGCCATGGCGATATATGGGACAGCAACACTGAAGCTGTGTGTTTGGTTGCGTGTCACTCGTGCAGTCACCTGTTTACACCCACAGGAACCTTTTGATGCTGACGAGTACATCGAGAGGCTTGCCTGGAGGACCCCTGGAGGGGGGTCTAAAGGGGGACCTGAAGCTTTTGACCCCAAAAGGTAAAGCTGTCGTAGCTTCTGTTTGTCAGCTCACCAAATAAGTGGTGTGTTACTGAATTAAGAGTGACTGCTGCTCCATGGAGTGTGTGGATTGTGGCCAGTGGAGCCCTGTATGGCTATTTGACTAGGCCGACTAGATCCTTGAGGCTGTACTGCTGACGTGTTGTGTGCTTTCAGCATCTGCCAGTGTATTTGCACAGCCTGTACAGTGCATGACAACCTTATCTGAAATACAGCATTATCATGACAGTCTCATGCATCCCAGGGGCCCCTGAGGGTCTATGTTAGGCACCCCCAGATAACCCAGCAAGCCAACAGTATGGTACCATCTGCTTTGCAATGGCCAGTCTTTGGACACATCTAAGCAGTGCATGACCGGAGCCCATCTTCTAAAGCAGAGAAGCACTGAGTCAAGACTTAGTGAGTGAATGTGTGTCGGAGAAGCAAGCACACCTTAAGCTGTGGTAGCCAGTGCAGAGGCACTTACTGAAGAGATTATGCAGTCATCACTTTATGATGTTTTATGCTCCCCTCTACCTGTACAAGCCAGTGCTGACTGGGGAAATTTCATATAAGACTTATAGTGCAGCTGACCAAGCTCTGCATATGTGGATGTCATAAATCTGCAGACCTACAGATGAACTACAATAAAATGTTTATATTGTACTGTTGGTGTTAGGTTATTTGGGGGGACTTGAGGCTTTTCTTTCAAAATAGGAATGGAAAGTTAACATTTCTCTCATTTCCTCAAGTTGCTGATTTGTACATTGGTTATGAATCTCTTTTTTGAACTCATCTCAGTTTGTACAGAAGGTTTCTGACTCCAGCACAAACTCCTTTGGGAATTGTAGGCAGGAAACATCGTTAGAACTGGAGTTCCAAGTCTACCCCCCGCTCCTGGTTCCTGTCCAACACTTGGGCACTGGAGCAGAAAGCTTCCTGCAGCACACTAAAGTAGAACAGGAGTGACTCATGTGCCACACCATTCTGCCCCCTGCAGGTTGCTGGAGGAGTTTAAGAATCACATTGAAGAACTGAAGCAGCTGGATGAGCGCATTCAGAGGCGGGTGGAGAAGCTGGAGCAGCAGTGCAACCGGGAAGCAAAAGAGTTTGCACGCAAAGTGCAGGATCTGCAGCGGAGCAATCAGGTCAACGTGAAGCCCATAACTATCTCGCCTTCTCCAGGGTGCTCTCAGACATAAACTTTGTGTTCCAGCACTTCAGGCCTCTTACAAACTCCTGGTTTGCTGCCTAACCACTGTCCTCACTGAGAGACCGCATTTTCATCTTTTCATTTGGTCTTTAACTGTTTTAATTAGTGTTTTGAAATCTTATTTGGTAGTTTCTGTTATGGAGGATGTGCTGAGATCAGTATCTAATTTAAACATGACATACCGGGGGAACTGAATGTTCACGTGGGTAATCATAAAGTAATGTCAGTTATTGTAATGCTATGCCCTTTAAGGTCTGCCTGCATTTTAAATAGTTATATTCTATACATGTGTGTGTCTCTCTCTACAGGTAGCCTTCCAGCATTTTCAGGAGCTGGATGAACATATTAGCTATGTGGCAACAAAAGTGTGTCATCTTGGAGATCAGCTTGAAGGGGTCAACACACCACGACAAAGGGCAGTGGAGGCACAGCACATCATGACGTACTTCAATGAATTCCTTGACGGGGAACTGCGCAGTGATGTCTTTAACAACCCAAACAAGGTCTCTCTGCTATGCAGTGTATATAGATCTGTCCCTGTTCAAATTTTTTGTTACTACAGTGTCTGGTATAATAATGTCACACACATCAGCCCTTGCATCCTAAATGTCTGTGTAAGTTCTGCATTGTACAAACCCTGGTCAAAGGCATCAGGGAAATTCAGAAAAATACACTCAGGCACATATTCCATAATTTATCATCTTGATAGCTGGGCTTCGGCTGCTCCTGCGCTGGGGACTATGGACAAACACACTTGTCAATTGATCAGCCTCAGTGCTAGATGATTTTTAACACATATTTCCCTATCACATGCTCATTCTGCAGTTTTCTATCTTGTCTTTTAAGTTACTAATTTTTAATGCTATTTTTTCCACGTGTGTAAGAGCCCAATGTTCCCACTGGTACCAGTATACACTGTTCTACATACACAACGGGAGTTCAGTTAAGCCACTGACACATTAAAAAAACTCACTGAAATGGTGAGTTACGCTAAAAGTCAAGTGGTAGAAGATGGCACAGTTTTTACATACTTAATGAGTATTTGCTTCCTAAATATGAGAACTGTGAGTTATGTAAATATGCATCTTATGATCATTTAGTGTAGCTTTGGAAAAAAATAGGCATGCATTATACACTTCTGGGGAAGGGGGTCTGTGTCTGTAAATTTTTCTGTATGGGTGTCAGACCCAGCAGTGTGCAAGAGTCTGTCCTGCCCACAGCAAAGCATGGAGTCTAGAGCATAGGATGTCCAGAGGTGTGCTGGAATATCTTCCGAATTTTTTTTTTTTTTTTTTCCCCCCCTGAGCCGAGGAGGGAAGCTATGAGTCAATAGCTGGAGGGAGGCTCTGCTAATCCCCCTGAAAGGGAGGGCTGGCCCGCCAGCACGGAGACAAGTGCTGCTAAACCCTGACTGCAGGGAGACGGCTACATTACTTACATGGGATTTAGCTAATCTTAGCTAGAGGACAGATACTTAGAAAGCCTTGCAGAGCAAAAGGCGGCAGCCACCTCACAGGAGTGGGGTAATGATGTTAGCTGAGGCAGGCGTCTGTGGCAATGGAATGGTTGCGGATGGTGGGCCCGGTCACACGTTTTGGTGGTTCAGGAGGGGGGGCGGGATCGTGGCGGGGCCGTTCAGAAAGATATCCCTTCCTGGACAGATTATTGAAGGAGATTTAGCCTCTTGTGGGATTACATCCCATTCAGAACAGCCGGGCGATAAAAGAGTTGGACACATTGCAGACTCAAGGGGCTGCTGAAGCTCAGGTGAGCAGCATAGGCTGTAATTGGCCGTGTGGTGTACATCCCCGGGTGGTGGAATTACAGCCCCAGGTAGAGCAGTTTCTGGCCATTGCACGAAGGCTCTATCTTCGGGAACTCTCCTCATGGCTCTCTTCTCTGTGCAGATTAAGGAAGCTGCTGACATCATTCAGAAGCTGCACCTCATTGCCCAAGAGCTGCCCTTTGACAGGTGAGTTCTCTGAGGTGGGGTTAAGTGCCTGGTCATGAAGATGGGGCACAGGAGTGTTGGAACCTTTAAAACTTGATACCCATAGGAGATATTTTGATACAACCAGCTGAACTTACAGCAAATTCATTTAACAGGTCTTTAACTTATTGAGATGCTGAGTTTAGGTTGCATCTGATTCACTGACAAGGTCAAGTGTTAAGCAGATGTGACAACTTAGTTACTGTTATTTATTCGTCTTTGCACAGTGAAGTGTCCTTCTCAAGCATGAATTCCTGTTTTTTTTTTGTTTTTTTTTTTTTGTTTGTTTTTGTTCAACAACCATAGCATTTTTTTTTTGTCTTCCTAATAGGTTTGCTGATGTGAAGGCCAAGATCGCCAGTGAGTACGGACTTTGTAAAGATTTCATGTTACTGGGCCGTTGCCTGAAATGATTGTGACATCGTGTCATATTCTGTAATTAGAGCTTCTCTGCTAGCCTGTCTCTGTGTTTCCCCAGGTAAGTATCACGACCTGGAGCGTCAGCTGATCCAGGAGTTCACTGCTGCCCAGCGTCGTGGTGACATCGAACGCATGAGGGAGGTGGCTGCTGTGCTGCTGCACTTCAAGGTGACAGATATAATTTGAGGCACTGCAATAAAATTGACATTTTTACACGTATTTTTTCCTCACTTATTTCTCTAAGGCAACTTTGGGTTGTTGTGATGATTTGACAAGTTTGTTGTTCAGTGTAGTTGGTTAAATTTCTGTTTTTTTGTTCTTGCAGGGCTATGCACATTGTGTAGATGTCTATATTAGACAGTGCCAGGAGGTATGTATCTCAGTCATACCTTTTCTGTTTGGGTATGTCAGTCAGGAGCCTGAATGTGCTCTTTTTTTTTTTGTGCTTCTCTAAGGTTAGTAGCTGTGTAAGTTGTCACAGTCATGCAGTGCTCATGGTCCTCTTCTGTCCCAATGTAAAATCTGTCTCCAGGGGGCATATGGACGGAGCGATGTCTTTGAAGACACTGCTCTTCTGTGCCAGCGGGTCAACAAGCAGGTCGGTGAGGTGTTCTGCAGCCCAGAAACGGTTATGGCCAAACTGATCCAGAGCATCTTTGAGAATAAACTGCAGGTATTGACATCTCCTGTATCTGAGGTTTTTAGAGCAAGTTTTTCTAGACAAAGATTTGCTAACCATGGTGCTGATATCTTTTAGACACATGTGAAAGACAAACTCGAAGAGACCCGTCGATCTGACTCAGAGCAGTACCTCAAGAACCTGTTTGACCTCTATATCAGGTAAGTGTACAGTGCCCTTTGGGTTCTTTTGGCTGAACACATTCAAGCCAACTATGAACCTCTCTCTATTCCCTGCTGTATCTGCAGAACAACATCTCTGGCCACCAAGTTGACAGAGTTCAACCTGGGCTCAGACAAGCATACCTTCCTCTCCAAGCTGATCAAGAACATCTTTTCCTCTTACTTGGAGAGTTACATTGAGGTTGAACGGGAGCACCTGCGTGCCCGGAGTGCCATGATCCTGCAGCGATACTATGACTCCAAGAACCATCAAAAACGCCCGTTGGGCACTGGCAGGTAGCATTTACACTTGAAGAAACTGCGATTAGGTACAGTTTGGAGATTTGGGACCTCTTAGGTAAAAAGTTTAGAGACACTTCACATTAAATTCTAGTATAGCTACAAGAAAAAAGCTAAACTTTTAGGTTTTTTGCAGGAAATGGTCAGTTACTGATTATGTCGGTTGGGAGTATGCACCAAAGTGTTTTAACCTCAGGACTTCTATCTAAGGCAGTCTGACGGTGGTGAATACCAGCGGAGTTCAAATTAGCTGCAATAGCTGTCCAAACACCCATCGAAATCAGTTGCTGTTCATTTGGATTTTCTCCTCCTGTTGCCTGTGGTCGATTACATATAAAGTCAAAGACATCGGTCACTTCAGTTTGCTGTGCTTGTGGGCAAGGTCCTCTTCTTGTTAGGATTTTGTAGTCGGTGATTAAGGGTTATTTGTTGGTTTTTGCACTAACCTCCCAAACACTGATTGCCAAACATTGGTTGCCAAACATTTGCTTGTGAGCTCATCAAACATTTCAGCTGTTGAAGCATTTGATAGTGTGTCTGGCCAAAGGGTGTTTCAGGTCATAAATCAGACCTAATTTATCGTGCACCAACTCGGATGGTCTTGCAGTCTAGCTTAGATCATCTCCCAACATTGTTAGGACTTTGTGAACATTTTTTTACTTTCGCGGTCTGTCTCTTTAGTATCCAGGAGCTGAAGGAGAGGATCCGGCAGCGTACCAACCTGCCCTTGGGCCCAAGCATTGACACTCATGGCGAAACCTTCCTTTCCCAGGAGGTGGTAGTCAATCTTCTTCAGGAGACACGACATGCCTTTGAGCGCTGCCACAGGGTGACTAAACTCTTTGCCATCTAGATTTTTTTTTTTACTCACAGGACTCTTTCCATCACAGTTTCATGATCTACACAGAAAGCATCACCTCAAAAGATGCCCAGATTCTGTGGGGAAGGGAACAAAAAGTTGCCTTTCTGATTCAAAGATGTTTTACCAGATCCAGATTCTTGCTTTGGCTCTCATTGGATCGCTGTTGTTTGCAGTTGTCAGATCCATCGGACCTTCCCAAGAACGCCTATTCCATTTTTCTGCTGATGGTTGAGCACCTGTGTGTTGACCACATCGACTATGCCCTGGAAATCGGCCTCTCGGGTACGCTTGTTGCTTGACTGAGTGTTACCCTTGAATGACTGTTTATCTGTTTCAGCTCTCTTCTGTTAGTCATAAAGAGTCAGTTTCTCACAACATTGTCCATTTGTTTATGTGGTCTTTCTAATAAGCATCTTGATGCAATTTAAAACAGTACAAGGGTGCATCCCTCTTTTTATCATAGCAATGAAAATGTCATTGAATAGTCTGTAGAACAGTTATCTCATGCCATCATTATCTCTCTTTCCTTGGTAGCTATTCCCTCATCCGATGCCAAGAATGCCAACCTTTACTTCCTGGATGTGGTTCAGCAGGCAAATACCATCTTCCACCTCTTTGATAAGCAATTCAATGACCACCTCATGCCACTCATCAGGTGACTGCAAGATCACACCTGTGACCTCATTGCTCTCTCAAAGTTGGTGGTCTCAAATAAGGACGTGGCTTCACTGTTTCCCCTCTGACCTCTGTCCATCTCTTCCTCACATGTAGCTCTTCCCCCATATTGACAGAATGCCTTCACAAGAAGAAGGAGATCATTGAGCAAATGGAGGTGAAGCTGGACACGGGAATTGACAGGTCAGTCAAAGACACCAGCGTTCCGTAGACACAAATGGGTTGTATGTTACTAACGCCTTTTATGAATGCAGACACTGTAACTTTAGTCATATAAACAGCCTTTGATTCGTATACATGATTTGACTGACATTTCTCATACTCTTCCTTGCAGAACTCTGAACTGCATGATTGGCCAGATGAAGCACATCTTGAACACGGAGCAAAAGAAGACAGACTTCAAGCCAGAGGACGAGAACAACGTCATGATCCAGTACACCAACGTAAGTGTTAAGAACAAATGTGACCTACAGCTGAGGTGTGCAAGCCTGCCAAGTCTGGTGATCCCCCATTTACCCCACCCTCCCCTCCTTGCAGGCCTGCTCCAAGGTGTGTGCCTACGTAAGCAAGCAGGTAGAGCGTGTACGCAAGTCAATGGATGGGAAAAATGTGGACACAGTGCTAACAGAGCTGGGTGTGCGTTTCCACCGACTCATCCATGAACACCTGCAGCAATTCAGCTACAGCTCCATGGGCGGGATGCTGGCCATCTGCGATGTTGCAGAATACCGCCGGTGTGCGAAGGACTTCCGAGTAAGGGTTCAGACACATTTCATCTACAAATGTGCTTGATTGATTTATATTTTCTTTAAGTTTCTGTTACCGCCAATAAGTAGTTTACGCTTTGCCTTACCCTGCACAGGTCCCTTTGGTGCTGCAGCTCTTTGATACACTCCATGCCCTGTGTAACCTCCTCGTGGTTGCACCAGACAACCTGAAGCAAGTGTGCTCAGGGGAGCAGCTCACAAACCTGGATCGCAACCTACTGCATGCCTTTGTCCAGCTGAGGGCTGACTACCGCTCCTCGAGACTGGGCCGCCACTTCAGCTAATGCCACACGTGTGTGTCCCTACTGCCAGCAGCAC
This sequence comes from Heterotis niloticus, assembly GCA_018136845.1. Taxonomy (NCBI): domain Eukaryota; kingdom Metazoa; phylum Chordata; class Actinopteri; order Osteoglossiformes; family Osteoglossidae; genus Heterotis; species Heterotis niloticus. The sequence continues at coordinate 22,370,396 of CM030895.1, forward strand.
TATTGCCCAATCGCTTCATCCATCCCGCCAGTAAACTATAACTATCAGCAGCTTTCCGTCCTCTGAACTAGTCAGTTATTGGGCAGCCAGTTCTGGCATTCTAGAGGGATCCTGCATTCCTAGACTTCATACACTCCACACCTCGTTCCATCTCAAGTTTCAGTAGGAACAAGAAACTCTTGGGCTGACGCCGAAAGGCAAAGGAAGGCATGCGGTCACTTGGTGAAGCTGATGGGTGGGACTAAATTGAGGCCTGGCAGTGACAGGGCAGGACAGTATCATGTCTTTATATTGGGTCTTTTCCAGTGAATTGTAAAAAAAAAAAAAAAAACACTAGACAGCTGTTTGTTCTTTTCTGGTTATTTTTAAATGGCCATAGTTGTATAAGACAGGATGTCTGAGCAGTTGAAATGGTAGGAGTTTGTTTTGTTTTTTTTTTTTTATATTGTGCCAAATAATAGTTCTGTGCTACAAAAGAGAAAATGAGGGCTGGTGGGGGGGGGCTGTGGTGAGGTGAGCTTAGTTTAGTTTGCTAGTGCAATACATTTGTGCAATGGGAACAGCTTCCCACTTCTAACATGGACCTGGACTAGCACTGGTATTGGGAAAGTGTGTACCTGCCACACAGGTGTGCTCCGTGCACTGCCCTTTGAGTGGGGACCACAGGTCCGGTCAAAGGCACAAAGGTGTCATGTGATGGGAGTCCTGTGGGCTCCTAGGTAGGGAGGGTACACAAGATCAGCGGAGACTTTCAGCCTCGATCTCAGAGAGGAAGTGTCTAGTACTGCTTACGTGTTTCCTTGGTCTTCCACACCTTGCCATAATGAAATGCTCGACCTGACAGTGGCAGCATACATGTAAGTGTGCAGAAGTGAACACCGACCTGCTCTAACATTCCCAGCGGTTGGGTGGTCACATGTGTCTGCACTCCCCCCATGCTGTTCCCAGCACACAGTTCCTTGCCTCCAGTGATATTTAATAAAGTACTTATATTGTGGTACATATGTTGCTGTTTATTTTCATTCTCAAGACTAAGTGCTCTCACAGGTTCAGCAAGTAGCGCCTCGGCTGTTTGGGTGTGGGCTTGAGTCCGGTTTGGTGTACGTGAAAGCATGTTGTTCTTGTGTGAGTTTGTTTCAGGTTTGCGCACAGTCCTAAAATGTGTTTCAGGTGAATTGGCCACTCTAAATTGCTCACTTAGCTTCACTTCCAATGGAAAGGCTTAACAACTACACACCCTTTACAAATCAAATGCTTTAGAACCTAAAGGAGGAGACAAACTGGCTGGATCTACAGGAGTGGAGGAGACGGGAAAGTTGAGGCCAGGGTTCTACAAGGATCTTAGTGAAGTGGAGCTTGTTTTGTTACTGAGATCTCTTTGACCCCTAGGCTGTCTCCCTTGAAAGCTTCCCCTTGCACTTGTGCATGATGGGCAGGTATCATTGTTTGAGAGGGTGTTGTACCCCCACATGATGCATGGGCATTTTGGGAGAAACCAGGGATGAAGGTGGAAGTGACAAAAGGGTGAACAACTGCACTTGCACTCGGATAAACACTATTTTGCAGGGGCTCCCACTTGGAAAAGGTACATGGAACGTGCCAGAAAATGTTCTAGCTGTGTAAACTGACATTTTTAAACTGCTTTTGATAAAAGCGATACAATAATTCTATGATCATACCTTTGGCTATTAGTCCTATACCTGTGGCTCAAAGGGGGGTGGGTGGGGAGGAAAAAAAAAAAACAATTATCAGAGACTCACCAGTTTCTGAAACGTGTGCAGCTAACAGCCAACCAGAAAGAAAAATATTGAGTTGGATGGAAGCAACAGAGTGTAGTGTTCTGTGGAAAGTACACAGGACGTTGAGCAAAGTCAAACATCGTAATTAATTATGCTAATATTAATATTATTAATGCTTTGGAAATTTTCATTCTCTCATCCCTAATCACAACTGGATAGCTTGTAAAAACTATTTTCTTAGGCCACGGCGCAAACACGGCAGCTTTCCAAACATTTGAGAGCTATTTGTTTATGCAGCGATTAAAGCAGGCTGCGTGCGGTGGGGGAGGGGTTGGTGGGTCCCCGCCGGCACACAGAGCTGGTGGCACAGAGCAGGCGGCTAGCGTGGAAGCTGGGGGGGATTGGCCCCCCGTGGGAGGGGTGCACAGATTGTTTTGGGGTGTGTTTGAGCAGGTGGAGAGGATTAGCAGCACTGTCAACACTGGGGGTGCAGGATAAGGCCTGGCGGTCTCACTCACCGCCGTCCTGCTCTCAGGGTGGGAGCGTCTTCCGTCCATCCCCACACGCACACACGCACCGAAGCACCTCTGGCCCCTGTACTGCAAATGGGTTTGGACATGGGGTAACGTTGGTGATGGGTGACAATGCTATTTTCCTCCTTATTTAGAGGGAAAGAAATGTTGAGAAGGATGATGCTTTAAAAAAAAAAAAAAAAAAAAAAAATTATGTCCATCCCTCAGCGGACATCCATCAACATGCATCCCAAGCTCAGTGGGCAGCAGCTATTAGCTTAGCTTCTCTTCACCAATGTGATTTTTATACTTAAAGGGACAGCAAGTGGTGCAGTAATTAGTGTTGCCACCTAGTGCTCAAAGGACCTGGGTTTGAATCCCCTGTCCCTCTGTAGTACCCTTGAGCAAGGTATTTACCCTGAACTGTTGTGGCCCAGCTGTAAATCAGTGCAAGTCCATGTGGAGGAAAGTGTCTGTTAAATAAATGTAAATATGCAGGTTTACTTAGGTGTAGACTTCAGGATGAAGTCGGTTGGTGGCCAATAGGCCATACTGCATATCAGCAAGCTGTCAGTCTGTTTGTCACCACACCATTGCTGATCATCTCAAGGTCACGTTGAAATGTAGCCCCACAGATTGACAGATGCCACTAATTTTCACTGCTTGCTGTACACTGGTGAAATATTTTGCTTGTTCCACCCCACCCTCCCCCCATTTTGCTCATTTCCCCTTTCTGACCCAGCATGCCCAGTATCTCAAGTGCAGCCCCATCACACCTGCCTGCATTACCACTGCAGAGTGTTATAGCAAAAACCCACCGGCCTGTGATGCGGTATGGCTGTCGCCCGTCCATCATCGCACCCCATGCGGATTTATCCCACTTGCTGCAGTTTAGCAATATTAAAAAGGCAGCTTATTTGTTGTTTCCGTGCATTGTGTTCAAATGAAACGCTGTCAGTGTTTCAGACACTAGCTTGACTGGTGAGCTTAAGCGTCTCTGATCCCTGTACGGCCGCCAAAAAGAAAGCTAAGGATCCTTTATTTGCTGCCGAAAGAGCAAGGAGCCACAGATTTGGCTGCTGAACAGAGACGCCAATAAATAAATAAATGCATCTACGCCTGGTGGAATCAGACTTAAAATATTTGTATATCCTTTATCCAGTGCGGCTAAAAGGAAGCTGGCAGCCTGTACTCCACTGACGGGAGACTTGAGAGGCATTTCATGCATCGTGGGCTCCAAGTGTGGCCTTGTCACAGAGAGGACTCTGTGACCTCTGACCCCTCAATTCCCCGTTGCCCCAGTACCGTTCCTGCCAACCTGTTTGCTCACTGCCATGGAAACGCAGCAGTGATTCTTTAATTAAGTCTCCACATGGAGTCAGGGCTCCCCTCCTGTAAGCGTGCACCCGGGGCTGGGACTCAGACACGTCCACGTCCTTAGTGATGGCTGAATGTTTATTGTTCACTAAGAGCTTAGAAGGGAAAGGGCACCTCTCATTTTTAGGTTCTGGAAATGTCCATTCCTCTCTTATTCGTACGCCAGATTTGTGAAAGCTTTTCAGCACTAGGAATACAAGCAGGGAAGAAAAATGTGCTTTTGACAGCTACATCTGTGCATACTTCATGCATCCAAGAAAATTTTGAGTTGTATGGAAACAGACTATTCTAGGATTTTTATGTATACATTTATTTTTTAAACACGTTAGTTTCAAACTTTTTTTTTTTTTTTTTTACATAACCTCTTAGCGTAGAGAGCAGGTGGGGGGTAGCGCAGTCTATATTCCTGCCCCTGTGTTTACTTGAGGCCATTGTTGTTTACACACCGTTTTACTGATTCATAAGCTGGAGCTTTTCCTCATTCAGGTTGTCTGCCATTGTGTTTTCTCTTGTAGAACCCCTCCCAAGATCTTGGCTTCAGCATCTTCACAGGGAGTGAGTTACTGATATCTGAGCCTGTCTTTCACCATTCCTTTTACTTTTCTGGTCCTACTCGAAAGTGGCCAAGCTGGGAGACTGGAAGAATAGATTCCCACCTGCAGTGCTGCTTAAACTCGTTGCTACTCTGGAACTCTGTGCTCAAACCAACATTAACACCTCCATTCCAGCTGTTTCACCGCGCATCTTCTTTCCGGTCCTATCAGTGACCCCTCTGTGTCCAACTTCTTCACCTCGTGTCGCCGGAGGCACCACGCATTCCCACCTGCTTCTGGACCCACTCTGCCCAGAAGCCTTCCGGTCCTCCAGCATCCCATAACCCCCTCCTCCTGCACCTCCCTCCCCCTGCCTCCCAGAGCCCCGACAATAAAGCTCTGCAGCAGTCAATCCATGTCAACAGCAGCTTTGCTTAATTCCTGCTAAACACATTTAAGCTAAATCTTCCCCTAATGATGTATAATGATTAGTACTTGCTCTTCATTCTGCCAGCGGCTTGTATTAATTGATTTATTTCCTTATTGCCAGAAGTGGCTCAGGTAGGAGTTTGTGCTGAGAAAGTGGATTGGTGGGGGGGGGGACTGTTGAGGAACCCCCTGCCAACACGGCGAAACTAGAGAGGGCAATGAGAAGAGGGTATTTATTGCAGTGTTTGAACTGCCTACTGGAGGACAATTATATTCCCTCAAGTTTGCATGAAGAACATCCCAAAAACTGGAGGGGAATCATTAAAATCGTATTGGGACCCAAGCTGTCATTCGCAGCTCCATACGCATAACATCCCTGAATTCACTCTAGGATTTATTCTGTACCTTTGCATTTTTTGACCTATGGACGTACAATACTGAGGTGGGACTTTAAGCAGAGCACACCCCCCAAACTCATCTGCATAGTATAATCAGAGCCCCCAAACACAGCCTGCAGGCACCGCTCCGGCCAAGGGCCGGGGGGGCACAGCGGCCAGGCCCTCTTCCAGATCAGCTCCTAATGTGCTCCAGATGTTGCCCTGGCCTAGACTTTCTCTGCAGCGCTGCCAAGGCTGCACGGGGCTCAGCATGGGGCCGGGGGCCCGGCCAACCTCGGCGGTGAACAGAGCGGTGGGAGACCGAGCTGCACTGTGCCAGTGTTGCAGGGCATCCTCCCTGTAGCCTGGGGGCCCTTGGGCTGCCATCCACCCACTCCCCCCCCCACCCACCCCATCATGCCCTATAGCAAGACAGGGCTTGCCATCCTCTTCCCAAATGCCAGATGGGAAATGCTCACTATAATAGAGCATATGAACCGAGCCCTAGTAGTTCCAAAATGGAAAGACAACTGGAGGTGGAGACCAGCGTCTTTTCAACACATCCGTCTCGGTTTTTCCTTCCGCCCCCTTTTCCTGCAAGCACGCAGCTGATGCTGTGGCCTGGAGGGGCACCCTGGCCCCGTGCCCACAGCCAGTGGGCAGTTGGTTTTGCACCTCTGTTTGATTGCTCCACAGGAACAGACTGGCCCTCACATTGGGGGTCTGGGGGCCATGACACCCACCACAGGCAAGGCCAGCTTAAGGGCCACGACTGTACAGATGCTATGTACTGTGGGACATATTTACTGTATGCTAATGTTCTTCATCTATATAATGGTACTCTTAGTGTAGCTGACACCTCTGTTCTATAGAGTCTGTTATATAATTCATGTTTGTTTCTCGAACCTAATTCGTAAAACAAATCACGAACCGCTGAAACAAATTCAATTTAACTGACTGTGATGCAAACCATGTTACATTTTCCACAGATCAATGTAATGTAAATAGTGAAACCCTTATACCTCCAGCCACCAGAAGCAATCTCTTATCCACATTAATGTGTACGTTCACCCGAGTAACCCATCTGATGTCTTCGGTGGCATTTATAGGGAATTGTGAATTGATTAGATGTGTCCATATGAGCAGGCAGTGCATATTCATGAGGCCCCTGGTTGCTCTGTGTTTGGACTTGCTGTGATGGGTAATCCAGAGCAGTACAGGTGTCACCTCATGATCACTTAAAATGACAGCCTCCTGAGAGGCTGCAGTTCTCGCGATCAGTAGGCAGGGGGCAGTAGTGCTCCAAAATTGCAACGCTCTGTCGCTAACCTCCTCCTGCTCAGAGCTTCTCACAATGGGAATCTGCCAGAGGGGGAAATGTTGCTTTTTTAGGTCTGTAAGCCCATATCCCTTAATCCCCAGCCATGATTGACAATCATGATTTAGAGTATATGGTGTCCCATTCTAATCCATGAGCACTGATTTCATTTGCATAGCTTCCGTGGCCTCATTTCAGGGGAGGAAGCGGCTGCCTTTGTAAGTGATGCAGAGAGGAGGAAGAGGGCTGGGATGGAGAGGGAGAAGGATGTGTGTTTGTTTGCGTGTTTGTGTGCAACTGGGAGCGGGCGGGGGGGGGGGGCTTTCTCGTGCCTGAGCGGTGCTGCGCTCGCCTCCGCATCCTTTCGCACGCGCTCGCAAACACACCAGCGTGCACGCGTGTCCGCACATGCATGCCATCAAGTCATTCTCAGCCAAAATGCAACTTGCAGGTTTTGCATCTCAAATGGTGACTAGGAAAGAACCAAGACAGGTGGGCATGCCAGGTTCCCAGAGGGCACGGGGCCTCACCAAGACGCACACACACTCAACACCTGAATGGCTGAACGGATGGCCGTTCTCGTCCCGCAGGGTCCAAATAGCGTCACACTGCACACAACACGGCTCACCTACAGAGAGCAGGGTGTGCAGGGACACACAGGCGCGTCTTTGTGCCGGGGGGCCACACTAATCTGGCCTATTCAGTCCGTGCCGGTGGCCGGCTGGGCCACCGCTTACAGCTGGCCTCTAAACACACTGCAGGCCACATATGGAAACAACACACAACAAAAGACAGGCTTGGAGCTGTTCTTTCTTCACCTGTCATCCCCCACAGGCACACACATTCATCTATGGGTGCGAGTCCTGCGACCTTACATGCACATTAGTTATGCACATGCTAGAGAAGGTCAACCTTGCACAGCAGTGCCACAACTTTTTCACTCATGCAACAACTGTATTCATACAAAACATTTTAAAAACAACTTCGGCTCACCCATCAGAGGGCACCAGGAGTGAATCAAACAGTTTCTGATCTGCAGGGAATAACAATCCGTAATTCCACATATTCTTTTCATATGGCCCTGAATGTCGCAAACAAACCCTTTTGTTCCCCCAAACCAAGTAACTGCACATTGTTCAAGGATGCAGGCTCTCCACCCCCTGCGACAGCTAGGCCCCCTTTGTGTTTTCAAGTGCGCTAAATATGCCAACTCATGACTTTAGCGTCTTAGGTTTGTCTTAGAGTAAGTCCTGGCAATGAGCTGCGAATATTGTGCCCTTGTGACAGACCACCACCTTCTGAGAGTGTAACACTAGCTTAAAAGTGCGCTTATCTGCCGTCTGTTGAACAACAAGCCGCTCTGAGCTGCCTGTAATGATGGCGGTAATCCACATGGCACTGTCACCGCTCAGGCTGAGAGAGACAGCACCCAGCATGCATCTGGGCACAACAGATATAACCAGCATACACCTTGGTGCATAAGGAATACCCAGCATGCGTTTGGGCAGGGCAGACACAATGTGTATATATGTGGTTTAACACAAAAACTAACAAACATCTGGGTGCAAGAGCCAGCCTGCTTTTTGGTTTGCAAAAAATGGCCAACATATATTGAAATGGAACAGTTGCACATATTTGGGCAAAGCTGGTTGAGAATGAAACCTAAAAAGAACATTCCAGTCCATACAGTATATCCAGTTTATATGTGTTATACGGAAACGTTTATCTAGCATGCCGAGTAGAGTTTGCATGTGCACTCTGGTTTCCTCCCACAGTCCGCAGACAATGTTCCAGGCGAACTGGTCACTACATTTCCTGTAGTGTGCAATGGTTTGTGCAGCTGTGTGTGGCCTATGAGCTAGTGTCCCACCCCCTCCTAGCTGTGAACCTAGGCAGGACAGGAACCCAAATGAGCAATTATACAAATAATGCACAACATTATGCACCGACCATACCTGCTTTGACCTGTTCCTATTTGGCTCCAGGAGGTGTGCGATTTGTACACATCTGCGCTGGGGAAAAAAAATTCAGCAAAGCACGTCCATCTGAAAGCCCGGAGTTACATTTCGTGCACATAAAGTGACATGAAATGACTTTCTGCTGTGATCTTGAGGTGTGTGTTTGATGACATCGACGTTATAATTTGCCTCAGTTGAGTATAACAGGGGGAAAAAATAATTGTTCCCGCTATTATTTCTTGCTGGTATCATTTTAGCAGATGGGGGTCGACTTTCACCCCCCAGCCTTAATGACTGAAAATGATAAGAGCGTCACTGAAATTATACTTAAGCAGTAATTGTGCCCTGGCCCACCTGCAGAATCTGGATGCCCAAACCTACCATTACAAGGCATGTGGCTTCTCCATTAACCACATGAGGAACAGGAGAGAAAGGGAAAGAGGTGAGGGGAGGAAACTGTTGTTTTACTATTTACAATTAGTGGACATTACACTTATTCACAACTCGGGAATGCTGAGACTATTTTGATGAGCCACACAGGTCCTCGGGAAATGACATACGCTGTTCTGTTATTTCTTCTAAGAGCATTTAGGATCTAATGCATTGAATGGGAACGGGGGGCAAATACAGGGTTCTGGCTGAGAAATAAATGGAATCAAATCAGTGCTGTGTCCCATCATGCACGCAGATATTAGGGTGGACATGATGCGATGTGATGGCAGAAGGAAGAATGGAGACAAATTCTTAATGCGTGGAGAGTGGGGTTGGGGGAAAACGGTGTGGAGAGTCCCAGGTTAAACTGTCTGAAGCTGCCAACTGCTTTTCGCTTCCTTTTAATTTTTAAGAAATGTTCAAATGTGTCTCAGTACGTAGCAATCTAATAGCCACATGTTAGTATTTCCTTCGTAATGAATTTATAACCAGCAGCCTCAAGTGATAAATTTCACGTATTGTGACTTTTATAATTCTTAAAATAATTTGGGCTGTTTACATAGTGCCGCTGCCTGTGAAAACCTCTTATAGAACTACCTTAAATGTCAAATGCTTCCAAATACAAGGTAAAAAAATAATCCCCAATATAAATGTGACGACTGTATTGCACGCTTTGTATTTATGGAATCTAGATACTATATCCCAGTGGACTTAATCGGACATCTTTCCCCTTTCCATTTTCTGTCCATTTGGAACATTGTCCCATTTGCCGCAGGTAAGAGAGTGGACAGGACTGGAGGCAAGGTCCTCAAGCAGCCACCCACCCGGGTCCCTGTAGACGCGACTCAGGCAAGCCTCCGAAGCGTGCAGGTGTGTCCCTGGGTGAAGTCTGCTCGGTGCCCTGTTCTCCGTCTTTATACACAGTTCCCCGTTTGTTACCCTCGCTGTTTACTGGTTTAATTGAATCCCTATCTCTTTACTTCTTTAATTTTGTTATTAAAAGAGAGAGAGAGGGGATGGGGAAAAATGCTCTCTTCTTTCTCCCATTTTGAGAAATTATACTCTTGTACTTGATCCAGCTAACAGGATTTTCTTAAATTACTTTATAAAAGACCATCTTTTAACTTTTCTCTTTTTCTCTCTATCCATTCATTAGCAGGTCCGCCTGAAGGCCCTCCTCACATCAATTGGTTGGGTTAAAGTTGCAAAGTTAGGCAGCTCAGCGCTCTCGGTGGTTTGTGTGGTGGGGGGCCTTTGGGGGGGGTGGGGAAAAGCGTGTGAAGGGGTGTGGGGTGGGGGGCAGAATTATTAATTTCTGAAGTATTAGAAAAAAATAAAGAGATTGGATTAAGAGTATTGGCACTCTGTTATCCTGTACTAGTAGCCCCAGGGACTTACTGTGGTGGAGGACATTATGCAAATATTCTCGCTCACTCTCGCTGTCGTTCTCTCAGTCTCCCTCTCCTTCCCTCTCGCTCTCTCAGTCAATCTCCTCTCCTCTATAATCTCTCCGTCAGCCCCCTCTCCTCCCCTCTCGCCAGCTCTCCTCGCTCTCCCCGTAATCTCCCCCAGTCAGCGGACGCAGAGACACGCAATGGCAGCAAGGAGCAGCGAGCAGCATGGGAAAAACGACAGCTGTCGGAGCGTCTCCCGTCATCCCGGTGCGCTCCCGTCTCTTGTCAAGCGCTGCTTGCCTTCCCCAGATTTCTCGGCACTAACTGACGGTGGAAGGGTGCGGATGGGGTGGTGGTGGTGGTGGGGGGGTGATGTCATTTGCATCTGTTCTGCCTCTTTCCATCTCTAGCACTCAGCTTCCGCTCAGTTTCCTGTTCCAAGCTGCTCTCTCCATTACTCTGGCCCTTCCCTGGTATAGAACCAAGCACCACAGTGGTGATACAGAGGGGGAAAAAATACCGTGGTCTACATGGCTATAACAGGACCAATTCACCCAGTTTTTTGAATGAATCCTAATTTGATATTTTTAACAGCACAGGTAATACTTAGGTACACTGGATTTCTTAGGTGGAATTCAAAACAATAAATATGTGCAAACAAAGTGTGGCAGAAAAAAGTTTAGTGGTAAGATTAGGTCAAGTAGACAGAGCTTTATGACCATAAATCAAAGCTTTATGTGTGATACAAACATAACACTGTCCATGCTTCAACACCATCTCTACAGTGAAATATGGCAGTGGCAGTATCATACTGTGGGGATGCTTTTTATCTGCAGGGATGGGGCATCTTGTCAAAATCAAAGGAAGAATCAATGGGGCAAAATACAGGGAAACACTACAAGAAAACCAGCTTCAGTCTGCTTAGACACTGAAGCTTGGGAGAAAGTTTACTTTTCAGTAGGGCATGATCCCCAGCACAAGGCTAAAGCAATGTCTTAGAAGTTAAAAGCTGAAGCAGTCAAAGTCCTGAGTTCAACCCCATGAAGAATCTGAGAAACTGTATGTGGCCCAAAATTGTGGCCCACAAGCATCATGTACCCAACCTGAGCAACCTGCTTGGCAGATTCACCAAGATGATTGGGAAAAGATACTTCCCAAATTGTGCACAAAGCTGGTACAAGTATGGAAGTGCTATCAAGCCAAATTCGAATCTTAGGTGACCACAGGTGTTGTTTTCAAAGCAAAGAGGAACCAAAGTGGTTTGATGTTGCTTTCTTCCATGCATGTTTAGCAGATATAAACATTGGGAGAACATGCAAACCCCACACCCGGCAGGTAGCCCAAGACCAGTGAGGCACTAGCTTAACCTGCTGTGCCACCATATCCCTTAATCTGGCACACACTTCCTTCAAAAGCCTTAAAGCTGTTATTGAGGCAAAAGGTGGCTCTACCAAATATTAATGTTTGGGGTTTGAATACTTTTGCAAGCAACATACTGTATTTCAGTTGTCATAATCTTTAAAACATATACAAACAATTTATTTTGGCTCTTATCAATGTTTTTAAACTGTAATAATCTGTTTTAACTGTCTTTATTTGTAAGTAATTTGTAATCCAGGCAATGCTGAACACTTTTAGAAGCCAAATGTGAACGCATTATTCTCTACACATGCAATTACTTGTTTTTGCTATTAATAAACAGGTTCAGTAAGACATGCAAAATGTACAAAGTCAAACCAAAATAGCTGATAAACAGGAATGGATGGGCATTTTCCATCTTTTTCATTTGAGTCAAACTTATGCAGCCCTGCTAACTCTACTTACAAGAAAACCAAGAAGCAGAAATGATGTTTAGTATAGTGTAACATCAAGTCCATCTACAGTATCTGCAATCCCACATTAACAACAGATGATTTTGCAAAAAAAAAAAACAAAAACAAAAAAAAAACAATAGCCAAGAAAATGGAACAGAAAGCCCTGAGGTGTGGCGTTGCAGGTCACTGTGTGAGGAAGCAAAATGGACTCTCATACGACTCCTGCAGCCATACTTTTCCCTGAGAGATACATCCTGTTTCCTCATCTACGCAAAGAAATCAAATGCAGAATCATTTCATTTTGTTTCTGCAGCAAAGTGTTTGGCTGTTGAATCACAGCAGTCAGTGGAGATACACCTGTAGCTGGTAAGCATCTATTTGGACTCTGCACGTTGATCTTAGCCGCTCACCCCAAGCTCATAATCCTTCTGCATTCTAGGCAACCTGCGAGCATGGGTTGATGTGGTAATTGCTGTAGAACCCCTCCACCAGTGTGTTCCTCGGAAATATCTAGTTTAGTGCAGATGTCCTTGTGCTGTGAGAAAGGCTACATGAATCAAACCTTTCTAATGGCACCCAGCACCCTCTCCCCTAAGCTCCACGAGCAGACCACCACCTTGTCAGTGGTGTACTTTTGGTTCTGAAACAATGGAGATATCCCCAAGGGAGAAACAAACCTCTATGCAGTCCCCTCACATCCCTCAACTATCTCTTGTCTCATAGCATAAATCAGAATTTCCTCATTAGGTTATTTGGCCGCAATATATATTTCTGAAGCCCATTGCTCAAAATTGTTGTGTTTCTTCCTTAGATTTACATTCCTGACCAAAACTATCACCTACAGCAAGAGGGGAAGCCAAAACCTTTCTATCCCATTGCATCGCCAAGCAACTAAGTCTTCAACATTTTAGATGCCAACTGATAGGCACACCTCAGCCTCCTTGTGAAATGTCTCATACAGTAAGAGTGGTTCCTCACCCCATGGCCAGTAGGCCTGACCCAAGCCATCACATGGAAAATGTAGCTCTTGGCCAAAAAATATGGAGATTTCTCATACACCTAAATTCTGGTACAATTAAAGGCAAACTTTTGCTCCAGTTGTCCTCTACATGTGCCAGGCGTATCCAGAAGAATTCTATTATTCCTCAACACAGGATTGTTGTTGGATGGTAGAGTCTAGTAGGTCATTCCACATAATTCTGCCATTATCTCAAACTAGCTAAGGCTACCAAAAATATGTTAAAGCGTTTAGAGCCAAATCAGCAGCACCCCCCTGCTGTGTGGCTGTTTATTAATCAATCTGCGGTTTAAGGTCTTTCAACATGTATTGATCATTTAATAGTTTATCTTTTGCCACCCATGACTTTATTGCAGTTTTGAAATAAACACTGACCAGAATTCACATCCACATGATCACTGTCTAAGAGCATTACAGATTCTGGATCCTCACACTTGCAAAGAAGAAAAAAAATTTGAGTCAGAATTTTAGCCTTTCTGAAATGAGTGGCATTACCCTACACTGTTTAACAATTTGTCAAAAAGTGATGTTTTTAGAATAACTGAATGGTCACTGCAGCACCATCTTAATTCCTATACTGGAAACTGAAATTTGCACACTGGCCCCAAGCTGGAGGACAGGAAAGAGTTCAACTATTGTACGTAACCCTAGTAACAAGGCTGTTATTGAATACTTCTAGAAAAAATGATCCATAATGACGGTACAAGGTGTGAGTAAGGGTACTATAAAACTTGTAGTGTAAACCTAGCTGAGGAGAACCTCAAGGAAGTAGATCTGGCTTCACCTCAGAGCAAATGCATGTAACTGTGCTGAGATCAGCACAAATATTACATCTCCATACACTGCTTTCCTGCACAATGCAGGAAATGTGATAAAAACATACTCCATATTTTCGACGTAACTCTTGAGGTTGATTTTTTTTTTTTTGGTGCCTCAAGGCCAAATACATTTAAAAAAAAAAAAAAACAATTTGTGAAAGTTGTGAAATATTCTTTTTATTAATGGTATTGTTACAAACAAGGTATTTCAAAAAAGTCAAAATATTTACAAATTAAAATATATAGAAATAAACTGTAGCCCTGATGGATAAAACACAATGGAAAACTGCACAAATTTCTTTTCAAATTATGTGAACAACAAAACAAAATTTGTTAAGACTTTATGTAAAATAATTGTGAATGTGATGTTGCTCAAATCCACCAGCTGCATGTGTGGCTAAGGCGTGCTGGCTGCAGTATTATGCTGGAGTTGCTGCCTTTTTCTTTTGCCGCTGCAGGCAGTGCAGTTGTGCTTGTATTTTTATTTTCATGCTGTATGTGGCTGGAAAGCAGTGTTCACCCAGCCTGTGTGGTGCTACCCTGTGAGACGGCCGCCTCACTTGGCCATTCCCACTGCCAGACACTCAAACAGCAATGCATCCACTCTCTTCCCCAAGTCTGCAGGCCTCAATCGGTCATTTGTGGCCTCTGTTTTGCACTCAGGACCATCGTTCTGCTTCCTGCGCTACTGTTCATGCATCTGCTCTATTGTCATCCATCTCTGATGTATCAGTCCCCTTATGAGGAGGTGTTGAGGCAACTGAAAGAATGCCATACTCAGCTATTTGGTGGTTAAACCAAAATACACACTTCCATTGACTTTGATGTTTAACATTAGTTACAGCTCTCAACCCCTTGTTGTGGAACATATGGCAGAAGGTCATGTCCCCAGCCTTGGTTAAATCGAGAAATTATTTTCAATTAAGCAAATTTTAATATAATATGTGATGGTCTTTTCCTTATCCATTGTTTCCTCATGCAAAAATACATGCTACACATAAGCCTCTGGTAGGCAGCCAGAGTGAAGAAAGATACAGGACCACAGGTCTGAGAAGTAATGACCTCAAGGACTATACTTCTAATGATGGATAGACTTGATGCCCAAGTACACCGCTTCACTTCATCTACAGTCAGTTTACTATATTTGTAGATTTGACAAGTTGGGGGGGGAGGGGGCAGGGAGAAAAAGGGCAAGAAAAATACACAGATAGTTATATTTATCTCATGACTCAAACTCAGGTGGTATATACATTATATAAAGTGTGTGTATAGAAGTAGATGCCCAAGGAATCTCATACAGTTAAACCTTTCCAGACCCCTTGTGTAAGTTCAAGAAATTTAAACACTCCTGAAATAAATACATTAATTATGATTCATACCTAATGAGGACAAAATTGGCATTACCCCAATTCAGATGAAAACACCTCTGTGGGGATAGGTGGCAAACGTATATTTGTGGTCTGTGCTTCGGTACATACACACACACACTCTACACCCCCATACAGAGTGAAGCACCTCCTTAACGGGAGGCACCCCCATTTATTAAAGTTGAAACAGTAACAACCTGTCAAAATGATACAACTCTACCATTTTTAAGAAACAGGGAATTAGATTGGGGGTACAGTTTAAAAAAAGGAAAATAAAATATACAACAGTGTAAAATCACCACTGGTGTGCACCCTTTTCCCAGCCTCAGGTCCATACTTAAGTCATCATGGGTGTAATGGGAGAGGGAGCCAGAAAACAGCGATGTGCTAATCCCGGCGGCAGCATTGGCGGTGTTTTGCTGGAGCCGCTTGCACCGCAAGGGTGGAAACACAGGCCAGTTTGATGTTTGCAAATATTAGCTTTGTGCAGGAAGTTTCTCCTTTACAAGCTCATTGCATATTCAGCGGCAGATGTTGCGATGGCTGCGGCAGGGATAATGGGGGGGGGGGCTGGCAGCCGAATGAAAGGCTGAGACGATGGAGGAGCGAGTAATTGGCCCCTTGGCGACGCGGTGGCAAAGCGAGAGGCACTCGCGGGCCCTCTCTCTCTCCCTCTCAGTTGCTGCGGCCCCCTGCCCCCCATGCTCAGATCTGATAAAGGTAAACATGTAGGGAATTTGCTATTTGATGGGGAGGCTTTTCCCAGATCGGAGCTGCTGTGATGAGGCTATGATCTGGCTGTGTGAGTGTCAGTAGGAGTCACAGCTGAGGTCTCAATCCCCCCTCCCTCCCGCTCACACTCCCTGCTCCTGCAGTTACATGGGGCGCTGTGGCCTAGGCCAGTGGTCCCCATCCTATTTTGGTGGCAACCCTCAGTATAGTCTTGCCCCAGCCTGACGACACGAACACCAGTGCATACAATGTTAACCCAAAAATGCCCAAATTATTTTTCATTTTGGTGATGTACTTTATGCTTTTCATTACATATATAGAAAAAAAATAATTTATTAATATACAGTACACTGGGGATTTAACATTTTGCCATCATGTACAATAAAGAAATACAATGTATTACTTCCAACAGATACAATTCTAAGAAATTAAAAACAAAACACTTGAATCCCCCAAATGCTGTAAAAATGCATGGAATGAATTAAAGACAAAGCTAAACTCTAGCTGGCATTTTATCATCACCCTTTCCCACGGTTATATGCAACAATATGAAGGCTGAGTCCTATACACAGGACACTAAAGGGGTTCATCACTGGTCATTCTGATTGAGTAAAATTATATGAATGAAAAAAAATGTATTACCCAAGTTTACTGGAAAAATTTTCTACTTTCTCACTGGTTACCATGGTACTGTATAATTTCATAGGCAAGTTTGCTAAAATTACAGCGCTACAAACCTGCATTCAGGTAAAAGGCTCCTTGCTGGTTAGCTTGATGAACGAGGGAATGTCTTGGATTCTATTACTCTGCACTAATGTTCAAAAATCCATACTGTGCCAGGGAAGGAATCCCCCGCAACAGTAATACTTCTTATTTTGATGCTGTCGCTCAAACCTCAGGAACACCCTCATGACCCTCATTTGGGCATTTGGGTCCTGACCCTGGGATTATGAACCATTGGCCTAGATCAGGCTTCCTTTTCCAGGCAACCACTCCTTTTGTCATTCCTTCTGTGTCTCACATGACACACTCACACTTTCTCTCCCTTCCCACATCAGAGATTTGGCCAGGCATTCATCTTGTCTGCCTACTCACCGTGGCCTAACGGTAAGTCCTGCAGCGGCAGTGCCAACGGACCTCTAGCTTCAAGCCACGAGGGACACAGGGCCATGCAAAAGGGACACTGCCTCATTTGGAAACCAGCACCACCCACCGCCAGGGACAGTGTGGTCCCAGTGTGGCAACACCAATATTTCCAATGCCCTAGTCAAATAATAGACACAAATAACCCTAAAGCTTCCTATTGAAGAGCAATTACACACACTTAAAATATTTTAAGTACGCAGGGAGTCTAGAGTGAAAATTAGAGCCCAGTTCTTGGGTGTAAATATTTGAACTGCAGTATTACCCATGCAATATGTGCTGGCAGAAACAGCGGTGTTGGACTCAGTGATTGTGGCTTCAGAGTCACATGACTGCACCTGTATCTGTCGCTTGGTGAAATGCGCTGTTATTTACTCGGAGCTGCGTGTCACTTTGCAGAGAAGTATCAGCTGAAGTCCTAAAAGCATGGCTGTATGGCACAGCTTGAACAAACTTCATTTCTTTTGTTCCCACCTGCACCCCGGCACACTGTGCCAACAGAGCCCCAAAGCTCCTGGAAGAAAGAAGACGCACCATTTATTTACCTGATGCTTTTCTCCAAAGCGATTTACAGTGTTGAGCTACTTACAGTGATTTAGCAACTTACACAGCTGGATCATTTTAGTGGAGCAATTCAGGATAAGAACCTCAACTGACGGAACTACAACAATAAGTTGGATTCAAACCGGAGTCCTTGTAGTGACAGTGACCACTATGAGAGCAGCTCTCCCGTAGATGGCACCTTCTGCTGGACATTAACACACACACCTTACAAGACAGTGCCGGGCTGTGTGCTGGGGGTGGGGGGGCTGCAGAGAGCTGAACTTTGTTAATGGAGTGTCTCTGTGTGAGAGTCACCCAGCTTTGAAAGCCAAGCCCCCCAGGCGAGGGCTCTGAAGCGCTAGAATCAGACATGCACAATCAGTTCCACTCCTTAAATCTCCTTTAGAAGCATATCTATTTGAACAGCCTTCCCTTAATTAGTTTCTCTATCAGTTAGCGGGTTGTGATCTGGCGGACTGCTTCGGCAAAGTGGAGTACCGCTCAGTGGAGTCTGTGTGGCGCCCCCCCCAATTCTTTCCTTCCTCTTCTGCTGGCTTACAGCTTCGCTCCTTTCCCACTCCTGTGACCTTTCTGCTTCCTCACTGAACTTGCTTCTCCTTAGCTTCTCAGTCTGATTTTGAGCACCATTAGGACAGAAGCCCTTCATTTGTCCATGGATTTCCTGTCTGCAGGACCCATTCTGAAACACAGCCATTCCATCGCGATTAATAAAACAATGAATATTTGAAGGAAGATACTGGCAGTAATGCATGAAAACCCTCTTGGAAATGTGCACGTGACACTTTGTGGGTTTTTTCCACATTTATTCATTTAGCCAACTAGCTTCCAACTGATTTACCCATTTACACAGCAGAATTTTAAATTTTTTTTTTTTTTTAAAATTGAGCTCTCTAGAGTAAGCCCCTTGCTTAAGGGTACTACAGCTGGAGGTGGGACTTGAACCTAAGAAGCTTGGGTCCAAGGGACAAGGCTCTAACCACTATGCTTAATTAATTGAACGAGCTTGGGAAAAAATAAATCTGGAAACGCTCCTGGTGACAACATTTATTGGAGAGATGCTGTGAGGTCATGTGTCCAGCACAGAGAGGATGATGGGAGACGGACTGTGAATGCCAGACAGCAGGCCATGTTAGCCTAGCCGGGGTCAGTAATTAGTGCCGGCCAGGCTGTGGCGTGTGGCAGAGCTACACCATGTGCCAGCATCCACGTGGCCCCACTGGGTACGGCCCGAAAGCCCAGGTCAAGAACCCAAGCCATCCGGGGCCCCGATTGGGGGTGGGGGGGGGGTTCGCTTTGGTTGGCTCTTCCCACAATCCCCAGGAACAAAGGCATCGTTGATGGCAGGAATGTGCTCGGCCACCATCACGGCCCTCCCCGCGCTGGGTTCACCCAAGTGATTAGTTAGGGATTAAAATATTTGCTGCGCAAGTATCAGCCTCGGCTGTCTGACCCAACACCGTAATTCAAAGACACTACTTCAACCCCTTAGCCACCAACAAGATCACGATGCTGCCCCAGGCCCAGGATTCCAATTTCCCATTAACCAGGAGCACAGAGTGACCTACAGTTTAACTGTTTAAGTGCAGGCGAGGAATTAATAGAGGAAAACTAATTAGAAGGAATCTGCTCAAAAAGTGCACAGTCGACTTAAAGAAGGTGTGCGCTTAAGATTGGAAGGTGCTCTCCTGGTGTCACCAGGAACAATGTCTCATTCTGGATGAATGTGGGAATCAAGAATTTAGAATCGTTTTTTGTACACCCTCACACAGCAGGTATACAAGGGAGAACCAAAAAAAAAAGTTTCCTGGGTCCACACAATAGAGGAAAATTTAGACATAAATATATGCATAAAGGTTAACATATGGAGTTAAAATATCTTAAAACAATACAAATATATGTTAATGCAATATAATATACATATATTGTAGATGTGTAGTTTTCGGATGTGGTCAGGTGTGGTGGTGATTCAACCTGAGATGTCAGAGTTCAACAACCCGACAGACTACACCTTGTAGACTAGAACAGGCCTACAAGTATTTTCCTTCGGGATAAAGTTCTCTGATATGACAGAATGGTGTTCAGGACCCTGGTGGCTGAGATAGTGTCTACTAGACAGCAGTGGTGAAAACAAATGATGGTAAAAGTCTGTAGTGATGGTGAGAGCTCTCCTGATGTACAATTTGTTGCACAGGGCAGGTTACAGACCCAATGAGTACAGCTTATTTACCAGCTGCTAGGGGATGATGGGGAGCTGAAGGCAATGAACAACATTTGAGTTTGTAAAACTTGGTCGACCAACTTCATCTTGTCAGACACCTTTCTCCATGCCACAGAACAGGGTATGCAGGTACATGTCAAGGCAGACACGTATGGTAATGAAGTTGCCAACTGCCATTGAGTCATGTCCGACTTCTAAGTGACCACTAGTGCGGTTTTCAAGGCAAAAAGAAACAGATGAGTTTTCCCATTGCCTTCTTCCAGCATATTTTTCCCCTCAGAGGAGTACAGATATAGAGGAGAACATGAAAACTACACATACACCCCTGAGGTGGACTTGAACCCTACATCAGGCAAGTAGCCCAGCAGTTTTGAGACACCAGCTTATACCACTGACCAACTGCATCTGCCATGTATAGTACAAACTTGTATAAATCACAATAGCCCTCCCTCTTGATTTGGTACCAAAAGGGTAAATTTAACCATCCAGCACACTTTTTGATTTATTGCCTTTTCAATATAGAGTCACCCCGAGATACCCCCATTCAAGTTACAAGAACTTGACTTTGCAAAGAGCTTAATCTAATACTTCAGTTTCACTTTGATGCATTTCCCAACATTCAGGAAAAACAAATTTAGATTTCACACACCTTTCAACAGCTGAGCATCACAAGGCCAGAGTCAGCATGTAGTCTTCTTGCAGGTAGACTTTAAGCCAGACTACATTCCCTTTGTTTGCCAGCATCACCTGTTGTAGTGTCAATAATTGTTGCCTCATTTAGGACCATCCAACCAATGTCAAATTCATTGATAAACTGATCTGCATTGATTTTGTTGATCTTACTTCTCTTTATTATTATTTTTTTTCCATTAAAGGTTCAATTGATACATAAGCATTGCATATCATGTATTTATGCTTTGTTTGTGAGCATTTGATATAATTGGTGCAAAAGAGCCAAAGGAGGACAGCCTCACACTATTATAAAATAATCAAAAAATGGAAACGGCATTGTTGTGTTAGGATAACTAATAACTACAGAAGTAACCGTGTTTTTTTTAATGGGATTTACTGACGTCTTAGTGGCCTTTTTAATATTGCAACTCAAATCAGGTATTCGATTTATGATAATTCACTGTATGATGGGTTTTTCTTGAGCAAATTACCTTTGTGAGGTGTATGAGGGCCATGAATACAAGATTTTGCAGAAAGGAATCACCTGGATGGATATTGCTGCTGTTGGGCTGCAGAATACGATGCTAAAGGGCCCTGATTCATTGGAGGGTGCTTTAAAACACTCAGATCATCACAGCAACCTGATGTAATTCATCCAGTCATTCTCACTTGTGCACAGTTTTTACCGTGGTCAGGGTAGTCTTAAGCTCTGATTTCCGACTCCTTACTTATCTCTGTTTAACAGTTTTAAATCAAGAGAATTATTTCCCGCATACTGAAATGATCACAGTTCTGGTTTTACTTTGTTTTAATGCTTAAAGAGCACCACAATGAAATCAAAAAAGTTTGCCCTGCACATCAAATAAAGCACAGGGGACATAAAAACACGGATATTTGAGGTCTGGCAAAGGTGCTCAGAAGGTGTGAATGTTTTTTTTCTTTATGGGGAAACCAAGCATCTATTGAGTGTGGTGAATCAAACACTTGATGAAAACATTGCAGTAATCCACCTGACTTGCTGACCTCATCAGAGAGCCACCGATCAGCAGATATGCACCAATGCCAGGTTGAAATGAGAAAAGGAATTATGTGAATCGGTCAGAAAGTCTGAGCACTTTTGATACTGATTGAAATCTATGTGTGTTTTTAAAGCAGCAGCGACCAGGGGATTACTTGCTTGGGGCTACACAGCCTTTCTTGGACACCAAGTCCAAACTCTCTAAGCAATGTGGGAGCACAGTGCAAAACTGAGTCTGCAGAAATTGCACTCCATACTTTCTATTATTTTTTTATTTTAATTTTTATTATCATCATCATGTCCAGAGCTGACCTACCCTCACAGCCTGTACTGCCAGGAGTGGATCTGCACCATTGCTACCCTAAACTGAATTGAATCAATAGTGAGTGAGTTTAAAGTTATCATTTATCATTTGCCTTTTATACAAATGTCTGTTTATTCTCCTTTGGTTAGCGAATGCTGTGTTGCTTTGACCATCACTGGGTCACTGGGTGCACCATTTTAGATTTTAAGCTGCGCTCCCATTACCAGTGAGCCCCCAGAAGGGCTGACCTTCCCGGCACACAGTGTGTGGTCTAGGCCCAAGATGGCCTCTGCCCAGCCTTTGTGTTGCTCAGTACAGGTCCACAAACATGTCCCTTCTGATGCAAGTAGAATCTAAAACAGAGGAGGTCTAATCTCCATTTGTTTGGGCAGAAGGCTGACAGCGTTCTGAAAAAAAAAAAAAAAAACATTAAAATTAATAGCAACAAACAGAAGGCTTTCGCCGCTATTCGTTAAAGGGGTATATGTTTGGGGCGAGGGAGGTGTGGGGGTTAGGAAAAAGTTTGCACAAAGGAGTTGAGAGCGCTGCCACTGTGGAGGAGAGGAGCTGCTGCCAAGTCCATTATTGCCTCGCGACCAAAACAATGTGCTCGCTCTCGTCCCCGCGCCGTTCACGCAGTTAAGAGCCAGGGCTTGTGACTCAGGTCTGCACCAGGGAGCCCGCACCTCTGCACCTCCCTGCAGAGCAGTGTGACCTGCATGGCCAACGCCGTGTTTTCATTTCGGCTTTATGCACGGTTGTGTTATTCTTTTTAATAAGCGCAGGGCCGGGTGACTCCGGGGCCTAATATTGCTCTGCTCCCAACGGTCGCTTGGCACTGAGTGCTCTTAATTTCTCGCCCCCTTCGCACCTTTTCTTTGTTCGCTTTGCTGCAAACAGGGAGCAAGGCAGGCCGGAGAACGAAAGGGTTTAATTAGTTTCTGTTAAATTAATTAAGAAGGAAAGGAACCTGACGATGGAGGAACAAAAGCACGGGCGGCTGGAGGCGCAGACCAGGAAGGGATCGGAGCGGCTCGCCAGATTCCACAGGTCCAAATTAAACTGGACCCCCTGGAAGGCCGGTGCTGAACCCCAGGGGATCTTTATTGGCCCCAAACGCAGCCATCCATCACTGTCGGGCGCCTGGCCACACCTGGATCCGGCGTGGTCTCCAACATCCTTGTCCTTCTTCACATGGAAAAACTCACACGTTTTGGCTAAAGCTGTTGCTCACTGTGTACGTAGTTATCGGAGCGTAAACTGTGCTCCGGAAGGATGACCATAGTTTTACCTGAGTTTCACTCAAGTCTTATTTGGGTAGAAGTAGTAATCACGTTGTTTTTTATCTTTCTGTTTTGTCTGTGTCTGAACCTTAGGTTTAAATACTCTAAGGACGCTGAGGCTGAACGGTGCTGCAGTAAACTGTGCTGTTGCCTCACCGTCACCCAGGCTGACCTACTGACACTGTCAGTTTTGCCACATCCTGCAGTATCCGTCCAAGTGATCTGAGCCTGAGTAACACAAATGCTTCCAGAGGTCCCTCAAGTCACCAGGTACTCCGTACCCTGTGTGTGAGGAGTCATGAGGGTGGGAGGCACATGCTGCTGGGGAGGTACTGCGGTGGGGCAATGGAAAAGAATGGGGAGGTGGCATCCGGGGAGGTGACTCAGCGCCTGAAATGGCGCTGTTTCCTTAATTCTAGTTTTTGAACTCTGTCCAAACCTTTCAGGACCACAACTGCAATTCCTTGCTCTAAAATCTGAAAACTGTCAACCCAATGTTGTGCTGCTTATTTTCTAAACAGAGAAAAAGAGTGGAGATGATGTGTGTTAAATTGTTTCTCTTGCAACCTGATTCCCAGTAACAAACTCCCTGCTTTTATCTACACATCGTACTGCCATGCAGCTAGTGGGCTAACGGGCTTTCAAACACGTAGCTGTGCTTTGAGTGCAGGATCATGAATACCGGACTTGAGGGGTGGAGAACATGGTGCTGAACATGTGAATTCCACCCGTACTACCAACAAAGTTTCTACTGGAAATTCTGTACTTTATGAAATACAGGGAGCGGTTTACAGGGTTGGTACATATAGCACAGAAAGAGAGAAGAATTTTCTGCTCTGGAGATAGACAAAAGATGGGATTGAATCTTTTCCCAACCAGCATTTGATTAATATCTTCATTTTCTGGTGAGGCACCTGCATCTCTCAGATGAATATTCACAAGTATTTGCCATGTGTGTCACAGTGCACGTCTACCTAGTCTATAATCTCCTGTGAGACGTGAAGAAATCACAGTCACATACTTTTGCCTAATGCTGGAACAGCACACCTAGAAAATCCCCCTCTAAGTCTTTCCATTGAGGTAACAGCCCAGTTAACTGCCCCACTTGGATCAACACACTCCGTCACTGCTTACCTTTCACTGAGAAAGTAAACCAGCAAAACCTGCTCTTTAGCTTTCAGCTGGATAAGCACAGCAAAAGATAAACTCCACCCCTTCTGTACGTAAATAATGAACTCCGCCTCCTTTTTGATAGTGGTACAGAAGGGGGTGGGTTTAAAACAGCACAGTGACAAACTCCACCCCTTTTTGTATCTAATTAAAACAGAACATGAATAAACTCCACCCATTCTGCACATAAAGCAGTGTACTGATAAACCCCGCCCCCTTCTGTACCCAATTAAAACAATACTCAGATAAACTCCAACCCTTTTGTACATAAAACAGTATACTGATAAGCTCCACCCCTGTGCCGCTTTAAAACATGCCTGCAAACTTCAACTCTTTCCTGCATCTCATTAGAAGGACACACCTCTAAACCCCGCCCCTTCCGGTATCTCATGAAAAAAACACACCCACAAACTTCCTCCGGAGCCCCTCGATCTCTTCAGGCGGTGGTGGTGGAGGTGCATGGTGATCCAGTTACCACGAGAAGCTCACCTCAGCCACCAGGTGGAAGAGTGGAGAGGTATCGGTGGCCCAGATCGAGAGATGTCTCGACAAGGCTCCGCAACCCCGCTAATGGATTCCCAGTTAAGAGCAGTGTAGCGTAGCCTGTAATCTATAAGTGTGCACTGTTTCATAGGGACTGGCTCTCTCCCTTAATCACGCTATCAAGTTGTGAGATCAATAAAGCTTAGTGCTTAAGCTGTGTTTTATTTTCCGGGGAAAATGGAGGCAGTGTACTTGGTAAATGTTCTTAGTGGAACATGTGAATTTCTTTGCACTCAAATTAAGCAGGATTAAGGGGGAACTGTGTAGCGGCACAGTTCAACACCCCCCCACACACAAAAAAAACCCTCACACCCCCCAGCTCATGTGACAAAGCCTGAATGGACCTTAGTCTGGCCAGAGCTCTTCCTACGTTTCACAGAGCGACCGTGACTAGGTGCTGGTCGTCCTCTGGCAGCCTGTGCACCACCATCAACCCAAACTCAACATTCATGACTGAGTCATCCATTCACTCAGCACCTTCACAGCTTGGTCCGTCCAAATCAGCACTCATCACTGGATGTCCTCATTAGATCTAACTTCTGCTCTGGAACGGCACTACAGCACCAAAGGGTTTACACCCCACAGGGGTTCACGACGCAGCAACTCCCTGGGATGCGAACACCGTCTACATAAACAGGGAGATGGGACGTTCAGCTTCACACGCGATAAAGGAGCCCCTGCAATAGTTCATCACACTGCTACAATTAAGGCAGGGTTATATGTTCAGGACACCAGAACTCCAGTTTCACGCCATCTGCTGTTACATATTTAGCCATTAAACGCTGCTCACATGCTTTTAGAAAAAATAAAACTGTACTTCATTGAACTAGAATTTAATTTATTCTCCTTTCATTCCAGCAGCCATACAAATGATCACGATTTTCACAAGTCAAAATGCACCAAACCATTTCTGCGTCTTAGTCCTCCATATTAACTCCGTCATTAAACAAGTCTCTAAGAAAAGAGATATAAATAAAGCAATTCAAATGGCCTAAACCTTCTGTAAACTTGAACATAATCCAGGGACAACAAAGAACTTTGCATTTGATGTCATGTTCTCTAAACGTACTGGGTTATTAGATGTTTACGATGAACTGATGAGTAGTTTATAGTGATGTAAAACGGAACAGAAACAGAATAAACAGAGTGCCAGAGTGGCCCTGGACTGCGTGTATATGACGGATCTAAGTCACCATTCAAGGTGCTGTGAGATGTCACTTATTTTTTTATATCGAGAACCACGTACATACAGTATTTGCATTTTATCAGAATTTTGATAATGTACCATAATATTGTTGCGACTTGTGACTAGGTCCTGCTCGGTTACTCATTAAAAATAAACATTTTTATTCGGTGGCAAAAGTCCCAGGAATTCATGTGGACTGTTGCCATGGTGCTGCCATGTTGAGGGGCGCAGTATCACGTCTTCTTGGAACAGCAGGAAGATGGTGGACACAAACTTGCAGTGCGGTACTGTGGCAAACATTGCGCTTTGTTTCGGTGTTGACTGAAACGCATGCACATCGGCGTGCAGCGTCCCACAGGCCTCACTGGCAGGACAGGATAACGGGGCATAATGCACATACTGTGTCTTCAAAAACAACACAGGTTAGGACTTGTCTGTACTTGTCTGTATGGATGTGAAAATTGGACAAAAACAGAACATTGACAAAATATGGACAGGCAATAAAGCAAATGCTGAACCAAACCAAAACAGGCCAGAATTATAACTGGAGGCACCAATGGCAACATTGAGGGTATCATACTTTAACAAGACTGGATTGTCTCAAAGGGATGGTGATGGCTGGAAAAGTCAGAGAGACGACAGCAGTAGGACAAGCAATAACCAGACGGATGGACTTCAGTTGGAGACAATGGACCCACTCCTTTCAACACTGAGGAAACAAGTGGACAGCAACACATTATGGAGGTACTACTTACAAGCTTGGCAGGAGCCTAGAAGAACAACAACAATGTCCTACCATGAGGTGGGGATGAACTGGGCTGCCCAGCAACTGTGGTGTGTGAGTCATGTGGCAGATGGAACCAGGCAGAACGGTGGGCAACGTGAGCTTTGCTTGGCATCTGCACCAGGCCAATGACGAGTTAGCATGCAAACAAGTTGGGTTTTGTTGACGTTGTGTGAGTGTGCTGGTGGCATTGGCTGAGCACGGGGGGTGCACTTTGGGTGCTGGGGTGGTAGTGGGGGTAGGGGGCTGCGGGGGGCCGATCTGTGGGTGGCTGGGAGGCCAGGCTGCCTAATCCGCTGTGCCTCACTTCACCCCAAACAGGGATTAGACTCCGGTTCCAGGCCTCATGATTGCCTTCCCCCATAGTGCTGACACACCTGTGCACAGACACACACTCGCATGCAGACACACACTTCCTCGCACACACAGACACATACTTGCACGCTAGAGTGCTGACAAAAGTAACCATAATACATTCTTGAACACCCTCCTCACATTTAGATAAATACAGACTCCTGTAGAAACATACATAAAGATACACACACACACACACACACACTTACCTGCATGCGTGAACACACTCCTTGCACAGGTAGTCACACACTGAGACACACACATACAGTGGCAGGAACAGAGATACCTGTGGAACTTCCCTATCCATATAATCCTTAGGAGAAATGCACACACTCGCAGGCATGCGCGCACACACACGCCTACATATAAAAAGAAATTTAAAAACAGCTTGCATGTGTGAATAAATAGTAAGTCAGAAATATGGAAATAAAGTCATTAAAACACAAACCACAAAATCTTGAACCGTGACACCAACGAGCATAAAGGCACAAATGTTCCTTTTTGGTGCATAAAAGCATGTACAGCCCTGCTTATAAGTTTACACACCCCTGGCAGAATATGTAAGATTTCCAACATTTTCAAAAAAAATACGAGTGATAATAAAAAACTCATTGTTTTTATTTAGTAATAGTGCTTAGATTTAAATATTAGTGAATACAGAATAGCAAGCTTTATTACATAAATCTTGTTCATTTTTGCTTTTCCTTTAGCAACAGAACTGAATTGAGTCCCAATTTAGAGACGTAATGAATTTCCTAGGAACATGTGAGTACACACGAGTACGTAACAACCCAAATAGTTACAGTAGTCAGCAAGCATGGACATGAAGGTGTCCTCATCTTCCGGACTTCATTCAAACTGTCCCACAGATCAAGAACTGACTGTTGACTCATGAGTTGCCCACAGGTTTATCGCACAGCTGATGGTGCAGTTCTAGAGGGACCAACAAAGCTTTACATTTCATTTACAGTATTTACACAGGTGTTTTACATAGTAAAATAAATGCTACTCCAGTTTAGCTTCTAACCCATCTCATTCTGTGAAAAAAGCATCTGCACATCCCTTCCTGTTTAGCCCACTTGATCCTGAGCTGGAAGTCCACTAAAAATAAAAGGCTACCCCAAACCAGACATGTGGAAGAGGCCACTTCGTCCGCCTGGTCGGTGGCAGCAGCCGGACATCTAAAATCAGTCTCTTGGGGGAATTTATTTGTTGAGGTGTCTGCCTGTTCTCTTCTCCCCATCCCTGTGCGGTGTGAATATTCATGAGGATTTGGGGAGGTATAAATAGCAGAGGTGTCCGTATCGCAACGGCATTTCCATCAGGACAGAGGAGGCTTAGCGGGCCTATTATGAAGTGCATGACATCACCAGCTCCCAATTAGAAAACATGTTAAGGAAGGGGGGGGGCTGCAGGATTTTGAGGAAACTTTGCTAAAGCAGGAGTGGATTGATCTTGTCAGACAGGAAAGCATTTTTACATAGAGGGCAGCCAGTGGCGTAGCCGCCAGAATCTCGACTTCCACTCGAAGGACTCTGGTCTGAATCCCACTTCTGAGTTTAGCCAGATCGATATTGTAAAAATTACCCTGCTCTTCAGATGGCTAAATGAGCGTAAGCCGCTTAACAGTGTAAGTTGCTTTAGATGAACATATCAGACGGAGTGAATAAATGTAAGAATATCTTTTGCATCTTTGTGCCGAGAACGGGTGCCGTACAATGATTTGGTCAGGTTGACTTCACAGCGGTACTCTGACCACCACAACGTTCCATACAAACTGGATAAAACGCGTACCCCTTCAAACAACAGTGGAACAGTTGCGCTTTTCGCTGAGGGAACGCCAGCTTATCTTCCTCTCCTCACAACAACATTCATGAGCAGTCAGGGCTGAGAGATTTATTGATGCTGAATGCCTGACAGATAGTGCACGTTTGTTAACAGCAGCTGGATTCCGAAAACAAACCAACAACAGCGCCGGCATCCGTGAACGACCGGTATCTCCTATCTCGGCAGCCTTTGACAGCCCAGAAACAAAACATCTAACAGTATGGGCTGACGTTTGGGCGGCTCGCCAGTGGACGGAACGCCATCGCCGCGGTGCTTCAATCTTTGTCCCAGCATGCACCCTGGCCCAGTTTTCCCCCCAGACCCCAGGGGGACACCTCTCCCAGTTTGTGGCCTGTTCCAGTTTCTGCCCCCAGCGCCGACTCTGACCCAGTTCATCCATGATTTGGGCTGGACCGCCCCAGAGATAACAGCAAGCTCAGGTGACCACTACAGTGTCCCACAATAACACACTATAACCATCTTTCGTTCTACACAAACCTTATCCATCTTGCACTGCGATGCATATCTTCGATCCCGAGTCCAGCCGTTATGTGCCACCCTCTTGTTGATGCCAGCTGGCTGGCTCCCCCAATCTGTTCCACTTCTCCACCGCTGATATGGGTATTTATTTAGATGTCACCTGTGATTAGAGAGACACCTGCTCAGAATAAATTAAGACTACAGATCCGATACTGCGTTCTGCATGAGGTCGAACTAACAGATAAGAGCAACGGAGATGTCAAAATGCATCTTTTTGACTTGGCAGGTAGGGCACGGTGTGCACCTTCAACTTTATGGTAATACACAACACTTGAGCGCACGAGACACTAAGCAAGAGGACGGTGAGTGTGACATGCTGAAAGACACCTTGCGTTCAAAGAGGTCCTCCTTCAGTGTCTCTCTAAAATGGAACCACCCAGAGTGGGCAGCAGTAGCTGGGGGCTAGCTGCAGGTGTCCAGCAAATGTGGTCAAACGATAAGGGCTGAGGGTCTACACATGGCCTCCGGTCACAGAGAGGGGAAGAGAAAGGGGAAGAGAACGGGGAAGAGAACAGCTGAGATAGATGGACATGTGAGATAGGGAGACTGCTGCTAAAGGGAGGTGGGGCAGGAGATGGAGATGGATTGGAGATTCGATGATAAGCACACCACAAGAGGAAATCACAGAGGTGGCGACGTAGGTAGGGACGAAGGGAACATGGATGTTCTGTGGGCCACCATGGCGTCACCTGGACCCCCCTGGGGGCCCTGAACACGGGATGCCAGAGCAGACACAGACGGGACGGAAACAATCGGGTGAGCGCCGGGCCGGGCACACGGGGAGGGAGCGCGAGCCGTCCCTGCCGCTCTTTATCACAGCCATTGATCGTGGCGTGTGCGCACTGATCCAAGTCGACCATCTGCTAGAGTTAGATAAGCATGTGAGGGCTTGGGCATTGTGCTGTCACTCAGGGAGTGTGCATAGAGAGAGAGAGGCGGGAGGCAAAGAGAGAGCGTGAGCGAGCTGGAAAGAGAGAGAGAGAGACACACAGAGTGAGCGAGAGAGAGAGGCGAGGGGGAGTGGTGATGATGGAGGGGGGTTGCTTTGGCTGGAGGGAATTATGGGGGCAGGATTAGCCTCTTCACTCGCAGGAAACAGAATTTTAAACGGCTGTCTTCTCCCTCTCTTTTTCACTCTCTCACACAGACAAACACACACACACACACACACACACACACACAAATAGAATTTTTCTGTCTTCTCCTACCAGCTCTATGCTTTTCACAGTTTATTTGGACCCTCATGGCGAGGGAAGGGCTGGTTGTGCATTGTGGCAGGTCTTCCACTCCTGCCCAGGTGCTGGAGAGGCCCGACCGGGGCACGTTGTGATGCCCGGGCTCGGTGCCCCTGTTCCGCCTCATTGCCTGCACCAGAAGGCTGATCTCTGCCGGCTCCCAGCCGTAACCCCGAAACCCTGACCAGCCCCCAACAACTGTTTCCCTTTGACCTCAAGGAACCATACTGGATCCCTGTCCAATTTGCATCCGCCACCTGGCCAAAACTCCACTGGCTGCCTTCTCACCGCCTTTCCATCGAAAAAGTGCACAAGCTCTTGAGTGGTGCCAGACTATCAAAGCTTGCAGTGACTCTGAATGTACAACTGCATCACCCTGAGCACCACCCTGCTGTCTGATGATGGCCA
This sequence comes from Heterotis niloticus, assembly GCA_018136845.1. NCBI lineage: Eukaryota > Metazoa > Chordata > Actinopteri > Osteoglossiformes > Osteoglossidae > Heterotis > Heterotis niloticus. The sequence goes on from CM030895.1 coordinate 22,401,463, forward strand.
CAGCTGTCTGGTTCATGTGCAGCACCTTGGGACTTGGGCCATGGAACTGCTGCTGCAGCAAATTTCATTACGCAGCATCTGTGCTACGAGCTCGTGGGGTTTAAAAGCAGCTGAAATACAAAAAGGGCTTCATTTGGCTGTTATTGAATGTGAGCTGTGTAGATGTCCCCACATAAGAGCCAGGTATGATCTTCAGCAGCATTTCCCCATCTGTATTTAAACTCGGTAAGCAGTACTAGAAACATTGGCACAATAGCTTTTATAACACTTATTCAGCTTATTCAGCACTTATACTTCACTTATGTCCTCCTAGAGTCACTGTAAGAGATGCCAGTGTCTGAGAACCACAGGAAGCAGAAGGTTAGGTTACTGAGGGTGCACCTTTCAAGCAGCGTGCCTGGTCTCACTCCAGCCAAGAGGAGCGCAGCAGACCATTTTGTGTGACATTTAGGCAATCACTCTGAGGTAAAAGTGCACTGACCTGCCTTCGTGGCCTGGCGCTTGATGCAAGGTACCCAGGAAGGCCAGTGAGCCCCAGAGCTGAGAAGGCCTTGTCTTGCCCCAGAGACTGGGGTCTCCAGCAGGATGAAAGGTACGAGGTCCACGCAATACACTGGTTGCCAGGGTACCCCACAAAAGAGCAACAGAAGCAGGGTCCTGGCCTTCAAGGGTGGGTGGGTGGGGAGGGGGTCCAGGATGGATGCGGGGTGAAGGAGCCTCTCCCCATCTTCTGCCCAGCTCCCTTTATTTCACTCCATTCTGTTGTTGTAACTTTTTTGCGCCATTTTCTTTTTTTTCAGAATGTGCACATTGAGGTCCAGCTGACAGGACTGTAGCATTGTGGGGGGGTGGGGGGTGGCGTGGTGGGGGGTGGGGATTAGTGGGGCCGGTTGGATCATCTTACACCCGCCGACCCCCCCAGCCTTCGGGACAATGGGGATTAAAGTTCTCTTATTCTTCACCCCTGAAACGGCAGGATGACAAAGACAGTATTCCTCTGGGTCTTTCAGCACTGGGCTGCACAGCTGAAGGCGTAGGGGGGTGGGTGGAGTGGGGGTCTCGAAAGAAAATTAATCCTACGGAATTTTCTCCCTATTGCAAATGGAGATATGTAGCACTTATTGCTATCCGTGCCAATCGCGGTGAAGACACCAAAGTCATTTAGAAATGAGAGCACTGAACGCGCCCATTCATGATATCGGTGCTCCAACAGACTCCAGATACGAACCCTTTAGTGGACCTTCACTATCACTTGCTTGTTTTTCAAATGGATGTAATTGGCTAATGATCTCCAAGAAGTCCTGCTAGACAGCCACTTAGTCAATTCCAGCACTTCCGCTTGCAGTTTTCACTCCCCTTGCCGTCCACTGTAGTGGACATCACTACTTCACCTCCAGGCTGAAATGTATCCACAGTCTAGGCAGCCCACAGTTTAGGTTGGTGCAAGTCTCAACCCAACTGGACTGTCTAGAATAAACCCAGAGGAGCATATATCACACATGCCCTCAAACGTGTCTGTTTGCATCAACATTTTTGGTGCTGCGGCACCTGTTAGATGCAACAGTTAACTAAGTCATAACTGCACAAAAACACAACTGCGGTTCACCCAAGCAGAAGTAATAAAGCCAGCACTAATGGATGTCCACATCCAGCATCCAGCATCTGTGTATGGTCAAGCAGACAGCAGCAGTTGTGTCGTCTAATAAAGACATGAACTACAGTTACAATGTTGACAAGAGATGGCGAACTATGCAGAGCATGGGACCTTTATGCCTTTATCAGCACCTGCAGCATGGAGCTGATCTTTCACTTCTTGCACGTTCACAGACACAAAAGCCCATCATTATCACTAAGCCAGCCTTACAGCAACAGTGAAATGAGCTGGACACCAAATAAAGGCAGAAGATATCATCTATTTCGTGTTTTTTCATATTTGTGCGGGCTGAAAAAGTCTTTAAAAATCATTGCTAATATAAACAAACATTTAAACTCAGTAATACTTTGATTAGCGCCGACTCCTCTAGCATTGCTTCACAATAATGCTGTTTTATTTCAGTCTTTTGAGCAATTTTTCATAATTCATCTTATTTATTCAGTGTTTCATAAACAATTTTATGAATTTTATCTCTGATAGCCAAAACAACTATTTTCTGTGTTTACTGACTGTTATTAAAGGTATAAATAATTGATGCTGCATTATGCTGCGCATGTGCATTTTCAAGCTCTATTTGTACAATAGGCTGCATTAATGGCCTCCAATAGTGCTGATTCATTAAATTCCACACATCTAGTGCACTAATCCAGGTATTATTGAATTTTTTTTTTACTTTTAACTTAAATTTCACTCACAGGCTGCCTTTATGTTAAAAAATAATATTTATTAGTGTAAACACCTCTGTCCAAAGTAAGTCGCATATCTAACGCCACATCCTAATGTCATGTGCGGCTCCATATGTGGTCTGTGCCAGTCTTGCCGCGAGTTTAATGATGCCACTGTCCCGTCTGAGTTTGAAACCTACTACCATCTGGTCAGCAGCATCTTAACCGCTGTCCACATTTGTGGCCGTAACAGACCACACATGGCAGGTGGACCGCCCTAACAGGCAGCTGCGCGCTGTGTGCAGCCTAGGGAATTCTGTTGACTCACAATGTCACTCCACTCTCCGGCTGCCATTAACAGAAAACGCATTGTTGTCTTTGGGGGGTTCGTTCCTGGCAATCCCCACCAACAAACTGCCCCCCCCAAGACCCCCTCCGCGCTGTCTCCTCATAACTCATCTAATAAAAAATGCATCTTTTCATTGTGGGGGCACTGGGGGGGGGGGGGTGTTTTTTTTTAAAACGTATGCATGTTATCTTGTTCTCTTTTGCATACACTCTTTCACCCCTCTTTTCAATGCTATCTCTCTTCCTTTTACACTTTCCCACTCTCTTACCCTCTCCCTCTCTCGCTCTCTCTCTCGGCAGTAAATAAAAGATTAAACAAATGTTCTAAAAACACAGACTGGTCACCAGAAGATAATTGTTTCAGCTTTGTTTACTGTGTGTGAGTGTTTTCTCTCTTTTTATTTCCCGTCTTCTTTTTTCATTGTGTCCATAATTAAAATTCCTTTATTTTCAAAGTTCTTCTAAAAAAAAAGAGAGAAGCTAAATTGCCTTTTTTGTGTTTACGTTGTCATTAGTTGCCTGTTTTGTTTCAGGATGAGAGACGGCAGAGGGAGAAGGGTGCCGTGGGGGTGGAGAGAGAGAGTCGGAAGGAGACACGGAGAGGGGAGAAGAGAAAGGCGACCCAGTGTCCTTGGTTTGTAAATCAAGGTAAACTTTACAGCAAGTGCACGTTCCTCATCTGCTTCTGTCTTTTCTGCTTTCAAGGTGCGAAAGATTAAGCAAATGCAAAAATATGCCCAGAAAAAATTCCATATGCAAAAGAGCAAAATCTAAATCAAAACACGGACAATAATTACCATCTATATTAATAATTTCTGTGATGGACCCCACATTTTCCAAGTGCTTTAAGAATTCCCAACATGCCTTGCCCCTGTGAAAGGTCACTTTCTCAGGTTGTAACTGACACCTCCAGAGAGGCCAAGAGGCTGTGTGATTGTCTCTCAGAAACCACTGAGAAGATCTGATGCCAGTTTTGTCTCACAACATATCTTTCCAAGATGCTCCTTGGGACCACACCGTTAACCACATCGCATTTATCTGTTTTTAAGACCTCATAGGGGGCATACAGTATTTTTCTTTGTTCAAGTCAGACAATATTTTTCATTATTTACAGTTAGATGTGAAACTGGAACTGAAAATCACCATGTTTACTTGCAAATGTTGAATAAAAGCAATTTGCTTTTGTATCCAGAGTTTCTTTGGCGGCAACAAAATTCAGTTGCTGAAAGTTTTCATTTCAGCCCGTTCTAAAGTAACAGTAAAGGATGGGACAGACGAGATAAGTCTACCACGGTCACGTGTGAAAGTCACGCTTAAGTGCTGCTCATCCTTAATTCTCTGTTAGCACAGTTCTTATATCCGCCCGCTGTGCCATTTTCGGACCGTGTTCATTAATGCTCATTTTAGTGACCATGCTCATAAGTACCTTTTCAATAAAACTCACCCGTTTGTTTAAACCCACATCTTTCAATAATAGCTACCTCTGCACAAGCAGCCAGTGTACATTGCTTACAGGCTACAAGGAAGAACTGCTGATATTTATTTATTCATATTTTTCTAAATTAACACCTAAAACATGCATTACAATGTTCTTTACTTTCTGCATTTTATGAAAAACTGTAACATATTACTGCACATTAATTTAAGAATTTTTTGTTTTTTTTCCGTTCATTTTATAACTTTGGTGCTCATTTTAAATGTTTAAGGTGTCATTTAAACACATTTAGGCTAAAATAAAAGGCTGAAAATAATTGAAACTCTAAAAATTATTAATTAAAATTTGAGTTGGTTGCCCTCTGTGTCTCTTATCCCTGTAGCCAGGTTCTGGCTATGTGTTCATGATTCTGTAACAGTATGACAATCTCACTTTATAAACTACATCTTGATCTTCTTTCAGCTTTGGTTACCGTTATAGTTTAGTTAAGTAGTTACATCTTATAATCAGTTTATAAATCCACTTGTCAATGAATATTGGGCCTGCAGTGTGACTCACATAACAACCAGTTAGAAAGGTGTATTGTGAAAAACCTAAAGGGAAGATCACAAACAGATGAGGATATTTCATGTACAATTTTAAAGTTCTGCCCACTGATCATCTTTGCATTATACCATTAACCTGAAAAGTATGAGCGATCAGGCCTTTGGCCTTTTACAGATCTCAGCGCCTATACACACAAAGTTCTAAGCACATCATGCTAATGGTAGTCAGTCCACGTTGGCGCTCTGCGCTACAGCCTACTCTCTCGATAGACGATGTGGAAAACAATGACACTTGCGATGACTGGGTGCCTGATTAAAAAAAGGTGACAATGAGGTTGTGCGGCTCAGAGGTTTGCCCGACCGCTTCAAATCCTCGTTTGCTACGCTGGGCACGACCGGCCCCGACATGGACTGCCTCCCAATTGTTGGGAGCGTTGGGGACGGTGAGGTTTGAGCCCTGCTCCACGCGGTACTCTAAGGAGCAGACGCTTCCCAATGTCCCCCTAACCCCACATAGTTGCTGTCTCCTATGGTTCCTCAGCCGCTTCCTCCTCCTGCCCAACCAGCCGCCCGTAATTGAATCTCAGGTTGGGATTAGAATTCTAGAAGCAGCACTTGACTCGGTCAAAAACAACCATTACAGGCAGGCAATGTTTTTTACACGGCACTTCACATTGATTAGGCGATGTGCGGCATAGGGGAAAGACATCGCAATCCAGGCGACTGTCATTTGCATTAAATAAGGACTGTGAATCCTGGGAAGATGGAAAGCAGCCTAGCAGCCATCAGGCAGAACCAGCATTTCTGGGCTGGGGGTGGCGGGGGTGAACATGCTGACAGAGCACGCGCGCACACACGCGCGCGCACAGACAAGTTCATGCACACAACCATATACACACATTTATTGTCGCTGCATAGATTTCACGATGACTTCCACTTCAGTGCCCTATGTGATTCCTCGCCTACTACGCCATGTTTTTAATCTCCCTCACGGATGCTGAAAAGACAGGAAAGTGTGTAACAAACAAGTTTCAGTTTTTCGTTTTTGCTTAAGAGTATCTCTGAAAATAAATTTTATTTGCAGGGTCTTATTTACAACAGCTGATTTTCGGGGTTTACTACCAGTACGGAGAGTTTTTTTTCTTTTTCAAACATAAGGCACACATTTGCTCACGGACTAACAAACGCACGCACGCACGCACGCAAAATTGCATGCGCGCATCCACACAGTTGCTCACGCACATACACAAACAGACACACGTGTGGTGGTAGCAAATCCAGTGCCTGGCACATGCACCAGCAGATAGCAGCATGAAAAGAGTCCAGTTCAGTGACAACAGCACATCAAGTACTACCCAGCGCTTCCAAAACCTGAAACGAATTCAGCTGAATTCCGGAAACTCGTATAAAAAATTACAACAGCTACACCAAAATGCAAGACCTGATACAAGCAGCGAGGTTCACAACTGTCAGCATTTGTGGACAGGAAACAGCACAAACTGGGCAGGTAAGAAAACATAACAAAGACCAGAAAAGGATGCTAAATTTTGAAAAAATGGGGCAGGAAGAAGCAGGCAGGAGATGACGGCACAGTTGGTTTCCCTGAGCACAACCGGGCGGGTGCTCTGGTGGAGGATTGTGTGCCGAGTGACCGTCACAAACAGCCCGTGGCGGAAAACACAGGCAGGCTAATTGGGGTCCCCTGTTTGAGATAATGGGGGCGGTTAGAGGGGGCTGTGCCTTCCGCTGACAGCTCCATCCTCACTGAGCGGTGCGGGTGAGCGTATGCGAGGCCAACTGCTGTGGGGTAATTAAAACCGTCATGTCACCGCGGCGCTGCCGCCATCAGCGGCGGTCCCTGCGGCCTGGGACATACGACGCCAAAGTTGGTGGACAAACAGACGTCGGTCAACGGACAGGGGGACAAAGGGCAGGCGGGGGTGGCAGCAGCAATAAGCGATACGGCGGTGTTCTCTTCACCGCATGTCTGTTGGTCAGGGCCTGGGTGCAGGTTGGAGGATTATAACAGCGCAAGGACTGATTGGAGAGGGAAGAAATGGAAAAGTGCCCTTTGTTTTGTTTTTCCTGCACACCTCGAGCCGGGCGGGTGTGGTGGGGTGGGAGGGGGAACGGCAGTGAAAGGGAGACCAGGGGCGAGAGAGCGGTGCGCCTGTCTGATCTCAGGGACCCTAGCCAGCTCAGGCCCATTTTATTCTAGGGTGAAAAGAAGAGGGGTAGGATGGAGGGCTGGTTGAGTGGGGGGAGGTGGGTTCGAGATCGGGGCTGAAAAAGGCCCTCTTTCAGGGCTGAAAGAAAGAAAGAAAACGTTTTCCTTACCTCCTCCCGATCGGCTGTCAGACTCAATCAGTGCTGCCGAGTGGTGACGTGGTCCGCATCACAGACTTCCCCGTACAATGGGGGCCGCCGTGACCCGCCACACATTTCACATTCAATTTATTCTTCCCTGGGACATGGGCACTGGGGCAGTGGTGGCAGCAGGGAGAAGAGCCCATGGAGCTCCGGGAGGGGTGCTGGAGAGCTGGGGCATGTGGTTGGAGAAGAGCTGCTTGTGTGTCTGGATGTGTGTGGCTGCAAGTGGGGTGGGGGGCTCAGGAAAGGCAAGACTGACTGAAGGAGAATGGACATGGGGATTGGGAAGGAAGGGGTATGGAGGCAGTATTGGCAGTGGGGGGGTTCGAACCCCCAAAAAAAAGAGAGGTCTGGCTAGGGCATTGTCTAGGGTGGCTTATATAGCTTTGCGCGGGGTCCTCAATGGACACGAGGAGGACGATCTCCCTGCAGCACCCCATTAGCCCGCATTAGAAGGCGCCGCACTCTGGCACAGGGAGATTTGAGACAAACCCAAACGGCCCACAATAAATGCGAGGTACAAGCATTGAGCCTTAAGACCCCAGCTCTCCCAAAAAAGGTCCTGAATAGACGTGCCCCCAAATCGCGTTGTCGAACAAATCTGGTATTAAGAGAGAAGAGTTAGTCTGCATTTACTTTCCTAAAGACTTTAGTTAAGCTAGTTGCTCCGGAGCTTTGGGGCTCGGGCTGCGTGTGAGACTATGTGTGCGCAAATCCCCCTTCTACACCATTGCGAGCAAGGATGAAGGGGCCATCGTTCTCCAGACATTTCCACTTTGACACCTCCCCGGGCACCCCTCGGACCCCCCCAGCACACACATACAGACCCGGCTCCCCAGCCAGTGTTTACCCGGCCCAAACAATGAGCTCCTATTGGCAATTAAATGGCATTTGGGGATCTGGGGTGCTAGTTAATGGCATTACTGTTGCCAATTCATCTTCTGAATGGTAAACAGGATTTTGCTCCTCACCAATAAAATACTACTTACCGTCTTACCAGTATTACATAGCTTACCTTAGGCTTATGATTCACGGTTCACCGATTACCATTTGAATATTTCACTTCAACGTGGCTGAAGAAGCCAGCTTTGGAGGGAGCAGAGAGTGGGATGCTGTTCTAGGTACCATGGGTTCTTCACGCACCGCAAGCGGCCCTCTCACCTCCGGGTGCCCCCAAGTCCGGCACGGGCCTCTCTCTGAGGGAAGCTCATTCTCTGGCCAGCCTTCAGCTTGAGAGGTCCTTGATCTTGGCTTAAAGAGGTCTTTAGGCACCACTGTGGAAGCAGGCCGTTTGGACCGCGTTCCAGAGCAGGCATCATAGTGATTCAAAGCACTGCCTGGGTTCGACTCACTTAGCACTGCCAGCTCTCATGCTGCCACAATTGGTCCAGGACCCCCTCCGGCTCTGAGACTCCTCCTGTGCTCTAAAAACTCAGGAAAGCAACAGAGCAAACAAAAGTATTCATTTTGTTCATTTTTGTGTTCATTTTAAATGGACTTGCCCACAATCTCGAACAACATTTTTCTCTCCATCCACCAACTACAGAACACGTGAGAACATTTGAAAACACATTTACAGTTGAAAAGTTGCACTATTTTTTTTTTTGCGTGAACTGTGAATCAATCTCAGAATGAAAGGGACACTGTATACAGAAGACCTGCTGAAATTAATCCCATGAAAAATATACGTGTATGCTCGGAACTCTTCACACACTCTTCAAATTCTTCATTTGTTGCCTGCAAAAGTCAATTATTCATGTCTCCTGTTTAAAAAAAGAGTGTCTGCTATAATTGTTCATACAAAGGATTGCCTCCGTTCCAATCGAGTAGATTGTTTAAACAATATGTGTACAACCTGGATGCTGTACGTTTAACACCCTCCTCTGGGCGTCAGGACGTGATACGGAACGGAGGCAAGAACATATTTTCACCGCCACATTTTCTTTTGTTGCACAGTTTCATGTTTGTACTGCTGTCAGTTGACTCAGGCGGCAAAGCAGTAAGTATACAAACAAAAGCAAGAGGGATTTAAACAAATACACACAAACAAAGCTGTCTGATATGGTAACCTCGGTAAAGTGGTGTTACACATTTAATAGAATATGTATGTTTTATTCAACTTCCCTTGAAATTTGGACAAATATTTGTATTTTATGTACATATGGAAGTTTATAGTTATAACATACTAAGTGTATTATAATCATGTGCATCATTAAACTTAGCTGTTCAGTATCAGTGCTCAGGTAGATGTTTGAACAAATCCCCAGGGATCGCGATAGCGGATATTTACTTGGGATGACTTCCTCCTGTGTAGCTGATGCAGATAACACAATTTTTAATGTAGATGGAAAAATGTAGTTAGATTGCCAAATGACGAGATTAGCCGCAACCCAGATGTATTGGAAGAAACTCAGCCATCTCTGATAAAAACCAATCACTTCTGCTGTCAAAACAGAACTGGAGACTCATGAGCAGGAAGAATGGGGCAACAGTGTCTGACAAAGATTGTTGCTCACCAGGCCTCAGAGCATCTCTGGGCGAATCCGCTCAGTCTATGCACACAACGTTGTGAATAAAGCCAAGGGGGACGATTATTTCTACCGTATTGCACCTGCTGTTGAATGGTAAGAGTTGCGGGCACTTGCAGGCCCTGAGACATGAATGAAGCAGGACATCAGCCACACACTGAGCTTTGAATCCCACCGATTCAAGCTCCAGGTCCACAAGTTAAGAAAAAATGTATTGCTTCCACCATGCTGGTCTGTACAAGCGTTACCTTTATACGGGACAACTAAACTGCAGCATGACCAGAGAACAGGTTGCAGGTTAATAGAAAACAATCAGAAATGGGTAGAAAAAAACATTTTTATACAGTGCTGTCTAATCTGCCTCCAATGGTATCTGTATCTCTTCCTTTCCCTGCTCCCCTCGCTCCCCCTTGATCCTTGTTTGCCCAGAGATGTGGTTCTGCAAGAGTCGCTTTACCCATTGACAAGGGGCTTTGAGAGGAATATGAAAAGGCAGATTTAAAGGTGACGGGTGGTCAGAGAGCCAAAGCTACAAGCAAGCGAGCCGGCGAGGTAGACAAAGACAATGGTGCAGTAGGGAGAGAGAGCGGGAACAAGGGAAGGGGTTTAGCAGTAGTACGGTAAATGACCTCGCTCGCTACGCCCGCTACCTTCACCATTCAGCATCCAGTGGCATGAAAACCAATACCTTGAAAAGACAATCCAGTTTCAGAAAAGTCCAATGAGACAAAGTAAATAGACTCTGGGTGAAATATTATTAACGTTACATAACACGATGCAGGAACAAACAACAGATAGGTAATAAGAAGAGTACTGGGATAAAATTTAGAAGGTTGACAATCAAATGTGTGTCAGCAGTGTCGATGTTGCCAGAGTCTGGCTGAAAGTATCCAGGACAGTTTAACTTGGATTGATAGATGGCAGCTAGATATTTACGGTTGAAACTAATCCACGTGAGGGTGGCACGGCACAGTAGGAACATTCAACCTTTCAGCCACAAATTCGCACTTCTGTGCATCTTAGTCAGAATGTGAAAAGAGATCCAAAAGGTGAACATGCATCCAAAGAACACGGGTTTACTGTATTCCTAGACGCCCTCCACTCAAGTACCTGGACCCCGCCCATTTGCTCAGACATAAGAGCTCCTCACACTTGAAAAATGAGACAAGAGATTGACTAGCATCTGCTAACAGTTGGGTTGCAAGATGGTCCCTCCATGTCAAACCCTTTCCAGCATAGAAACACAAAAGGGCTCTCATTTGGATCCTTCAGTCAATGTGTGTGCTGCTCATAGGTTCTGGCAGCTAACTTGGAAGCACCACCTTCAGAGAGTCAGCGCTTACGGTTCCAGCCATCCCTGGGGAACCCTTCCAGCACAGGGTTTAGCTAAGAGGACAGAGTTAAGGACAGCCTAAATGGCCTTTTCTCGGGCCGCCCACCTCACCCTTCCCCAGCTCCATTAAACTGGATTCCAGAAGCAGAAGCAGAGTGGAAATCAGCATTTATGGCCCTGATCCTTCTCACATCCATCCACATGCAAAGAATAAAACATGCAACTGAACCCGCCCCCCCAAACACCAATAACTCCTATCTCATCGAGTGTGAATTTCGAGGGCAAGAGAAAGGATGTCTAACTTGCGTTGTTCTGCTTCCCCAGGGACCTGACTCCTATTGCTACGCAGTTTAAGCCATTTCAGCCCTGGCTATGATCTTAATTAGCTACACCTAAAGCCCCTCTCTTCCCAGACAAGTCTAATTAAACCCACAGTGGGCCTGGGCTGCGCCCCTCCGCCGCTTAAAAAAGAACCTTAATCTGTTGTCCTGGGATTACGACCCGAGACACATCACAGGCAATCATCGCCCCCCTACCCCGGCACAAAGGTATTTTCTCCATTAATTTGCTTTGTGTAACAAACAGTCTCCACAACTGGCCAAAGGAAACATCACAAACTGCACCTTAATAAGGCTGGCGAGTTGCAGTGAAGGGCCAACTGCCTTCGAGTCGTAATCCAGAAGAGGCGTCGTGGTCTTCCGCATGTAGAGGAAGCTGCTCGAGCCGAACGGCTTGTTATACTGAGTGGACGGCGAGTCGTCAGGCTTTGCAATACAAACAGGGCACCCTTAGTCTCAGCTGACACGTGTGCACAGCCCTGTTAATGTGTATATGTTAGAGCGAGGGTGTGTTTCACCGTGTGTGGCACGTACTGTACGTTTAAGTGCGGTGGTAGCGGAAGTTGTTTTTGTGTTTGTTTCTAAGAGATCTGTTTTGTGTGTGCTATGTGTGTATGGGTGGAGTGATGGCACTGCGGGTAGCGCTAGTGCCTCACAGCATCTGGGCTGTGCAATTGGTTGCATGTTTGAAAGCAACTCTGCAGGTGCGGAGATTGAGCGAGTGAGTGAGTGAGTGACATTGCTCTGCTGCTCAGACGGGTGAATTACTTAGTGTAGTATATCTAAAACTGTAAATCACCTTGGATCAAGGTGTCAGCTAAATATTTCAACTCAATTCAGTTTATTTTTATAGAGTGCACCTCTCACACAGTGACAAAGTGCGAAACAAAATTTCAAGAGCCATAATAAAAAGAAGAGAGCGTATATAAACTAAGCCTATAGAGAAGGTCAACTATAGATTTAATAACTACAAAAATTATATAAAGCGGTAAAGCTATACAATAAGCCAGCTAGCAACAGAGGAGAGGAAAACTAAAAACTCCCAACCACACAGCAGAGGATAAAAATAAACCTCTGGCGGTCCGATTGCCATCAGCTACCGACCAATCTTGGGCATTCCAAGTTAAATAAGTGAGAACCAGAAAATAGTTAGCTACTTGATATTTTAGTTAATATTCATTGTACTTTTGGTTTGGACAAAAATATCTGCTAAATTAATAAATATAAATACAAATATCTATTTACAGCACGGAATGTGTGTATAAACGTGCATGGATGTCACTCTTCTGCTTTACTGTTGGTGGAATGACAGCATATTACAGTCCGGTTCATTCATCAGCCTGACAAAAAAGGGGTCACTTCTATCCTGTACCTACGGTCATTGATGATGGAGATGTAGGACCGCTTTTTCACCTTTTGCTCCAATGGGATCAAAAAGCCAAAAATGTCATGGGAGGGAACAACGAAAATTTTGGTGTAGAACTTGATGAGTCACACATTAGCATACCACTAAAATCCATTTACCTGCATATGGTATCATTTCATCTGAACTTTTTGTTTTGTCAGTGGACATATTTACTGCATATGTTTACAATATATGTATATTTATACATAGATAATGGTTACTTCTGAATACTGCATGTAGAGCAAGTATTTAATAACCAATAGATAAACTGGATATGGACAAAGGATCACAAACTTAGACAAAGGAAAATTATAGACACACTCCAACATGGTACTTCAGAAAATATAGATTTCTGTAAAGAACAACAGCTTACTGACAAACAGTAGACATATGTTAAATTAGAGTGATACGAGAGGCCAAGGTCATGAGCTAAATGTGTCAAATCAGACAGCTGAAAACTGTGCATGGAAATATTGTCATACAATTTTCTCACAGTTATGTTTTGCTACATAATTTTGTTATATACAATAATACCCATATTAGCGCTACATTCCATAGCGGATTTGTGACAACGCTCTTTTATTTTGGAACCCCAAATTTTATTTTGTTTTTTTTTTTTTTTCTCCAGTCCACCTGGAGTTTTTTTTGTTGTTGTTTTTTTCTGTCCTCCTGGCCTTTAGACACTATTTATTTATTTGTACAACCTCATCTCATCTCATCTGTACAACCTCCTTTGCAGTCTGACATCTTTCATTATTCCTATTTACCATTGTTGCTTTATTCTTGTATATTGTATCTTTCTCATTGTTGTCTCTTTAACCTTGTAAAGCACTTTGAGCTACAAACCACTGTATGAAAGGTGCTATACAAATAAATGTTGCTGTATTTTATCACTCTGAATAATTTGTCACAGTAATTCATCATATTTAAAAAAAAATCCTAAATTTTACAACAAATTTTTCTAACTTTTTTGTGTTCATTTGCTATTATTAAAGGCATAACTAATCTATGGTGCATTATGATGCGGATATGCAGTTTTCAAACTCCATTTATGGATAAATTGTATTAATAAATTATTAATAAATTGTATTAATGACCTCTTATAGCGTTGACTTATTAGGCTCCAGTTCTCGAGCATGGGTGCAGACGGCTAATAGATGTATTTTGTAAAATTATCTGACGCATATACGGTACGGCTATACGGTAGCGCACAGGAACACAGAATGCTGAAGCATAAAAGGCCTGACTTGATGTAGGGAAAGTTTCAGTGTTAGCTTTAGCAGGCCCTTCAGATGATCTAGGCGGCACACAGAGTGGATTACAATTGATTTTGCTTCCCATTCATCCCCCAAAGGTGTGCAGCAGCAGTAACGGGGGGACAATTAATTAAAGGGTCGACCGAAGCGGAGATGAGTAAAGGTCGATAGACAAAAAGACACGCCGAGATGTGCCAAGTCAAATAATGTCCAGAATAATCAAGATCAACATTTCTTACAACCAAAACAGCACGGCGCAAAAAAGTCATAAAATCCTTGCCATCTGAAGGCATTCCAAAAGCACATAAATGCAGGCATGCATTTGCCCAAAGGGTCTAGCGACCTCCATTTGAGATTTCAAATTCTGGACTGTTTCTGAGACAAGTGTGAAAGCAAGCTGCAGTGAGGGACTGGAACAGGCTGAAGAGGGTTGGTCCAATAAGGTGAAGAGGTGAAGGTCAGTAAGACAAAGCAGAAAACTGCTAGCTTGGCTGTTTTTCAAAGCAAACATCAAAGAAGTCCGACGCAATCCCAGGTCACTCTGAAGGAAAACTGGTAGACAGCGTTGCAGCTGGTGCTGGAAACTCCCACAATGTTTAGTGCATTGAATAAGTCTAAGCTCATGTAACCACCGCTGAAAGGTCTGACGTGACAAAAGAACACAGAACACCCCAAGTCTTGGGTGTGACAAGTGCCTCCTCATTGGTTCTAGGCAGGTAAACTTGGACTTTAAAGTGACAGAAAAAGTGCAAAACCCATTTTGGAAGTTTTATTTCAGTCCAAATGTACTTTTTATAAGATTCTATGATAAAAACATTAAAAGTTTATTTTAAAAAGTATATCCGGTGTGCAAAAAAGCACCAAACTCGATACGATACATTGCTTATGCAATATGCAACATGTAACTCACATACACACCTGTCCGCATGACCCCCATTAGACTGCAGTGCCACGATCTCCTTCAGGGAGCCCGAGCTGCTCATTTGAGGTTCTTTTACAAAATGAGAGTCATAAACGGCAGGATGGCAAACCCTACAGGACCCCTGAACAAGTCTAGGGGTGTGCGGCAGAACTGAGACGTGTTGAGAGCCACCTTGGAGGAAGCAGCTCCCGAGATGCAGCCCTCCAACAGGCCCACCGGCAGACCCCCAGCCAAACCTCATTTGCCGATGAAAGTGAGCCGGCCCCGGGGTCCCCCTGCACGGAGTGTCAGGGCCAGTGATTAAGGGGGCAAGAGGGCAGGGCGGCCCTTTAATTTGGGGCAGGGGGAGGGGGAGGGGAGCGGTGTATCTGTGGCGGACAATGGCGATTACCTTCCTCTTTATCTCCCGGAGAAGGGGCTTTGAGAGAGCAATCTGAGGAGCGGAGGAAATGGCACGACACGGGATTAGCGGCACAACAGGACGGTAAATTAAATGTTGGAGATGAAAGAATGGGGCTCTGACATGCATCAATAGAGAGCATTCGCTGCATTCTAATAATACCAGCCAAGGAGAAATACCTGCAGAGATTAGTGTGAGAGAAAGACAGAGGGGAAGGGGGTGAGCGAGAGAGAGAGGCAAAAGATACACAATAAAATAAATGACTTTGGGCGTCTGATGTTGCATGACAGCCATAGCTACAAAGATGGGGAGGGTGTGGGCTTGTGTGTGAGCATGAATGTGAAGCTGTTATGATATGTGTCGTGTGTGTGCGCGCGCACTTAAGAAAAAAACAAGCCGGAGTGTGTGTTTTTCCCCAGGGTCTGCCATACAAGGGTTTACAGAAGGGGTCCCATTCCTCCACAACACCATCACTTACACGAGCGACACCCAGAGGGGTGTGCACATTGTGTTTAACGGGTACATAGGTGGCAGTTCGAACCATTGTGCCACCTGCAGGCAAGTGAACCCAGCTCAAATAAGGGCCATGGTTGGAGGATGTGGGCGGCAGCGCCGCTGTCACCTTACTTCAGGCCTCCTGCGTGTGAAGCTTTTTCATTTTGCCTTCGCTGACATGGCCGGGGTTCTCTGCCTTCCTACAAAGGTCCCGTAATCTCGATTGTTAAGTCGATGCTCACCTAGCTGATGCAGTGAGACAAAAACAGAAACACACAAACATATTCCATGCTCCGAACAGCAGAAAAAGTTACATCTCGGCCAAGGCCAAAGTGTCCGGTGCTGTGAGGAGTAACGTGCAGGGCTGCGCGTTCGCATCTGGATGGAGACTACTCTATGTTTGACTGAAAATGTTAAAATCTCAGGTGTGGCACAATGGCAGCAGAACACACACACGGTGTACGACTGCTCTCCCTGTGAAAAACAAACAGGCTCATTAGCCTTCATTCAGCTGACTGACAGGTATTAAGGAAATATGAGGAGAAGGAGATGCAAGAAATATGTATAAAACATAAGTGAACATGGGAAAATAATGAGGGCGAGAGGAAAGGCGTGTCGGCGAATGAAAGAGGCCGATTCGGTGGCGACAGCTGATGAGGATCGGCAGAGAGAGAGGCCGAGCGCGAGCCAAAACGATTCTATCAAAGTGCTGCTTTATCTGAGTTATTACTACACTGAAGCAGGAAGATGAAGGGGGTTTGCCTTAATCTCGGGGACAATGGAAGGGAACAAAGGCACACTTACAAGTGCTATCGGCCGCAAATATCAAATCAGCTCTCCGCACCTAATCCCGCTAAACAGCGCTGTTGATTCAGTGAACCTGCGGTTTTCATGCAGTCCCGTCGAGCTCGCCTAGCACACAGACAGACACACGCGTGCATGCTAATGCATCTGTGAGGGAAGAGGAGTACCTTGCTGTTTCAGGGACTGACCGGTGATGCTAATGGCCATTTTGGGCAGCAACTGGACGTGTGTCGTTTCATGCACTCGCGTGCTTGAAGCACACTGGCAGCGTCTTGCCATTTCAGCAAGTTTACTTAGTGTCTTAACACAGAGTTCATCAAAGTTGTTCTCTGGGCAGAAGGCAGCACTTGGCTGATTTCTGTACAAACAGTGACTTTGGTTAACCAGCTGAATGCTTGGAAACTGTGACAAATTCACATTTATTCAAGTAGCTGACACTTTCCTCCAAAGCACATTACAGTGTAAAGCTAGTTACACAGCTTTTACCACACAGATACCTGGGTCATCTTAGCAGCATCAAATCAGGATAAATACCTAGACCAGAGGTACTGAAGCAGGAGGTGGGATTGGACCCTGGGTCCTTTCAGTCTAAAGATAATGACTCTAACCACTACGCCACTTGCTGCTGGTAAAAGGTATGCATTTCCTGGGGACTGGCCGTTACCGCCAAGCAGGAATTGGAATCGGCAGTGCACCAGCTCTCAACTCGACAGTTTGTGTCCCGAGCTTGAAATGAGGACTTTGACAACTGGTAAAGTGCAGCTACCCGTTCGGCAGAGCGTCATTTGAGCGAAAGCCACGTAAGCCGGCACCCCGGGGCAGGCACGGGCCCCGCATTGCCCAGCACGCCCCGCGGGACTGGTACACCTGTTCCAGAAACCCTGCAGCGCACGGCAACCCTTGACCCCGGAGTCGCGGCGCGTGTGCACGGGCAGCCACGTGCCCTTGGGCAGGATGCGGCTCGACGGCAAGGAAAAAAGGACACAGCCGATTTCATTATCCCACAATAACAGGCTAATTATTGTGTTTGTTAGCAACAAATCACAGCACAACAGACTGCATGTCCCTGTCCTGTTCTGAGCATCTTAATTACTTTTCTCCCTCTCTGTCACTCTTGTTATTTTGCATATAAAAGCCAGTTGCTAATTGTCTGCTCTATAAATATTCCGCATGCAATTACTGCGCTGGCCTGCCTTTGCGCAGCGTTATCGCCTCGCAGTTTGGAGCGCCGTGCGCCCTGCACACTCGATTCTCCGCATCTAATGGGAGCTTGATAGCGGAAGCGCTCCTTTGTTTCTGGGAACAGACGGCCCTACCGTCGCCTGGTTTCTCTGTCAGCCAGAGGCAGGGAGTGGCCCCTTTTCCACCAGGTCATCGTGCTGGTGGCAGGAAAGAAAGAGGGCTGCGGGACACGGGGCCTGGTGAGGCCATGTGCAGAGATGGACCCCATCCTGCGCGCTTACAGCCCTGGCTGCCTTGAAAGAGCTTGAGGAGCTCCTTACTAGAGGAGTCGCTGTCCATCCCTACAAGGTGCTCAGAAAACAAGGGTTGCCCTGGATCGACACTGCGAGCCAAGCGACCAGAGCGCTGCAAAACTCCTAACTCGAAAGTCAGAACGTCTCCTTATTCGTCTTTTTCTGGGTGCCATTCCAGCATGTGTTAAAATGCAATTCTGACAGCAAAACCACTGACACGGACTGCATTGCACCAGGGACAGCAGCTCACGGTGCAGTTTGAAATGTGATCTGAGGAAGCAGTTATTTGCCCGTGTTTTTCGAACATGAAAGCTGACGTGGAATACAAGTTCATATTATGGTAGCTTGGTATTCATTTTCCACATCAATGATTCAGCAGCCTTGTTTAATGAAAAAAGTGACATGAAACATTGAGTGGAAGCCGGGAGGGGAAAATAAAGGGTGAGCTTAAAAAAGTTTGAAGGGGTGAGGAAATGTTCACAAATGACCAAGGTACAGTGTGATCCGCAACCGAGGAGATGTGAGGCTCTTTCATCTCCGTTCAGGATGACTAGTATTGCAAGGAATCAACTTGTCATCGCCTCCACGCTTAGCCGGTATCAGCCTCTCCCCACACTTTACCTCCAAGTTTTTTTTTTTTCCCCCTACTGTGGGATCTGCTCAATCTCTACATTCCTGGAAACCTGTGGACCTACATTGTCAATCAGGGTAAGATTTTACTCAAAAGTGATTTACAGTTTTACCCCTTTCACGCAAACATATCCTTCTGGAGCAGTTTAAGCTAAATTCCTTTCCTAGGGGTATCACACAAGATTCCTATTGGTGACAGCAATTGCAGAGAGATGACTTTCTTGCCTTCTTGGGACTCAAAGGGCACTGTTTCAAACCCCATTTCCTCCCTTAAAGCTCTTGGTCAAGGTATTTACCCTGAACAGATACAATAAAAATGACCCTTCTGTTAAAATAGGTCAATCAGCAAGTTGCTTTGGAAGAAAAGTGAATTAATGTAAATGCACAGAAATTCACTTGTTGAGCTCTGAAATACAAACCATTGGTTCAAACCAAACTTGGAGCATGGGAAGCAATACCTGAGAGGGCTGGAAGTGTAAAGTGATAAAAACTTCCAATGAAAAGTCGGCCACAGGGCATGAAAAGGTGGAGGACAGACAGAAAGGAAGCAAAGAGTCATTTTGATTATCTGACCACCTATACTCCCTACTTACATCAGGTAATTGAGACGATTCTGTATGTCAAATAATGCAGAAACAGGATAACACATGCTGAGTATTTTTATAAACTCTCAAGCCCCACTACAAGGTGGAATTACAACTCTGCATGTGTTTGTTTTTGTAGTTTCATTCAAAGTTTTATAGTTTTTGGAAGTGCTTGTACAGACTTTCGGATGTAGACATTGAGGTCCATCTATTCAAAAGAGCTGCTTGAACTGTTCTCTAATGTCAGAGACATAAAACTACACTGTACTGCCACAACTGAGCAGATCAGATCATAACCGTTGTCTTTCTCACTGCTTAATGTATGTCAGTGATCAAATGACATCCAGTGGTCACTGGGGCAATGAGGATGTGGACAAAGGAGGCAGAAGATGTCCTGCAGAACTACTATGAAGAAGCAGACCGGGAGACGTTCTGTGATTCACGTGGTGAAGACACTGAAAGTCTCAACCACTGCTTAACTGATTACATCAAGAATATTACATTGCACCCCCAGCAACAAACCATGGATCACAAAAGACTTGTAGAGCCTCCTCAACAGGAAGGAGGCATTCATATCTGGTGACAGAGTGAGGCTTAAGGAGGTACAGCAGGAGTTCAAAAAAGCTCAGTAGGAGTGTAGATCTGCCTATAGGGAGAAACTGGAGCAAAAGCTGCAGCCTAACAACCTGAAGGAGGTATGGGAAGGTGTGGGGAAGATGTCAAGCTTCAAACAGTCCACAAAGGAACCCACAGAAGGAACTGTGGACCAAGCAAATGAATCTGTTCTCCAACAGATTTGATTAAGCTGAATCCAACATGACCACCGCCCAACCCCCTTCCAAACCCCACCAAAAGATTGATAAAAAATATTGTATTTAATGAATTGATATACTATTTTAATTTTGTATAAATGCCAGATTAAAATTTAAATTGTCTCTTTATTCATTAAAAAAATATATATGAGATTAGAAGTACTGTTATGCTAAACGTTATTTTAAATGTGATGAGAGGTAAGGAAATACTCAGTATTACTCATCTTTACGAGGGATATCGTGGAAAAGCAGGGTAAGCTGCTGCTTTGCTGCTTGCCTGATGTGAGGTCCAACTTGGCGGGACTGTAGAATATGCAGGTTTTCCTCTGTTTGCCCCCCCTAAAGGAAGAAATTTCTCCTTGCCTTGGAAACCATGCCAAGAGTCAGTAATGACTTGATGGCTTCTTTAACCAACTGGTACACTTAGTGACCACCTCCCTGGTTTTTTTCTCTATGGCTGAAATATCCTGACAGTCTTTCTCCATGTTGCTCACACATGGCACACATGTTAGTAAAAAAAAAATCCAAATAGAAGTACAAAATCCAAGTAGCTGAAATGATGTATTGGCTCCCCCAACCACTTCACTATATTTGCATATAACATAAAAGTTTATGGGACAATTGACATAGTGTCAATTAGCATATCTGAGTTGGCAAAAGCCCCACATGGTTATGTCATGGTAAAATTCAGTGTTGTAAGGTGTAATCAAAGGTGGGGTAATGAGGACTGTACTGTTACATAAAGTTAAAACCTGCCTGAAGTGCTGTGTGGAGAACAAGGAGAGACGTATGGGAAAAGCTGAGGAAAACACACATATGGAAAGGAACCCGGAAGGGAACAAACGTGAGTGAAACACTGTTGTGTTGCTACAAATGGAGCACAGCAGGAAAAGAGATGGGAGTTCAATGGAGGTACAGTACCACAGGAGGAGCCCCAAAAACCCCCAAGACCGGCGGGTCAGGCCAACTGAAGGCTGGTTGCCTGTTAAAGCCGCTCCAGTACTCTGCCAACTGGGACAGCTGGGGCCATGCGGACCACGAGAGCTGACAGGAGAAGGCGGTGTCGGGCGGGAGACAGCAGCCTTTTCAAGTCACATGAAAGTTTGGGGGGGATGAATGTACCGTAATTAGATTAATAAGTAGCTTAATTTATCGCAGCAGAGGATATCAGCAGCTCCACATTAGAAGCAGGCCAGGAGATTAGCCCGATCGCCATTTCCAAAACACGATTAGCCCCCTGGCACAAAGGCCGGCCTCTTTCACAGGTTCCTACCGAACGGCCTGGGATTAGGAAACGTGTTGAATAATCATGGTTGCCCCCGCATGCGCTTTTCAGTGTCCTCATAGTTGGAGGTGTCGGGGTGGATGGGGGCGGCGTTTGCTGTGCCGTTCATTCTGCTTGCAAAACTCAACAATTAGGCTTTTGCTGGGCCAATCAGAGTTGAGGTGACTGGCCGATCCGCTGCACCTCACAGGTGAGGAAGTAATAAGGAAGTGACACACCCGAAAGGAGGCACGGGGGAAAGCGGGAACATTAGGATGAGCTATACGGCAAATGTGCCAAAATGTGGTGAGGAAGGGGTGAGAAGCAGTAAGAGAGGTGGCATGAATGCACTAATAAGGGTGTGAGATAAATTAGCGGAGGGCTGCAATTACAATGCCCGAAGGACGAGAAACATATCGAAGGGAGAGTAAGAGACATGCCCTTTAGTATGGATGAAATAAACAATACAACTGAAGAGTGAAATAAAGAAACTGCATAATGGGATGAGAACTGAAAAATTTAATACAAGAGCATACCTTTATTTACAGTATTTAGCTGGTGCTTCCTCTACAGTGAATCTCCCTTTTACACAGCTGGGTAATTTTTGTCATATCAGCTCAGGGTAAGGACCTTGAACCAGAATACTATACCAGGAGATTTGAACCTAAATCTTTCACTCCTAAAAGCAGCAATTCCAACCACTACACCACCTGTTGCCCTCAAAACTCCTGCTGATGCTTGTATACATCATGCGTGCTGGGTCACTGCCGTGTCCCTGCCTCTCTGACATGTGTGCTGGAAACATTAGTGGCAGAGCCCTCTGGAACCTGGAGGGATGCTCTGCCCCACAGCTAGTCGACCGCCTCCCAGCTGCATCTACAGCTTGTTTCCAGGTGTGCAGCAGACTGGGGCGAGTGTGAACGACAACCGACAACAAGTTCCCAGCGTGCTGATCCCATACATGTGACTGCTTTACTTCACACACAAGGGGCCGTAAACCAAAACTTCCAGATTTTAACCCATCAAGTAGGAATAACAAAAGCCTCAGTTCATCCCTGTAACCCCATTTCGAGGTCAACCTGTGGACACGGTCAACACAAACCTCCCATGGGTCTCCTGTTCTCCGTAAGTCCTTGTCCTTAAAGCACACAGATCAGTGTATTTTTATCTATGCTACACCCAAATAAAAATATACAAAAACAGGAAAATCTACCCTAAACTGCATCATAGCCATCCATGTTTAATGATGAATACAAGAAGCAGTTTTGGTCCATTTGTTCTCAATCTCCAGTTGGGATCCGGTCATTAATATGGGCCCCTTGTTCGACAGCTAATGTTTATAAATTGCTCAGTTGCTGCCGTGCCAGAAGACAAGCCCTGTTTACTCTTGAAAGCTGGTAACTTTTACATTTCCTGCTGGTTTGCCAGCCACTGCTGGCCGATTATCCTGCGTGACTATGCGGCTCCATGCATCCGTAACAATGTGCGCTGAGTCAACACATCCCAGGCTGCCCCCCCCACCACACACACACACACACACACACACACACACACACACACACACACACACACACAGGTCAACACCGAGCCTCACTGACTCTGGGTGATGGGGCTGCAATGTTACTGGAGCATGAAGCTGCCATAGATGGTGACACAACTACATTCTATGGCTCTGTGTCTCCAAATTTTAATTACAATACATCACAGTGTTTTCCCGGAGCATAAACATGTGTTATTCTTACAAAATTAAATGCACATAATTGAAAAACTGATATCATTTTTAAATCACCTAAAGTTTTTATGCTATATGCAAATGTAGTGGTCACTTTTGAAACGTGTAAAGCACTGGGAGGCAATATGTATACAATTTCTTTTTTTTTTTTTGAAAATTTTAAAATTTAATTGCAGATAACAATGGTCGGTGACACAAAATTTTGTATTTAAATTTTGAATTTGTGATATGCACTTTAGTAAAAATCTCTTCCATTTATTTTCTGGCAAGATAAAAACTTTACATCTGTGGATTAATGTAACTGAGCAGCCCAGACCAGCAGTATAAAACACACACACTAGACCCACTGACACTTAACCAAATGTAGTGCGTACCACACCCCCCACTGTGCAGCTTCAGCAGCTTTAAGTGCAGTACATTTCTTATCAGAAGGAGTGATTTGAATTAACATCTCCAATCGGGACGTCCCTCTGTCAGATCAGACACTATTTCTTAAAAATAGCCACACTCCATTTTGCTCCATTTTCTTACTGCCTTCCCTAAAAATCATGTAAATGGGGGGGAAAGAATATATCGTTGCTCCAGCTTCAAGGGGACTTTAAAAACAGTTATATCTGGTGTGACATCAGGTATAAGAACTGGGATACATGCAGCTGTGGCAACTCAGTGATTCTCACTTCACCGCTGGGTGGAAACAGAAATAAAAAGACCATTGCAGCTGACCCCTAAACCTGGTGACTGGGAGGAAGGAGTCAATTAGTTGTAGCTGGAACGTCCCCAGAGTACTTGAGCACTGCTGGACGTACCTACATCACCCTTTGTTCTTCGGTACTCTGAGATCCAGGCTACAGTGCCCACTCCAGTCTGCTGCATTGTGAAAGGACATACAGTAAAGCACTGCAGTCAGACTTCAGGTTCATGTACTCTTGGTCAGGGAACATTTCTTGCACATGCTGGACTATTTAAAACTGTCCCACCCCACAAAACCATGAATTACTATGGTAAAAACTAATATGTTTGCTTTTTTAGCAGTTTTCTCCAAAGCAACTTACGATGATTTGCTAATTTATACAACTGGGTAATTTTTACTGCAGCAATTCAGGGTGAGATTAAGGATGTGACAGCCTGAAGTAGCATGTGGGCTCGAGTCCTTCAAGTGCAAAGGTATTATCATTTACCACTACACCAACTGCTGTTCCCTCTGCAACATGCGCCTATGCATTTAGCTGACCAATTGAAAACAGTGCATTAGCTCCAACTGGTACTCGCTGGGCACATTTTTTTCACCGAATCAAAGTGGCCTTGCTGACCCATTTGACAGGCGTAGACCCATGAGTATCCTGTCCAACAGAAGCTTTTCCTTTCTCAGGGACACCCTTCCCTCCGATGCAGACGAGGCAGAACAAACAAACTGCAGTCCACTCACCCCACGCACTGCAAGCAGCCCCCAGCGCTCCCCCCTTCCCTCTGCCACCCAGTAATTAGAAACCCCTGCATTGGGCAGACAGCTGGCAGCCCTCCTTTGGGAATGCCAATTAGGTTTGTAAAACATTTAGACAACAAAACTGTACAACAGGAACAGTTTTTGTCAAGGGAACACTGTCCCTGACGTCCCCAACATGCCTCACGTCCCAATACCATATACCCATCTGCAGGCTGTAGAAGGACCTTAGTGTCCAGGGAGCACATGCTCCCGCTCTCCACTTGAGTGACACTGCAGCAATAAGCTGCAGGTTTTCAGTGCCTACACTAAAGGAGTGTTTATATCATACAATAAACACCATTTTTGTTGCCTCTCAGCACAGTGACCATACAGCTGAACTCAGGTGTAATTCTCACTGACACCCATGCTTCCAGGACTGGGTCCATGCAGGGCTACCATGAGCAACACAGCTCTGCCTCTGTATTTCATCACTCTTTTTCTACACTACATTTTCACAAAAAATCCCAAAAAACTGAAATTATCAGCTTTGTTGCAGCTGCTGCAATTTGGAGGGCGCAAATAACCACACGTTTCTGGACACACATGCAGAACACAGTGGCGCTTCCAGAACACGGTGCACATTAGCATGTCCCTCAAAACAGCATGAAATCTGAGAAAATGTGGACCCTCTGACAACACAAAGGGTATGGCTGCAGGAAACGGTAGGATTATAACAGCTTTTTGCTGACACACAAATTACAACATTATATGTTAACTTGGACAAAGATTTCAATAATAAATTATGTTTTAAATGATTATTATTTTAAGTAATAAAACCAATAATAATAAGAGAGTCCAACATGCTGACAATCAGAAATCCTTCATCTTGATGCTGCCACGACAAGCTGCACTTCCTCCCCCCAGCCATAGGAGGTACTCTTTCCTATTAAAGGCATCATTTTGTTTTCATCCACACTTACACCAGATCAAGTTCCTCTAATAGGCTTGTCCAAACTGTTACTTGATGTCTGGCCCCAGGAAAACAGGATAGGATTAAGACAATAAGTAGGCATTGTAACTAACATCGCACCCGGGGGGAGGAATTTTTAAAGTGGAGGCCGTCAGCAATTTGACCCACGCTGTACTGTTGTCGCTTTTGCGGTCTGAAACCTCCTGCGCTGTTTCGCCAGGACGTGAGCAGAGTGACAACTGGATTGACAGGGTGAGAAACTAATTAAGACAGGGAAGGAGAAAGATCCGCTCGTCTTAGTAGGAGCTAGAAAAAAGTATAGACCCCCTGTCCGTCTCCCCCCACGCAGCCAGATCCACGCTCAGAGCGCCTCCATCAGAGCTAATTAGCTGTGCAATGATTAATTTGGAGGTTAAACTGAGTTATTTCTTGTAATGGTGTTTCCTTTGAAAGATCTCTCATTATGTCAATACAACTCTGTTTGAATTCCTTTAAGACAACATTGTCCCAGAGAGAGGAGAGATGATGGATGATGGGGAGAGGGAAGTCGCATGGTAATGAGCACCACCGACCGATCATACTGGCGGTCTCTATTAACATGCATTTCCACTTTGCCATCTAATTAGGTGTGATGCCATCAAATGTCATGTAGGACGCATCTGAGCGCAGATTCGAATGCAGTTCAGTGTGTGGAGTTTGCACATTGTTCAAACGGGGTTTAAAAAAGACATTTTTCAGATAAACCTTGGACTGTAATTCAGCAATTGCGTGCCTGTATCGCTACCTATTTCAGCCTGTTGGTGAAATGCACTGTTGTTTACTATGAGTTGTGTGTCACTTTGGAGAAAAGGATCTGCTAAATGAATAAATATAATGCTAATATCAGGTCTGCAGGGAAGGAAGTAATAGTGGGGGCTTTCAGATGGACAACAGAAAGAAAAACGGGGCAGAAAAATGCAAACAAAAAAGTGTGACATATCTAAGCACTGTAAGTAACTTTGAACAAAGACATCAGCAAAATACAGGTTAATAACCTTAGTTCACTTTGAAGAAAAGCATCTGAGAAATGTAAATATGGGCAAACACAGCACATCTTCGCCTTTTCTCACTACTAAAAAATTGTGTCCACCGTGATGCAGCACAGAGTTCGAGTACAGCTCATTCTGGGTGGCACGGCCTTGTCACAACTTGTAAGGCGGACTGTAATCACACTTAAAGAGCTGTGAGAAAATGGTTTTACGGCCCTCATGAATAGCTTAGCCTGTCAGTAGGGAGGCTAAGTAAAGACAATCATGACTGGAATAATGTTGTTCAGTGACTGGAACATTAACATTTTTATTCTGCAGCCTTCAGACTAAATGACTTGAAGGCAGGTGGCGTAGTGGTTAAAGCCACCGGTTTTGTATTCAGGTTCAAATCTTACCCCCTCCTGTGGTACCAAGGTACTTACCCAAAACTGACATATTAAAAAATTGGCCAACTATATAAATAGGTCAATATTTGTAATAACTGTAAATGATAACTCACTTAGAAGAAAGGAATCAGCTAAAAACTGGAAGTAAATGTGGGTTTAATATGTGCATCGTAGTTGTACAAAAATATATGTACCATGCATACATATACTTTCGGTTCATATGATAGAAGAAAGATTTATAAACGTAAACGAGAGCTATTGGGGGCATCTATGTGAACCAGAGTAGTGTGTGCTGTGCTGCTAGTTGGCCACTAGAGGCAGTGCAGTACAAAAAGCAGCCGTTAACTTCTGCCACATTCCTGCTAAGGAGTTACATTCAGCAGGTACCAGGCCGAGGAGGTGGGTTATGCTAAGGAGGTGAGCGCAACCACACAGATTCAGGTGTAATAGTTGTACATACCCATGTTGGTCATATGTTCCCTCGCCTGCAGTAAGAGATGACTCCAGCATCCTCACGCTGTCATTCCTTCCATACCTTTGTGTTCCTCAATTAGAAGAACAGAGATGCCTCTAAATGTCCTTCATTACGAACTGGTTTTAGAAGAAATGTGAAAATGATAATTATAATGGGCAAAGTGAGGGACGGATATTTCAATGTACAAATTCTAGGTCAGTGAATCTGCAAGTAGAAATAAAGGTTATAACAAAAAACATGTGAAAGCAAGACTAGCCTAAAGTTCACTGTTCCCAGCATGAGATACTGCTGAGTTCAACTCATTTTGGATTAAAGACGAACAAACTCTTAATTTAGCTCGACTTTCCCATTTTTCACGCCACATTAACGACTGGGGCAATATGAAATACTAAATATTAAACACATTTTGTCGGGAAATGTTGAAGGTCTTGGGTCAGATGTGTTGGAGTCATCGAAATTTTACATGCGCAACAGTGATCAAAGACTGACGTTTCCATTCCAGCCAAAGTCATTAAGGGAGAGAGCGGACCTGTTTTCTCACATACATTCGGACTGTTTGTGTGTTTCGCTGTATCCGCTTGGCCTTGTTGTGAAGGTGCACCCCTCTCCTGCACTGCCTCTCTCTCTCTTCCGCTTCGCTCCCTTTCTCTGCCTATTTAAAAAAAGTAATGGGAGGGTTTTAGAAAATCCACTACGGCGACTGCATCTTAAACAAGAACCACCACAACTAATGGGATCCACTCCACACAATATGGAACATTAATATATATGTAAATTAGTCAAGGAAACAGACAGTCACTCACAGAGAGCTCTGTCTTTCTCTCTCCTCCCTCTCTTCTCGAGTCCCACTTTCCCCTCGGTCTTGTCCACTTCTTTCCCCCCAGTCACGGCTGCTGTTCACGCGCGAGGCGGCTCAGCATGGCTCCCCACCAGGACCCCCGCGGGTGCTAACGGCTTCCATGGAAGAGCAAGCACAGCACAGGTACTTCAATTAGTCGGGAGCTGTGGGGACGCTCAACGTTTGTGTAGCCGTTCTGAAGCTCTAATAGGTCTCTCTCAGCTAAATGTGTATTAGTCTGAGCAAGTTTGCCATGCCCCACACATGCTGGCATCTAACGTTATCTTGACAGCGTGGAAACTTTCTCAGTGTCTCCCATATAGTTTCCGGTCCTTCTGAACTTCAGTCCTTCACAGCCAACGTTTTCAAGCCTTACTAGCACACTTATACCAAGGAAGCTGCTAATCGAAACTTAAACCCTTCTTCCTGTTCTTCTTGCACACTTTCCTCCAAATCAGCTTACCAACACCAATTTACCCATTTAAACAGCTGTGTGATTTTTACTGTATCTTTTCAAAGTAAGTACGTTCCTCAAGGATGCAGCAGGAGCTGGGATTCAGACCTGGGGCCCTTGAGCCTGAAGGTGGAAGCCCCAACCTACGCCACAACTGCTGGCTGATACATTAGTGCACTCATTTATATTTCCTGGAAAAAAAGTAAATATACATTTTAAAATATATGCTACATGCAATATATATAACATGTATACAATATATGTAACTTGTTTAAACTTCATTGATCGTCATTCCAAAATCAAAAGCTGTCAAAGAGAAGAGATAAATTTGCTGACTTTGCAGTTGTCTCCACTATCTTCAGGATGCGCTGCAGAGGTGCACAAGCGAAAGCATCAGAATGTATGTAGAAAAAAGGTGACATGGAGGAGGGGGCAACAATCCAGGTTTCAGAGGTTGTGTTTTCTGAGGGAGGGGGGCTGTGTTTGTTACGCCGGTGGGGTGGGACTTTTCCCCCTGGGGGAGGGGTGGGGGTTTGGGTCGGCTGTTCAAAGCCAGGCCTGAGCATTGTTGGGCAGTTGGGGATTAGGACTCTACAGGCTGCAGAATTTGCCTTCTAATTAAAAAGGATAAAGAAACTAGGAAAATAGCGAGAGGCGCAGGAGGGAAAGAGGGGAAAAAGAAAATTGCAGAAAAGAAAAAGAAGAAAAAACTGTTTGTAGTGTCACTCGTGCGGCTGTATCACAAGACCCGGCAACACTGACTAACTTTACAGTCACGCAGCCTCCTCCTTCCCACTTCTTGCAGTTTGCCACCTTCTTGAGGCCTAGGGGAGAAAGAAGAATGCGGCTGAGAAGAATTGCTGGAGCAACAGAGAGCTTCTGCACGTTTGCGGACAACACACTGGATGCTTTGTCCAGGATCTGAAAGCCCCTGGCAGCACAGTGGCACAACAACAATAAAAAAGAAGACCCTCTTATTGCTCTCAATGTGATGGTTCTTTTTTTGTCTGAGACACATCATACATACAAAGGCCACCACCAAGGGTCACAACGTGTTTAATGGGAGAGCAAGCTGGTTCAGCACAGGGCTCAGACCACAACTGGTACCGGATCAAGAGCACCTGCATAGATGTGTATGGCCAAGTCCACCCACAAATGTGCACCAGGTCTAGCACTTGCACTGTAGCCCATCACACCATACTCCACAAAACTTTGCCATGATGTGAAACTGTGACTCTTGCATGACTGCACTATTGCAAAAATGATGCAAAAAAACATGACCTAAAGCTTTTGCGTTAAATGCAAAAATACTGAAGATGAGGCAACCCCTCTCATTGTGATGATATTACAGTTACAGACCTCCTTCTGAAAATGACTGAACCCTTTAAAGCTATATGGGGGGCGATTTGTCACCCAAGATGCATTGTAATTTGGATTTCTTTCAGACTAACCTGGGAAAGAGAGGAACATGGAGAAAAACCATCAGGACATTTCTGCACTACAGAAAAGATCTGCGGGAAAATGATCACCAGACATGTTGGCATACTATTGTTGGAACTCAGTAAAGTAGCTTCCGGAATCCACTTACACAAGAAAGGCTTCCACAAAGGCTTTTTAAAATTGTTAGTTACTGAGCATTTTCTTACCTGTAATCACATTTAAAATATATTTTACACGACAGAGAATGTTTAATGCCATATTTACCCTCTGCGTGTTTGAATTAATAGAAGAATAAGCTTAAATGCCTTTGTCATTGGTTGATAATTATAGTAAATGGGATTGTTTTAGTAATTTTTTTAATTTAGAATTTTTGCTCCAGAAAAAATGATAGATAATACACCCGTTTGGATTTTGTTTTTGAATTCAGGACATGAATTCACATTCAGCGTTTATTGTGCGACAAAATAAAGTTTAAATGTGTACACCGGCACTGTAGTTGAAGTCCAGAGGCAAGAGGCAGGTTGACACAAGAACTAAGAGTCCTGTTCACCTGTGCAGCTCGAGCTCAGCTCCAGCCTTCGCCTGAGTGGTCGCCGCTCCGCGTTGGGCTGGCTGTGGCCAGAGCATGCTGGGCAGAAGGCAGCTCGGAAAAATAATTAAAACGAGTGAAGGGCGCTGGAAATTAAACACACAGAATTTGCATTTTCAGCAGAAAAAGGATTAACTTTAACAACAAGCCATTTAAGATAACCCCCCTCCAGATTTTTTTTCCTTGCTCATACAATTTCTCAGAATAATGTTGACCTCCCATAAATGGCATTTCCTTCCATTCCATTTATTCTAGATAAAAATATCTATTTTTGGTTTTGTATCAAGAATGAAACATGAAATCTGCAACTACAAAACATAACTGCTGTATCTGGTAAAATACTAGTCTGGAGGAAAAAAAGACATCATTTGTATGCTTTGCAAGTAAAGATAAGGGGGAATGCACTTTTAATTTATCTTGCAAACTTTATATTTAATGCATAAATACTGGATGCTGGTGTGTTTTGTTTGTGTTGAACTGCGTAATTTAACATACGTTTCACATCTGTTTTTAACTACCTGATTTTGGTGTTAGTAAAAACTGTACTAAAGTGACATGCTGTGAATAATTATACAGCTGACATTTTTGTCTCAAACATTAATATCCAGTCAGATAAACACAATTGGCCTGTAGATTAAGTTAGTACAACAGCTACAAAATTTGTCAGCTGAACAGACCCTTAAATACAACAAAAACAGAGCAATACTTATCAAAAACTGTTGTTAATCTACTAGTAACCATGATTTTTCTACTTCTTATGCTGCTGTACATTTCGATCTACTTTTAATTAAAACATATGCAAAGTTTTTATAACTATCACCTGTAATTTGATTTACTGGAAAAAAAATTATGCAAAGGAATACAAAACATACTGCCCTCTAACCAACATCCAGCTTGTGAAATAGTTTGTCATGATCCGGCAGTGACCAAATGTACGCAACACGCGTACAAACGTACGTTTCTGAGATACTTTATGCTTTTCCAAATGGATGCGTTCACACAAACTGCTGATAAATGAAGATGCAGGTGTTAAATGACATAGAGACAAGTTGTCTCTTGTTTGTCCTGAGCACCACCCGAGCACCACCACTTCCAATCTCAGACACATTCTTTGTGCTTCTGTACTCCAAGTGTTTGCATTCTGAGGAATTATCTCTGGCTTCATTGTGCGTTGGGTTCTACACACCTCAATACCCATACTACTGTCGGGAATCGGGCCACCTTCATGCCGTGACACATTA
This sequence comes from Heterotis niloticus, assembly GCA_018136845.1. Lineage (NCBI taxonomy): Eukaryota > Metazoa > Chordata > Actinopteri > Osteoglossiformes > Osteoglossidae > Heterotis > Heterotis niloticus. The sequence continues at coordinate 22,433,302 of CM030895.1, forward strand.
AGTAAGGTAACTTGGTGAACCAAGCTGGCCAAAGTTTTCGTCTTAGTTGTGGATTTGGCTCCTACAGTATATGCAACACATGTGCACTGTCTGGTTTTCTCAATTACTGGATTTCTGCAAGCTAGCATGGTAACTCACAATTTTGGGAGCAAGAGGTGTGCAGTGATAGTGGGGGTATTGTGCTGTGTTTCGCTGGTTGGGGGTGATGGGCTGCTCATGTACGCATATGAATGCCATGAGGGCTCACTAGATAGGGCAAGGACACAGGCAGGATGCTGGGAGACTGTGGGAGGCCCAGTTTGTGTTTTTTGCCCACTCCCCCTGCTTAGTCCCATCTTTCCTCCTTCCCACTGGCTGCCTCACCAGTCACCAGCTGTTTGCCCCCATCCCCTGTGCCTGTGAGGGGTCTGGCTCACCCCAGGAACCCTACAAACGAATGCCGTGGCTTAAGTGTGCACAGCGGCCCAGATTCTCCCCCGAAACCACAGGAGGTTAACGACATGCTAGCAGGAATGAGATGACCCTTCTTCTCCCAGTGCCCCCACCTAACAACCGCAACCCCCGCCCAGTCAGCTAACAGCGTCGCCTAGTCCTGTCTGCAGAAATGTCCCGAGCCAAGCCAGAGTAACCAGCAGAGAGGTGGGGATTTGCTCATCACGCGTGCGCGCGCGCGCACACACACACACAGACACACAGGCATACCTCCTTTTATTTCAGGCAATCTGACCACATTGGTAAAGCGTGACAAGATCAATCTCTGCTGCTTCACTGATCAAGGGCCTCCTGGTCAACGAGGCCTGGGGATGAGCAGGTACACAGTGCGAAGCACTGAAAGAATCTGCAGCCGACCAAAGAGGAGATTAAATGGCAGCCGCCACCACCGCTGTCCCGAGGGGGGCCAGGGAGGGGGGGGTCCTAGAGGCGTGGCAATGGCCCAGTCAACTTGTCGTCATAGCAGGACAAGCACATTGAGCTGTGTCCTCTGGCCCCTCCCACCTCATTTCTGCCCCCACTGAAATAATGGAAACCCATTTAGTGCCTCGGTACCTCCTACTCAGGTCCTCACCTCATTTTTTGGTGTATGTGTTTGCAGTGGGGGGCGAGGTATGGATGTGAGGGGGGGCTATGAGGCCATCTGAGGCTCCCACCCCCCCCAAACCTTACTGTTCTGCCTCTGCATCCCTGCCGTAGCCTTGGTTGTCTTCCAAGCAGCCAAATTAATTTGTGTCCCGAGTGCAGTGTAAGTAGATGGGGGTTTGGGAGACTGGATGAGAGAGCAGGTCAGTGACGTGGAATTGTAATCAGGCTGTGTCTGTCCACCAGCGCATATCCTACCCTGGTCCACATACACATGCGCACACAAAGAGCTCTGTGCAGCACTCAGGCACCTGGGATGTGGCATCTGGTCCACCTGTGAGCTTTCAAGACCATCCATAACAAAGTTTCTCACCAGTGCCAAAGTCCAATAGGACAGTCACAATGCAGCACAAATTTCCAAACAACCATTTGCTGTTTCCATAATGCAAACATGTCCAGCAGCATACAAATATTTACCTCATCACATTATCCATTACATACCGTATATAAACTATTTAGCCTGAAGCACTGAAGTGCGAGGTTACTCGGGAAGTTGATAAAAAGCAGGCCTTGCAGGCACACCATCACTGCGCAAAAATCAAAACAACCACTTACTTTTTTAAAGTGCTGACTAGAAAAAGACAACCAGTGTTAAAGTGAAGACATGTAGACTAAGGACATCTACAAGACATTTCTTTGGTACGATGATGATGAACGGATGTCAAAGCTAAAGAGAATTTAATGCAATTTGACACGCAATTGAAGTTGCAACTCAAAAGATACAGACCCACTTTATGCCTAATTAGCATGACTAAATAATAAAGTGACTTTGTCTAATAATTATAACATGTTGCCGTTTTACCAGCGACACTCACAATTAACCTTTCTCTATTGGCAACGCACAATTTGGGTAAATCCTGTTATCAGCAAATATACCACATGGCAGCACAGCACAACCCTGCTCCAAACAGCAGTCCAGGAAATCTCCGCCGCAACGCTCGGGAACAAGAGTGACAAAACAAACGGCTCGTATCCTCCAGCAGTAAACACAGGCTTCACGGAACTCGCGGATAGCGGAGAGGGCCGACTTCAGGCGCGCTCCCCCAATGTCACCAAACTACTTGTGTTTGCCTGGACTTTATGTTGCGTCAGTGCGCCTATCGTGGACGAGCAGCCAGCGCTTCCAAGCTCATCCCGAGTCCCCAAGGTTCCCAAAATTTCAAACGCGTTTGGACGGCAGCTTGTTGCTCCCAGAAGATCATTTTTGAACAAAGGTAGCAGTGAACTGAGATTGACGGCTGACAAACTCAGAGCTGTACTAAAGCGCTCAAAGGAAAAAAAATAGCGCTCAATTAATTTAACCTTTACATTTTGCCACAGAAGAAAATAGATTTTTAGTAAATCGCATTATCTGATTTCCAAAATTAAAAACTTAAATGGCATTATCTACTATTTTTCTGGAAGTTTTTCATCAGAAGGTTACTACAATATATTAAATACATTATCGACCAACGCCAAAGCCATTCAAATAGGCAGAAGAAAAGTATGACATTAAAAGTGCTTTTTTATGTAAAATATATTTTAAACATGTGATTACAGGTAAGAAATGCTTGGTATGACTAATGTGTTTTCAAAGCCTTTCCAGAAGCTTTTCGTGTGTAACTAGACACTGGAAGTTTCTTTACTGTGATTCAGCAATACTTTGTGAGCATGTTTGGGGACTGTCTTGCCATATATTTCTTCTCCATGGTACAAATATCCGAATGCTCTTTCTCCACATTCCTCACCATGGCACCCGCGTTGGGCTGCAAATGGAAATGTTAAAAGTGTACTTTAACTCACATATTAACTGACTCACCCTGTAGCTTTATATCTTCTTAGCTCATGTTCAACAAGCTTTGTAACTCTCAGACCCAACAACACCTCAAGAGGGACCACTTCGGTTTCAATATATTTGCACAACAAACTTTAAGTGATAACACAAAATGTTCATTATTTTTTGGAATAAATTTGCTTAATTCCATAAGAAGCGCATATTTTAATATTGTTGTCAATTTGTTGCGTGTGATAAATACATAGCGTAGCTGTTTGCACGAGCGGCAGTGAAAGGCTTCGGCACTGAGCTGCATTAGTGTGTACATTCAGCATGTTTAGTTGAGCAAGTGAACTGGTAAGCATAGTCTCATACCCTGTGCTTAGACCACATAGTTCCTTTCTTGGGACAGCAGAAGATTGAGATGGGAGAGGAGATGCAGTTTGCAGGGCAGAGTTCCCAGAAATCCTGTCACTCATCCAAAATCCACAGCACCTGGCACACTGCCCGCTCACATTGAGACGACTCATTCGGGCCTGCTGCAGTTGCCATGGGGACATGTAAACCTGCATGGCCCCTAGAGGAAGGGAGGTCTGATGGAGAGTTGGGGGGGGTGCCAAAGCCCCAGGGGGTCAGGGGGTATGGCATCAGGGGGTTATCTTGCACTGCAGACACAACCAGGCCCCATGCAGGGGTTTGAGCCTAGCAAGGAAGGACTCTGCCTGCTCACCTCTTTTTACCCAGAATCCTAATCGTATGGCTTCAAAGGGAACGTGGTAATTGCACAAAGTGCACTTCCACATCACTGTTTTCAACAGAGGTCCAGGTCTGAAGGGAAAAGGTGAAAGAAGGTCTATATAAGCATAGTTCTACTGATGAATATCTAGAGTCAAGGGTTTGACGTGCTCAGGGGTGCCAGACGGTGGAGTATGGCTTAAGACATGGCTGAAAGAGTGGCTGCCTATATGACCAGACACTAGGCCGGGCTGCAATGCAAAACATGCACAATTCATACACACACACGCACACACACAAATACACACGCATGCAGCACGCATGCACGCACGCGCGCGCGCGCGCACACACACACAGCATTTGCTTCTGGGCCCGTGCCCCTATACAGGGATTTCAAAGGGCTGTGCAGCTTGTCGGGGACTGGGCTCCCTCTGCCCCCGACCGCTCACCCTGCCGGCAGTCTTTCTGCTCCGGCCCCAAACCCAGGCTCTCATGCTGTGCGATTCCCACCAGTGCCGCCACGTACTGGGCCGGGGGGGAGGGTGGCGCTCCTGACACATCCGACCCATCTGTGCCGGTGTCTCACTACACAGAGACTGCATCGCCCCGAGATGACACTCATGGGCTTTGGGGGTCTGTCGCTGTTGTTCAGTGGCGCCACAGACTCATGTTGAACACTACTGGCCTACCATCAGCCTGCCCCTTAGATGGGTCACAGCAAGGTGGCCGGGAAGTTAAAACAAACACATCAGGCAGATTTCAGGGTGAAATCTGAAGAAATAGCTGAAGGAGAGAGGCTAGAAGAACCACCGTTTGTGTTCTTGAGCCCCTTGGAACAACTATGGGAAGTGGCAGGAAATTGAGCTGGGGTCTTGTCATCACTTGATACAAGGAGCATTGGCTCCCTTTGAGTGAAGAGAATCCCCCACTTCTTATATACATTTTCCAGCTAGACAACTGCAGGACCAGACAGCATCAATGGAGAGTAAAAATGGACAGGCTGCATTTCAGTCCATCCTTCCAAACCCACCCGATCCTCCTAATCCCCCCTCTCTCTCATCTTTGCCCCTCGCATGGCATTTCCCTGGCAGCCCCGTGAATTCCTGCCCCTCGTCGGCTCCACATTCCCGCAGCCAGCCTTCCCGCCTGCCCTGAGCGCGGCAGCCATCTCCTTCAGCCCGGCCCCCAGTCTGTGGCTCCAGCCGGCACCACATTCCACTGCGAGCTGCCCCATCCCCGTAGCAACCGGGGAGGAGAGATGAGAGGTGAGGTTTCTGAAACGATGAAGGGAGACAGTGTAGATGATGGTGTCACCAAGAGCAAAGGGAGTAACGCCATAAAAATAACAAGTGAAAACAAAAATCTGTAAAGTATAAAGGTGATGGGGAGATGTTTAGGTCAGAGGTAGAGGAGTCACACTAGGAGCCTGTACACTGAAAGTACATCCTGCGTGTGTTTGGTTACTGATGAGGAGCACACACTGCAAGAAATTAAAGGCACCACGGCCTTTGCAGCAGATCTGCAGTGACTTTTAAATTTGTCATTAATTTCACAAATTGCTGCTCAGCTTACAGTTTTATGGGCAACCCGATGCACCACTACATCCTTTGGCTTCAGTGTTTCTACGAAAATCGAAAAACACGAAGTCACAGAAAGCAACTGGTGCAGGAAAATACCCTTCAAAAGTCACCCAGTTACGTCTTGAAAGAGAGAAATGCATTTTAAATGAGGCCCTGTTTCTCCTTTAAAAATGCTGCATGCATATACCTACGTATTTCCATAACTGAACATGAAATGTAAGACTTAGGTAGTGCAGTTGTGAAGGCATTATGCTGGAGTTCTGGATGCAGAGCACCGTGAAAATCGGCGAGATTAAATCATATCAGCGCGCCGGACACCACTGTCACGGACTCCCAGCCGTTTCTCTGCTCTCTGTCGCGGATCTATGAAACGCTGCCAGCCGCTCAGTCGCTGGAGCCGCGGTCGTGGCGGAGGCGAGAGCGAGCGAGCGAGCGAGAGCGCGCTGATGTCTCTGTCTCTGGCGCGCCGCGTGCTCCCGGTTCGCTCGAGCCCCGCCCCCTGGCCCGCGCCGCCCTGTTTACTCTCCTAATTGCCGGGGAGGGGCCGCGTGACGGACGGGCCCGCGAGCTGGCAGCGCTGCACACACGGCCCGCGTCTCGGCGCACAGCGAGAACATCCAAATGTCACAGGGGAGTCCCGCCTGGCAAAACGTCGGCACGGATGGGAAAAAAAATGAAATTAAAGAATTGAGAGGAATTGGCAGTGTCAGGGCTGACAGGGAGCGCGTTTGAGGGAGAGACGCGGGGAGCCGCGGGCGGCGCCAAGGTGTCAGTCAGAGCCGAGTGTGGTCTGGAGCGCGGACAAGAAGCGCTCCGCTGCAGTGCCATAAACTGAAAGCACCGTACTACGCATTAAAAGTGTCACATATGCTGAGCTTGGATAACAGCAGATAACTCGGTACAGCGGCGAAAGCGGGCTTTTCTCTTTCACTGAGTTCACTGAGTTCGAGGTCGCTGTTCGCCGTCAACCGCCTGAGGTACTGTTTTACATTTTCAGGAAACGTTAGATTCTATTCGGAAAGTTATGTTGTGCTTGTGTCGAAAAGCTACAAGAGTCGTTTTCACATAATGAATTATACCTAAGCAGTCTGCTGAGAAAGAAAGAAAGAAAGAAAGAAAGAAAGAAAGAAAGAAAGAAAGAAAGGAACTGGCAGCGCTCGAGATGCAAGGCGGGAAGAAGGCTCGCAAGGAGAGGCGCAGAGTCCCGGCCGCGCGGACTGCGCCCATTTCTAAAGTTATTACGGGGATTATATACACACTCGTACAATGTGGCGTTTTCAGAGGTGTTATGAATGCTTACCAGAATCCAATTCAAATCAGGCGTTACCTAATAAGCCTGAACAAATCCTCCACAGTGCGCGTTCGTGCCTTTGAACTCGCTGACGGAGAGGGCCCGTCTGCGGGGCAGGTTTTAGCACCGCAAGGGAACACCTTCGCCGCGCGCCGCCTTCTCCCGCGCGACCCCCCCACCCCACCCCTCCCGGCAGCCCACGCCCCCCGGCCTCGCGAGCTCCGGGGGAGCGGCCCCGCGCGCGTGTGGTTAATACCGAGGGATGTGGGAATAAAAAGACTGCCAACAGATACATTTAAATAGATGACTTGGATCCTCTGGGAACGCGCTCTGGGAATTTATTTACGTGTTAACATTTTGAGCCTTTTTTCGGGTGCAACCGCGCTTTTTTTCCGCTTCAGAACGGATGTATATTTCATTTCGTCCTAAGAAACTCCATGAATTCACAACTAATTGGTCCGTTTGCGAAGGAAAACCTCCTGCACCGCATTTATTACTCATATCACACTATTTTGAACTATTATTATTGAGAAACTTGAAAAATTATTTCACAATTCTGTTATTCCACGATTCCCACAAAGACCTTTCGCATAAAACAAATCGCCTGCTTTCCACAACACTTTCTCACTAATGTAATTTTCAAAAAAAAGCTAGACAAATGGCGTTAATTCGTTTGACACGTTTATTTTTGATGCGATTTTACAATTTCATACAGGGGTTATGAGAACATATTGACAAAGCTGCACTATTCGTCCCATTTTGTAGCATATTTGATGTTATGCAACATAAACATATAGCACAAATATTTACAAACAAGGCAACATGCAGTATTGTGGTGTTCAGTGAGCAGCTCCCTACTCTGGGGACATATATATGTTCAGAAAAAAACATTAACATTAAATTCAATATATCCACCTACAAAAGATCAGAAGTACAAAATTTGCATCACAGTAAGTACACACTGTCAGTATCCAGAAAAAAACTCCTAAACTTGGATTGCGGGTGCTGACTGTGCAATCCCTGCACCGAGCTGACAGTAGTGTCGCATGTTTTTTTTTGTTTTACTCTGATGTTTGAGTTCACCAGTGTGCTTCTCCTGCCAGGGAAGCTGAGGACTCCTCTGGCCTTCACAATCACATCTCAAAGGGGGCAGATGTTTAACTGAATCCATTTGTTTTCGTGGGAGCGCCTATGCAAACTTTACACTATAATTAATAAGCATGACGTATTAATGGACAGGAAACAACAGCCAGCACACAAGGAGAAGCAGCCTCATACAGAAGCCCTGCAGTTTTTCTCACCGCTCATTTCCAGGCATGGATGCGTTCTGCCTGCCGGTTCCTCAGCTTATAGGAAAGAGAAAAAGGCAGACATAGATTATAACAGCTAAGGAGTGTTTCTCATCATTTAAAAAAAGCTAATTATAAAGTGTAGGAAAGATAACTGGCTCTAGGAATGACAAACACATTAGAGGGTCTGCAAGCATCATCAGTGTTGTTCTCCTTTTTGTAGATGTGTCCATGTTGGCTCTCATTGCTCAGCTCTTTTTCTTCATAGCCCTACAGACCACAGTGACCAAGGCATAGGGCAGGCAGCATTGCAGCTCTGTGTAAATGAAGGTCACCCCTCTTACCTGGAGGGTGAAGCAGCCCGTCAGCACCGGTTGCTGAAGTACACAGCTGCCTTTTTTCTCTTTGTCATAATAAGCTGTTCTGCTTCTCCTGCTGGTTTTGTGATGACACTCAGGTTCAGCACCTGAAGTAATGTACAACCCAGTGCTCAAGTGTTCTCTGCTTCAGGGTGTGTTTTCTGACCTGTTTACCTTAATTTAGGAATTCTCTACTTTTGTCATTTATTGTTGCAATAATTATTATTTACTTTCTTATCCAATCATATTATCATAAACAAACAATAATTTATATAGCTGAATGTTTTAACTGGACCCATAAAGATAAGTGAACTGCTGAAGGTTCATCTCCCTTGCAGGACTTGGACTGGTGATCGTATTATTATTATTATTATTATTATTATTATTATTATTGTGTGTGTGTGTGTATCCATATCTGCGCGCTATTTGTACCATATCCAATGCATGTATAGTGCAAGGTTTCAGGTCCTTTAAGGTGTGGACTGGCTGCATCCTTTAGGACAAACTGGGGTTCCCAGGATGCTGCTACTGTTGATAAATTCATTTTCATCCACTCGTGTCAACCCCACTGTTTTCAGCTGCAGGGCAGAAAATGAAAAAAGATGAAAGCATTATGTATAATTACTCTGCTCTTATATATTCCTCCATTTCTGTGTAAAACCAAAAGGTGTCTGGTAAATACAACCTAAAATACTTGTAAATAAATGTCCTGGTTAAGAATAAATGTTCACCCCCGAAAATGTGACGCTTTTAAAACTTATTCATATTCTACACAGGACAGGGCTTAGCAGTGACGCAATAAGGATACGAGTTTTTACTCTCCCACCATGGAACTTTAGTCTTAATTAAGAAATACTGAATTACAAACATTTTAACAGTTACAAAACATTGAGAATATTTGTCATTTTATTATATCCACTGTTCCTGCCAACATAGAGGTGGTGTTAGACTGAGCTGTGTGTTCACTGGCCTTACAGTGTTTTCTCTTACACCGCAGAATGTACTGTAAATATCTGTTAAACATTTGTTCTCTTCCAAGTGTTTTCCTCCTAGGTGTGCTACCCAGTACTCATTTACAGTGGGCACTGTTTATATTTTACAACCTTTGCCTGTAAACTGCTGGCTCCCCATTTATCCCTCGCAGTTTGCAATCTAAATTAGTATTTCTGCAATAGTGATAAATCTCATGTTTACCTCCTGTTATCAACACCAAGACGTCAGCATCAGATGTGAGATGTGGTGTTGCCAGTCACAGGCATAGTGACTAAGGGGTTCACATAGGTGTCTGCTAAGTGAAACTGAGCCTTATTTCAATACTAATGAGGAATCTCATGCGCTCTTAAATAAATTACTTCCCACTTTAAAAAGACGGAGCCTTTCCCTGGCACTCCTCACGACCCCGGTTTTCATTATGAAAATGACATAATAATCAGTGGACATTAAAGGAAATTTATCAGTTCTGGGCACTGGGGTTAAAAACATTTTTGTCTATTATGAGCCTTTCTGATTTAAACATATTGATCAATGTACATTATTATTTCATGTCACATCTGAGAAGATCAACCCGCAATAAGAATAATTTTCAATTTTGAATGCTTTTTACGGTTAGACCGCAGTACTTTAATAACAACTGTTTTATTATTAAAGACTATCATTAATACTTCAGCAAATGTTTTTAAACTCTTATAATCATCAGTATTGTTCAACTAACATTCCAAAGATTTACGTTTATGATAAAACGCTTTTGATATTTTAAAAATGTAACAAGGAGTTGTCAGGGCTAGCGTGTAATATTAATGTCGCCATGGTAAAACTGTAAACATGTACATATTTTATTAATTTTATTAGGCAGTCCAGTAGAGAAGTACTGAATGGCTGTGAATTGCTGGAAACATTTCATTTCAATCTATTTATTTCATATGATGCCAAATATTAATGGAACAAAAGCCCATGCTATCACCAGAGCATTAGCGCTATATATCACCTACAAGTTCATACAAGATATTTATTTTGCCGAAATTTCATGTCACTATTCCATGAATTGCTACAGAGTGTATGGATTTTAGTCCTTAATTTAAAACAAAAAGCTTTTCTACCAATAAACGAATAATATTATGCTACTGCCACTGTTCCTCGATCAAAAGATTGTGTTAAAGGTTAAAATCATTTCAAAAACTAACGGCATAGGCTGAAAATATACTCAAAATTATGTAATGCTGATGTGTTTTATTTTGCAATGTTAGAGCTTGTTATAGATTCTTAAGAAAATAGACACGCGTAAACTAGAGAAACACTTTGAGATCTGAAAACAAACACGCCGTGTTTACGGGTCATGGCGTTAAGAGCGGCTGACTTAATGGAAATGTTTTCAGATTGGGAGCCTAACTGGGGTTTTGCAGGTGGCCCACCTCCCAGTTTCTGGTCCTGTTCTCCTGAGGTCTCCTTCAGACCGTCTCAGGAGAGTAATAATCTCCATGGCAAAGACTGTTCACTTATTAACTGTCATTCAGCGTTCGGTTACACCATTATTTGCGCTCAACAATTGCGTGAATATAAATCGACTCTACCGTTTCATTGTTAAAATAAGATAATGGGCCGCTGCTCTATTATTTACAAATAACAAAAGCGAAAAAGTTGAGCAAAATCCAGTGGTGTGACGACACTAAAGTTACTTTGCGTTAAGTATTTAAAGAGTGTCTTGCTGCTCTGTATTTTGCTGATATAATAATACTAAAATAAGCAGATATGCCGGTAATAAAGACAAGGAGGTGAAAACGAGGAGACCACCTACTGGAGAGTGTGGCCGACTGTCGGCTGGTTTTACTTGACAAAACCATGCGGCGCAGGAACACGGAAATCTGAGCGGAGGATGAACCGCTGAAACACCGACGCAGGTTGGAGCCCCGCAGTGAGCGCGTGGGCCGCCCGTCCGCGGGAGCGCGCATTGCCACGGGCGCGAACACGAGGAGCACTATTTCCCGCCACTGCCGAGCTCCTCTTTACGCGCATATTCCCCCAGGCGGTGTGCCATTTAAAAATGAATTATTTATCACTTTAAATTGAAAGCCCTCGCAAAGTGCGCAAACACCGACTGCAGTAACACAAGCATGTATTTAAGGTTAAGTCCCTTATGACAATATAACAAAAATGCGCTGTCACATTTAATTGCGCTGAACATTTCGGTACGACAAACCCTATACATTCATAGTGGTTACATCCAATTGTGTGTGTGTGTGTGTGTGTGTGTGTGTGTGTGTGTGTGTGTGTTCATATATAATGTATATATATATATATGATGTGTGTATATATGTATATATAGATACAAACAATAAATAGAAATGTAAATTGTCGTAACTTTATTTGCTGGAAAATACGCAGGTGCACGTGTGAAGTGTAACTTCACTGCAACTTCTCGTATCACGTTTATTTTATGCAAATAGTATTTTAATGCTACTTTTATTTCATTTTTACTTCAGATATAAGGTTTATCCGGATTCCACTTTCATTTGCTTTTCTCATCCCGTATTTAGGCATAGCTTTATTTTATTGTGTGTGTGTGTGTGTGTGTGTGTGTGTGTGTGTGTGCGCGCTGGGGGTCGACGACCTTCCTGAGGGCTTGCTGAAAATGCGACTGTGAAAAGAGCACCAGTAACAATTAGCTTGTTAGCTAATCCTCGGCCGTTTCCATATAGCATACAGAAAAGAGCGGCCGCCGGTGCCGGAGCTGCACATAAATGACGACAATAAACTCACATTCACCAGCTTGTTTCGTCCACTCGGAGTGAATTTCATCGAGGAGAACAAAAACTGCTAGCATACTGACCTCTGACAAACTTTGTGTGATTTTCAACCTGAACACGACATGGGGTGTAAAATGCAAAAGGCTGCACTGACAAAACGACGAGCGACGACTTAACGGCCGCGGAGGACTAACATTAAATATGAGCATCATACCCGTGGCGATCGGCTGCATTCCTCTGTCCCTCTGGGGGTGTGACGCGACAGCCTGTGGATCGCGGTCGTCCAAACCTCCTCGTCCGTCCACACACACACACACACCAGAACCAACTTGGGACAGACTTCGCAAGCGTCCCAAGTGGGAAAACTTTCCGCCGCGTCCCGAAAGTGCGAGAGCGACGCGGCGTCTGCGCCAACACACTCCATTCTCTCGGCGCGGAGGGACACTTCGGAAACACACCGGCTGCTACCGGAGAATAATAACTGCTTTTTTAAATGGCGAAAGTAATAGGGACCGGTAACCCAAATGGAAGAGCTCAGAGTGCAGGGATTTCCAGGGGATGCAACTGGAGTTTGATTGAAGCTGCGGTTTCTGGCTTTGGGTTTAAAACCTAAATCTATATTCAAATCTGTGTGAGGTGTGTGCGTGTGTGTGCTGGAGAGAGAGGAGAGAGAGAGGGATGCGAGGCAGAAAGGAGAGATCAGGAGTGTGTGTATGTCAGTGAGAGAAGGGTTTGTGTGTGTGTGCGTGCGTGCGTGCGTGTGGTTTTCTCAAAGCTTCTTAAGAGGGTACATTTACCAAACCGTAACAAAACCCTCGGTGTATTGTTTTGGTATAGATCCATCTAGGGTTTAAATGGAACTAAAGGTTAAGTCTGTGGAAGATTCGAATATTTTTTATGTATCAGGACATTGGTAGGTGTCATCACAGGCTTTATATTATTACAATTTAAAATGTATTACTACTAACAATCCTAAGAGTCAAATGAGTCTAATAATCAAATAACGTATTTGTTTGTTTTCTTTTAAAATAAATTTTTCCTAATACAACTACTCAAATTAAACCCTTCTCCAGTCCTTAAACTGAGGTTTAATTCACGTGAAGTAGGAGTTTTTTTCATTTTTTTCCCCAGAATCGATAGGAATTGGGTATTCCAGAGTTTATTTTCCAAAAACTGAAAAAAGGCTTTTTTCTCAGTCTGTGGTAGTTCTTTGTGAGATCCCAAATTTGTTCAAAAACATTGAAGAACTATTTCAATGAACGTTGTGCAGTTAATAATGTTACTGTTCTGGTTATTGGAAAACTTGGTGAAATACAAGTAATAATATTAATAGCTTTCACAAGGAACTGGTTTAGAGTTTAATTTTTCTTTTTTTTACATTGCAAAATAAATAAATAAATGATCACTGAATGTTGTAAAATGAGGTCCTTTGTGTGCATGGCATTGGTGTGTATATTATACACAGTAATAGTGTTTGTGTGTGTGTGTGTGTGTGTATGCGCGCGCGTTGTTCTGAGCACGTCGTGGTGTAACACGTGTTTACTTTCAACTTCAGCCATTGACAGAAAACACCTTGCTGAGCACTTTGTCCAGCGCGTACTACACACCGCCCCGGGTTTCCTGCGTGGAACACCACTGCGCGGCTAATCTGAGCTCCGGGTCCACGCTAATAAAATTCGACGGTGTTATTATTTTCATTGTCTAACTTTATATAAATGTCTAACTTCTTAACAATATATTACACTTCACTACTTAAACAATCATAGATTCGTTCCTCTGGTACTGACTGGCAGGATAATTATTACAAAAAATATCATTTACAATTAAAAATCATCTATATCCAAACAAAACCATTATTGCTAGTATTACGCTCAATAATAATAATAATAATAATAATAATAATAATAATAATAATAATAAGAAGAAGAAGAAGAAGAAGATGTAAGCCTCATCCAGTGGGAGGAGATGTGACCGTGTCAGACTCCGTACCTCCGTAGCTCCTTCCTGGGTGTTCCGTGCGCCCGGTGTGTTACTGCGCTCTTGCAGCGCACTGGGGGACGGCGAGCTCCTACCCTGTCAATCAGCCGAGCGCTGCCATTGGCTGCGGAGTTTGCGTCAAAAAGTTGCTGCTGAGGTTTGTTGGAGAGCAGAGCTCCCCGAGAGAGCGGCGGACCCGAGCTCTCCAGCCGCGGAGTCTCTCTCCCATTGGCCAGCAGAGCCTCCCGCCGCCACCGCCGCCTCTGCGAACCCAACTCGTCAAGTGCAGCAGCTCGCCGTTACCGTGAGTATAGCCGGCTACACACGCACACACAAACACACACTCTTTTTACGCACGGAATTTTTCATTTACATTTCTCCCCTGTGTGTTCTGCAGATTTCCCCGAGAGTGTTTGTTATAAAGAGTGAGGGACAAACAACACTGTTAGGGACAAGCCTCACGCACCAGGTAAGTGTTGGCTACTTCCGTCTCCGTAGTCAGTGTGCTTGTTGCTATCATTTTTCCCCGTTTCGTATAGTCCGCACGACGAAGACTCCGCGTGGGGATCGTTTTTCCTAATATTCAGAAAACGGACGAATAAAAAGTTAACCGAAGGACTGAGAAATTTTAAATTCTCTTGCATGCGATGGATCTGTAGCCTCAGGTGACAAAAATCGTAATCAATGCAACATTCTGTCCGGATGAAGGGGGACAGCATTCGCAGACACGACAGAATGGTCTGTATTTCAGCTTTATGTAATATTTAAGTCACCGGCAGGCTGTGCGGGGGGGAGGCGAGCGCGCGCGCCGCTTTCCACATTTCGCTCCTGTTTCTGTGAAGCTGTTTTAGCCACTTTCTCCAGCTTCTGCTCGGCGTCCCGGTTTGTGATGTTTTATTTCGCGGCGTTAAAAACAGTAATTGGGAACTTTCTCCTGTCCCCGTTTCCTCCTCCACCTGCCCAGTGTTCTTACTTGTAATGGAAATGCGCGCAGACAAAGGGCCATAATTGAGGAGGCGTGTATTGGGCTCGTTTCTCCCGAGAAACTGCGCCCCCCTCGTACCTTCCACCCCCCGACCCTCCGTCCGCTTCTGCCCTGGTCACAAGATCGAACAGTCCCGCAGGCGGATGGCTCGGCAGTGGGGGCACTTATCGCCCGGGTTATAATATCGGCGAAGTTTTTTAAGGAGTACAGTAGGTTAGAATGTAACTGTAACTGTAAAACAGCAGTTAGATTCCATATTATGACTGTTTCGTCTGGGGGGGGGCGGCTGAGGACCACGGGGAGGGGGGGTGCATTCAAAGCTGCGTGAGCGAAGCAGGAATAAAACAAAACATTTAAAAAATAATTACATTTCTGTACTGAAATTTCTCCTTTTGATTTTTATGTATATGTTTACATTTGTTCAATTTTAATTACTAACGGAGGATGTCTGTTTAAAAGCGTTCCGTGTTTATAATCTTCTAAGCATTAATTTAAAAATTACTAGTGTTTAATTTCACTTGAAAAAAGAGTTATTATTATTATTTGAAAGTTAGTAAATTCTCAAATAAAAGTTAAATGCTACTGTTTAGTGACGTACATATTAAAGCGGCGCTTTAAAAAATATTTATGTTGCAATTAAAAATTTGCTGAATCAAAATTTGACCCTGTGAGACTAATATAAGATTTAAACAGGGGTGGAATTTATCGACTATTTCTTTCTCTTTTTTTTTCTTTCTTTTTTTTTTTAAATACGCTTGGCGTCGTTTTATATCCCACATAATTTAAACCAGACGATTTTATTCAAAAATGCACTTCAGGGTTTGCGCTTATCAAAAAGCAGCTGAATTTATTATTATTTTCTGGAGGGGGTTAAAGTCAGAGGTGACTGAAAAGGCTAAGAGGACAATCGAGTGGGTTTAATAAACAGAGCGCGAGTCCATCTCTTTTTGTTTCATTTTCGTCAAGCAGAAAATTAATCATCCGAACGCGGCGCGAGGCGACGTTGGCGTCGCGTAATTAGGGAGCGCGTGCCACCCGGATTATCTCGTTAATTTATCAAGAAAAAACATTTATTATAATTAATTCTTGGACAGGGTAATCATTATTGAGCGAGTGCGGAGCAACTGGTAGATGAGGTCTGTGCGGAAAAAAGTGACAGATTGAGCCGGGAAGCCGTTGGATATGAAAACTGTCAGTGTGTGATGGACTGAGAAAAGAGGGCATCTCACCCCCACACACACACACACACGCACACACACGTTACAGCCTTCGCATGGTGACCCGTAACACTCTTGATCGTTTTAAACAAAGTGCACAGGACTAAAGCGTTCAAGCTTTTAATCAGTTCTGGGCCTATAATATGAAAATATGACATTTTTACGTGTTTTTAGTGCGTTTTAAGGCAAGCACGCTTTTTGTATTTAATTATAATTTATATCAATTTTTAAAATAGCTGTATTTTGGCTTTTAAATCATAGTAGCTGCCTTTGTTATTCAGAATGAATAAATACTTACTGCACAAGTTTAACTGGAAGAACAACGAATTTTGTAAGGAGATTTCATGTAAACGCCTTTTTAATTTTATTTTTTGCCTACGTGATCGCACAATCCCCCGTTAACCAAGTCTAAGTATGTTTTTCGCAGTATTCTTTACAAATGTAGGTATAACGAGCTTTTGTTAAATTTCTTGTTCTCTCACGGTGACTTGGCGAAACTTTACCATACATAAATGTCCACATTACTGTATGGGTCTGACTGTTACAAATTTTGTTTTGGAAAACACATTTCAAAGCCAGGGATGTTTACCAAGCAGTGCTGCAATTCTTTTTTAAAATAAAAAAGTTTATCTCAATGCAAAGTCTTCGCTCTCTACATGTGCCGCCAAAAAAACTAATATTTAAATAGTAAGTTTTAAAGTAGCGTCTGGCGCGGTGAAAACTTAACCCGCGCGAAGAAGTGGCAGGTTTTTAATCGCGAAGTTTGTTTTAACGCTTTATATGAGGCGAGAAGTGTTTTGACAGCAGGAAAGAGGATGAGTTCTTAATTGGAAGTTTATTGCGTGTTTGTTTAACGCGTCTCTCCAGCCCGTTTAATCAACACGTCTCCGCGGCCTATTGAGCGCTCGGCTGTCTTCAGAATCGACCCACCGGCAGCGCTTTAATTGGTTGAAAATGGCCGAGAAGACGACTTGGGTGCGCGATGTCCACTGAACTTAGACCACAGTTTCTCCAGAGTTATCTGTCCAGGCTGGAAGGTTCGCATTTTAATGACAGCCCTTTTAAATGTGCGGGGAGGGTCATTATGGAGACAAAGCCTGCAGATATAATTAGAATGAAGATGCTGCGCTGGTTTAATGGCGACAAAATGGGTACCTATAAGTTTACTGCATTGTTCCTTTGTTTCTCCCCGACGGGGCTTTTGTTATCAGCATTATTTATCTGGCCAACAGTGGCCTTTGTCTCGGCAAATGGCCCCCCAATCAAGCCCCTCTATGCCGGAGACAATTAGCTGGTCCGAACCTGTGGGTCCTATGCAAATCGTGCTTCTTGTTGCGACCCAATGTGTGTGCATTTGAACGACTGTGTTTTGTTCTCCGAGAAGGCGTGTTGCAATTATGGGATGTAGCTTTTTTGGAGGGGGGGGGGGACGTTTGCAGGATGAGCATCGCTCAGTTCACGAGGACAGCTGGGGGTCCGCGCGCTGCTTTAAGAGCACAGACCCAGCAGAAGGACGCTCATTCTTAGCTCGGCTCTCGCTGCTGTCACACCACAGGCTCAAGTGCATTTCCCCTCACCAACCATCTCCCCCCCCCCTTTTTTTTTTTTTTTTTGCGCACTTTCTGGAGCAGGTTTGCATATTGCCGTAACCAGGACCGGAAAAGAACAACAACAACATCCAGACAAGAATTGGGGACTACAAGAGGCCTTCTGTTTACTTTTTGCCATTTTCGCCGACTTTGCCCTCCAGTACAACTTTAGCATGATGTCGTATCTCAAGCAACCACCTTACACAGTGAATGGACTGAGCCTAACTACCTCCGGGATGGACCTACTACACCCTTCCGTCGGCTACCCGGGTAAGGACGTCGAATCGGCTCGCTGGCGTCAGCGACGAAGGCGACCCTCCTGTGTTTAATATACAGCAACAATGCCTCCATTTCACTGAGTTCGGGCCGTTTCATGTAAAAACGAGTGATTTCTCTGAAATCAATTTTTATGTGCTAGTTCTTTTTTCGGAACTCTATTTTCACTTCTCGAGGTAACGCTGGTTTTAATTATAAGGCTTTATTGCTATTTACATAGAGCATTTATATTTACACGTACGAGTTTCTTTCCGTGTTTTTAAATGTATTTAGGAGGAGCAAACGGATTTACAACGAATTGTTTCATTTCAGTGCGTTTGAATGTAGCCTTAGGCAAGAATTTGTAAAAATTATGCCATTGTTGTAGAAGTGGTCATTCTTTGCAGCCTTGCAATATGAGGAGCTTTTTGCACGGTGAATAAATGCTGCGAAATATATTTATTGTGGGTCAACGCTTGATAAACTTCTCCCCCCCACACCTCCCACCCCCCACAGCGACGCCCCGTAAGCAAAGGCGCGAGCGGACTACTTTCACCAGAGCGCAGCTCGACGTGCTGGAGGCTCTTTTCGCCAAAACTCGTTACCCCGACATATTCATGCGCGAGGAGGTGGCTCTCAAAATCAACCTACCGGAGTCCCGCGTGCAGGTGAGCAGCGGCGGCGGGAGCGTCCGGCCATCACGGCTTCGAACTGTAGAGGACACACGTTAAAGAAATGAGTCAGAGCCTTGCGGCGGGAACGCACGGTAAAACACGGTAAAACGGAGTGAGACGCGTAGTTATGCGTGAAGTTCATGGTCAGCAGAGATGACGCTCTAAGCGTGGTTCTGACATATGCAGACGAGACTATTAGTGCAGCTTTTAGTGTCTACAGGTACTTAACATCTGCCCTTAAGCTTTCTGCTTTAATTTGAATTTTAACAAACTGCTTTATTTACATAAGCATAATCGCACACTAGCAAAAGACATTTTACACTTTTTTTTTTTTTAGAAATATTTCTAAATAGAATATCTTCTACTCCCTCTAGATTGTAGGTACATATTCTGACAGAGGGTTGGTAGGATTGAATGATATATATATATATATATATATATATATATATATATATATATATATATATATTTTAATGATTTCAAAGTACGTGTATGGTGCCTTGTTGGAAATATCTGGAAATAATTTTTAAAGTCTGTTTTGTAAGTTGATTCATATGACAGACGAACTCTGATATTTAGGTGAATGCAGAGCTACTTTTCCTTAAATTAAAGATAAGGACGCTCGGCGCTTGAGTTCGATCGAGACGTTTGTTTTCATTGACGTTCTCGTCTCCCCCGGAGTGTTTGCGCGGTTTAACGCAATAAATGTCTTGCAGGTCTGGTTTAAGAACCGACGGGCGAAGTGCCGCCAGCAGCAACAGCAGCAGCAGAACGGGGGCCAGAACAAAGTTCGACCAGCCAAGAAGAAGAGCTCCCCAGCCAGAGAGGCGAGCTCAGAGAGCGGGGCGAGCGGCCAGTTCACACCTCCCTCCAGCACCTCAGTCCCCACCATATCGACTAGTAGCGCGCCGGTGTCCATCTGGAGTCCGGCCTCGATTTCTCCGCTGTCTGATCCTCTCTCTACCTCCTCCTCCTGCATGCAAAGATCCTATCCGATGACCTACACGCAGGCATCAGGATACAGCCAGGGCTACGCTGGATCTACATCTTACTTCGGCGGGATGGACTGCGGTTCTTATCTCACTCCGATGCACCACCAGCTGTCTGGGCCCGGCTCTACTCTCAGTCCGATGAGCACTAACGCGGTGACAAGTCACCTGAACCAGTCCCCCGCATCGCTGTCCGCCCAGGGCTACGGAGCATCGGGCCTGGGCTTCAACTCCACCGCGGATTGCCTGGATTATAAAGACCAAGCGGCCTCCTGGAAGCTGAACTTCAACGCCGACTGCTTGGATTATAAAGATCAGACCTCGTCGTGGAAATTCCAAGTTTTGTGAAACGGACAGCTGTCAGCAAAACGAATCAGAACAACAAAACCGATAATAAAACAAAACATGTAGTCCAGACACCCTTCAGAAAAATGTGTGCGCAAAAGACTGGACATTCCGAGATAGACAAGTGTGGGATGCGAAGGCTGTGTCGACCGGTGCCCCAGCTCATTATCTCTCCCCCCCCTCCCTTATTTAAGGTGACAGAAAAAGAATCACAGCACCATTTTCCCAAGAACATTTTACTCTCCTGAACCTCGGAGGACGCGAACACGCAGCCACCTCGCTTCGCGTGCGTTGCCCGTGCGCGTGCAGCACCTGTTGGTCAATTTTGAGCAAAACTTGGGGCGAACTCTTAGCAAACTTTGACGAAAACCACGGAACAAGGTCTTTATCTAGCAGGAAGACGAAAGTGGCTAAGAAGAGCCAATCCTTGGTCAAGTAGTTGGAATGGTCAGGATTTTCCTTGAGCTCCTGAAAGACTGCCGACGCACTTCCTGGTTGGAACGCGGAGGAACCGGACCCGCTGATCTGGACGGTGTGTGGACTGCGCGCCCCCGAGGCGACCTGGATGCACTACTTTATTTAAGAAAAAAAAATAATGTTTATAAGGAATCAATATGTAGTTTTTAAGAGACAATCAGTGTGTGTCTTATATAAATGGTACATATGTGTTTTTTATCTGTGCTAGCCTTCGAAACTGTGATCTGTTGTATTGTATGCAATTTGTGAGCTTCTTCGCACCAGCGGGAACTCTGCTGTGATTTTAATAGGTTTATAACTTTTTTGAACTGGAGAAGTATTAATACTGATTTAAAAAAAAAAAATTAAAATTGCCCGAGACACCCCGACTGCCCCGAAACGTCAAAAAGAGTGTCGATGCTTGGAAGAAGAAGCTTGAGTGCAAAAAGCCTTTTACACGACCCACCCTCGCGTTGTCTCCCCTTTGATCACACACACTGATCACACGCTGATCGCGTATCATGGACCTTAACCTGGCTCGAATGGTAGTGTGAGCCACTAGTGAACAGAAACGGTGGACACAAATAAAGGTCGTTTGGTCTGACCCTTCCTACAATGACTATTTAATTCACGCTGGATCTCGTGTGTGTGCGTGAGTGCGTGTGTTTGACTGAAAATGTTTATAGAATATTATATAAGTATGTATGCATAAACGTCGTCAGTGGACTTCGCACATGTACGCATTAAAGTCGTTCTAGCACTGGTTCACTTGTGCTTCACTTCACTGCTGTACGTAGCCCCCGGCTTTAGGCACAGATACCCCATAAGGAAAATAATTACGCACAAATTACAGACGTGTGGCGCGGACAGACAGCCTGTAGCACAATATTTTCAACGCTATTCAATGGCACCCTGTTAATATTAATTTGGATGGGTGTAGGGTGATATGCGCTGGTTTATATAATTCTTCGTTGACTTGTAAAATAATTGCATTACTTAAAAAAAGTTAAAAATTCCCTTTGCGCATCACGGCAATCTTAAACGTCAAAACTTATTTCCGTCTGTTTTCATTGGCAGGGCTCAGTGTTTTTGTTTATCGTACACTGACAGATAAACAACGACAAACAAACAAAAAAAAACAGGATTTGAAAGGATTTTTTTTTGTTATGCTGTGCGGTAAAAATCTTTACATATTAGTTTTCGTAATTTGAATCCAAGGCGGGCAAAGTGGTTCAAAATGTCGATTACATAAAACAACAAATCCAAACATCATACACGGATATACACTTTTTCATATACAAAAAACGGCATGCACTGAATGTGGGACTTTATGTTCTCTGTAATGTTTATTGTGATACTGACGGTAAAAATGTAAGCTGCCCGGTGGGGTCTCGCAAGTGAAGGGTCGTTCAGAGAACGGCGTTTTTAACGTGACAACGAGATGACAACCTACAGAGGGCCGTGTAACCCGAGTCTTATGGGAATTCCACCAAGAACACTTTTTTTGCACAAAGGGTGGCCTTGAAATCTCTAAACCTGCAATTTGTACGTGCAAGCAAGGAGTGGGGCGCAGCATTAACACTTGTACGGTCAATGTGAAAATGTAGTGCGCGCCTCGCACAACTATCAAGCCCTGGGAAAACACGAACAAAGTTTAAAGCCAAAGTTATAAAACCACCAAAAATTTATTTGTGCTTCAGCGCCGATCGTTAACGTCACCCAGCACTGAACCCAAAAAACATTCAAACGCCCGCGACGGAGAATTTTAATATCATGTTCGTAAAACTAACTGTGCGGATGGTGAAGCAGGAGGCTGTGTCTTAAGCAGCCGTTTCTTATTTTCAAAATTCCAATTAGGCTCCAAATTGCCTCCAAAATAAAGGTCGACTTTTGATTTTTAAGCAGCTATTCCTCTTGATGGCGTTCTGGACGTTTGTCTGGACGCCCACTTCAAGTCGTTTTGCTCGAAGTCGTTTCTCGGCCCTCCAGTTGTGTCTCGGTGTTTAATTGAGAGCAGAAATCCGATTTAGATCTTCAAGTAGGGAGGCGCCGCAGCGGCAGGGCAGGGGGACGGCGGCGGGGACGCAGGAGGACAAAGACAAAGAAAGGCACATGAGCGCACTGCCTTGTTACACTCCTGGCCCGGACTCGACACAGTTTTCCTCTATTAAATAAAAGGGTTCACAGAGTCAGCCTAAAATCTCCCCCGATCCCCTTTTCGAGTCACAAACTACTATAAAGGAAATTTACTTGGACTAAGTGCTTTGCTGTTCAAGAGCATCGTACACTTTTGCACATTTTTTCGGCAGCATTTTCTTGTTGCGGGAGCAAGGAAAAAATGAGCGCTAATTTGTTATCAAAAGTTAAACGCATTTTGCTAAAATATCACAACAAATACGCACAAAGCAACAATCGTCATTGCTTCTACTAAGTCAAACGTGTTAAATTAGACATTACATGATTTTCCAAACCACTGTTACATGCATTTATAATAATTTCGGGGAAGCTACTGAACAAAAGAAGTAAGTTAATGGCGCTGTATGCAAAGTCTGGTTTGACTTAGCCAGATAAGTTCTTTTTTCCAGTCAATAGCAATATCTGAATAAAGTCCCGTTATTTAGGCATTCTGGGCCTTCCGGTGCCTCACTTCTGTAAGTTTTAGCAATAGGAATGTACGGCATGGGAAAGCAGTGTTAATCCTGGCCTCAAAGAGAAACTAATCCCAATATTTCACTAGCGGGGTTTCTTTAGGGCAAAGGGAAGCCGTGGCGCAATTCAAACACCACCGCATGCCTTCAACAGAGCGGGGCCCGGGGCTCCAGCCCAGGTCCAGCGACGCCTCAGATACAAGCAACCAGAAAGGCTCATAAACATGAATTAACTTTTAAAAGAGCATGAATGGAACAATCCAAAACTGTAGGTCACGTATTTGTAAATCTATAGAAAAAACAATTCCTTATGGGAACATTTATATTTAAATATTTATCAACTTCCCTCAACTTACGCTCAGTACATAAAGTAATATAAGTCAGCAATAAATAGCAGTATACAGAATATACAGCAGGATGCATCTATAGCATTAAGAATCTGAGCCAGTTCTTTATGTGCATGTATAATACATAAATATTGTGTGGTGTACATTTCCTCATGCATGCGTTGATGTGGAAAAATACAAAAATAAAATGCAGAACAGCAAATTCCAAGCAAGCAAGCATGTGCTCGTATTTACGCGAAGCCGCAGAGGACGCAAGCAGGCAAATATCGGTTAAATCATAAATAATAACTAAAGGTCGCTTTCTTAAAAATAAAGTATATATCCCAGAAGACGCGTTATTGTCGAAACTTTGAAGCTGCTTTTATACTTTTTGAATCCAATCCGATTTGTGGGGGGGGGGGGGACCTACCCTGTTTGTGAGAACAATAGGCACCCTGGAGCCTTTTTCGGCATAAAGGGGAACTTTAACAGAACTAAAATCGGATAAGGCAAAGAAAGGGGAAAGGAGGAAAAAGGTTTACGGTCGGCTCCTCGGATTATTTCAAAAGGTTTGACTCCGAGTACGGCGCGTAATTGTGAGTTTTCTGAATGAAGCGATGTCAGTAGCAGCCCGATCTTTAATTGCTTTCCATGCCTCTCCCGTAATTGTTAGAAGACGGACTTTCAATTAGCATCCTTGACATTGCCAATAATCTGTCTTTCACTCGGGTCTTTAGCAAAGGAAACACACTAATTAAAACACTTGCTTGAAATAATCGAAACATTTAAAGAACTTGGCTAATGAGAATTTTTTTATAGCAACTCAATGGAGAGAGTAATTGTGTTTACGTTAAGGAGGGCTAAATCAGTTACACAGCGACATTTTTCCTTCCAACCTTACAAGGACAATGCCTCTTCAGATTTAAGTATTCTCGGTTTCTTTTCATTTAAAGGTCTTTTAACTTTTCAACATTTTCATTCCAGCAAACGTGCTCAACCAGTTCCTGATGTTCAGCGTTGGTGCAGCTCTGCGGTTCCTCGGCTAAGGCGCTCATTTACCTTCGGAAAGATTAATGCTCTCTAACAAAGTTTAATATCTAAGCGGATTGCTGTTGAGTTCTCTTCCCATTTTTTTTTTTTTTACTGGTGGGCGATGAAAGGAGTGGTTGTATTCTGACAATTACACCCGCAAATATGTGTTTCTGAAAGTATAAAATTAGGAACAATGTAAAGATGGAAATAATGCTAAGCGAAAATAAAGGCGTTGGAAAACCGTGAAACCCAGAGGACAGCGCGTTGAGAAGTCGCCCCTACATGGGGTGTCGACAGAAAAATAAAATGTTGGCGTTTCCTGCTGCCTGCAGACTGTACACAGGGCGGATTAGACGGAGCAGCTCTGGCCCCCTTCTCACCACCATCGCACCACATCGCCTGCGCCGCAGACGCGCCGTCAACCGCCGCCCTCCGTATCCAAACAGCGCGTTCGCTGCAAAAAAAAAAAAAAAAAAAAACTCTTATTTTTTCGTTCTCGCATTTTCTTCACAGCCTCGCCATCCTTTGCATTTCAGCACAACCAAAATAGCTAGGGAAAATATTGTTTGTTTTTTTATTTACATTTTGTCAAAAACATTTTGTGCGCATAATTTCACTCCTACGATTTGCTTTTGGGCAGAATTAACGTCATTTCATAGCACATTAAGCGCAATAGTGTGCAAATTATGGAAAATTATTAATATATACACATTTTGTTGTTATTTTCTCGCCAAAAAAGTTCCTGTTTTAAATGTTTCCAAAATTCCCAATTATAACATTGAAAGCTTCTGCAAAAATGTATATATTTGTAACTATTAATATTTCAATGAGGGATAATTTGTGGGGTTTTTTTTTTTTTAAACTAAAAAGTACTGACTGCGTGGGCAGAATTTTAGTTTATTTTCATAAAATGTTCCTGTTTCTTAAGAGAGCTAAACAGGTTCGCACGCCTCACGCACTCTTCCTCCTGGCGCACGGTGACACGCAAACGTAAAATATAAAAGACAACAGGAACGCGCGCCGCCCAGCGCGACTGCGCTGCGTTAATTCATGGCAACTTAACAGCTGCGCTTAAAGTTGTGCGAGCAAAATTGTTTCGCCACATTACACGCAGCCACAGAAACGCTGATAAATTCTTCCTCTTCACATTAAAAAGAGCAAAACGGGGACCGACTCCTTCATGGAGGCAAAACTGGAATTTACCTCTTTTTTTTTGTGACAAATACACATTTTGGCTGCTCATTTATGCAGGCTATGAAACGTATTCGCGGGAAGGTGGGCTGAACGGGCTTTTCCCGTTTTAAACTTGCCCAAATTCAGCAAAAAACCGCCAAGGCTGAGCCATCCAAGCAACAATAGGCTGAACGGATGTACACCTGTTTTCATTGTGAGCTCTTCATTAACGGCTCCATCATAAACCTGTATTCCTTAACTGCGTTCCTGCCGGGATGACAAATTTGCTGAACACTTGATCGACGTGACTGTGGCGCGCCGTCGACGCGCGCCATTTCATTAAAGCAATAGTTATGCAATTTCAAAATGCATTACACGTTTAATGAGAGGAAACGCTAAATATATTTTAGAGGAATAAAACCGCATGAGTCAGAGGAGATTGAATGCCACGGCTGCGGTGCGCGCAAGGCTAGACGTTGGGGTTTATAAAAAGCAACATAATCCAGGAGAAACCTTCTGAAGGCATCGCGCTGATAAATAGCATCTCTCCAATCATAAGGCTAAATGATCCGTAATAACTTAAATCTAAAGAGCGTAAGCGCATATCAGTGACAACTGTACTCAGTTTCTCTGTCAGTAGGTTAGGAGAGGAGTGTTTGTGCTTGTAGCCGAGGATCCCTTGGTGAACGGTGGAGCACCGAATCATCTCGTGGGCATTTTGTGCTCACATGCGCCTTCTTCACACGAGCAAAGTGCGGCTGAACTTGCTCAGCACTTGGAGATGGAGGATCTGTAATAAACCCTCTTCCACCCCACGCTCTCCTCCATCATTTGATCCCCTCAAAACAAGGATGAAACCTGCCACACACACACACACACACACACACACACACACACACACACACACTTTGGGCAAATCATCTTAACATGCAGGAATTCCTCAAAAAAGGAAGAAAGAAAAAAAATCTCAGCAAAATAGCTGGGTGGATTCCAGCGCCGGAGGTAACCATAGGAGACAGAATCGGCCTTAAAATGTTTTGCGAAAACAGAAGTCATTTTATTTCTACATGCACATAAGCCTGCGTCTATAAGCAAACCATTTTACGCATCGATACATGAGAAGCAGCACAACAAATATTTTATATAAACCCAAATAGCGCACGTCCGGCGAAGCTAAACAATAACGAGGCGCGCAATAATTTAGTTTTCGCGATAATAATGACTTTTTTTGTAGTTCTTTTGTAAAGCGCCGCGCTGAAAAGTAAACAACGCTCAGATGCGTGGGCAACCCTGAGAAATAGCAGTGGGTCAGAAACGACTCTTTATTACCGCGTATGTATTACTGTACTTTTTCATTATGGATCTTGGATTTTACAGATAATCCTAATTTCAAGAGTTCCGAATCCGAAAATATGCGCTAGCAACGGAAAAGTTACCATTAGGTCCAATTTCGAGCCCCTGGGCTGAACTAAGCCTGCATCCTGCTCCTGCTTTTCTGTTTTCACACTAAGTGCTTTATTCCTTCGGGCTTCTCAAACAATCGAGACAGAGATATTTCCATATAAATATGCAACTATTTACTGGCAAACAAAAAGTGAAAATAAAGGCGAACAAATTAAATAGCAACGAAGCAACGGCGTCAACGCCGTCAGTTATTACTGAAACACACATTTGACAACCATAATGTTGTCTTATAGTTTCATTGAATTAGGTGACAAACCCTGATCTCCTCAACAAGGGTCGCGTCCCTCGAGCGCCTGGAGGAGAAACACAGCTTGTCCTCCTCTGAAACAGAACCAGAGCTGAGTCTATGTTCTGGGCAGTTTGTACAAGTTGAGCAAACAGGATGGATGCGGCAATATTAGCATATGAATTGTCAAGGCAAATTATTATTCCAGTGGACATAACTGAAGCCAGATAGGCAACAATGCCACAATAACTGGGACCAAGTGGCGGGGTTTACCGGGTGCCGTGGGCGCACAGTGGGGACCTGCCATGGGTTATCGCTTTGAATTGGATGTTACTTTTGCAGAACACAAGTCTTGGGGGATTAGAAGCCAGGGTCCAGGTTCCAACCTGGAGATTCATTCCTGCAGTGACAATCTATCCGTTTTAATTAAGCACATGGGCTAGCAGGGACATATGGGAAGGGCAGACGCAGTACTAATCCCCTCCGTGCGTTTGTCCATGGCAAACAATGGGCCGTGGACTTAGGCTGCACCAGACAGAACCAAGTCAAACCCGCGCTGCACTTGGGCATCTTCTTCGGGGCGAACAGGGGAGCGCGTCTGAACCTACTTGCGCGCACACGACCAAAGCAGCCCTTACAACTTTCTCAGTTAAGAAATAACTTATAGATGCGATGTAAATGTTCATCTGGAGGTCCTGAAGTGATGCGCCGTTCGTCAGCAAGCGAGCAGTGAGCGTTGCAGAGAATCCGAACGACCAGTGAATAACCGAAGGTGTTGCCCGCTACGTATCTGTTTATCAGTTTGTCGCGTGATCAACATTTAAGGGAAAAGAGGAATTGAAGAAAATGTCGCAGTTGAAGGAAACGTCATCTTGTCTATAATGGTATTTACAAAGGGCAGCAAGCGATTTAGCAGCATCCACCTGGAGAAAATACGCAGCCTTAGGCGAACCTTACTGAGAGGATGTAGATTGTGCGGAGCGTAAATTGCTTGTAGAAAAAATATAGACTGTTAACGTTCTTGGATAAAATAGAAAACCTTTTTATCTGGGCACTTATTTTGCCCTAGCAAAAAACAGCAGCAGTAGTGAAAACATATTGTAAATTGTACCCTCGAACTTGAAAACAGTGCAGACTTTCTGTGTGGGGGGTCTGAGGGGCTCGCGTGCGCAGCCACTTCGCAGCGGCTGAGGAAGAGGAAGACACTACGGGTGCCATAAGTAGCTCCCATTTGGCCCAGTTTCGCCCAGGCTAAGGACCAGCAGCTTAAAAATAACAATACAGCAAAAAGTAAGCAAACGAATAATAAAGCCCCTGGTCCTTATCTGTTCCCTAAGCCGCTATCTGCCTCTCTGTTTCCTTTGTCCCGTTCTGCAGTTCCAGACCACGAGGACAAATCTTTTAAGACCTTAAATATACTATACTTTTGTGTTGAATTTGTTTTTATATATATATATATATATACACACACACATATATATATGTATATACACACATATCTATATATACACACATATATATACACACACACACACACACACACACACACACACACACACACACACACAGTATGTATGCGCACACAGACCTGACACTTGGAGCTGCGCATGAGCCCCTTTTTCTGTAATAAAAAAAAAAAAAAAAACACCCCAGTTCCATAGCGGAACACCAGCAGCAGAAAGAGCGTCGCCCTGAACCACAATAAACCCCAGTGGAGACGGTTAGTTTTTTCTGTTAACTGATCATATTGTAGCGTTGGACCCTCCCAGCTGTGTATCGATTGTGATTAACCGAATTTAACACGCGGCAAACTGATAGTTGGAAGCTGGCTACAGATCCCGCGTAACAGCTATTGATTACCGGTGATCGATTACCAATAACGCACTAATAAAGGCGTCTGCTTGTTCATCTGCACTGCAGCACGGAGAGGGAAGGCGGAATCGTTCACTTTGATGCACTTTTTTTCAACTCTCCAAGAAGTGTGCAGTTTCTCCAGCTACGCCCCTGTATTAAGTATTGATATTAACACGATTTTAACAAATGACGACCTATTAGAAGAAGAACATCAGCGTCAGCAATACAACAAACACTGAAATCACGGCAGGAACGATAAAACATCGATAAAACAAGCAATTTTTATATAATCGTGACACCTAATAAATAGATGAAGTAATATCACTTTTTCCCGAATTATCCGGGCTTAGCCGACCATAGGACACATTTACTACATTTAGTTATTCAAGTTTGTGGCATCATCAATGAATTCTATAATCTTGTCAAAGATTAAATTAAAATGGGTTGTACATATAATAACAGATTTAAATGTTTTAGAGACGAATTCTAAAAGGATTGGGGTAAGCGCACTAAAAAGCATGTGATTTTAATTTTTCAGACCGCTCTCATAAATCCGAGGATTTGTGGAGATACGAAACTGATAATAGTACTAAAAGCTCAAGAACTTTGGGGGGAAATCTGATAAATTAAAACGACATACACGTGTTTCATAAGCATGCCATTTTCCCGGAAATATATGAACCATTCATAC
The DNA here is from genome assembly GCA_018136845.1 of Heterotis niloticus. NCBI lineage: Eukaryota > Metazoa > Chordata > Actinopteri > Osteoglossiformes > Osteoglossidae > Heterotis > Heterotis niloticus. The sequence continues at coordinate 22,463,087 of CM030895.1, forward strand.
AACCAAGTCAGTTTTCGATGTGCCTACCTGTTACTGTATTATTGTTCATTTCTTCAAAAATATATAAATCAAATTTATAGCTCATAAGTTTAAATAAGGCTGTGTATATATACACGCAGTATATATGTGTACGTATCTGTCTCCAATATGCTATATACCTATCTTCAGAAATGTAAAATTATGAAAAATTGTCACTGAAAGATTTTTGCACAGTTCCACTTGACTAAAGCATGGCATTGAAATAAAACAAAGTGAACATTTGAAATTGAATTTTTGAACTGGGTAGCACGAGTTTAGCTGGAATACAGGTGACATGAAAGGGCAGGAGATTCACTGTAAAATGTTGGTATTATCTGATTCCAGGCGAATTTTTGAGAATCTGTTTGTGATGTAGGCTTCTTAGGGGAGATTCCCTCCATCGGGGAACAGAAAGGAGAACCCCTGTAAGGCCGTGATACTCTGTGAAGTTTGGCAGTTTATGCACGTTCGGCATTGCTTTCTGTCACTGTTGTGTTGTTACTATTTAATCCCATTGAACCAATGGCCTTTAAATCACTGCATTTGAGCAAAATAAGCCATCAGGTATTTGAATCAACCTCGCATGATGCTTTTCCCTCCATGTTTAAGGTTACTAATGGGCCAATGTGTTTGTGTTTCTCAAAAGAGGAGGCATGCGCTACTGGTTCATTTCATTTGAACCCTGAGCCGGCTTCTTTTGAACCCTGGGCCGGCGACAGATGCTCCAATGCGCTCCTCTTTTCCATTAGACAGAAAACAAATATATAAATACTGTGTTACTCCGAAATGAAGAAAAAACAAGGCCGAAAGCTGATTACTGGTTCTCAACATATGTTAAAATAAAAAATTTTAATATTACCGGCCTCCATGGGACTAATACCTAGTTAGTTTTCCGAAGAGCCCATTTGGTCCTGGCCCATAAACTGCGGATTAAGGGGGCAGCGTGCGAGGTCGCCATCACCACAGACCTCTTTGGCTCGTGGACGTTCATAAAAATCTCTCAGAGGGCAAATGGAAATACTTTGATGGCGGATTATACGCCTCTAATGGCCACACCGCGGTATGTGCTGTGGCACGCGGACTAAAGAGTCCAAAATGGGCGCAGCCAAGTGCTGATGGTCCCATCAGTGGACATTCCAACAAGCTGATGGCCCTAATGCTCCGCAAGCCCACCCAGCCCCAACCGAACAACCCAGGGCAAGGGTCCTCGTGCAGAGAGTCAGAAAGCGTGACACGATGCTCGCCTGCAAAGCCACACGAATTCTTACCCAGTGCACTTGGCCCCCACACACGTGATCCTCCAGGGACACGGTGGTCCCAAGAAGCTCAGCTGCAACAACCCTATGACCAAGACTGACACCTACAGGCCACTTGGTCCATCTCGCTGAAAGAAACCAAGCGGACGGTCTGAATACAAATAAAACAAGATTGCAGATCTGTTGGAATTAATACTTGCTATCGTTTCAGAAAATATGGAAGCCCTACATGTATAGAAATTACACATTTTAAGAGGAACTGTTACGGCAGAAGCTCCATATAAGACTAAATGGCAGCCATTCAGCTTTACACTGATTTTATTAGTTTGTATAATAAACAGCAACAGATCATATAGGTATGAGCAGCCAGGTGAGGTGGTGCTCCATCTACCAGGACCTCAGTTACAGGGGTTCATTTTGCCCACCAGCTGCAGTCAGGGGTCTCCGCAACTGATTAGCCATCGGTCCCTTGTTTGTCGAAGACCATACCCAGGTGTGCTCTTACCTGGCTTTGCTAGCACTGCCCCCCTGGAGATTACTTCCAGCAGCTGCTTCCAAAAACATGGCTTCTTCATGAGAGAGACTTGAGCTGAACCAGTAATGCATTATTAATAAAAAAAAGTTGTGTCGACACATGGTACGTTCAACCCAAGGTGAGTGCGTATATCCGCTCCATATCCCGCAGTACGAGTGAACAAGGCCTGAGCGTTTCGCCTGCAGGTATTCAGCCCAGTTGTTGCAGCAGATTAATTTAAATGACCCAATAATTAGCCTGTGTTAATAAGGGTTGTCTGCGTGGACGCACGCGCCACTCGCACGCTCACTCGTGGTGGAATAGTCCTCTTATCTTCATGAACTGGCCAGCAAAGCCAGTTTTTTTTTTAGCTCTAAGTCTTATGAGCTGACTGTATTTGTCATAGGCGGGACTTGAAGAATATGCAAATCATCGAGATTGTGCTTGGCTGCAAAACAAACTTGCGCGTTTTGATAAAAGATTTCCTTTTTGAACCTCGTGTGAAGTTGCATGTGCCCTGTGCGGCATGACAGTCAACTGCGGTGGCTGACGGCGAGGCAGGCCGTTCTCGAACTCGGGCGACGTACGTCACGTGGAAATAAGGCAGAAATATTTAACGGTCATCTCCCGAAAGCCTTGCGAGATGTAAGAGAAGCATTGTGCAGAAGCAGCATTTGTGTTAAAAATACTGTTCGGTGTTAAAAGGCAGGGCCCGAAGGAAGCTGCATTTAATTAGAGCCATGGAGGAGGAGGAGGAGGAAGAGAAGCCCGTCGAGGCGCTTCATTAACCCAATTAGCCAGGTGCGCCAGGAGCTCCGCCATCATTGACACCTTTCTAATGAAGTCTCTGGCTCCTGAGCTCCTGCAAACAAGACCAAGTCCCAAGAAAGCACACCGGCAACTGGAAATTAATTAGATGAGGCTGACAGATTACAGCCTGGAGACCCCCTAGATGTTCGGCGGTTACGGCCGGGCCTCCGTGAGTCAGCACTCCCGGCCGCGCTTGCACCTTCTTCTCCGCATTGGGGACCAAAGAGACAGACACACGGCCTGCTGCAGCTTTCTGAGCGACACCTTCCGCAAAAGGCTTTCTTGTCTTTAAATTACTGGCAGCGGCACGGAGAAATCAGTTTAGGCCAGGTTATAGTCCTGTTATTATACCATGTTGAGTAGATGCAACAGTCCGTGGCAATTTAGACCAGCAAACAGTTTTACAGTGTTTTACCTCTTCGCACAGCTTAGTCAGTTCACGGAAAGCATCTCCTTCAAGCAACTAGAGCAGGAGCGGGAGCTGAACCAACAACCCCGACACTGCAGGGTAGCAGGCCCAGTCACTATATTACTCATGGGTGAAGAAGTACAGGAAAAACTGTCAGAAAAGGCAGGGAAATGCTATTAGCAAGATTAATATTACAGATTTTGTAAAATACAGCAAACAGCAGAGACACCAATAATTGTAATCTAACTCCACCCTGTAGCAGAGCCAAGGTAGAACAGATTATAGCAATTATATGTGCTCGGTATGTTGTAAGATTATAAGTACATTTCAGTATTTTACCCTGGTATCATCATCATCATCATTATTGCTGTTATTGTTATGTATTTACTTTTTATTCACCTTCTCTTTACATGGAAAGATTGACAAGGCCTACACGGTGTGAGCAGAACCGGTCATATTGTATGAAGTCCTTGCTGAGGTAACCTGGGAATAGTAGTAAGCATCTGATGTCTTGAAAAGTCAGCATTTTTTCTTTTCTTTGCGGGTCAGTGACATCTCAGATGTTGCTGATGAACGCTGGGTAGACGATGCTTGATGCCTGTGTCAAAGTCTCCATGACGTGATGTCTTGTGAACATTGAAGTTGGTGTGATGTGGTAGAGAGAGGTGGAGGGTGGAAGGACTCATCTTCCATCCTTTTCCCTTTTTGATACCATGCAGTGGGCTGGTAATTGCTCCTCATTGGGCTAATTGTTGAGAATTGAGGGTAAAAATGGACCCAGAGGAATACATCATTATAGCGATCAAAGATTGCCGTAATTCGACCCTCCATGTGAGGTTGTACTAATCGACCAAGCTAATTCCCAGCATGCATTGCATTCACCAGATTCGTGGGACCCACGCACAACACTGGCTTCCTGTGTGTTAATCCTGCATCTGCGCTCTCTGCTTTGGTTTTGACTAGCGTCTCATATCTAGTTGTCCGTGTTGTTGGATATTCCATTATAGGAAAGTATTTGTCCGCAAAACATGGCCTTTGGCTTCATTTTCTGGTCCTTGTAAGCTCCCATGTTTTGCACAAAATATTAAATCCTTATGTGTAGACTGCATGATGTTTCAGTTTCAGTCAAACAATTTGAATAGTGTTTGACCCTTGTCCAACTTTTCAAACATACGTGTTTGCCATTGTTGCACGGTAATTTTGTCCTTTGGGAATTATCATTTCCTTCTTCTGTTCTTGAGAAGCTGTTGAACATATTGGTCTTTTCTAGAAGTGACTGATGTTGTTTTCCACCTTGAACAACATCAACTGTGTTCAGAACCCAGCAGCTAGAATCCTGACCAGGCCCTGCGTAAAAGGCTGCATCGCACTTACTCTAGAATCAAGGGGTCCAGGTGACTTTGAAACCTTACTGCTTTCCTATGAAGCTCTACATTTCTAGGCACCACTGTACACCTCTGACCTTCCATCCATCCATTTCCCACCTCATAGCCTCTGCTCATCCTGCTGTGACCTCCTATACATCCCTCAAGCCCGTCTACACTTCAGGAGATCAGGTCTGCTCCTGCTACACCCCCAAAGCATGGGATTTCCTCCTCAAGCGCAACAGGGAATCTCCTACTCCAAGCACCTTTAGATCTAGACTCAAGACTCACATGTTTAGAACCACCTTCAGATCAAACTTCTTTTTCTTCTCCTCTTAAATTTCAGTATTACTGTCTCTTTACAGTGTTTTGTTTTTTTCATGTCTTACTGTAACTTTTTATTATTCTGATCTTCATCATAAATATCTTTTTTTTTTGCTTTATTACTCTCCCCAAAGTTTTTTTCTTTTGGTAAAGTGTTTTGAGAAGCTGCTTTTAAGACAGTAATGATTATTATCATTATTATTAATTTGGCTTTGTTTACAGCCAGAGAGAACAAGTTAAGAGATCAATAGCTGCTGCCAGAGAAGAAGATGAGCCAGATACCTGAGGGGCTGGCAAAGAAGTGAGGCTAGTAACTGTGCAACAGTGGTTAAAGGCAGAGGAACATTAGGATAGGGGCAGAGAGTGTCCCCTTGGACCTGTCTGTCTTGTCCCCCCCACCTCTGGGGGACCCTGACTAATTTCATTGTATGTTTTTAATTATTTTACAGTGTGAGGTAGGGAACCACAGCTCCACCTGTCCTGCTCCCATCAGCTGCTGCCTGGGCGCTCCGTGCTGAGCTAAGACAGGATTATATAGGGTGTGGAGTGTGACCTGCCTGCTCCAAATCATCTTACCGCTCGTTCTCATCAGCACAGGCTACCCCAGAGACTGGGAACGGGAGACACCCACCCCGCAAGACTTTGGTGAACCTGTTCATTCACCTACTCTCACAACTGTGGTCACCAGGTTATGACATTTTACACCTGCACACGCCACAGAGCAGTCCATAAGCAATGAACATTAAGCATTTCTAAACTGGTCTTTGAGGTTTTGAACGTGTAGTTCTGGTTATAGCTTCTACAAAATCAAAGCACTCTGCAAGCACGTCCATCTACATCTCTTACAGCAGGCTTTACTCACTGTCATACCCCCCATACATGCAGTCTTGAGAATATTGTATATACACTGCATGTACACAGTGTTTAGGTGGTCATTTGGCAGTCATGCACATTATGTCAGTTTGCTGTTTCCTTGACCTGCTGGACCCACCTACTAAACAAATTGTCTAGCTGCACGTCAAAGAAGGCAACAGCCTTGTTATTCAGGAATAACCAGTAAAAATGGCAGGAGGATCCAGTTTTCCATTCTGTGTAACTGTACTGTGAAAACCTTCCGTCTCCCAGATGAGTGTTTTCTGCAGCATGTGCTCCTGAGGAGGTCCTTCTCATCTCTTGATACCTCCCGTGAACCTGGATTTGCTCTTGTCCTTTTTACGATGTCTCTCTTGTCCACTTCCTTTCCTATCTCAAGAGAGCAGATGGGGCGGTGGCTGAGCATGGGAGTTGCGGGGCATAGACAGATGCCCCCAAAGCCACCCCACCCCACCCCACCCCATCCGGCGCTCCCTGTCCACCTGTTTGGATCACAGATGAGGCCTCATTGCAAGCGTGTGGCTCACCAGTCACTCCAGTAGCTCTTATTATCCCACTCGAGACAAAGGCGACATTTACACAGGCCAGAACCGCCTGCTTGCCTAGGGTTAAGGTGGGGGGGTAATGACAGGAAGCTGCCAGACCCTCAACCGGGAGCCTGAGATCACGTGCGTCAGTGTGTGTGCTTGTCAGGGAGCATCTGTGTGTGCGAGCGTGTGTCTGCTTCTGCCACAAGTGGCGTTGTGCACTGCCCATGCACAAAAGAGCTGGGCACCTCATTAATACTAACTGTCACTCCAAAGCAGAGAGTTTGGAGCTCTTCTCCAACAGTCAAGCACCCCTACTGCTGGAATGTAACAAATGGTGAGGTTGCCCACATGTCTGGCAAAAAGACTTCAGTGCCTGAATCACTTACTTCCTTTGGATGTCTGCTTATGGGCAACTGGTTCGCTGACAGTGTTATGCAGTGCTTTTTTAAAAAAATAATTTTAACTAACAGTACCGCATCACAGAAACGTAGAGACAGAGATGGCACACCTAGAAGTTGCTAGCACGTCCTCCTGTACAAAGCAAGAGAACAAAGTCAGAAGGTTAAAGTATTTCGTAGGCGTGACCATGCACCAGAAGGGCATCCACACATTCGTATGAATTATCATGCAGATCAAATGTTAATTTTTCTAGCGATTACCCCACAGATTAAGGAAAGTAACCCAATTGTTGTTACATCCAAATGCAGTAATACCTGGATTAGGACCCTGGATGCATTCTTGAGAGATGGAGCTTAATGAAATAGAGCCATTAGAGGTCATTAATTCAGTATATGGCATAAATGGAAGCCGTAACATAATGCAAAACATACATTAGATTAGTTATACTTTCAATATCAGTGAATAAACACAGTATATTTTATAGATAAGTATAGAATAAAAAAATAGATTTTTTTAAGGTTTTTTCAAAATATGGTAAATTATTGTGACAAATTACTAATAGGGTTAAAATAAAAGGGCGCTATTGTGAAACAGAATTATAGGAGGTAGTGCTATTGGGGTTATTGTAGTACTTGGGGTGGTAGAGCAGTTTCTATTCAGTTTTATTCTCACTTCCTGAAGTGCAAGTCTGCCAGTGGTTCTCATACAGTAACAGGACACTGCCTCTCACCTGCCCGCATTTGCATTTGGCACCAAGTAAATGGCTCCTGGTCGCTATGAGAAAGGAGAAGATGCGATGCAGGCGGCTCTTCATCATTTTCTGCTGCACATGACCTGACTGTGGAGCGCTCTCTGATCAACTGGGGTGTTAAATCAGGGCCTCAGGAGGATGCGGGGCCAATACAGTGCAGAACAACACCACGGGCACAAGCTCTTCATCGGTACAGCATTATTACTATATTGCACTATTGATAAATACGCATTAGCAGTACAGTAATGGAACAGTAGGATTGAAATAGCAGTGCAATCAAATTAAAAAGTGTGCTCAGCAGTCGGCCTTGATGCCAGCAGCTGAACTGTGAAGAGTTTGAAAGTGAAGGAGGGTCTCGGTGTGTCTCGCTTCTCCAGCACGGTAAAAATTAACATTACACCCACACCATTAGGAAAAACACACACTTCTAAATAAAAATACAATACTTTCCAAAACAAAAAAAAAACTGCAAAAAGAGAAAAGCCAGTTTTTTGCAGATATTAGTATTAATGCTTTGTTATTTGTATTTCTAATGGCAAATACGTAATGTTGAATTGTTTTATTATATTGTTCCTCTCTGCTCATGCTTTGTAAATGTATATATTCATATAAAATGTATTTGGTTTTTTTTTTTTTCTGTGTGCTTGGCTCAGAGCTGTTTTCACATTGAGTTTGTTACCAAGAGAAAGATATTGGTGAAATATGTAACAAAGAGCATTTCTTTGCTTTTGGTCTTTGTTGTGCTGCATATGTGGTGTTGTGTGCAGCGATGCGTTTTGTGAACATTGTCCTTTATTGTAAACATGGCTCCTTCTGTTTGTCTCCCTTCTTGTGTTTCATCTAGTCTTTGTTTTATGTTGTGTCTGCGCTCAGGCCGTGTGCGTGTGTGGCTTGTGCTGCTGCGACCCGTCACTCCTTTCTCGATTGTCTGCAGTTGTTTGGCCTACTTTCATAAACAAAAACATGCATTTGTTTTGTCATTTCCATTAAAATGGGGTAAAGAGGCGGAGAGCAGTTGGACAGCTGAGATCCTGCGATGTGTGTGCGTGTGTGGGGGGGGCAGTGATGGCAGAGTGGACAGGAGAAACAAAGACTGTCTGAACATTAATAAAAGCAATAAAACCAAAACACCTCAGACAGAGGGATGGGGGAAGGGGGATCATAAAACAATGGCAAAATTCAATTGAATTAGGCCTGTTTTAAAAACTTAAGACTTCATTTAAAATGTCTAATTTAAAAATAGACAAGTTATCAAACTATTACGTATGAATTTCAGAAAATGCTGTCCAAGTTAGCAAGTATACACACACACACACTGTGTGGCTGTTTCACAATTATAATAAACCATAATATAGATGTGTGTCAGGTATTGCTAAAGAAAATGTGTGTTATGAATCAGAATGTAAAGTATTTTTTATTGCGACGCATATATTACACGCTCGGACTGTGCCACACGCTCCCTCAGCTCCGCTTTCCTGTCTCGTCCAATAATTGCTGCCGACGATGTGACAAACACATACAGTATGGGTTTTCCTTGCATATATTAATAGTTATGCTACATTTTCATTGTAATGCACATCTGATGTGCTCGGAAACAATTACGGAGCACACGGGACGGCAGAGCCGATGATCCGACCGCGATCGTCTACGGCCGATGGGGGTCGGGGTGTTGTCCTTGCTGCCGCGAGTGGATCAGCTGTTTGCTATTTTGTCCCCACCGGGTGCCGCACTCGCGCTGGGGGTGGGTCGGCCCACTAATGAGCCCCGACTTATTAAGACCTCGCTCCCCTAATTAGTAGCACAGTGACAGAGCAGCGAAGGGGGGGCGGCGGGGCGTCCACCAGGGACATAGCTGGCGCTAAGGGACAAGGAGGAAGTGAACAAGCGTCCCCCTCTGCACACTGTAGGGTGCTATTCTTGTCCTACCAACCCCCTCCGAAACGCTGAGTGACCCCATGGGGGCCCCCAGCACATCCCGCGAACATGCATTCCCACGTATATGCCTGTGTCGGTGGTAAATCCTGTTGACTCCAATTATGTCTTACTGTGCCTTTCTTGACTCATGAGAATGAAGTGCACGGTGCCGATCGGAGGCTGGAGGCCCTTTGAATCGTGGGGGTTCGGCTAACGCCGCCGTGGTTCGCTCGCGGCTCCGCTGCCGCTACCTGTGGCCGCCGTTCGACGTTCATACACATAAACATTTGAGCAGCTTTCAAACATTTTTACATATCTAAAAATAAGATATTTGCTGTCAGGGATGGTTTTTATGTACAAAGAAACTGACTGTTTATACGAAAGTTAACTTTATTGCTGAGTATTAATAGCCACAAAGAACTGGACCTGGATTTGACTAATCAACAGTAAAAGTAGAATAACTCTTCATTCTACTACTTGCCCAGAGCACTTTTGCATCTAAACTGACTTTCGGAGATTAGAACTTTGCCTACTTACCATATTAGGGTGGTTACCTTTGAAATTAAATTAAAACACTTAAATGTCAGTGAATTCCATTTAATAAATCTAAGGCTCGTGTGTGCATAAACAGCTCCTCTTTCGGTAAACTGTCAGAATCCCCCCATGCACCCACCCCACGCTTGTAGAAAAAAGTGTTGTTAAGTGGTGCGTTACACCCATAACCAGAAGGGGCAACACAGCTGGTGGTTTCTGTCCTCTTAACTAGGACAGGGGTGTTGCGGTGGAGGACATGGACATGGACACAGCGATGTTGCTCTGTCTCAGTAAGGAGCACACTCCTGTCATCACACTGATGAAATAAGTGAGTGTGTGTGTGTGTGAGAGAGACCAAGGGTCCCAGATGGGTTAATGGGGGGCTTAGCGTCGGGATTACAATGCAACAGTGTTGGCTTCGGATTGAGCTGCGATTACTGCGAGAGTACGACGTCTGCCCCCCCCCCGTCCCGCCACAAGTCTCCAGGGCTGCTGGGGGGAGTGCCACTGTAAGCTGTCACACGTCTGAGCCAAGTTCCTTCTTGCATAGAACAATCTGCTGCACTAGAAAAACAAAACAGGTTAAAAATGAAAAAGTGTTAGAGGGCTTGAGCAAATGGTTCTACTGGGAATACAGACACAGCTCATGCGGGGACCCTCAGTCACGCATGTGCACAAACAAATGGACACCACTGTAGCACCCAAACGTGTCATTGATCTACAGAGAGAAAACAGTCGGCCTGAATCCCCAGAATGTGACCTACAAAGAGAACATTATTAACTGTCTGCTCTTATTATTTCATTTTCATTAGAGGGACACAGATTATTACAATAGATTACAGCAAAATGACATTATTGTAGGTACGCCCAGTGTCAATACGTATGATCTATTACTGCTGACTGCAGTTTATAAGGTAGTTACAAAGTAAATAAATATATCAATATACACACTCTCTAAACAGGGCCATAACACATTCTGGTGCACGCTGTGTTGCAGATGCTGTGTGCAGGAATATGACCGTTGCTAGTGACAGATTTTCAAGGTACCGGTCATAGTATACCAGTATGTTTGCAGGTTGCTATGGCGACACACGGACAACCCCGACTGCTCTTTTCTCACGCCGCTTTCCGGACATCTTATAGTACTCACTGTCATAGAAAAAGCCATCGGCTGTCAAGCTTAAATCAATAGCCGTTGGTCCGTGTGCAGCTCATGCCAGCGTTCAGTGGTTATGCTCATAAAGAGAGCTGCAGGTCTGTGGCCCCGTCTGACCCGGTGCTAGAGAGCGACAGTCCGCCAACGTGCTGAGGAATGATGTTTTTGCGACCCTTGGGCCCTTTGAAAAGGCTCCAAATTGGCCCCCGGTGTGTCATCTGGCTGTTCCTGACAGGCCTGGGCTGAGTCCACCAGGGGAGGGTGCTGCCCCTGTCACCCACACACCCTCATCCATCACACGGCACTCCTTGCTGCTCCAGCTGCTTCTGCCCTGGTCAGAAGCTCCCAGCAGGGAGCGCCAGATTCTTCAGGATTGTTCATTATTACTGCAGGCCCCATGGGGCAAAAATGGCGGCACATGGCATGTCTCCTTCGGCGAACCCTGGCACCATCCTGTCTGTGAAGCCTCACCGCATCCACATGTCACCGCTGCAGCTTCCACCCTTGGATGACCTCTTAGCAAGACGCCCGCCACTCCAGCTTTCCTTGGAAATGTTGGGTTTGAGGAAGTGAAGTAAGCATCGAGCAAAGGACAGGGGAAAGTTTACAGAGGGCGTGGGGGCCAGGCCGGGACTTGGCGGTGTGGGTACAAGGCTGCGGGTGCGCTCAGAGGTGTAATGCCTGATTACGGGATTAGGAAAGGCGCCTCTTTGCAGTTCTTTGAGGAACAATTATTAACATTTTTGAGTCTCTAATCCCGGATAAACACAGCTTTTCAAGAACAACAGTGTGTCTCCCTTCTCCTTGGGCGCTGAGCACAGCCCGCAAGCACGTCACCTCAAGGGTTTGTCACCAGTGGTTGCCACCTTGAGGTGCTGCGAGGGGTGGAACGTACAAAATGGTTGCAGGGTGGAACCCGGATGCTGTCAGTGACAAAATTCTGGGCGTTGTGTGGGGAAAAAAGAAATGCTCATTGAAAGGGGGCTTTAAAACTGAACATATTTACAGTCTGTAATCTCTTTTATTTGTTTGCACACGTCTCTCTTGTAATCTGCTTTCTTGCAAAAAGAGCTTTCCAAAGTGTGGCTTCGGTGCCTGTGGACAGCGCATACAGACCCTGATAGTGATATTTACTATTTTTTTCTGTGCTGCTGAACACGTTTGAGAGGTAAGGGATTAAAATAGCAAGAAAGTCGCTAGCTACGGTTCCCAAGAGTCATGAAAAGATCATAGTGATGCTCACTGTTAACATTCTAATGATGGGAGCTGTACTCCATCACATTTTTCTGAATATTTGCCCCCCATGACCACTGGGAAATAACAGTACTGGGCCCATTGTCTGTCCAGCTGCTGTCCACATCGACACAAAGCTCATAGGCAGTGAACCTCCAGGCTGTTATAATGGAGACCGGCAGCTCACGCACGTTCTGCCCAAGGGGTCTGAAATCAGACACCAGCAGCAGATAGAAAGGCCCATTAATACGGTTCGCTCCCACCTGCATTCGGAGCCTGAAAATCATCGGTTCAGCTGAGAGCCGGGATACACACCTGAGGTCACCTCTGCCACTTCAGCGCCTTTTGAGAATGTGTGGACAAGTGTGGGCCTGCTGTATGGCACAGAGTCTCGGGGATCGGAGAGAAGAGGAGAGGCACAAGCAAAACTTTAAAAAATTTGAACCTAAAACTTGTCTGCGTGCTTTTGCTTTCATCCAAAGGCCCAAACAAACACCAGAAGAGCGAAACACAACGACTTTGCATTCGGGATGAAATCCTCAAAGTCCTTTCAGGCAGCGACCTTGCATGTTTAGAACGAGCTTCTCCATATAACATGGATGTTTACAGCCCATTGGGAAGCGCAACAGGAATTTCACGCTCCAAAGGGATTCGCAAGTTCAAAGTTCAGGAGAATCAGAAGATTAAAAATTCTGCTCACTTAAAAGCCCCTCAAAATAATGTACCGGGGGTACAGGGGAGGGGACGGCAACCAGGGCCAGAGGAGACAGGTCAAGTGAGGCAAAATGTGTCTTTCAAAATATTTCTGTGAAGTTGGCCATGGCAGGATTAAATTATATGACATTGCAGAGCAGCGATCAGATAAATGCCAAAGAGGGATTGCAGGGAATAAATGGGAGCAGATAATGTATACAGCGTCGCTGCATTGTCCCACGTGTATTTCACAGCCATTCTGATGATCTGGAGAGGGCATTTAAACGCTCACTTTCTCGATGCAGAGCCTCGCCTATCGGGGAATTATGTCGATAAGCACAAGTTTCTGTGTGTGTGCCAAGATGCTGTTTTTTCTCATCCCCATTTCAAAAAGATTTCCATAAAAGTGTAAACAAGGCTTTCCAGTCAGCTGGGACCATTCTGGGGGAACAGCATCTCATGCCAAAGTGTCTACCGGAGAGGCTTTTATCCCTCTTGAACCCACGTCTACAGTCACATCAGGCTGTTGAATGGATCACAGAAGCCATCTTAAATATTTGGTACAAGCACATCTCTATCACAAAGGTAGCTTGTAAGACCACTCAAGGTTTGAACTCCAGCTAAAGCCTCTTGCAGGACATTGTTGTTGGAGATGAAAAAATTTTGAAATAGATCCGGCCCTATTTTATTGGATTGGATTCCCAAATGCAGAATAATAACCAAACCACCATCACGTTGACTCAAGGAGCTTGCAGTGTTGTTTTTTTTTTTTAATATACAGTCTTACCACTTTACCAAGGTTATTTAAACCTGAAGAACCCATCATAAGGGACATTCTCCTAAATTGAAAAAAATTATTTGGTGGTAAAATTCTTATTGTTCCCGATCAAAAAAAAATGTACAGTCATTTATGCTAACATAATGCCATATCTATTCAGCAGACACAAAAACATATACAGTACGTATGATATTCAATGTTTAATTAATTCAAGCTTTATCTGTGAAGAACTCCGCATGCTGCTTCTGGTCTTTTACCAGTCAGACACTGGTATAGGTGAGGAGTCCAAATTCTGTCTTTATAAAAATGAAGAAATGTCTCACAAGCTGAAGTAGGAGTATTAACTGAAACCCCTTGTTAAGTCAGTCTGAATAACATGACTGGGCACACCTCAGCATAAGGCCGTGTACCTGTCAGACAAGTGAAAGTGTAAGATATGTGAAGAGTTTAAAATAAAAATCCTAATTTGAATTAGCGGGGGTTAACAATGCCAGACCACTGGCTGTTCAGCACAGCAACACAGAGCACAGCTCACACCTCATTGCACTGCACAGGCTAGCAGGTCAGCTGTGGACAGGTAATCTGGCGACTGCAGCTTGAAGTCCCAGGAAGGGTTTGTGAATTTATTTTTTGAATTTGTTACGCACACATACACTATGGCAATATCTAACAAATATTTTCCACATAAATGAACAAGGTGCCACACACAGTGAACACAGGCATGTATTACAAACACAAACTTGACAGTAATGCAGAGAAGACCAGGGAGCATCAGCTCTTGATCTGTAATGTAGCGTAAAATAAAATATAGTTCTTATACACAAATATATGAAATATATATGAAATATTTAGTCTTCGTGATAAGAAACAAATGTAGTCTGCAGTAAATATGTAGCGCTGTTAAAAGAGTACGAATAAATACAGTCGAAATTCTCACATATCACCAGCTAACTTGACTACAGACGCCACGAGGTGTCACTCCACAAACCTGTTGCACAGCAACGAGAGACCCACCATTAATTTGCTGTAATGGTGTTTTGGGGACTGCACGTTACGGAAGCTCTGCCCCTGTCCCCCCTCGGGACAGCAGTCCCTGTGTCCGTGGCCTAGCCCTGCTGGAGGGGACCACCAGTGGGGGTTAGGGGGTGTGTTGCTGGGAGCGTGGCTCCCATCTGGCAGGGCAGGATTTATCCCTAATCCCCGAGCCCCTCAGCAGGGGGGCACAGACTGCTGATCAGCCCTCCCCTGCGGACAGACGCACCAGATTCTGCACAGCCAGAAACACGCACACACACACGCACGCACGCACACATATACACACACAGCTCGTACAGGGTTTGGTTAGCCAGTACTGAACACAGATGTACACACATCTACATGCTCTAGTGAAGGGGGTGAGGGGTACCAGCTATCTACAACACAGTGTGTGTATATACACACACACACACCGAACACACAAACACATGTACATCACAACACCCCTACTGAGTATTAACAGGTATCATCACCAGCTGGTGCTTTACTATACATTTACTACATTACCATGAATAAATGACTATGAATATGCTATATCGTTGTATATTATTATATACATTTTATGTTTGCTTCTCAGAATTAATCTTTTTTAGACAATTCTTGGATCTTTAGAGACTCAGTGAAGAGTCACAATAAAAATTAATAATGAATAACTCTACTTCAGTACAGAATTTCACTGGGTGTCATCTCTCATATGGGTATGCCCCCCGTGGCACTGCTCTCCACATGTAACCAAAACAATAAATATCTTACGACAGAGGTATGTGATATACAGTATGTAGTGATGACAACACAGTACATGGATAGAATACAAAAGGCATAAATTAATACAATGAAATAAAATAATGCAAGAATACAATGAATAGGGCACCAGGTGGTGTAATGGTTAGAACTGCTCCTTTTGGACTTTGTTTCAACTTTAAATCCTACTTTTTCCTGCAGTACCCTGGATGAGGGTACCTTACTCTGAACTAATGCAGTAAAAATTACCCAGCTGTACTAGTAGGTAAATCACTGTAAGAAGCTTAGCACTGCTTTGGAGATATAAAGATACAGATTTTTTAAACATATTTATCTTTAATTTTTTCATATTTATATTATCTTTTTATTTATTTTTTTTTAATTTTCTAACTTTTTTCCCTGTTCTGTGCACTGTGGACCCAAGAAATTTCATTTTGTGCGTCCTTGTATACCCGCTGAACAAGGCTGTTCAGCAGTAAATGATTCCTTATTCTTGAGAAAAGCATCATATAAATAAATAATATAGTTATGCGTGACTCAAAATGGTCAAATAAAGTAAAATCATATAGTGTTACAGCGTGTTTGTGACTTGCTAAGTTCACACAGTAAGGTGCTTCCAGTTATATTAATGTGTTCACAGTCTCAATGCAGTTTATTCTTATATTACAATATTGCTATTAACTTTTTTCCTCCACAGACATTCAAACCAGTAATTTTTCAGCAGGCTTTCCTTAGTGACCAAGGTCAATAATAATTCAAAGTGCTTTTGCTTTTCTTTTCCAAACTTGAGCCACCGGTTAACGGAAAACAATGGGCTGTGAACAAGAAGCATGTGACACTGCAGTGGTTCTGTCATTGCTCGTGACATACACACACTCTACACACAGATCAGAAAGTTACAGCCGACACCAAACCCAGATACAAGAAATAGCCTGAAAAACACACACACACACACACACACACAATGTGGAATAGATAATCCCCAAAACACAGGGACATACGTACACAAAGACTCTCTCACTCTCACACAGACGTAAACCACATCACACCGTGATTATCGCTGCCAACCAGCCCGGCAACACCCCTCTCTAATTCCGTTTGTCTGTTGTGTTTTCTCCTCTGGCTTTAATCTCTTCTTGTTCGCACTCGCCTGCAGATGCGCACGTGCAGAAGCTCCCGGAAGCAGACTCGCTGCGCTGAAAAACATCCCACTGCAGGGCTCCGCCCAGCCAAGACCCCACATTCTGGGCCTCCATGCGTGCGGTGGGGCAGACTGCGGCTGAGGACATGGGTGGCACTGGACGCTCCCAAATGAGCTAGTCTTGTACCCGAGTCGGGCCTACAGGCTGGGGATGGACGCGAGCAGCGGAGGCCCCGGCCACAGAGCATTAGAGGCGCTTTACACGGCATTACACAGCATCTTATTATCCCATTCTAGTCCTCCTATTAGCTCAATTGGATAGTGGGATTTCCATTTGTAAACTGGGAGCTTTTAGATTAGTTTGCATCTGCGACGCGGCAGCAAACCTCTGCCCAGCGGCTCCACGGTGAGCTGTGTGTCTGTTCGCTTGCGGCAACACACCCGATTCACTTTCAGCTCCCTCCTAAAACACACTCATGTGCGCGACTCCACTGCACATAAAAGGCAGTCTCCATGGGGGGTCATTGGCTATAGTGTCACACAGGCAAAGCAACCCGACTCCGCAGTGTAGCTGACAGGCACGTTTAGTGCTGAAGAGCCATTCTTCCTGAGTGCTGACAGTCGGACGCAAGCACCAGCCCCCCCGCCCCCATCCTGCCGTTCACACAGGGCCCGGAGAGGCGGCAAATTATGAAAATGGCTCTATGCTGAATGAGGCTTGAATTCCTTAACATGGCACAAAATTACTACCTAAGGGCGATTCGGGCGGAGTGAGTGTGCGGGGGGTACTGCTCCCGTGGCGGGTGAAACCGCTCCAGGTTGCCAGTAGCCCCCCCGTGTCCCCTCCTTTTTCACCAGTGCACCACCTCAAACCAAACACTCAGTCTACACACACACACTCAGACACAGAAACAGCAAAGTTGACAGAGACATTACTGTGGGCCCCACGGCAAACTCCCACGTGGAGGCAGTAAGGCAGCAGTACGAGGGGCCTGAGGCCGGCCGCCGAAGCGCCTAATGTGGCCATTTAGCCCTCAATTATTTAAATGCGCCCATGCAGAGAAAGGCAGAATGGGGGCCTTTCTGCCCCCCCAACCAAATCGGAGTGGTGGGGGATGTCGAGTGGAGCGTCAAATCTGTCGGGCGGCCAGTGCCTGCACGCCTCGCTTGGGCAATTTCACCGCAAGCGTCACGCTAGCGTTCTGGGAGAGCCGAATCAGGCGACTCCTCGGCCTCTAATATGGCAGGACGCAGCGGATGGGCCGGCAACCCAAATGGATCGTGGGTAACGCGATTTACCCTCAGCAGCGCCTCAGTGGGGTACAAACAGCAGGGCTCCATATGAAAACACCCAAACACTACTGCCATCTGACTCGTAGGCAGTGAAAGGTGAGTTAAGGCGTCATGGCACCTCTTGGAGGTGTGTTGAAAGGGAGGGGGGCTACAGTAGGGGTGACAGTGTTCTTAGGAGCAGGGGGCAGCAGGTGGCATCATGGTTAGAGCTCCTGCTTTTAAGCTCAACGGTCAACAGTTGGAATCCCACATCCTGCTCCAGTATACTTCAGCAAGGTCCTTACCTTGAATCACTACAGTAAAAACACTGTAATATGGTGTGTAAATTATCTGAGCACAATTAAACAACCTCAGCAGAAAAATAACCCCACAGACAAACAAAACCCAGTAAACAGAGTGTCTGAGAAGACACACACACACCCACACACACAAATGAGACGGTCCATGCAGAAGTAGAGGACAGAGGAGGCTGTGTGGCACCCAGAGACGTCATGGCTGCTGTCCCACTGGTGCAGAGCACTGTGGCAGCCCTCCAGAGCGGGGGGGTAGAGGCATTGGTGGGAGAGGGCTGGATTAAGGTTAAGGCTGGAAATATAGATGGCAGAATCTGGCCCCAAATCCAAGCTCTTGCCCCCACCGCCTGGACTCACAGTGCGGGAGGTTTTAATGTGAGGGAAGGAGAGGGTGATAACGGCCGAGAGGAGGCTCACGATGGAGGGGATTAGACAGAGCTGTGGACCCGAGGGGGGGGGGGGGTCGCTGCCAGAAGGCCGCTGGTGACAGGCAAAGGGTGACAGCAGGGAATGGCCTGTGGGGCCACAGGGGGCTTTCAGAGGGCTATTGGTCACCATGTTATCCTTGGGCACCTAAAGGAAACAAGGGATGAAGCTGAACTGACGGAAACACCACTGGCAGTAAAAAAAACTCCTGCACAGGACCTGATGGAAGGAAACAACAAGTTTATGACATAACAGGGACACACATGCTCCACATTTACACACTCAAAGTATTTATACAGACTGCTGCTCCCAGAGGTTAGGTTTCTCCACCGTCACATTAATCTGGAGCTTTTGTTTTCTTCGCCTCCTTTGGCAGTTGGCAGTGACTATATTACGCGTTTATGGATGTGACTGTTCATTTAAATGTTTGCTTTTATCCCTCTTATTGCAGTTGTACCTTTTCTTCTATAAGCATGTATGCTGTATGCCATGCTTTTTTCTGTACCCTTGTGAAATGCTCTTTGTGCTGAAACTGTATCTCTATACCTGTCTAAGCTCAATCTACGTTTGTCTGTCCATCTGTTTGTCTGTTTTTTGTGCACAGCTTTGTTTGTCAGGCCACAGACTTAAAATTTAGCACATAGGTAATTCTTGCCTCAAGCAAGGTTTTTGCACAGTTAAACACACACACACACACACACACACACACACACACACACACACACACACACACACACAGTGTTATACACAGCAGTGACCTGTGTCTCCAGGCAATTCCCAGCTAATTTGTGAAGGTGAAGACAAACAAGCCAATTCTATTACATACACACATACACCACATGCACCAGGGAGATGTGCAGTGGGGTGTGCTGGAGGAAGTGCCCAAATTCACAACAGGGACAAAATACAACACACAGGCACTGCACAATCCTAAGGATAATAAAGTTTGGTGTTACATCTCTTGTTATTACTTATCACCTTTCCACTGGAATATGACCATGTCACTCTGTAGTGTTCACTTGTTTAACATAACTAACAATACTTTTATTCTAAATGAACCACTGTAGGGATAATACAGTATGGTGATATGTACTGTGGTATTACCACTGTTAGCTTTTCTACTTTCTGACTTGGGCAGTGCCAAGTAACACAGCTAGAATAAATTCCATTGGGATTATAAACAACAGACACCTGACATACACATATACCTGTGTATGAGACAGCAGGAAGATGACTGTGACACACACACACACACACACACACACACACACACACACACACACACACACACACCTGAGAAAGGGCATCAGAGGTGGCCAAGCAGCACCTGAGTTACAACTAAAGTATCAGGTAAGGTGGCCTGTTCTCCAAATTATTAAATTTATTTATGCAACACTTTGTCCAAAAAACTTACAGTAATTTACCCATTTATATAGCATGGGTAATTTTCACTTTAGCATTTCCAGGTGAAAGCGCAAACACGGGAGGAGAGAATTGAACCCAGGCTCATTCAGTGCATGGTAGCAAGTGTAGCCACTATGCCACTTACTGTCAACTTTACAAAGCAGAAATCCAGCATGTACTGCAGCTTTCAAGGTCGATGTAGAAGAGACACAGATTTGCAATAAAAATATCAGATGCATTATTGTAAGGTTCGAGCCCTTGACTGGCTAATAATATTTAATAGTTCTGCATGGTGATGGCATGGAAACAATACTCGCCTCTGTCCTCCAATGCCTTATTCACTGGCTGAGTACACCCAGGTTCACTTCCTGCTGTTCTCCTAGAGGTTCAGAACACATAGCTGTAGGTAGAAGGTTCAGATCCCAGGAGGAGTGCTGCTACATTGCCCTTCAGGAAGATACTCAGCCTGAACAACACCAGTAAAGCAGTGGACTGAGAAACCTGCCACATGAGGTGGACTTCAGGGAAGACCTTCACACTTTTGACAGGGCTGAAGGATGAGAGCCTCCAATACTGTGTTCATTCACTCATATTAGCACTTCCCCGCTTTCAGCCCCAACCTCATGTTGTCCTGGAGGACATTTGGAGCCTGCCTGCACCATTATCTACCATCTTTCTTCAGTTTATTATTTTTAAACTGTTTCTCAGCAGCCCAGCAGCTCCCACACAGTGTGCAGTAAAAACAATGGATGCCATCTTCTCAGCTGCCTCGCACTTCGGTGCCCCTGAGGAGCTTGACTTGACACACTTCATTAATACAATGTCCTTGACTTTGCAGAGAACATCTAACTTGGTGTTGCTCTGTTTGTCTCTGTTAGGTGTAACAGATTAGCTACAGACCTGGGGTAGTATGGGGTGTAGTGGTTTGAGCCACCACTTTTGGACTTGAAGGTCATCAGTTTGGACCTCATGTCCTACTAGAGTACCCTCAAGGTATTTACCCTCAGATTAACCTACTGAGTAAATGGGCAAATCACTGAAAGCCATATAGGAGAAGTACTGTATGAGTTAAATGAAGAGAAAATGAATAATAATAAAAAACAAGGATATTATGGAGTATATTTTAGTGCTATAACAATGTAAAATGAAAGTAAGCAGTGAGTACATTTATGACCACCCTGCCAGCTTGTGTACAGCAGGTCTGAACAGGATGTCTCCCACTTCCTGATTCCTAAAAAGTCCAGCAAGAAGTCCACTTTATTCCTTCTTAATCTTCTTAATAAACCACTATTTAAAAAAGCAACAGGCGGCCTTTCGTATGTGACACGTCGACTTTGCAGCACCGAAGTGCAGCGCAGCCAGGACAGTGATCCTTCATGATGAAATACCCGACAGAAAGGGGCAATCTGCTGACTGCAGCCATCTTACTGGTGGTGCAGGAGAACTGCGGTACGGCAGTCTTTCAGACAGGCGCCTGGCAAGGCCAACATAGGCTGCCCCCCTCCAAAATACTGCCCTGCTGAAGGACTCGTGTGCACAGAAGTTTCTGAGCAGAAAGCAAGACGTTGCAGGATCTGCGGCCGGCTCTGTACATTATGCCCCCCCCCCCAACCCCCATGGGCCCACAGCCAGCCAAAGCCGCCTTTTCAGCCAGTTTCCCCGTTCAGTGTATCTGAGACGCGCAGCACGCGGAGGTGTCGCTTTTCCTCTGGCATTTCGGACAGTATCTCCTTATAGAGAGGAGGAAGGAGAAAGGAGAAACAGAAGGGGTATTATCAGGCAAGGATGAGAGCAGCAAAGGCATTTTGTCTCTTTATTCCTCTCCTAAGTCCTGGGCTTTGCTCCCAATCCGATTGGACGATACGGCCAGGGATGTAAATGAAATGCAAAGAGGAATAAGGCTGGCTTCTCATCTCCAGTGCACCCCCTTTCTCTCTTTCTCTCTCTCTCGCTCACTCACTCACCCTTGTGCTCCTCCATTGCTATTTTCCCCTCTTGCTGTTTATGGTGTTGTCTTTTCCCATCTCATTCATAGGCCTCTCTCTCTCTCTCTTTCTCTCACTCTCTCTCTTTCTCCCTGGCTGGGCTCTCCGCCCTTATCTGCACAGACGCTCCACATTCCAGCATTTACGTGGCTCCCTGCCTGCATCCGTGGTCACGGCGATTCCACGGGTTCCCACAATCCCCCGGCAGCTCTCTGACTTGGGGTGGGCAACTGACACTCACCACGACAGCGCAGGGATCGAGCAGGCGGGCGGGCGAGAGAGAGAGAGAGAGAGAGAGAGAGAGAGAAGGAGAGGCAGCCCGTGGATGAATTGAGGACATTGAATGGAGATGAAAAGAGAACACCTGCTTCAAAAGATACCCTTCTGTGTGCAGACACTCTATCCTGGGTGCGAGGGCCGCCGCAGGGTTATATGAACAGGCCACCTGGCCCCCAGACTGTGCTCTGCCTTACTAAATACCACACACATCCCAGGCAGGCCGCCATGCCATCCACGTTGCTCAGTGCCCAACCCTAACCAGCACTGCATACAGCTGTCCCACAGCGCCTGGCCCTCAGCACCCTGTCATGTCCTTCCACTGGGTTGCATCCATCGGGCTCAACAACCCCAACTGCACCACTACCACAAAGGTGACTCTCCTACCCTGCTGCGAAAAAGGAACAGTACTGCAGCTGCCCATTCCATCCAGGATGCACTGTACCCCTCCTTAGCCTGGCACCAGTGATGCAGTGATTTCAGGACAGGCACTGGATACCCGACACGGAAGGTAGCCATTGCTTGTGGCACTTTCTATCCTTTGGCTTCCAGTGTCTCACAGCAGGTGCAACCCTGGCCTGAGGAGTGGCAGGCAGAACATGCGACCCATGCAAAGCTCAGAAGAACCGAAGTTAATCAGAATTTAGGATATTTATAACTTATCTGTACCAAAAAGTTGGTAATGGAACATGGACATAAGGCATTAGCTGTAGTGCAGGGTTTGGGAAGATGGATATGGAAAATAATTCAAACCTCCTCATTTCTTAAATCAATTTATTCTTGCTTCCAGCAGCTCTGTGTACTCTGATCTCTTCTTCTACAGCATGATCTTTAGTCACTCTGAAACTCGGTCATTACATCTTTATCGGGTGTCATTACAAGCCTTGGTGCATTTACCCATACAGCTGACACTTTTCTCCAAAGAGTACCGTGATTTACCCATTTAAATAATTTTACCGCATCAGTTCCAGTTACGTATCCCAATCAAGTGTACTACAGCAGGACCAAGATTCAAACTAAGGGTTCTTTGAGTAAAAGGCGGCAGCTCAACCACTGCACCATCTGCTGGTATTTCAGAGTACTTACTACTGTACTGTAATTATGACAAGTTAAACCACAATACATTGTGAGAAGCCAAGGAAAAGAAAATCAGCGCAGCTTAACAAAGGCTCTGTGGCCAACTTGATTTCAGGGAGGACAACAGATTTAGCAGCAACCTACTGTGATCAGGTCAGAAAAGGTAAATTTAAATAAGAACACGTCCACAAAAACATGGATACAAATAATCTGCTCAGCACAGTTGTGTATGTCTGGACCTATACTTCAACATCGCTGAGATAAACACAGAACTCAGATATATGCTTTGGAAACAGGTCTTCTAGGTTCAGATCAGTCCGGGATCCCAGAGAAGCTGCCAGGTGACCCAGTGTTGCCACAACAGAGCACAGAGCCCACTTAAATGCGGATAGAACACAACACCTCCTTGCCAGTCTCAAACCATCTTTCTTTCTTTCTTTTTGTTCACGTTTATTCATGTTAAGAGAAGTTTGAGGAGCAGCTGCTACTGCTACAATTTTGATGCAAGAGGTAAATGTTTGGCATTTATTTATTTACCTT
The DNA here is from genome assembly GCA_018136845.1 of Heterotis niloticus. Classification (NCBI taxonomy): domain Eukaryota; kingdom Metazoa; phylum Chordata; class Actinopteri; order Osteoglossiformes; family Osteoglossidae; genus Heterotis; species Heterotis niloticus. Next base: position 22,486,854 of record CM030895.1, read on the forward strand.
TTCACTGTGTTTTCTTCACTTGTGACCTGTGTTTCCACATCCAGCCATTAGCTGGCAGTAAAGCACACAAACAGAACTGGACTCTGGGGATGGATTCACTGAACTCCCTTCCAGTGTTTACAGTTGTCGATCAATAAGGTAAATAATTTTGCACTTGTTCACCAAATGAATCAGTTAATCAAAACCGGTGTTTTCAATCATTTTAAATTATTTTCCATTTTAATGTGGTGTGTGGCATATTTGCATACAAGACTTACAGAATACAGGACTCAGAGGGAGAATAAATTGTGGTACATGTACACTTTTCTTGACTGTATAGATACTAAAGCAAACTGAAAGTGGTTGGATGCTGACAAACGGAGCACATGATGTTTCAAGTTAATTAAAGAGAATAAAATAAAAGCCTTGCGATGGACTGGCATCCGGGCAGTTGGGTTCTCTGCATCATAACCCAAGTTCCAAGAATAGGTTCTGCAATACACCAACCCAGCATTAGGCAAGCAGCTGATTAAAATGGAATTACGGTAATAAATAGCTAAACATTTCCTAGCCCAATACCAAACTGAGGGGTGTCTTTACTGAACTGTAATAGTAAGCAATATTTATTGGGACGCAGTGGTTTAATTTATGAACAAACTGAGTTACAAACAGACTTCCAGTTTTTGTAAGTTGGCCATCTGGTGGATATCAAGTCTTGTTTCGAAATCATTAAACTGAAAAGGGTCCTACTGTAGGGTCCTCCTTACCATTTCTTCCCACGATTTGCCATCGAGAAGTGAATCAAATGCTTGCTAAAATAAATTAAATTTTTTAAAATTCTCTTTTCTTCACTAATCACTGCTTTTCAAACAGCTTTTAGCATCTGCTAAATGAATATGTATAAATGTGTCTGAAGATTGTCAGAATTATTAACCTAAACCACTGCTGTCCGATCTGAAAGGGGTATCTGTGCGCTGTTGGGGCTGCGTGTCATTCTGTGTGCACAGCTGGATGTAACACCGTGTGTCATGTCAGTGTACGTGTGCAGCTGGACTCCTGCTTGCACCTGTAGTATAGTGCGCTGGCCCAAATCTGCGTCTGTGTTCTTGCGCATCTCCAGGGGGCCACTCAAAGAGTCATACGTCCGCCCCGCAGGGAGAGTGCAGCCGGGGCCCCCGGGGTGCCTCTAAAAGGGTCTCTGGCGCAGACTTTTCATATTTCCCTTAAATCCCAGAGGGATTAGCGCCCAGTAGAAAAACCTCATCAAATCCATTAGTTTTTAGTGTTTAAAAGGACGACCACAGGCAGCAACTGCAAGACGGGAACATTTTAAGTGTGTCCCAGATTAACCGTCAGCTTTAATCCTCGCTCCCGTGCCCCAACTGGGCTTTCCTCAATCTCAGGGCAGCAGCCAAAATGGCTACTAGGGCAGGTGGGGTAGCATCATTACAGCACGCTGTGCTCAAGAGCAGACCACAGCAGAATGCACTCATTGCCTGGTTAACATGCAGTCAGCGACAGAGACCGGGACTTTTTTGGGCCACATTCACTAAGGCTCGCTTTAGGAACCGCTCACACGAGCACATTTTCATGGGCTGAACCTGCGTCATTTACCATTACCAACACCAACAGCTACTAACTAACAATACTGGTTTCTGTGCAGGCAGTGCAACGGGGGCATCATTTACACACTTATAGGAAGAAATATTAATAATCATTCATTTTTTAACAAAAACCTAAAACATACATTGTAGTTTATCCCTAACTTTAAAGCAAGAAAAGTTTCAGTATTCAGCTTGTCTCTTTTCTATATTGGTGCAGGAAATAAAAATACAGTGAAGTTACAATGGTAAAATAAACTTTCACCTCTGGTCCTCATTTTTAATGTATATGCTGTTTCAATAAATGTCTTTTCAACCATAGTGCACGTTGCTATTTTCCGACAACAGAAACAGATATCAGACCTCACAGAACAGGAAATACATGTTTAGTGGACAAGTGAGGTCGCCCTTAGTGTTTTGCTTACACTCATGTTAACCAGGCAATGGGTGTATCTGAAAACAAGTAACCATGAGCCCACTGATCATGCTCAGTCCTACCTGATTCAGTCATGGTTTTTAAAATAGTGTGGCAAAGAAATCCCTTCCTGTAACTGGTTTCTTTATTTTTTACATAATAAAATCAACACACATTACCACAGGCAACAGTAACACCCGATCTTAATGCGTCACTGCGGTGTGTGCTGGCCCAGGTGCTGTTATCTTCCCGTTTAAGTCATTTCTAGGCACTTTTGGTCCTCACCTCCATGGTCTCCTTGCAAGTCACAGTCTGCCCATTGGACAACCTCTATTCAGGATCCCTCCACTTCTTAGCTGGGCCTCAAGCGCTGTGTGCTGTGTCGGAGCCTCTGCCTCTCTTTGCGCAGGTGTGCAACGATTGAGCGGATGGCTTCAGCCTGGGGGTCTGCAGGCTCCTTCTCCAGGTACAGGGAGAAGCTTTTGATAGTCTGTGTGAGCAGGCTGTCAGGGCTGTACCCCCCACCCCCATACTGGAGCAACCTCTCACCGGCCAGCGCTAGGTTCTTATCCCAGTTGGATGGGTGATTCTCGTGGGCATCTACAATTTCCTTATACAGCTGCGAATTGCCAAAAAAAAAAGGCAGATTATTAATAATAAATCACTTGTGTTGTCTTTAATGGCCAGATCACAAGAATAATGAAAAGAAAAGGAAAAACAAATTCCATACCACAATGTGATGTTGCTCTTTAACACTATAAATTACAGGGATCCTTCATTATCAGAATCCAGTGATTTTTGTGAATTCATTATTACAATTCAGTCCACTCCTGAAAGCTTGTCTGATTTTTTTTTCCCAGCGGAAGCTTTTATACCTTTATGTTAAATGGCAGAAATAATGCATTCCCAGCACCTCTCAAGTCGCCCAACCAATTTCACCAAACATCACTAAACACTGTTGTAGTTTTTCTCAGCAACGTAGTAACGTTTTGTCCACAGTAGTATTTTCTTGTACTGCCGACTGTGTGTTTCACTCTGAAGACCACATGGGAACGATGACTCTTCCATTACAACAAATTGCTGGATACACTCCTACTTCCAGTCATAGTGACAACTTCAACCAATTACAGCATTGATGACCGTAGGCCTAGCCCACAGCTAAAATAGCAAATTCAATACAAACTTTAGAAATAAACTGTATTACTCACTCAAATACTAAATCCATTATATAAATCTTATAAAGATCTTTTTAAGCATTTATATACATACACCACTGTAAATAAGCAGTGGTTTATAAGTCACATTCTGAAAGTGACATCGATGGTTCAAAGTTATTCACTGTTCTGCATGTTTCATGGTGCCAATTTTAATAACTTGAGTGACAGAAATGAATTTTTTAACAAATAATTAAACATGTTGGTGCTAATTTAGATGATAAAGTTATTGTTAGAGAACCAGTTGCAGTTTTTTCAATAAGAAATAATGGTAAAGCAACATCCCAATTAATGTAACACCTAAATTTCTCATTCATGGGATAATAAAGGTTTATTCTATTCTATTCTATTCTATTCTATGAAATTCACCAAACGGGGAATTTTATGGAATGCATTAACCCTGTAAGGCAAGAGCTGCGGGTGCGCTACTGCAGTGGTATCATCAGTGCTTGAACTCACGGTGTAGGAGAGTTCAAAGAGATCCCTTTTGCCTTCTTCTGGAACTTTCTCAGCCAGCTCAAATAAGAAGAAGGCTGTCTTCATCCTGTAAAGAATAGTGCAGCTCTAAAGCAGATGCTGGAGAGAAGCAACATGCAGAACAAGTACAACACCGGCATCCCCTACCTGGCTTGCCACATCTCCTCATTGGCCACCTTCTCCCAGGAACCAGGATGGAAACTGCAGAAACATAATACTATGAAACAAAAACTAGGCAAACAAAGACTTGGCTTTTGAAATAAGCCTCGTCCCCTCTGTCCCCGGTTACAGTGGGGCCTACACACCTGTCATGCAGCTCTGTCCAGTTGTAGAGGTTCCTTGTGCGCTGGGCCCACACCTTGGGCTGAAAGCGGGACCATGCAGGCACCAGTTGGTCACAGATGCCCCAAGGCCAGCGGGAGAAGCTCCTTTCCCAGCTGGGGTCCCCCTCAGGCAGACCAATGCAGGCAAACACATCCCTCCTGTGGACATACACACACTGCATGGGCATGCAGCTGCTTTGAGGGCCTCAAATTGAAAGAGCTTGCATGTTAACCATGAAAATATAACACCACACTGAAGCACCTCCCTTAGCCCAGACTGCGTGTCTTTCAATTATCATACACTTCTGAGCGCAAATGGGCCACCAAGCCTGGTTAAATCACTCCGTTTAAAGTAATCCCTGGGCCACAGAGGTCTTCTACAGTAATCACATGAACACTTGTGGGCTTTTCTCACCCCTTCGCTCAAAGGCCCCAGTTGCACTCAAGGTTAATCCTGTTGGTCAGTGTTGCCCTCTTTCAGAGGCTATTGTTTGCCAAGCAAACACTGCCGCCTGGTGGCCAAAGATATATGGCGCCTGCCCTTTGTGAGGGCTCGTGCCCTGGCCTTCTAGGTGTCTTCGGCGGCTTTCTAAGTCGGAAGCGCAACTCACTTTGCGTTGTGTTGCAGGAACTGCTCCAGGCTGAATGCATTTTTATGGGTGGGGTCCCAGCACTGGCCAGGGAAGTGCACCCCGGGATAGTGCTGGCCAAGCTTCGCCACGTACCAGTTGTATGTCATCATCTGCTAGAGAGAACGCAGAGCAAGTGGTCATCCCCCACTTCCTCGACCAGCTCAAATGGTAGCTGTCTAATGTGCATAATCAATTGACCTCCTGATCAATGAGTCGCAGGTCAGGACGCAGCCCCTGGCAGTAGTGCAGGTAGCGCAGCGTGTTCCCCGGTAGATCCCCCCGTGTCAGGAGCAGAGAATCCTGGGGGATGGAGTCCAGAACACCACGGGCAAACCGCTCCACCACAACGTTCTGGCTCTGATTGCATTCACTGTGGCACGAAAACAAGAAGCAACCATGTACAATGCACTTAATGTGTAAGAACACCAAGGATAAAGCTTTGTCACACATTGAAAAGCCAGAGATTTTTGAACATACACACCTTGCGACTTATGCAAAACTGTTTTGTAGTAGAGCAAAAAAAAAGTTTCCTATTCATATTACCCTGTCTGGGTTTCTGTCTTTAGCTCTAAGACAATGTGAACATCCAGTCCACCAAGTGAGAATCAGGGATTTTACTTCATTCTCCAGTTTCTGCAAACAGCCTGTGCTTTTATCTACAATGCCTCTATAGAGCAATACAGAGCATTTTCTGTGATTTTGGCGCTGGGTTCCAGCACACTGGATTTGAAATAAAACAGCAACTATGAGGTTAAGGTGCCAACTGTGAGCTTTAATTTGAGGACATTTACACCGAGATCTGGAGAACACTATAGGGACTACAGGCATTTTTATACATGGCACCCACATTTTATAGGACCAGAAGTGCTTTGATATTTGCAAGCCCAGTTATTTCCCAGCCAGCTGTGTGTTGCTGTACTGTCAGTTCATGCAAAAAAATCTAAAAGAATTCTACAGTTGATTCTTGATATGGTATTTGGGCTTGGAGTCTGTGGTTGCTGTCTCTCAACATGAGGACCAAAGAAGTGTCAATGCCAGTAAAGCAGGCTGTCATGAGGCTGAAAAATCACAGTAAGTCAGGGATGCAGCCAAACCATCACGTGCGTCTTTGCTATGCTGTTAGGAAGCAAAGACACTCCATAAGTAGAGTTCTTTTTGTCCTAACACTGGAAAATTTTTTTACAGTCAGTTCTCTTTACTTTCACACCAGCAAAGTGGGTTCTCTGTACTTGGCTTCCCTCTATTGAGAATCACGCACACAGTACTTTGTGGGGGGGGGGAGGGGAAGCTGATCGTAATAATGTACCAAACTAAAAAAAAAACCAAAGCCCAACTGATTGATGTCCATGACATCGAGTGTACCTCATGTGCCGACACGTGCTGGTCTCTGCAGTGTGAGCGCTCTGTGGTGCGGCGCGATTATTCCCACTCATCCCCCCCCCCCCCCACCTTGAACCCCCCTCTGCCGCTGTCAGGCAAGAGCCCCTGCTGAGATGCTCTGGCGATTTGACTTTCAAATCAGCATCAGGCAGGCGCGATGTGAACTGACAGCACTGTCCAGGTTGAACACCTGATCAAAGCGCTGCTTCTGAAGCCTGGCAAAGTACCTTGTTAGTGTGATCTGTTGACTCTGATCGTGGACGGTTCCCATCACGCATTAATGGCTTCATTATTCCACGGCCTGGTTCCCATTTAGTCTCTACAACAGCAGCTGTTCCTCGGGGCTCCTTCTTTCCACGTACTTCCATTAGGCTCACTAAATGGCACACGGGGGAGCCTAGCAGCCTGCGGGCAGCCCAGGAGGCACAGCTCTGCCTGGTCATGGGCGACCTTCTGCCTGTATCTCACTGAGTAACACCAAAGTGGCTCGGGGACACATGCAGAGTACCGCAGAGTGATGTGGGTTAATGGGTGTAATAGGGAGCGGTAACATGAAAAAATTATGGATAATACTAGAGTACAGAGCAGTAACTGAGTGTAACTGTAAGGAAGAGTGGAGTGTGATGAAAAGTAATGGGGCATAGTGGAGCAATGAATAGTAACAGGGAGTTAATATGAGCAATGGGGTCAAATCAGGACAGAGAGAAATAAAAAGCAGGTTCCTGCCATTTTCTGCCCACTCACACCATCTTCCAAACTTTCAAACTCCTGCACGACCATGGGTGACCGAGGGCACTTGGGTGACCTATATGGAAGGCAGCAGCTTCTAACTACTATGCTGCCTACAGTCTCCCATCCAGGATCACCAGAAAGAACATATTTCTCATTCTCCTCCTTCTCCTGATCTCCCAAGAACCCCAGCACATGCTCACCTGTAGTTGGAGTGCGCCAGGTGTGCCAGGAGTCCGGCAGTGAGTGCCCATCCGCAGGTGGTCCATAGCGGACCGCGGGCCAGCCACTGCTCCAGCACAGCGAGCAGCCCAGCCAGACCCAACCCGGACAGCACACAGAGCACCGCGTCACCCTGCAGCCAGAACCGCTCCACCTGCAGGGACAGCATATGGCACAACACAGCAATATACCTGTCACCAGGGCGATTTTGCTCAAAGAGCAGCATCAGCACCAACAGCCCTGCTGGACTACAGGCTGTAACCTGCACCCTATTATGCAGTGGCCCTTTAAAAGCAAGTTTCATTTGGACTAATAGAGAAAGAAAAACACTGATTTAACCTTGCCTTGAATAATTTGCCCAAAATCTTACAGTCCCATCACTGCAGCATCAAGGGAAACTGGCCTGGGGGAGTCACATTAATCTATAATACTGTACTAAGTTAATTATACTGGCAAACAAGTAAAGCTGAACCAGACACAAAGAGCACAGAAAAAAAGAATTCAACCCCTCAAATTTTTCTGCTAATTCTGTCCAGTCACTCTGTGGTGCTTTACATTTTATTTATTAGTTCATGTTTTTCTCCATAGAAACTTCTTTTTTGACACAGCTTGGTATTTTTTCCTGCATCAATTCAAGGTAAGTACTTTGCTCAACGCACTACATACGTTTAGCGCACGAGCAGGGATTCAAACCTGTATCTTTCGAGTGCAAGGACACTGTTTTAACAACTGCACCACCTGTTTTCCCAGTTGTTCCCTCACTGGATCAGATTCAAACATTAAAAGTTGTTTGTTATCATCTCACTTTTTTCATTTAAGGTTTCATTACATCAAGGTCCTCATTTCCAATGGTAGGCACCAATGGCCTTAGCTACCATTAAAGCGGCCATGAAGAACTGCAATTCAGATGATTTTATGGGTCTCTACAAATCATCAACGACTAAATACCTTTAATAAGAGGGCTAATTAAGCTTAATAATTAATCTAATTCACTAATTAACGGATTTGGGTAGAACCAAAAGACTCTCTCCAGGACCTGAGCCTCCAATAGGGTTTGCCCAAAATCATTACAGCCGAATACAACCCTACAATAGCGCTTTCAATTTGAAGAATTAACACTCGGTAATTACAGATTACAACAGCATTTACTGTTAGTCTGTTATTTATACAAGGATGCTCATTTTGCAAAAACTTATTTGAGCTAAAGGCCAAAAATTCAAACATGCTCTCAGTGTTTTCCAGGCTACTTCAAAGTAACTTGAATGCATCTGCACATATGTTTAGCAAAATAAAAAAGGTCCGGCAGCTGGACACCTGAGAGTTTAACACGCACCACTCCAAGGAGCAGGGGTTTGCTGATGTCCAGGTTGGCCCTCCAGGCAAAGAAAAGAGAGTAGAGCAGCATCATGGCAGCCAGAAGCCAGGGCAGCACACATTGCTTCCTGCAGGGACACAGAGGCCATGACAGTTGCAAACACTCTGATATAAATACAGTGGTGCAGTTAGCCCTGCCTGACAGCACTGTTTCACAATAGCTCCCCTTTATTTCAGCCCTGAGTAATTCATCATAATTTACCATGCCAAAAACAAATATTTCAAACTTTTTTCCCAATTTTACACTTATAATTTACAATATAGTTTTCTGTTTTTATCCACTATTATTACAGGTATAAGCTGTTTTATGTTGCACATGTACAATTTCAAGCACCATTTATGCTATATACTGTATTAATAGCTTGTTACGGTTCTATTTCATTAAGCACCACTTCTTAATGATGCATCTAGAGAGCTAAAATCTAGGCACTACTGTAGTCCCAAACAAATCGGACCTGTTCAATTCTGGAAAATGAAAAAAAGGAAAAAAGTAAGTGATTGTGAAAGTCTGAAATATCCCTATATCCTATAATGGAAATGAGATGGCGCAATAACTTACAAAAATGTAAGAAAATCAACCAAAACAGCAAGATTTTGGGGCTCTTTTGACTTAAATCTGACAAAGTTATTTTTGATGCTTTCTAGCAATGAAATAATTTCCAAACAAAAATGAAAAAAGATTCCATTAATGACATCACATGGATTCTTCATTATTACCGCAGCCATCATTCCGAATAAAATTTCTTCATATTTCATCTCATTTTAGTGTTTATTTGGGTTATTTTTATTTGCTTGTTTATGGTTAAATATGCTTGAAGTCAAGACCTGAGGGTGGGGGTGTGCTGAAGGAAGAACTGATGACAGCGAGGGCTAAGGGGAGGGGAGAAGGGAAATGTAACCACTTCATGGGTAATACAGTTTGGCGGTATGTATTGTGTTATTACCTTTTACCCCTACGCTTTTTGACCTGGGCAGCACTAGGTAACTCAACTTGTGAAAATGTAAGTGAATTACCTGTCCCATTATCATCGAGCCTCAGCTCTTCTCCTCATAAGCGTCAAAAGACAGCTGAGACCCCAACTAAAGGCTACGCCGAAAAGGGCCGGGCAGCACTCCCACCCTGCACCATGACTTGTGCAGCTGTTCTATACACCATGCGGAGTAGCAGGGGATAGGGCTGTGACGTCACACACGGAGCCCTAATAAGATGGGTGCCCCCCACCCCGCAGTGGTGAGCCTTGAGCCCCTGGGGAGGAGCTGCTGTGCATGGCAGCTCAACGCCTGTTATCTCATTCAATGGGGCTTTCTTTGAAGCGGCTGCTATCTGCACATATTAAAGTGCTCCTGAACAGCTCCTCCAAGAACTCGGAGCTGGGTGGGGACGGGGCCTACCGATGCCCCCGGGGAGCGCCGTGTCCCATACCCCTCCTGTGCCCCTGGCACGGCGCAGCTTTATCAGCACTGCTTCAGAGGCGATGCTGTATGCAGCTTGCCTGTGTATCCCTTCCCCCCTCCACACTTCAATCTGCCCCCCGTCGTCAAGCCTTCGCCCTTCACTTCAACCCATACCTCTCAAGCACACAAGCCTTCCCACCCGCCTTCCCTCAAACTCATCCCTCAAAACCTGATTCCCTAGAAAAAGTGCCCTCTTCCTCTCTTTGCTGCTGCTCATTATACCTCACACTGCCCTATTTATCAGATGCTTTTCTTCAAACCGACTTACAATTTTAAGCTTCTTAAAATTTTTCACCCATTTAAACAGCTGGGTAACTTTTACTGGAACAATTCAAGATAAGTACCTTGCTCAAAGGTACTACAGTGGGAGGTGGGATCTAAATATAGGCCCTTTGAGTTTAAAGGGGGCAACTCTAACCACTGCGCCACCTGCTGCCCCGTTATAATAACTTGACATAGTCCTCAGGTTATGACATACATATACATATGCAACTACCTAGACTTAGAACAGCCGTCCCAGGAAGCATATTTCGTTGTCGAGTCCTGACATTTGGCCCTAACGTCAATGACATAACAACAACCAGTACATCTGCTGTCTCACCCAGTGTTTGAGTGCTTATCAGCCATTGCATTTTGTTCACAAAACTTTTCATTTTGATTCCCTTAAAGTTACTGTTATAGCCAGTGATACTGAAAATGGGAAAGACAAAAGATTTGTAAACAAAAGGCAAAAAAAACAGTGTAGCATGACAAAGCACTGTACTGTATTCAGATTACTGTGCATCAATGTTATTTAAATGTGAATAATCTGTGAAATTAGTGAGAAAGAGGAAGAAAGCTCTGTTATATAAGGTGTCATTCTTGCATGCTAAATGTTTTTATACCATTATGATTCATGCAAGGGGATTTTTGACTGATGGCAAAGTCGACTTGCAGCAAGGTTGTTGGAACAGAACCCCGCCTGTCCTCAGTTGAAGGCCACCTGTCTGAAACAGGCTGACTATGTACGGATCTAAGCCTTCGTGAAAGGACGCTGTTCTTGTGATATGTTGCAATTCTTCTACTGTCCATATTGGCTCACAACTCGTGTGACTGACATGTGAGTGACATGTGAGTGGCATGTGACACATCCTTACCTGTCCCACAGTGACAGCAGCAGGCTCATCCCAGCCAGAACCAACACTAGGACTGTGAGATGAGCCGCGCAGTGGTCCAGTTGGGCCCTGGGGCACAAACACAGAGGAGGCCGTATGAGCTGCGTACATCACCGCAAAAGTCCCCTGCCTGCCTGCCACCAGACCCTCCCCGTCTGTCTGCCAGCGAGGCCACTTCCTGTTTGTGTGTGCGTCAGCTCCACCACAGCAGTTTACATAGCACAGACACCACGCTTGTCACTGCCTGTCATGTTCGACCATCTCCCTAGAAGTTAAACTTGTGCCTGTCTTTCAGCACCGCAGGGCGGGCAGGCAGGGGGAGTTGGGGGTTGTCCATCAGCCGCAGAAACGCTGGCACAAGGATGGATAATGTGATGGGGGAGGGGGCGCAATCTCTCCAGCGGTATTGCAGACTCTGTCATCACTGCCGGTCACGCTTTAACAGCAGAGCTGTGTGATCATCTCAAAGTGCTGGGAAAAAACACAACATGGCGATTTGGCTCTGCGCAACAGGCCCTGCTCAGCTCCGACGCCGGCAAGAAGTCAGGGTAAGAACGAAAGCCAGAAGGGACATGGCAAATGGGATGTGGCTTTTACGCCACACCGGGAATCTCTTGGCTCTGCTTGTTTGTTTGCTGTGCAGATGCAAAAATTCAAGAGGTTCTCGCTGGTACAATAAAAAAAGCTTGAAGATAATGCAACTGTCTGGCAACAGAATGGCTACTCACAATGGACACTTTTGACGTTAAAAAGGACTTCCTTTCTGCCTTTTTCACGCCATTTACCCAGAGTCACCATAACAGTTACCTCATGTGGGAGAAACTTATGGGTTCAGAAAGTTTGGCAATTCTGAAATCCGCTGGTTGTGTGTGTAAATGACTTATTATGTGCTATCTGTATCTGTGTATGAGTTTGCGTCTGTTAATCATATTAGGGATACTTTATGATCGGTTTATCTGAAATAAGATACTGATGTGACCTTCAAACCATCTATATATACGTTGCCCGGGCAAAAAAAAAAAAAAAAAGTCACCACCTGGATTTAGTTTAGTGTTATGATCTGGGGTTGCTTTAGTTGGTCAGGTCTAGGTTCAGCAATGTGCCCAAAAAATGAGCTTAGCTGACTACCTGAATATACTGAATGACCAGGTTTTTCCATCAATGGATTTTTTTTCTTCATATTCAGAGTGTCATCTATACAATACCAAGATTCATCAGTCTCGAATTGTGAAAGAGTGGTTCAGGGAGCACGAGACATTTTCACACATGGATTGGCCACCACAGAGTCCACACCTTAACCCCATTGAGAATCTTGGGGATGTGCTGGAGAAGGCTTTACACAGCGGTCTGACTCCTCCATCATCAATACAAGATCTTGGCAAAAAAATGAATGCAACTCTGGACGGAAATAAATGTTGTGACATCGCGTAAGCTTATCAAAATGATGCCACAGCGAATGCGTGCTGTAATCAAAGCTAAAGGTAGTCCAACGAAATATTAGAGTGTGTGGCTTTTTTTTTGGCCGGGCAGTGTGTGTGTGTGTGTGTGTGTATATATATATATATATATATATATATATATATATATATATTTTTTTTTTTTTTTTTTTTTTCTCAAGATACTTCGCGTTTCACATTTCAGACAAACACATCATCACAAGGGACAGAGCCTGGCAACATACTATATATATTCATCCCCTGTTATTTGGTTTTAATCAGTCTGGATTGACATTTATACGGTCTGCCGCATCCGGTCCTGGCTGATGTCATTCGGTCCAGGGCCATAAACTCAGACAACATTGGCAAACTGTGCCAAGTGGCTGAGTGACAAAGGCTTTCAGTCTCTTTTTATTCAGTTATTTAAATGTGACATGCAGGCTTTGTTTTTCTCAAGCCAGTCCATGCACACTACCACTATGTTTGCTGCATGAATTAATTTTTTATCATTTTATTTTATATGCACTTGACCCTTTATGAATTCCAGTGAACATGTCACTGTTACCATATACAGTATACCCAGAATGTGTGCTCTATGGGGGGTCAGAACACCACCATCAGAAGCAGCAATGAGGGGGCCAAGAAAAAGTAGCAGCAAGATTACAATAAAATGACAAAGCAAAAATGTAAAATAACAAATCTTTAATTTCAGTATTTATATATATTTAACGGAGAAGAAAAAACTTGAAGAAAATATAACAGGCAATCGGATAAAATGCGCTGTTAACCAGGGATCAGTTTATAAATAACTCGGTGAAACCTTAAAAATGCTTTAAACAAGTATTAGAATTTGAATATTAAAATGCAAGAGTGCGCAGGCCAGGAGAGCATCAGAGTCACCCTCAGAGCGTAGAGACCTGCTTTCAGATGCTTCTTTACTCAGGCACCCATGTGATGAGTGACTGGCAAGCTGACAACAGGAGCTGGCACCAGGCAACATGACCAACAAGTCAGGTAGGACACTCACCAGAGAATCCCAGATGACCCCACAAAGCTGTCTGCCTTCGCCTAAAGAGAGAGAAGGTGAGAGAAAGCGAGAAAGGCAGGCAAGTGTGTCTTTGTCAGGCTGTGACTCAATACAAATCTATACTATACCTGTATACTAGTATAATACTATGCTAACTAATCTGTGTATCTGAAGGATAGTGGAGCCCAGAAGAAAGTGTGCTATGCTCTATCCAGAGGGTGTTTCCACAAAGTCAAAAACAGGGTGTCAAAGTAGGGCAAAGATTCAACCTCACTGCCTGGCTGGTTCTCCTTGCGCTCCAGCCTGGTGGCCAGGAGATGTTTCTTAGAATCATTCTTATATCATTGTAACTTTGAAAAGAGTTTGAGACACTAAAACCAAAGCCCTGTGTATGTATGTGTATTTATGCATGTGAGGGAAGAAGAGAAGTTGTACCAGGCTGAAGGTGCCATACTCCATCCTGAGCAGGTGGGTGAGCAGGCCCTCTATGGTGGTCTGGTCACCCCAGCTCCAGCGAGCAGTATTCAGCCATGATGAGACTGGCAGGTAGATGTATGGCAAGAACCCGCTTAGGAAGGAGACGGCCAGCAGTGCCACACCTCGCAGTGACAGCTCCTGGCCAGTAGGGTGCAACAAGCTGGCAATTACATGGCGACCCACCAAACGGTCCAGAATGGTTTTGGCCAGCGTGTTACCGAACCGTACTCACCTGGTAAGTGTGGAGTTTCAGAAGCACCCAAGGGACGATGAGCACCACATAGAGCACCAAGGTGTGCTGATTACAGAGGCCCAAACCACAGCACAGTGCCCCCCAATGGGAAAACTAAGTGAGACACATAATGGCACAGTTAATGACAAACTATCTCATCAAAGCTGGATTTGCTTCTAGCAACAAAGAAGTGATGCAAAAACACAAAGTTAACTTTGCTAAAAATAATTTAAAGTACTCAAACACAAGAGATTTTCTAGCAGCTATGGCTGCCTGACTAATAAGAAATTCCTAATAAAACAGCTGTTTACTGTACCCTCTGCTGTCTCTGCCTGGGCTCCTAATCTGAAGAGGTGCTTGACGCTGCACTGAACTCATATTTATAAAGCACTGAGCTGCATGCCAACCACGTTGCACTAATACAGTTAAAACAAATAAATTTGGTATATGCTTCCCACTTCTACAGACAGCTACTTGAGTGACATCAACAGACAACGGCAGGAACTGACAACAGACAAACAAGCTGCACTTGATCATCCCCTGTCTCTCTTTAAAGCTCTTCATCAGCTATTGATGCACTTTTGTTTAGTTCGAGTTGTGTGTCACTCTGGATAAAAGAATCTGCCGAATGACTAAATGCAAATAAAAATATGATTTTAATGCACAAATATTAAATTGCATTTCATACATTTTTTTAGATGTATTATTACCTGCTTTGAAAAAATCATTTGCGGTCAGTGTAACTTCTGAAGCTTTGAATCCAAAAGTTTATTAATTTATTCATAACTGTTATATGTGCTTGCATTTTCAAACCAGGTTAATTTGATTGTTTGTTCTGATCTCTTTAGGTTCTAGAAGAGTTTTCTGCAGCAGTCAAACTGTCAGTTAAAGTAGATCAGTTTAACACCACAGCACCAGCATCCCCTCTCTCTAGTACATGCACGCATCATCTACCAGCTGACCCCCGGTTAAAATATTTTAATCTGGGAAGAAAAATTGTGAGCGTACAACAACCGTGTGTTTCGCTATCAAATCACAGCTCGCACACTTTTGGGTGTTGTGTAAACTTCTAACCACGAGGTTGGACAGAGCAAAATCTCCCTTGATTCGTCACAGCAGAGCGCCGAGGCGCAACACACTTTAAGCACCCTTTCTGAATAATTCAAACTAAAATTACTCTCAGGATTAAACTCTCTCGCTAGCTAATATTAATCTTTGCCGCCTTTCTTCACCTGCAATGATGTCATGGACGGTTTTAGCATTTTCATAGAGCACATATCAAGGCAGCTTCTAGCAATGTGGAGTTTACATGTTTTATTAAAAACGGTGGCAATTTCAGAAGCGACCCTCGAGTCCCTACACTGTGAGTTGTTCAAGCAGTGCTAGCAGCTCTTTAAGCTTTTTAGAAAAGGTCGGGCTCCTGCCATCCAATTCTGTATGACAGAGCCCGCATGGGGTGCAGCTGTTAGAGGAAGTGGTTACCTTCCTCCTCTTGCCGGCGTTCTCAGCGACGTGGAAACAAGCAGCCAAGGCGAAGATGATGCCCACAAAGAGGTTGTTGAGGGAGAAGACCTCTGCTACAACGGACCAGCGCCAGGTCAGCGCGGAAAGGGCAAAGGCACCCCCGGCCAGCACAGCTCCCGGCCCCGGCCCAGTCAGTCTGGGGAACAGAGAAAGCAGAGGCCAGGGCCTTATCAGCACACTGGGCATCGGGGCTGTGTAACTACACAGAGGTGCAAATTTAAACCTAAACAAAGGATGGACAAACCATTTCTTTCTATTTATCTGACAACTTAATTCTAAAGTTACGACAGTTTCACCCTTCTAAAGAAGCTGAGTATTCTTAGTGGAGCAATTCAGAGTAAATACCACGATCGAGAGTATACTAGCAGGAGTGGGAGTTGAACCTGCAAACTTCAGGGCCTTCAAAGCCGGGCTCAAATCACTATGCTGCCCAATGCCTTTGAAAAAAAAATGGAAAAAAGGTAAATGCTGTGCGACAGAGGCCAAATGAAAGCAAAGCAGTAACATTGCCTATGTTCAAACCTGCATACCACGATTAGCCACATTCCTACAGTGCAGGACCGCTGGCCAGAGACGCTCTGCGATCAGTGCCCCCCCGCTCTGACGCGGCCTGCCAGCAACCGACACCGCTGCCGTCGCCGGAGATATCGTTAGCAATTTAAATGTTTCCACAAAAGTGTGCCCCCCCCCTTCCTCTCCCTCCATCTCTTTAGCAATAATTGAGGCAAACTTGGGATAATCTGTTATATGCTAAGACCCACCACTTATTAAAGGGAGACAGAAAGAGACAGAGAGAGGGAGGAAGGAGAGTGGAAGAAAGCGGGGAAAAAAGGGTGCAGGGAGCGAGGTACTGATGGTGGTGGTGGTGTGGGGATGGGGGGTGGAATGTGAGGATGGAGGATGAAATGAAGGGAAAAAAGTTGGGAAAAAAAGGCGAGTCCCCAGCATGCTGGCTCTGAAATTTGAGCAGGCTTGACAATTAGGGGAGTCAGGCGGTATGGCCCTCTCCTCCATTGTGTGCAGTGGCTTAGAGTCCTCATCAGCCTATCAGCTAAGTGACAGGCAGAGAGCTGCTCTATTCACGGCGGCAGATACAAGCTGCAGGCCAAACGGCTGCCAGGTCCCTTATGACCCCACAATCCCTTGCCGGTGACAGCTTCAAGCTCCATAGCAAATTAGGCGCTCTCACATTACAATCGCAGAAGACAGATTCCATTAACGGTATCTGAAATTGAGTAGAGAGCAGGCCTGTTATCAGACCTGACTCATAAGCACCGCCATTAATCACAGCCATGATACCATTTATACATTTCCAGCTCTCTGCCTGCCGCTGTGATAGTCAGCCACAAAAGGCCTGATGAGACTTAGCGAAGGGAACAATGGAGCTTTCTGAGGAAAGCGCAGTAAATCAGGAAAAAAGGAGAGCGAGAGAGGAAGGGGGAGAAAAAAGCCAACTCTCGCTGACTACTTCTCCTTTTTTTTCCCCTCTCCGTTTTCGCTCCTTCCTCTCGTCTTCTGCGCTTCTGCCTCCTGTGCAGGGAAGGGGGAGGCGAGGGGTGTCTGCTCCTGCGGGGAGATAGCTCCTCACTTGCCGTGCCGCTTCAGGAATTAGCTGGCGACCGGGCAGGGAGGGGCTCTGCGTTGAGGTGTGCAGACCCCCCGCACCCTTAGTTCTACCCCCCTGCGTGGTAATTAACCCAGGGCACATACTCCTGGTGAGGGGGGAGGAGAGGTCTCATGCTGGGGAGCCTCAGAGAAGTGCTCTTCTGTGGGCTCGGCTTGCTTTCAGCAGAGACGCCTGACAGCTGCTCTAGCAGGGAAGCCACTCTGCACCTTTATGTCCTGTGAGAGGTTGACATCTCTTTCCGCAAAGCTGTCACTGTACTGCGGAGATGGCCGTCCTGGCACCGCATACAACCCATTTCTCCACATTGTACCGCCTGTAGCCCCCAATCCTCCCAGCTGATAATGTGGATGGGTCGCGGACACTATGGTAGAACAGAAAGGTGTGGTGTCTCAGCCAGCAGGTGGCACAGTGGTTAGCACTGGCACCTCTAGACTCAGGTGTCCTAGGTTTGAATCCCATCTGCTACAGCGTCTTTGAGTAAGGTACCTATCTTGAATTCATGGATAAAAAGTTATCCCATTGTACATTTGGATAAAAATCTAAGTTGCTTTGGCATAAAACATCTGAAAATGAGAAAAAACAAACATGAATGTGTGTGTCAGTAGTATATATAATGTAGAACAGCTGCTCCATTCCTGCAAGAAAGCAACTGAAGAGATTCCTCATCAATGCAGCATCAAAAAAACATAGTCACCATATGAGTAAGTCAGATAGGTGGGGACAGGTTATGGCTCCCTGGTCACTTTTGCTATTCGCATGCTGTGTGTGGAGGGGGCTGGTAATTTTAATGTCTTTTTGAATGGATAAGATTAAGTCACTTTATCGCTTCGGCTAGAAAGTATCAACAAAATAAGTCTCATTTTCACTTTAAAAAGAAATAAAACAAAAATCTTTAATGCACAACTCAAACGGTCGCGGATGCACCTCCTTCTTCACTTCATCTCCATCACACTGTGTGATATGAAATGGGACAGCAGAAAACAGGCAGAAATATTTTTTGTAATGCCCTGTAATAAACACAGTGAGGAATGCATGTTAACACACAAATGCATTTAAGCATAAATTATTTGCTTGCTTTAGGTTGTGCCCAGGGCTTGGTTCTGCCTTGCCCTTTGACACTTTTGTGTGACAGCAGGTCAAGTTGCATAGGCCACAGATTCAATTCTGTCATACTTTTGGAGGGGGACAGGGACACCACTGAATATTGCCTCAAGGAAACCTCCTGCTGCCACAGAAACAACCCTGCATTCCTGAAGAGCAGAAATGGGAAGGGGTTCCTTCAATGCTGGAAGCTGGATAGTCTCCTACTGGCTTCCCACCCACGGCGCAAGGAAGCACAGCTATTCAGGCAGCGAGGCAATCTCCTGGACACTATGGAGGCCACGGTGGCACTGCGCCCTGCTGCCTGGGGTCTGCAGGGAGTCATCCTGGCCCACTGGCACCGGCTCTGGACCAGCAGCCGGATCTGGTGGTCCAGCAGACTATTACACAGGAATGTCACAGAAATGGACAACAGCGGCCGAGGGCCCAATCACATCTGCTGGGTTTTCTATAGTGTGATGAACGCAGCATGGTGGAAAGGCAAGTGCAAAGAAGACATATTCACATGAGCACTGTTTATGTGTGCATCTGCTGTAAAATGTTCTGTGCCTCTTTTCATGGAGAAGAATGTGATAAACCTGCCATGTAGATTAGATGGAGTCCTGACTAAGACTGCAGTGGTGAAGACATGCATTGGTAAGCTGTGTGTTTGCCAGGGAAAGTGTTTGCCTGCTCAGCATCCAGTATCACCAACAGGAGAGTCGCATCACATATTCAAAAAAGTTCTGGTCTGCATTTAAATAAAAATGAGAAAATTATGTCCTTAAAGATCCTGCTGAACTCATGACAACACAGTGCATTACTATACAAATGTGTCTAAATCTTGTTTTCAAAAATAAACGACCACATTTATGTCTCGGAGAGCAGATCTTCCAATGAAGAAAGAAACCTTTTTCCTCATTTATCAAGAAAATTATAATGCATTCCACCATTCCAAAAAGTTACACAAATTTTACCAAAACAAAGGACATTTAAAGGTTAAAGTTCCAAAAATGGATTGACTAACCTCAAAACAAGCCATATACTGTACCTATGAATGAATAATAAATGTGTGCAGCAGTTAAACTGATATGAACTGTAATCCCAGTATAATGAAAATCAGGCAAATTCAGGTGAACACACAATTTACACACTTAATTCATTCCTGAAAACACTGGCCATATCGAAATTGCACATGCTGTATGCTATTTTCAGTTATTTTAAATAAGGAAAAATAATGATGCGCGGCTACCCCATTCGAAAATCCTCAAATCAACTTTCACAAATGTCGCTAACACACTGCATAAGATGGTCCTTAGGAAAATGAAAAATATATAGACTTGCTGTGTTCATTTCAGAGTATTTACAGTGTATTCACTGAGACTTTGACGTGTGTGCATGTACATATTCTGTGGGAGTTAGGCTGGCAACAGCAACATAGGCTGCAGGTGGCGTAACGATTAGAGCTACCACGTAACAACTGAGCATGGACCCAGCTTCAAATCTCACTTCATGCAGTAGCACCCTTTAAGGTACTCATCCTAAATTGGTGCAGGTATGCAAAGGTGTAAGTAAGACCAGAAAGCACGCAGGTAACTTCATCACAGATCCACCAGGGCCATGACAAATTCTAAGTACTCCCTTGTGAGAAGTGATATTGGGTCCTTTGGACTCAAACAACAAGACACAAAAACAGTTTTTGGACAATTTCCTGAAATTGTACCTGACACACACATGCGGTGCTGCTCGGATTAGTGATGTAAGGATAGTAAAGTTAGGTGAGATATACTTTGTGAAACAGTTTTGGAGATTATATAATCTGTTACTACTTCCTGCATTTCCACCATTACACTTTTCTGACCCAGTGCTGCGTATCTCAAAGCCAGGAAACACTGCGAACCTGGACATACCTGCACAGTCAGGGAGTCCATACTGGCCACCAGCGGAGCAGTTAAAAGGTCAGGCGCTGCTCCGATGCTCCCGCTGGGTCGCCGCTGTGTGCATGCACAGTGCGTGCAGAATTAATCACTGCAATCCTTTCACTGCTCAAAAAATGCAGCCACCAACATGACAATTTCCTCAAGAATGGCGTCTTAATCTGCACCTCGTAAAATAAATGGCGTTTATCCAATTCAGATTGCCATTATTACTATTTCTAATTTTGCCTGTGCCCAGACAAAAGTCATTAAGCACTGCTGATATATAGGGTCGCTCTATACACTCCATTAAGTCATTCTGGGCAAATTATAATTGCCAAGTCTGATCCGTCGCTTGGCTGGCGACTGTCATTAGAAGTGTGTGTGGTGAGAGAGGGATGTAATATTCACGGCCGCAGCGGAGACAATCTCAGGCCTCTGGGCTAAAATAATATTAACTGGTACGGTAGGCCGGGCCGCCGTCACCCCTCACCCCCTCCCCCCTCCCTCGAGTAATGAGGAAATAACATCTTCATTAAACATCTGCTACATAGCATTGTTGAGCAAGTCCTAAGGGTAGTATTGGTCATGCTAGCAAGGGAGAACAGGAGCCCGCTGTCACGGAGGCCACACACACAAACATGAGGCCAGAGTGTGAACATGAGGGCTTTCAATAAACCCATTTCATTTCTCAGCAAGTACAGCCAGCAAACTTGTTCAGGTACTGCCATGCTGACCAACCACGTGACGGAAAATATGTACCATACAGGCCATCTGCACATAGGAGGACTTCATTCAGGAACAGTACAGTAAGGGGAGGTCTTCCCACTGTCATGGATTCCTGCACATCAACTACAAATATGTGAGGAAGCATCACAATATAGAAGTAAACAAATATTACTCATCTTACCTTTCTGACATTTTACCTATCTTATCCACAATCAACCAGGGTTTAACCATTCACCTGGTCTCTGAATGAACTTATCTCAACACAATGGCTGCAACAGTCCAAAAGGTGTGGTACAGAACCCCCCAAGAGCACCATATGGTGGTAGGCCTTACAAGGAATGGGGCCACAGGAGGTACAGGTGCCACCTCTTGGCACAGGATCAGCTCAAAGGCACCAGGTGGGTATCAGGTTGAAGCCACCCTGCTCTTCCTGTTACGCAAGCAGACATAATCATGTCAGGACCAGCAAGTAGCTTCTGTTGCCGATGAACAGGACACTAAGTCTGCCCAGTCTGCTTATACAGTACAGAAAGGGTAAAAGAGGGCCTCAGTTTAAGATATCATTAATGGGAGCAAAATATTGCATTCGTTCATTTAACAAAAAATTAAATGGACCTGCATCTCCATTAGAAAGGTCTACAGTCAATATGCAGCATATTTGACAAATACATGTTAAAGAGCTGCAATATCGATGTTCAGGATTCAAACTTGGCCTTATGGCATAGTTATAAATATTTTAGGGGAATAATATTGGAATGTCCCATCATAACAGGAGCTTTTGATAGATTGCTTCAAGTAAGAAGCAAGCAAGTGTATGATGATGGGAGCAGAGGGTGTAACTGAACAGGCCTGGCCACCCTGAGGGTGGACACTTTCCTGGGTGCCATGCCCAGAATGAGCAGAGGACGTGGGGCAGGCGGACTGGTCTGCCTTGGCACACAATGCCTGTGCCAGGCTGGGAATAGTTACTGTGGGCAGAGACCCCTGCTGGGGGATGGTATGCCATTGTGGCTGTCATGCTGGGTGTAGCACAAAACACCTGAGGCCCAGGTGCCAAACACTGAGATGTGTGTGTGGGGAACTGCCATTCTGGAACAAGCACCCTTACCACCAAACCTAAACCATAAGCCTGCCAATTTGGTGGCAGTTACTGGGCTTGCACAGAACGACACAAGAAAAAACACCTACCTGAATGATAGCATAATTTGACTTTTAATTGAACAAGCATAGATATTAAAACATGGAAAAAATACTAAAGCTCATGTAAGCTTGTACTTAAGAGCTCAGAGGGTATAACTGGACACTTGGGCTGAAATGCTATATTACTCTGCCCCATCAATCAAGGGAGTTTCTGAAAATGACTTTTTTAAATTTTAAAAAAAAAAAATCAAAAATTGTATCTAAGTTCATTGGAATTGACAAATAGAGCAACAATGACTTAAATGAAGCCCACGGGTATATGGACGGCGCCCTTCAATCTCTCTATGTCCTTGGTGCAAAAGCAAGCATGATTTTTTTTTTTTTTTTTACAACACTGACAAACACCCAAGCAGCACACAAACAGGATTTAAAACATCCATTCTTCATGAGAAGTTAAAGCTGCTGTGTTGTCCTTTCTGCTGTATCGCCTTTCATAATTCAGTTATACTTATTAGCTACTAGTCATCAAATACAGAGTCAATAACTTAACTACTAGCCATTTTATTGTAGCATAAACCTGAAGGCAAGTTTGCTGAATATCAAAAGGGCAAAATGCATATTTAACACAGACTCTGGGTTACAACGCCCTTGGCATTACCCTGTTGGAGTTTGGGATGTAGACATACAGTCATATGATGAGCTTTGAGTGTTCAGTTCAGGAACGTTAAGTCCACTGTTTGTTTTCTGATGTAAAATCAAAGATGGAGATTCCTAATCTCTTATTTCTAATCCCAAATTATTAATTCCACACTAGTGAAGAACTGAGCACAGGCATTGTTTCAGAGCTCTCATACTTTCACATTTGTTTAATCCACCCTAAAAGTAAAGAGAGAAAATTTACACATGTACCTTTGGAATAGCTAAACATTTAAAGGACATTTGGACAGACAATTCAAGAAAGTCAAATCTAAGCATTAATGACAAGATGCCTACCAGTAAATAGACAAACCCTATATGTTAATGCTGTACAAGAACAGGGAATCGCTAGGGCTTGTTAAAATGCTGTGTACAACACTGACATATTTCAACCTGAATCAGTGTCTTTAGAGCTGAAGCCTTTTCTACTGTGCAGAAGATACAACTTCAATATGCTGCCAGATCAGACATTCCCCTACGCCAGCCAATAATTCTTGTCCAAAGAACACCTTGATCACTAATAGTCACAGAGCATAACTAATGCTGTTCTGAGAACTAAATTAATGTTTCTTAAACATTATTTAAATGGAAAAATGGCACACCAGGTAGCACTGGTGCCTGCCAGTGCTGAGGAAGTGAGACCAATAAAGGGTTCAAGTCCAGCTTAGTTTGTCTGGAAGGGTAGTAATAACTACTGCCCCACCAGGCTACTGAAAACCAGGACAAATTGACAGATCCTGGCACTGTCAGCAGTGGAGTGACAGTAGAGTTGCCCATGAGTCCACTCAGGTCAGCTGAAGAAACTGTGGCCATGGCTGGTGGCCTGCAAGTAGCCCTGCAGAGGGGCAGGTGCTCTGGCTACAGCCTGGGCCCTGGGCCAGCCCCCATGATGAGTACTTCCTCTCCTGTTCCTCTTCCATACCAGCATGCATCCCTGACCTCTGACCTCCCCATCATGGCTTTCTGCCACATGCTGTTCGCTTGCAGGAAGTTGAAACTGTCCCATGACGGCTGGTACGAGCAGGACACATGGTTCAGCCCCACTTCACACTTGCTATAATTATTACTCATCTATATCACAAAAACTAGTCTTTAAAAAAGGTAAAGCCTATTCCTAGGAAAACCTTCATAAGGTGAATTCTCACAAGCCAAAGATAAAATTACTACTCATTTCAAAGGCAAAATGAATTTGATTTTAAGCACCAAAAGTTAGTTTCCCTTCATTGATAAATGACTCAATAATATTTAATGACTATCAGAGTAAGAGTAAAAGAAGCTCCCAGTAAAGTCAAAATGTTGTGACCTGAATGGATGCATCTGGGGGCTCATTCAGCTCTTCTGTAGCTATTACGTAAGCATTCTCAAATAAAACACATATATATGATGCTTAGTATCTTTGAATTAAGTCAGCAATTTATGCAAAAAAACAAGAATGGTGAAAACAAACAAAGAAATGCAAATGATTCTGCACACACAAACAAACTGACATTGTTTGGATAAACAGGAGTGATGATCCCTGACATTATAACAGGTGCAAATAGCAAACAAGAGGTAATGGAGGTTGAGAACTTAACGCAGCATGAGCCAAATTATTACAGCAAAGAAATTAATAGGTAAACTTCCAAGAGAGGAAAAAGAACAAATTGTAATGTAGATATGCTGGCCTACTGCCAGATAGCACGTCTGTTACATCCTTACATATTCTATGGCGTCACTGATGCATTCTAAGCAAGTCGAAGGCAAAACAAGGTCTAAACATGGTCACAGAGCAGAGGTCAGCAAAACATTGGGGATCAGCTGGTATATTAGTCGCCACACAAGAAACAATATTGATCTTCATTGATTCTGCCTGCTGACACTTAGAATCAACGTGCTTTTTGCAGTAATGATATGGTGAAGTACACTGAATTTTGGTGTTGCCTATTTAAGCATGATCACTCCCTGGGTGTTCAAGGTCCTGAGGGTGTCAATGGTATGGCTTCTCTCTCTTCATCTACACTTGACTGACCTCCAACCTTCCACCCCCCTGCAGAGCAGGAAGGTTAACTGAATAAACAACTTCCAGGTCAGGGGGGATTAACAGGAAATTGAGTTGAGAACCAAGGGTTGTGGCCTCAGGAGATAACTGTAACAGCTTCACCTCTGTGTACTCCTCCCCTGTTCCCCCTTGACACCCTCTCAGCTCCCTAGACATGGGCTAACCCATGTAAACAGAAGGAAACCTTAAGAGAAGAGAGAGCGGAAAAAGTCCACAAAGGCAGACAGAGAACAACAGCCGGCAAAGGTAAGATCCACCTGAGCAGTCATCCTGGATCATGCATGAAAAAACAGTTCTCCCTCCCAAGAAGAATATACTAAGGAGGCAAGAAAGAAGCCATCATTTGACCAAAATTACATTTTCAGAATATGCAATGATGAAACTGAATGGTTTGATTTAGGACTTGTTTTTATCTGTCAAAGGAGGCAAATCTTCTCAATTAGGTCAGTGTGTTAATAAACTTCTACTGAATAGAGCTTCCTCCATCTGGACACAGTTTTAGACACAACCATCACTCTGAATGCATAAGGCCCAACCTGACAGTATTGCTGACAGCAGTTAAGAAAAAAGTAATGTAATGTTAATATTTTAGTTTAAAAACATAAAAGAGACCTAAAGGAAAAACAGAAAAAAACACATAGCTGCAGTCATTTTATATAGCCATAGTACAGTGAAAAAATCCTATGACTGGTCTCCATATCATTCTTCTGAGTGTATATACACATATCTATAAATGTATACATGTATATATGGTAAAGTCAGCAGAATGACATATAAACCAGTCCTATGATGTTTATTTTTTAACTGTACCATGGATATATTTGATAGCAGGGCTGTGTTTCTTTGTTTTCCATTCAGCATTTGAAATGTACCAACTTTTGACTGCTGGAATATTTTAATAGGCTATTGAAAGTTGTACAAGAAAAGCAGTTCAACTTGCATGTGATTTTTTTTCACAGAAGAAAACTGACCTGGGCAGTATTAAAGGTTCCCTCCCTAATATTTGGGTTCATAAGCTTTGGCAATGACAATACCCAAACATTTCTTGCAGCACCTATAAGCTCCTTGTAACTTTCTGCCAGCAGTTTCTCCCTTTCTTCAGCTGCCATTTTTTTGTATCTCCTGCGTTTACTGATAGCAGATTTCAGCTCTTTCCAAAGGCTTTCAATCAGATTGAGATCAGGACTCAGAGCTGGCCAGTTTAACGCAGTCCATTTTTTCTTTTTAACATTTTTTGTGCTTCTGGATGTTTTTGGGGTCACTGTCCTACTGGAAGACCCTTGATCTTAAACTTATACACTGTTTTTAGACTGACAAAAGATAACACATTTCCCTCTAAAGTGCCTTGGTAATCCTCTGATTTCATGATTCCCTTCATACATTCAAGGCCTGCAAGAGAAGAGGCAGCAGAGTAGTCCCACAGCATTATGAAAGCTGCACCATATTTAGCTGCAGGTACAGAACAGCTCTCTGCCCTAGAAGCTTCATGTTGTTGCCTATAAACATTTTGGTTTCATCAATCCACAGAACATTTTCCCAGAAAGATGTTGCTTTTTTTTTTTAGGTAGATTTGGGAGAAGATCAGTTGTGCTGGTTTATGTTTGTCTTTCATTTGTGAGGCCTTCTTCTTGGACCTTATCTATAAAACCCTTCAAGGTCCAGTGTGTGGCATATGATACAGGTTGAAACTATCACTCCAGATTGCCCCAGGTCAGCTTTAAGCTCTTTGGGTCTTTCATGTGGTGCTTTTAAAACTGTCAAACACTTCTAAGAACAATTTGCGCTTTCCTACCACAGAAGAGGGTAACAATAATTGTGTCATGGCAACATTTCAGTCTTTATACTAAGTCCACATAAGTCCTTTTAATTGGTCCTGTTTTAGCCTGCACTGCTTTGTATCACACAAATTAGATTACATGTTATAGCTACAATACAAGGGTGCCAATAATTAAAATAAAACTGCATCAAGAACTACACATAAAAGGATACTCCTTCTAAGCCCCACCTATGTGAGAAGCCACCTCCCCTTACCTGCACACAGTAAAGCAGAGGGTGCCACTTGCCATTGACCCCAGCAGAGAACACAGCAGGTTGACACTGTGGGCAGGGGACAAGGAAGGCAGGAAGGTCATCGCCAGATGGGATAGCAGGGTGAAGAGGGGATAACCTGGGGGGTGCGCCACCTGCAGGCCAAAGAGAACACAGCAGCCAGTCAGCATGGCTGGAAGGGGACATGAGATGAAGGGAGACACAAAAAAGAAGCAGAACAAAAGTATAGAGAGTTAAAACAGAGCGGGTTCAACAGTGAAGCCCACAGAGAGGCCCAGCAGAGGTGAACAGTGAAAGAGTCTGAAAAGGACGAAAGGGAGGAAAAAAAAAACATGGAAGTAGAACGAAGATGATAAAACAGAAGAGGAGAGTGATGCACAGGCGGGGCAAGGGAGGATGAAAGGGAGGAAAGCGAGATGTAATTAAAAGCCTGTAATTTTAATTACAGCTTCTTTGAGGAGCAGAGTGCTCGGGCATCGGTTCTGGCACGCGTGGGTGCCCAGTGGGACAGTACTGGCCGGGAGCTCTGACCGATTGGTGACTCGCCCACAGCTCGATCTCTCCCCACTCCTCCTTGTTCCCTACCCATGGCAGGGATGGCCCAGCCCAGCTGCCTCTCCCGGGTGCCCAGAGAGGAAGGGAGGGGCCACATGGTACCAGTCCTTGCCAGTATGGCTCCGCCTTTGAGTCCCGCTGCTCGGGATAGCAGCGATCGCAGCAATTAGCGCCTAAGTCTTCCCGGGGCTGATAAGGCCTGGTTATTAAACACAAGCTCATCCACGGTACTGATAAGGCTGGGCGGGCCCCCGGAGGGGGGAGGCTGGGAGTGGGTACAACAGAGGAGCAAGCACCATGATACCGGAAGGCAGGGGTTCGGCTCAGGCCCAAGTCCTACAGAGCACGCCTGGCTAGGGGAACACTGGGATGTAGCACAGAGGCAAGAGTGGGGGTGGGGAAAGGGAGAACCACAAAAGGGCAGAGCAAGGAAGCGAGCAGAGCTACAGTTTGGGAAAACAGATGGCCAGGGTCAGGCAGGCCGGCAACAACACGGCAAGCCGAACCTGGACGGAGGTGCAAGGCGGAGAGGGACAGACGGACACGACACAGAGACGCATTGTCACTTGGAACCCCAGGAGAGAGGGCTCTGCCCCTGGGGAGTGAGCAGGGGGGCAAGGAAATGGGTGGCTGGCCGAAGGCCTGGGAGAGTGGGAAGAGCAGGGATGAGCAGTGGGACGAGCAGTGGGACGGGCAGGCCACACGGACTGCAGCAGGATTACTGGCATAGTGGCACTGACGCAGACTCCCTAAAAGGATCACAGCGGCGTAATAAACTTTATTAAATAATAAAACTTATTAGAACTGTTAACCCGATTTAGTTCATTCTTTGCGGCTTACACACACATACACACACACACACACGCACGCACACACAAAAAGAGGGATATAATAAGCCTTATACCGTACATAAGGCAAAGCTTACAAAAGCCATCACTTTACCATTGACTTTAATTGGATTTGAAAATCGGGTTGCAAATTATGGCATTCTATACTTCTAACTTCGTAAAATAACTGTATAGAAAAGAAAAAAACCTGTGCTCTGAAAGTAAATTAATCTGCTTTTTGCCCATGCTTAATTAAACTTTGTTAAAGCTTATACGAGTTAATGAGTGAATTGATTAAACAATACAGCTAATGCTTACCCCCAGCTCACAAGCAGCAGTGATCAGCTCTCCTGTGGAAGAAAATAGAGAGCAAAATTAATGTAAACCCAATAATTACTAATAAGAGATGAGTCCCTTCCAAAGTTTTCCCAGCCCAAATACTTGCACTGGGGTTTTGCATTAATTTGCTCGGATCAAAATGTGAAAATCTTCCCGGCATGACATCTCCTAAGCAGCACGTTCGTCATCTCCCCGCTTGTCCCCCGCCCACCACATTCACCCCCGACAGCAGTGCATGGGCCACACCTTTCCCTTCCATGACACCATCATGCCACTCACAGAGGAGTTACCAGGTCCTCTGACAAAGCTCAGTTCCCACTATTTCAAATGTCAAATGCTCCCATCACTGTACATCTTTTGTCTGTCAGCTCTCATTCACCAGCTGAAAAATCTCAGGATAAAAGGAGACTCTGGGTGAGACCAGGGTGTTCAAAGCACTTGGATAACACATGTGTACCTTATTCTCGCAAAGGTATGCAGACAGCTCTCCTTAAAAACAGTTAGGACCAGAAAACTGATTGTAACTTGATCTGTGTCCTACATAATGATCAACTGATAGTACTGATAATGATCAATAATACTGATAATCCCTTACTTTAATCACAGATCATGTCAAAAAACCACACATTAAACTGTAAAGATTTTTTTTAAATCAATGTAAGACTTTTATCCATTTTCAGTAACCACTTGTATTTATTCTATAGTCATCAACCTAACGTCCCAACACATGGTCACTGTGTTCTAGAGTCCATCCTGGAAACAGAGGGTGACAGGCAGGGAACATGGTGAACCATTTGTTATTTTTATTAACTTGAAACAATATTAACATTAAACCTGCTTTAAAGTTGCCATAAATAAAAATACAAACTCCACACCCTACTCTCAAATAATTCCTTATTTACAGCTCATGTAAGCATTTAGCCATTTTTAATTTGCTGTATTATCTTCATTATCTATACAAGCGTCAACTACTTTGTTGGGTAAATTGCATAAATGTCTTGGATGTAGTCATAATAAGAAAAATCACAGTTACCAAGACTGGATTTTTGATGGAAAAATTCTCTTTTGACCACTCTGATTCACAAAATCTTTTCCTCTACCAGATCACCAATCACTGGTACTTATCGTTCTCAGTAAATCCTTGAAATGGTTGCACATAAAAAGCCCAGGACAGCTATTTGAGAGTTGCTAGAACCAGCACACCTTGCACAAACTATCATGACGGTCACTAATTTTACCAATTCTGATCTCGAACTGAAGACTAACTAATGCTGAAAATGCTAAACCACCTGGTTTATACCGCCCATGTCATGTGACTTGCTGTACCCTGGTGTACCTAATAAACTAGCAATTCAGCACATTTGTTAGTGATCACCAACATTCACAAACACTAGACAAGACTTGTAAACAGTGAAAAAGACATTTTAATCACAGCAGCTGGGTATGTTTTATAGCCATCTAATAAATATTCATGAAAATGTAGTGAATCAGCACTGCAGTGATCAAGCAAGCCCCAAACAGGTATGTCCAGATTTTATTTCTATAAAAGACATAAACCTGTTTATTTTGACACACACTGTAAATTATATAATCTACATGCAGTTTAAACCATAAAAAACCTCTAACTCCTCCACTGATATGACTGCATGTTTTCAGCATGTGAAATACTGCATTTCAAAGGATCTTCTTCTTCTTCATCTTTCAGCTGCTCCCGTTAGGGGTCACCACAGCGGATCAATTGTTTCCACTTCTTTCTGTCCTCTGCATCTTTCTCCATCACACCCACTACCTGCATGTCCTCCTTCACCACATCCATAAATCTCCTCTTAGGTCTTCCTCTCTTCCTCTTACCTGGCAGCTCCATCCCTAGCATCCTTCTCCCGATATATCCAGGATCTCTCCTCTGCACATGTCCAAACCAACGTAATCTCGCCTCTCTGACTTTGTCTCCAAACCGTCTAACCTGTGCTGACCCTCTAATATACTCATTCCTTATCCTGTCCATCCTTGTCATACCCAATGCAAATCTTAACATTTTTAACTCTGCCACCTCCATCTCTGCCTCCTGTCTTTTGGTTAGTGCCACCATCTCCAATCCATAAAGCATAGCTTGTCTCACTACCATCTTGTAGACCTTCCCTTTCACTCTTGCTGGTACCCTTCTATCACAAATCACTCCTGACACTCTTCTCCACCCACTCCACCCTGCCTGCACTCTCTTCTTCACCTCTCTTCCACACTCCCCGTTACTCTGAACTGTTAATCCCAAGTATTTA
This sequence comes from Heterotis niloticus, assembly GCA_018136845.1. NCBI lineage: Eukaryota > Metazoa > Chordata > Actinopteri > Osteoglossiformes > Osteoglossidae > Heterotis > Heterotis niloticus. Next base: position 22,517,777 of record CM030895.1, read on the forward strand.
AATTCATCCACCTTCGCCAACACTAGTCCCTGCATCCTCTCCATTCCTCTGTCCTCCCTCTCATTTATGCACATGTATTCTGTCTTAAGTCCTACTGACCTTCATTCCTCTTCTCTCTAGAGCATATCTCCACCTCTCCAGGGTCTCCTCAACCTGCTCCCTACTCTAACTACAGATCACAATGTCATCCGCAAACATCATAGTCCACGGTGACTCCTGTCTGATCTCATCTGTCAACCTGTCCATTACCATTGCAAACAAGAAAGAACTCAAAGCTGATCCTTGATATAATCCTACCCCCACCTTGAAAGCATCCGTCACTCCTACCGCAGACCTCACCACTGTCACACTGTCTTTGTACATATCCTGTACCACTCTTACATACTTCTCTGGCACACCCAACTTCCTCATACAATACCACAACTCCTCTCTAGGTACCCTGTCATATGCTTTCTCTAAGTCCACGAAGACAGAACGCAACTCCTTCTAACCTTCTCGGTACTTCTCCATCAACACCCTCAGAGCAAACATCGCATCTGTAGTACTCCTTCTCGGCATGAAGCCATACTGCTGCTCACTAATCGTCACCTCCCTTCTTAACCTAGCTTCCACTACTCTTTCCCATAACTTCATGCTGTGGCTGATCAATTTTATCCCTCTGTAGTTACTACAGCTCTGCACATCACCCTAATTCTTAAAAATAGGTACCAGTACACTTCTCCACTCCTCAGGCATCGTCTCACTTTCCAAGATTCCATTAAACAATCTGGTTAAAAACTCCACTGCCATCTCTCCTAAATACTTCCATGCTTCCACAGGTATGTCATCTGGGCCAACAGCCTTTCCATTCTTCATCTTCTTCATAGCTGTCCTAACTTCCTCCTTGCTAATCCATTGCACTCCCCTATTCATAATCCCTACATCATCCAACCTTCTCTCTCTCTCATTCTCTTCATTCATCAGCCCCTCAAAGTACTCTTTCCATCTGCTCAACACACTCTCCTCGCTTGTGAATACGTTTCCATCGTTGTCCTTTATCACCCTAACCTGCTGCACATCTTTCCCAGCTCGGTCCCTCTGCCTAGCTAATCGGTACAGGTCCTTTTCTCCCTCCTTAGTGTCCAACCTCTCATACAATTTACCATACGCCTTTTCTTTAGCCTTTGCCACCTCTCTCTTCGCCCTACGCCTCATCTCCTTGTACTCCTGTCTACATTCTTCATTTCTCTGTCTATCCCACTTCTTCTTCTTCAGCCTCTTCCTCTGTATACTCTCCTGTACTTCCTCATTCCACCACCAGGTTTCCTTGTCCTCCTTCCTCTGTCCAGATGTCACACCAAGTACCTTTCTAGCCGTCTCCCTTACTGCTTCTGCTATGGATGCCCAGCACACTAGTACCTTTTCACTGCCACCCAATGCCTGTCTTAATTCCTCCCTAAACTCCACCTTATAGTTTTCCTTTTTCAACTTCCACCATTTGATCCTTGGTTCTGCCCTCACTCTCCTTCTCTTTTTGATCTCCAATGTCATCCTAAAAACCACCATCCTATGCTGCCTAACTACACTTTCCCCTGCCACCACTTTGCAGTCTACAATCTCCTTCAGCCTGGCCCTCCTGCATAAGACATAATCCACCTGTGTGCATCTTCCTCCACTCTTGTACGTCACCCTCTGTTCCTCCCTCTTCTTAAAATACGTGTTTACCACAGCCATGTCCATCCTTTTTGCAAAATCCACAATCATCTGACCTTCTGTGTTCCTCTCCTTGACACCATACCTATCCATCACCTCTTCATCTCCTCTGTTCCCTTCACCAACAGGCCCATTGAAATCTGCTCCAATCACCACTCTCTCTCCCTCGGGTATACTCTTCACCACTTCATCCATATCACTCCAGAATTCTTTCTCATCCATCTCACACCCAACTTGCGGGGCATATGCACTAACAACATTCATCATCACACGATCAATTTCCAGTTTCACAAACATCACTCTGTCACTCTCTTCACCTCCAAAACACTCTTGACATACTGTTCCTTCAGGATAACCCCTACCCCATTTCTCCTCCCATCCACACCATGGTAAAACAATTTAAACCCCCCTCCAATGCACCTAGCCTTACTCCCCTTCCATTTGGTCTCTTGCGCACACAATATATCAACCTTCCTTCTCTCCATCATATCAGCAAGCTCTCTCCCTTTACCAGTCATACTACCAACATTCAAAGTTCCTACCCTCACGTCCACTCTCTTAACCTTCCCCCCTCCTCCTTCCTCCGGACATGCCTTCCTCCTCTTTTCCTTCAGCCTCTTCTCTTTCTTCAGCCAACAGTAGCCCAATTTCCGCCAGCACCCTGTCGGCTAGCAGTACTGGTGGCAGTCGTTGTTAACCCAGGGCTCAACCGATCTGGTATGGAAACTGCATTTCAAAGGATACTGGTACTTAATAAGAACTCACTACAACATTTCAGTCATTTACGACATGCAAAACCCCTTCAGTCAGCAGTGCTCAAAGTGGTTCTATCGCTCCCACCCAGCATAGCCACTTGCCACTGCAGAGATGCTGCCATGATTTCAAAAATTCTTTGCATATGTCCTCTCCCTCGTCTCTCAGTATGTCTAGGTGCTTACAGACCAAACAAGGAGAGCAAACCCGGAGGCCTCAAACCCAAACAGCCAAGTGCTACGGTCCCACTGAGAGGGGCTGCTATTCCGTTTCTGGGAGAGGAAATGTGGTGAATGCCGGGGTGACGCGCGACAGCCAAGCGTCTTTGTGGTTCCAGGGCACCTGCGCCAGCCTGCGCATAATCCGGCCATTTCCACGCTCCCATTCCTAGACAACAGCATCCCCCTGCGAGGCGTGCTCAGCCACTCGGGGCAGAGCACACCTAAAGAGATTAGGGCAGTGGAAAGCGAGACCTGGAGGACTGTGCAGCACAGTTGCCCGGTCCACTATCAGGACCCACATCCTGGACCATCCCTAAACACTCTGGGAGAGGATAGCTGCTTTATTTTACCCCCTTTATTTTTTCCAAAGCAGCAGCACCACACTGTTTCTCCACACCGTCACTCCCAGCTTTGTTAGTGTCCCATCTCGCCATGTCTGTCATTCTCCTGCAGCCATTTACAAGAGGAGCACTCAGACTTCGTCCTGTAGCACAACACAGCAAAGTGTGTGTGTGTGCGCACACTGGGACCACACAGCCTCCAGCTCTGGCCACTTAAAAGACAACTAAAATGTTCTTTGTTTATTGTCCCCTGAAATGTATAACATTCAGTTTAAGTAACAGCAGGTTGAATAAGGTGTAATGACTGAAAGTTGAACTTGAAGTGCTACAAAAAAAGGTAATAAATGTACAATAAAAATATATTTTGCTATGTAAAAAAGTATTAGCTATACAAATAATTCCAAAAAGTAATCATTTTTTCCTTTTAGCATTTTTTTCTACATTCACTTTACATAAGTGCTAAATTACACTTTGAAAACCTTGATTTTCGGCAGTTTAAGTTGAGCTTAGACTGGGAATCTTGATATTTCAGGCAATGAGGTGGCGTGATCGCCAACAGCAATAATAGGCGTCGATGCGGGCGGCAAGGAGGCGAGGAGCACACTGCACCCCCAGTCCAACTGTCAGCCCCCGCCGCACCGCCGGCCCTAATCGGCCTCCCTGCACGCCGATAATCCCGACACGGGAGCAATCTGCCGGCTCCTCGTGAGCACCGCCGCCGCCGCTGTCGCCTCTGCATAATGACTGCATTAAGTCAGGGCCCCGAACGCCGGCCCTGTCACCTCATTGTCATCGGTAAAATAATAATAAAAATAAATGAAAATATCTATTTACATAATCTTCACTTTCTGTCAGACTTATCTCCGCTTTTGTGGCAAAGTTACTTCCCAGTGTCTGCATAATGCTCCTTGTGTGATAATCACAGTCAAAGAAACTACAGTTTGAGATGCGAAGAAGCAAGGGGCGGGGTGTGGCAGGGGTACACACTGCTTTCTAATGCAGCCCAACCGTGTTGCCAAGCATAAGGGACCTGGAATGTGAGCTACAAGGTTACTGAAAAAGAAAATGGGTCTTTAGGTATCTTACATGAGACAGAAATATAACAATGTACCAGAAGTCCAGAAAGATATACAAAAAACCAGCAGAGGAACTACATCAGATAGCTGGCTGGGCCTAAAGGGTGAAGATTAACCTAACTAATGGTGCCACCGTTTGTTTATATAAAAGAAAAACAAGAGTTCCCTGTACCTGAAAAACTGAAAGTTAGAAGAAATGTACAAATCTACAAAAGTTTTAAAACACATCGTGTAACCCAACAGGATGCCATGCACACAGCAAATATATAGTAATAGAGTCGGGATGCAGTTACTTATGCCACCCTCCCACTCAGTTCCTGGGGGACCAGCCGTGTGGTTTGAGAGGTGGAGATGGACAGCTGGGTCTGTCCACAGGGATAAGTTGAGGCCCAACATGCACACACGTACACCCGCATGCACACGCACGCACACACACACACACACACACACACACACACACAGACACTCTCCTGCCTCTAATCTCTGTCCACCTCAGACAGCCCTGCTCCAGCCTGGGTCCTGGCACGCCGCAGGCCACGAGGATTAGGTTGTAAATTGAGGGCTTTCAAATTTGTTAAAGTGGCAGCAAATACCAGATTAGCGAAATCAGCCCTAACAGGTGTGAAACAGTTTGCAGCCAGGTACAATATCCATCTAGGGGCAACATATGTTAAATAAATAAATGGGGCCTGCACTTCCTGGGCTAAAACAATTCACCACGTCCATCTGAAAAAGAAAAGGGTTAAACTTATCCAAATTTTCTTAACAATAAGCAACTTTTCGATCACAACACATACTGTAAATAGGACACAGCTCTATATACATGTCTAGTTCATCATGCACCAGCCAAAATTGTTTTCTTGCTCCAGGATGGCCTTTCCACTAAAGGATGAGATGGTAAAGAACCCGTATAGTGTGTTTCTGGATACACACACACACACACACACACACACACACACACACACACACAGAGTACCTGAGTCGCCACCAGGAACAGCCTTCTGAACACAAGGCAGGTACAGTGCAGCCACACCAGCCATAGTGGCACCACTCAGGACCCAGGTCCCTCGTTGTGCCGCTACCATATTGACTGTGGTAACTGTCAAGTAAAATAACAATTACAACAGTGTACTAAATTATTTCCCAATGTACATAAGTCAAAGTAAAGTGCAAATAACACACCAGCTCTTACTACAGTACACTGACCCCCCTCACTGTACCTGGTGCAACACACCAGCTCTTACTATAGTACACCAGCTCTTACTATAGTACACCGACCCCCCGCTGTGACACCCTAACAGAAAACACGCGTGCACATCAGTACAGTAGAGCTAGCTAACCGATTAGCTAACCTGCACTAAGCCGAGCTTCTGAGACACGAACGGGCCATTTATACACCACTCCGATCACTGCCGGACGGTAAACATGTTCAGATGTGGCCCAAGCAGAACCGAACCGAACTGATCCGAGTGTAAATAAACACAAGTTGCTCTCCGACCCGCGCGCTACCACCGCGCAAACGCGGTTTCAAACCACTGATTAATTTCGTTTCCTTGTTTTTGAGGCATCCTTAAGACAATAGGGGTGGCCTGGGATCACACATACTTTCCTTTCGCTCACTTTCGAAGAATTTTCAGTCAGCTTTAAAAGTACATTTTTTAAACAAATACTAAACAAATTTATTTAAAAAATTTTTGAAATGTACGTCTTAATTTGAATTAAAGGGGTAACTATGACTTTCGGAACCCTTCTATATATAGCTATGGTACGGTCTGAAAATTTGAAGCGTGCAAGGGCGGCAGGGCCAACTCAGCGGTGCCACCTGTCCGTTTAAAGTGGTATTGCGCCTGTCTGCACGGTACTCCCTTCGCGGAGTCAAGAAATCCGCCGTCAAGGGTTTACATGAAAAGGTCCCAGATGTAAAAAAAAATCATTGCAATGTCACTGTCTCGGCCTTCACAGTTATGACACTACAGTACTAACATTCATACTATTAATCATATGTATTTTATGGTTACATTACACAAGGTTAAGTAAAACAGCACCGTTAGCGCGTCAGCCGAAAATGCGGACTACTGTAAATCAGAGTTGTCTGAAGATGACGTTGTTTTATTTTTTCCAGCCTTTTCCTGATCGCATTTATCTACCATAAAAAGATGCATCTATACAGTGTTTATGCATTTTCTTTATAGCGTGTATTACAAACTCTGAAAACAAGTGCTACTGACAGAAATAGAAACAGAAAATATTTTATTTCAAATGCAAAACAACGCAATCTTTTTTGCACGCCTCACAATTTTTAAAGAAAACTGAGTGAATTTATGCGACTGTCACCTGGAAACATGCCGACTTAAAACACAGGGATATGTTGATAAATTTCTTTCTTACATTTGGATGGCAAACACACTTGATCGCGCGCAGCTGGGCTGGGAATTTTGCCCAAACTAATAGTTACAGTAGATATAAATTTTCAATTTACTTTCTGAAAGTTTAACACCGATTGAAGGGCGCAGCGACGTCCGGCTTTGATGTGCGACGTTTTGGAGCGCTAACACGTGAAAAAACAGCGGGTGGCAGGTACTGTAATAGTTATTTAAATGAACAGTTTTTAGCTTCAAAATATTTCCTGTATTACTTGAACCCGAAAAAAATCATTGTTTGGGTTACCCATCTAGTTGAAATCAATGAGAAAAATAAATAAAACCGAATTCAATACGATGAAATAGAGAAAGCGGCGGGTAATAAAATGACAGAACAGCGAGATTCCCGTTTTCTAAACTTACAGGAAAAGGGGTTTTTTTGGAAAAACACAAATGTTTTCAGTTTTTCTGGATTTCAGGGTCTGTCTGGAAGACATCGAGTACGAGTGTGTGTTTTGTTTCTGAACCAGGAGTAAAAGTTAAGGAAAGCCGAGTTCTGGAAATGACTCACTAACTCAGATCCCAGTTTCCCCAGTATGGCTAAGTCTGCGCTCATTCTGTAAGCCATTAAATTGAAATGAACAATGATCAACAGTCATTTTCAGTCTTTTTTTAAAAAACTCCATTTGCCAGATAATTTCTTATTATTTTATTCATCATTTCTATTTCTGCTGTACCTAGATTTCGATGCATGAAAATGTGTCCAAATCTGGTCACTTTATTAATTATATTATAGCAGAGAGCCATGATCCTTCTTCAAACCTGCAGTAACTCCCAAATGACTGAAGCCAAAGACAGGACTTCTTAAAATAAAATATTTAAAATGTCTAGTAAATTCCAGTTTTTTTAAAGAAAGGGACAGTAATTTTTTGGAGAGCTGTCCCTTCAAGGTGATTTGGTTTAAAAATCACATTTTACACTTGGTTTGTAGATAATATAAGATAAAACTTTCATAGATAAAAATACATTTTGTGTTGGTCTAATTTTAAATTTTCAACAATACTAAATCCTCAAATCAAGTAATATGACAACTGTGCTCTATTAGTTAATGTGTGTATTGTAATCATAATTTAATGTAGGATAGCAAATGATTTTATTACAGCCTGGTGATTGCTCATGGCCAACAGCAATACATAGTACTGCAGTATACAGTTGATGAATAACGCACAATGCATATATTATATATAATATATATTTATATACACACTAGAGTAATACATATTATGTTTCGATTCCTGTGTACTTATGTGTGCACATATAGAAAACTGTACTTTCATCATTTCAGTGTCATGTAGTTAACGTAGTTACCCACAGTTAAGGCATGGACACTGCAGGCTCATCTATGGACACAGTGGTAACTGTTAGCGACCGCTGCTATCTGCTATTGCCGCCACCCCCCCCCCCCCACACACACACACACACACACACATACACACACCACACGGCACCTTCAGCTACAGGGTGTTGACATACCAGGTGAACCTCAATTGACACAAAGGCAACCTGGTGGATTTAGGAGCCTTTAAAAAAAAAAACAGAAAGTACAAGCATTTAAAATTCCCTCTGAAAAGCTTCACAACAAAGGCTCCCACCTTTGGTTTGTTTTCAAGACTAAAGACCACACAATGTCTTGTTTCTGTGACTAAAGCGGGACTGACCCCTCAGAGAAGTGACCGGCAGGTGGTGAGACAGTGCTTTTCAGCCCCAGCCTTGTATGTCCAGTTCAACTCTTCCTATAGCCCATAGATTTACTTAGAGAAGACGAGTGTACACCTATATTATGATCACAGTACAATATCTTTCTGAATTTAATGGGGAACCTGAGAAAGAGCACACAGAGCTACCATGAAGATCCCTGTTAGCCACCAGTGGTCCGACATCCACGTTGCTGGGCAACATGTTTGATGCCACACAGGCCTCTCTTAAGACAAGTGCCATAAAGCCCCTAATAGAGTGGTGTGGCACACCCCTTGGTGCCCCAGTGTGCTGTAGCCCCAGGTCAAGGCTGCCTTGTCAGCTGTGTGCAGCCCACCAGGCCACTGACAGCTGCCACACAGAAGGAAACATCGCCCTCTACAGGGCAGACAGCCATCACTGCTCCAGCTCCTCCACACTAAACAGCATCGATAAACTCAAGCTATTTTTTTAAGGAGACATCAGGACAAAAATACACCAAACCCCACACAGGCAGGCAAAAACTAATACTGCAGTTTCATTCTGCAAGAAAAAAGCAAAACTTAACACCACAGACTGCAGCAACGATCTTGTCATGACACCATATTTATCTAGCATCATGGAATATAACAAAGTTTTTCTGTGCTGCTGTCTGCATAAAAATGATGACCTCTGTACTGATATTTTGTTGGAAATTTATTTATTCAGAATTTTCTCTACCAGCTAATGTCATATATTCTTGGTAGTGCTGTGTATGTGTTAATAATAATGACTTTATTTGCATGGATGGCACCTTTCATAAAAATTTCCTGAGAGCTGCTCAAAGTGCTTTACAAAAGTATAAAATGAAAACACAGTAAAGAAAGATTGATCTAAAGGAACAATCAAACAAATAAATAGTATTAAAATAACAAAAAATAGCAACATAATTCAGTTTATAGTGAGATGTGAGGCAGATGAGAGATTGTGAGATAATATTTTGTGACAAATTCTACTAAAATGACTTTTTTAAATTGCTGGTTTATACTATGATACTTATGTCTTTTGTTTTGACTGTAAGCTCTGCCTAGTACAGTCTCCTCTGCAGGCCTACAGATGTGATAAAACCCTGGCCTTAGTGCTGTTCAGATGTGTCCCATAGATAGCGATGCTTCTAGAGTTGCTACCCGGGGACCACCAGCCACTCCATCTTCCACACTCTCACTCAGCTCAAGATCATCTTGTCAAAAAGCCACTTATTAATTTGCTGCAAGTCCTGCCAAGTGAGTGGCAGTCCACATCGTAGGCTGTATGCACCGTAGCTTTGCCAGGCCCTGTGGCAGCCAGTCTTCCCTAAATCATTCAGAAGGAGGCGTTGCTTCTATATTGTGGTCCAGACCTTTTCTTCCTTTTATCCACTTTGCAATTAAATGTTTTACCATAGTAATACAAATATCTGTTGATGTATTTCTGCAAACTTCTCAACATTACAGCAATCTGAGGACAATTGTGCCCTTCAAGTGCTTGTGGAGTCAGATCGTGGCCCTTGTACCTCAAGTCACTGCATGCTGGGAGAAGCAGGAGGAGAAAGGAGGGGGTGTGGACTGGGTGTTCATGGGGGGCCCATTCACTGGAGGGGGCCATCAGGATACATCTTCTGTCACTCCATAGTGGTAAAAAAGTGGTAAAACTGAGGGGCTGGTGATGAAAAAGAGATGAGGGGTGGGGGTGCTGTGAGGGAGAGGGGGATGGGGGGGTTGGTGTGTCAGCACGTCAGAACTCACAGACAGCTTCCTAATCCTCATCCCGCCACCCCCCCCACCACTACAACCACCTCCATCCATTCCGTCTAATCAGACTTACCCCCCCACACACCCACCCACTGCTCAGCCATCTCCTCGCCATGATGTCACACTTAATCCCTGTCTGGTTATCTGCCAGGATGCAGCTCCAGCAGGGGGTGGTGGTGGTGGTGGGGGGCACACCAGGAAGCCCCACCAAAGTCAGAGCTTCATAACACCCATAAATTGCAGCTCAGTAAATAAATACAGTGAGATTTAGGGATCCACCCCATCCTGAGACACGAGGGCAGCCGGACCATGCTGGGGTACTGAGTGTATGTGTGTGTGTGTGTGTGTGTGTGTGTGTGTGTGTGTGTGTGGGGTTGGGTGGTGTCACTCCCTGACTCTGTATCCAGAAAGTAGGGTCCTGGGACTAAGGGAACCCCTCCAGATGAGCTCACCTCTGTCCCCTGGCAGAAAGCTACTAGTTGTCACCGGTCAAATGCTGACAGTGGTTCACGAGGGAAATGACATGATTGGCCCCCATGTGGTCATCGGTATGGAGTGCGTTCCAGGCAGCAGCCCCCCGCAGTGGCTCAGAACAGAGGGAGGATAATGGCAGAAGTTGTATACTTTAAGTGGAAGATGGGAATTAAGCATAATGGACAAGGTCTTACATCCATATGGCATTGGGCTGTTAGAGAATATGGGTGCGGGTCTGAAACTCGAGCTGCTGCGAGGAGATAGAACTTGTACGGGTTGGTTGTGGGGGTGTGTGGGGGCGTGATGAATAAAATGTTATGGGGGTGGGGATTGACATGGAGAAGTCAAGGCCAAGGGGGTTAAACAGTGGACTTTGGTAAATCAGCGTTTGTTTCCACTGTACGGATATGAGTCCACCCTGTGTTTTTTTTTGGGGGGGGGCGTATTGCTGTCCTTTGTGTTGGATAATTGTCACATCACAGCACATCCTTCTTGTTCTCTTCATCTTCAGCTTCACACATAGGCACTTCTCAGGCTTCGAGATGACAGGCTGCCCACAGCTGTAGTGATAGTGGCCCCTGCTGAGAGGTGCTCCCAGGAGCAACAACAACGGATACACTAATGAAAGTACAATTCGCCACTAAACAGTAAAAATAAAAGGATAATACACAACACAAATTTTACAGTGTACAATGTAAGGAGCAGCAGGTGGGACAGTGGTTAGAGCTGCCATCTGTGGATACCTCCTGCTATTGTACCCTTGAGTAAGGTATTTACCTTGAACTGATACAGTAAAAATACAAAATTGTTTAAAAGCTCAGTAATGTAGGGCACTTTGGAGAAAAAATGCTAGATAAATAAACGTACACAAACTGTGTGTTGTCCCCTCAAGTGATTCTAAGAAACACTCCAGACCACTGTGACCCTGAACAGGATACAGTGGTGAAGGATAATGAATCGATGGATACTTGAATGTACAGAAACATAGACTTCATCTGTTCATGCGCATCACATCATGGACACAAAAGGCATAATACACACAGAGAAAGCTGAATTCAGGGACAGATTGTCTAACAGGTTTATACAGACCAGTGGAGTTGCAATAAAGCCAAACACAAAGAGCTCCAATGAGGGCAGAACTGCCTGACTCCTCAGCACACATACACAATGTACAAACAGACCCACCCAAAAAAGGCAGAGATTCACAGATTCTCAAACACAGTGCAGAATTACAAGGGAGGAGTCTACACACATTTCCTTGAGCAGGCATTTATTTATATCTTAAAGCACTCCTATTAAGCCTGCCAAATATTAAGAGTTGAGCTACAGACAGAGAGGGAAAGAGAAAGAGAGCGAGAGAGCACGATATCTTTATGCAGCTCCATCTCAGAATGTAACTAAATTGGAAAGGCTTAGAAGGAGGTCATTTTCTGTCTTTTTACTTTTTTCCTTTACTAAAATAAAATAATAAAGCACTTTAGTTAAAATTTGCAACAAATAGCAGGTTTAAAACACTGAAATTAAACAATTGCTCTGACTAGCAATGATTCAATTGAAGATCTCAGACTTTGTAGGAATGCACCAAAGGTTCCCACAATTAAAGCCATGTCAGCATTAATATATCACAGAGCCTAAAATTTACATAAGATACAGTTCCACAAATACAAAGTCATTACTATTTCATAGTAATTCATCCAGCAATGATCACTTCTATCACATAGAAATACATCAACATTAAACAGCTTGGCTGCTTAAATGAACAAGATGTAGTGTTAGAAATACCCAATAACAACAAGAAACTGGTTTTAAAAAACTTGAAACATTTTAAAAAATATGACATCAGTACAAAATGAGTTACTGAAATGTTACTAATGTTCCTTCAAATTAATTATAATTTGCATTTAACTCAACTGACTCGTTCTTTGCTGACTAAGCAAGAAATAGCATAATTTTTGCACATATCACTACAGATATTTGATCAACCGATCAACTTTTCAGTTTATTTTTTAACAAAAAATTATTTTAACAAGGGCCGTTGTTCTGCACTTTATAATTTGAGTGTAGAATCAATCCAGATTTTCACTCACAAGCAGTAAATTGTGTAAAAAAAACTACATTACTATAAAGCATTAAGAGCTTTACCTACTTTGTTTCAAGAATCCTTATGAAAATGTAAGGTATTAATAATTATAAGTTATTACTGAAATATAACTAAAACAATCGTGGTCTTACAGCAGTAAGACAAATGTTAAAGCTGAAATTATTCTAATATCTAAGCCCCAGTTTTGAATCTTAACAACAGCAAAACCCTAATATTGTACAATGTGAAAATAATATTGTTGCAAATTAACTGACTCGTGCATTATTTGGTAATCTCTTTGTATTTATACAAAATTATGTACCAAGTACACTTAAGTGCAGAAAAACACCTTGACAAACAATATATCCAGTAAATAATTGGGTCAAAATGTGGCAATATTATTAATAAACTTGTCATTCTTGGGACTACAGCATCGGTTCTGTTGCAAATTACGAATGACCAAATCTAGTAAACTGTCCACGGCCCCCAAATGCACAAAACTGGTCTCGAGCACCTGCCAGTGTTAATATTAAATAACGTATTTGTTCGATGTAGGCTAGACCCGCTCTAGATCCCAAAGGCTCGGGATGGATGGAGATGAAGATCAGTGGACTCTTAATCGATCGTTTGCACAGTGGAGAACAGTGGGGCACTGGGCTCCGTGGAGGCGAACGGGGGTCCTGTGCTGAAATAGCCCATAGCATTGCACCTGACAGAGACCAATTAAAATCAGAGGACTCAATTTCTCAAAACAACAGGAAACTGCAGATAATATTTGTATCTAAATTTGAGGCAAACACCCCACCCCCAACCCTCCATCCTCTGACCCCACGCCCATTCATTTCTATCGTGTTTGTTATGGCGATTCGGCAAGCTACTGTGCTGACGGGGGTCGCCGCTCGTGGCCCCCTTCCTGGTAATACCGGTTAATCCCAAACATAGGCACACGAAGAGAGAGTGGGCAGGGACAGAGGGTGCAGGATGGACAGGGGTGGGGCTAGAAGGAAGAAAGAGCGGGGCAGGAATGGACGGAGTGTGAGTAGATGGACGGGGAGAAAGGGAGAGGGAGGCAGAAGTAACGGAGAGGGGGGAGACGCGTCACAGCGTGGATTCCGAGCAGCAGCGATCCACTCACTTAAACTGATCAAGATTTAATTAACAACGCTTTCCGCAAGTACCGTGCCATTAAAGTAATTTGGCCTCTCGTCGTGATGCGAATGTTCCTGCGTCGCAGCCACCGCCGAGCCAGAGGAGAGGAGCGCACACGTGCGGATGAGGAGAGAGTCAGCGTTGTGAAGAACGGACGAGCGAGGACAGACAGATGCATCAAAAGCGTGAAAGACGCTGTGGGTTTGATCAGCGTTCAGCCTGTGTTTAGTCTGCATGTTTGTGTGGGTTTCCTGCAGGTGTCCGTTTCCGCTCGGTCCAAAGCCGTGTGTTTTGAGTGTGTTTGCACGTGTTCTACAGATGTGTGAACGACCACAGGGAGGTCGGTGCGTGAAACACCGCAAGTCAGCACTAGTTCATAATTATTACGAGGAGGACAAGGAGAACAACGCAACGGGAGGAAGGCGAGGGACACGGGCCTCACCTGTTTGGCAGAGAAATGAGGTTAAGATGTGAAGGCCCAGTTTGAAGGAGGAAGAGCACATGCTGATGTAGAGCTATAAACAGTCAAACTCGGCCCAACGTTTCCAAGCTCAACATCAAAGCGCTCCGGCGCAAGGCTCGTCCATGTGGTCTTGGCCTGGCTTCTGGCACTCCGTTCGTGGCCGTACACACCTTGCCGATCGCCATTTTTCAGCGCGCAGGAATTCACGCCCCTTTCCTAACATTTGTTGTCCTGTATGGTTTGTGTGCCCACCTGGGTGCCGGGCATGTTGGACGTGTAGCACCCGGGGCCACCTTATGTAGGCCGTGGCAAGGTGCCCTGCTGCTGGCACACGCTGCCCGCTTTCCTGGCATTCGGAGCCCACAGGTGAACCGAATCAAGGGCCGTGTCTGATGTATTATCCCTCAAAGCCGCCAGTCGGAATTTCACAGGGGAAAATGTCGCTGACATTTTGGGAATGGGTGGAGGCTTTGGCTGAGGTGAAAATGCTCATTAATAACAACAATAATGATGATGATGAAAAAAATAACTAAAAATTTAAAAAAAAAAAATAACTAGCGCGCCATTTCGCGCCTGCAGGCTTTCAAAGGAGGAGCGTTGATAAACAAACAAACAACAAACAGCAACATAAATAAATATATAAACGGGTGGATGCGCCGAGAAGGGGGGGGGGTGTTTATTTTTATTTTGCCGGTAATGTGGAACGCGGCTGCATAAATGAAGACGAGAGCAGGAGAACGATTGCAGGGGAAAGATGGGTTCAATTTAACGCCGAGTGTGAAATCAAATTTAATATTTAATATTCACACCGCTCGGCGCCGAGCGCGTTATGTGTTTTTTTTTACCCGCACTAAAAATGATCAATTATACCATGAAAGCTATTATAACTTGAGCGGAGTCATGCAGCCGCTCCTATCAAGGAAAAAATGTGTGTGTGTGCGTGTGTGTGGGGGGGGGTGAAGCGGGGAATTAGGACCACTTCCTTACACACACACACACACACACACGGAAACAAATAAAAGAAACAAATAAAAGAAATAAAACACACAAACCTTGCCGCTGTTCACAGAGGTGCATCGCCTGACGGGCCAGCGCGCGGACCGTCCGGCCGCGCCGCTTCCCGCCCAAAGAGGAGCGCGCGCGGATAATTAACGAGACATTTTGAGCGGCAAACAGTGACTAATTGTGCTCGACAGATATTGTGGGGAATTAATAACATTCATCCAAGCGCTTTGCCACGATCCCCTACCGGTTCAATTTGCCGGAAGATTAAAATAACTGCCAAGTTGACTAAATTAAAAGCGGGGGTACATGTGATGCCGCATGTCGCGTGTGCGCGTATTTTTGTGCGGTTAAGCGGTGGGGGAGGGGAGGGGGGGCCGGGCTATCTCCTAATTACAGACTGCGATCTGCATATCGGTTCCCTCAGATGAGCGCGCTGTGACCGAGGGAAATGAGCCGCGATTACTGCGCTCGGAACCAAGGTGCCCTGCTGACGGTTGGGCGCAACGCCTCGGGCCACCTGTGGCATTTCGCGGGCGACAAGAAAGGCGGAGAGGCCACAACGGCAGCCCGTGTCGCGCCAGTGGGACAGGCTTGCCACACAGCCCGGGCCCGGGCCCGGGTTCCGGGCTGCAGCTGAGCCGAGTCCATGTCCCCGGGCTCTTTGTGTTTCACCCTTCCGCAGAGGTCGCCGGACAGCCGTTTCTGTTGTTTTGCTACGTGATGGTTGTGGCACGCGAGGGGAAAGATGTTGCACATCCGTGTCCGCACACGCCGATCGTGCTGGTTACCCTACCGTCCCTCTCTTACATACATGGCCGTTGTTAACGTAAACAAATCTGTAGTTGCCATGGCTCCCTGCTAGACAAACGAGAAGGAGTTGTCTGATATCTTCAGAGGAACAGAATGGCCAGGTGTTCCAGTTCTGAAACTCAAGCCTTCCTACGCTTTCCCTCCATTTTGCTTTCTTTTTTGTGCCACTTTCTGATTCACCGGTCTTGCAAATGCTTGAGTCCATGCGTCATCGCGGAGGATCACCGGGCCTTCGCCATTCCCGAGTTCATGGGACTGGCAAGCATTTCACTGTCGCACAACAACTAATAACTTCCTGCAACTTAAGGATAAGCAGGAAAAGTACTCATTACATGTGAATTTGAACAAGTAAATGTCAAAGAATTACCTTAAAAACAATTTCATGAAGCCTACACCATTCAGTTTATTTTTGTCCAAAGCTATGTTAACGCACAATTGTTTACCTGTAGCTGAGTAATGTTTACTGCATTGCTACAGGGTAAGCACCTTGTTCACGGGTGCTGCAGCAACAGGTGGGATGCAAACCTGGTTCTTTCAAGTCCAAAGGTAGTGGCTGTAACCACTACATCACCTGCTCACTTATACAACGTTCCTAATTCCACCTTCTCCTTGAAAGTGCGCACACACGAGGAGGGACCAGATACCCGAACAGCATCCCCTCCCGGAGCCCCCTCCCCCCGTCTGTCTACCCTCCCCCAGCCATTGACGTGTAAGATACCACACATCAGGTACCTGTCTGCATAACCACCCAGCTGTCACCCGCCTCCCTCGCCGATCAAACACGCCCGTCTGGAAGCACTGAGCCCGAGATGAGCGTGGTTCTGGAGGGGTGTGTGTGGCGGGGGGGGGGCTAGGCGTACCTGGGAATGGCATGCGCTAATGCATGCTGATCGTCGTTCAAAGCCCGGCCCGTCCGCACCTGGCTGACGCAGACTGACGTCCCTCCCTTTCAGGGGCTTTGATCTCTCTTTGCAGGACTGGCAGTGATGGCTGACAAAGATGTAGAGAAAAGCTGCTAGAGGAGGGATAATGTCTTCCTTCCTTCCTTTCTCTCTGCCTGTGCTTCCTTTCGGTGGGCACGAATTGGACTGCTTTGCGAACACTGGTTGAAATGTCTCCACCGAACGGTACCTGTAATCGGGGCACAGAAGTGCAGAACTCTGCAGGAAAGCGAACATCTCAGTTGAGTGTCATCCTTTGGGTTTCATCATTTTCAGGGCCCTGCAGTAAGAGAAGTTGATATCAGTAGAGCTGTTGAGGACCTGGCATCGTATACCTTTGAGCGAGGTTCTGAAAATGTATCCGCCTGTCCATCAATCCACTGTCAATAAATATTTGCATTCTTCAGCATCCATGGTGCACAGGTAGGGTCCTGAAGATGCTGCAGGTGTGAATATCCAGCTGTTTAAATTAATAAAATTATAATGAGCTGTTGAGATGTCACGTGCAACAACTAAAAAATAAGAATATAGAATATCAAGTTGCTGGTTATATTAAGACCCCTAACTAAAAGACCTCGCTTAATAAATTATTGCTAAACCCACGGTTGCTGTCAACAAAATCTGCAAAATACAAGGAACTGAGAGAAGGAGGAGATGAAAATACAGTTTTTTTTTCTGGAAGAAAAAAATGTTTGTTTCCCAGAAGAAAAGCGTTAAACCTAAAAATCAATATTTACGTATGCATGATATTCTAATATATGTTGATTTTATTGTTTGAAGAAAATAAGATTATTTCTACTCTATTTCTACAGCTACGTTTTCATTCGCTCATTTGGAGTAAAGTGGAGGTCCACAGTACAACCAGGAGGCATACAAGGGCACGAGACAGAGTGCCCCTTGGATGGAGACTTTTTGATCATTTGGTTCACATGTGTTTGTGATATGAAGAAGTCAAAGGTCACAAGCTCACTGTTTTTATCGTTCACTCTGCAGAAGATGTCAGCATGATGTTGCTAGAGGTGCTCTGTGGTGCTAAATTATCTTCAGTCAGTTGAGAGACTAAGGCTTTACTTACACGAGTGGTAAGGCTGTTCATGTTACTAAAGCTGCTGATATGGCTGAAGCAACCAACTTATATTTGCATGTTTACAGTTTATTTCTCAATTAGTATTAAGGGTAGCAGCAGGTGGCATAGTGGTTAGAGTCTTGCACTGAAGGGACCCAGGATGGAATTCCCAATTTACTCCAGTAAAAATGGCCCTAATGTGTGAATGGTAAATACCTACTGCTGTCCCTCATTATCCAAATCGATCCCTCCATCCTGGAAATATCCTGTGTGAAGCAAGATGCAACCATTTATCAGCAGTTAACATGAAGCACAGTACAATTAATTCTGCTTCAAAATGACTGAAAATAAAAATGTATCTAATCAAACTTTATATTACTGTGATCTGGTTTTTACTCACAAGACAGCACCGTGTTCTTTCTGAAAGTTGGCTAGCAAAAGAGGAAGAAAGAGCGGACAAGAGGAAGTAGAATGAGCTGCAAAGGAACATGTAGGTAGAAACATTTAAAGCCCTACTTTAAACTACCAAATGTGTCTCTCTTTTGTCACTGAGGGCTCAATAAAATTGCTCAAGTGGAAACAACTGATTCATGGTACAAACATGTTTATAGGGGCCATAGAAATGTGTATCTATTTATTTGCTGGGTAGCTCTTTGAAAGTTTATGATATTGCAATAACATGAAAAATTCACTGCCTAAATCCATGAAGTCGACAGCCTCCCCCACTTCTTTCACAGCTTGTGTTTCTGTCCCAAATTAAGGTGTTTTGCTGCCTCTACAGGCAAAAAGCAGAAAGGTAGGCCATTTTCACTCTGCAACAAAGAACTTTTACAAAAAAAACTTTTACAAAAATAGAACAGTGCAGAAAATCTGATTTAAAAACAGAAATATTAACTGGGAAATGTTTATACCTCTGAAAATTGAGGTATAAGCATGGTGGTTTCGTTATAATAAGTGCTATTGTAGTAGTCAATTGCTTGAAGGAATCTGTTCCCACTCTGTCTTAACATTAAAACGGAGGAGTCCAATCACCACAACTCAGGCTCTAGGCTGTGTGTATTTCTGTTCCAAAATGCATGACGCAAGCCGTCACAGAATACCTTCCTGATGTGGAAGTAAAATGACCACAAAAGGGGTAAAAATGCCATGGTTCTGAGTGGTATGCATTTTAATAAAATGTTGCACTGGTTTTCCACTGTACAGAACCATACTATATGAGGACTGAGCGTATACACTCCTTGCCAAAAGAGGTTAATTTGCTTTCTAATTGTGAGTTTATGGAACTGTCCCCTAGATACAGCAGAAATACAGTAGGTTACAGTGTTTAAGTACTGATAGAAAATAACAATGGGGAGTGTTTCACTGAGATCAAAGTACTTTAAACAGCTCTTTTACAATTAGAGGTGTGGCAAATATAGAATAACTTGTCATTTGTCTCACATTGAGGTACTTCAATGTGCTACATGCTACAACATTTTTTGTGTTAATTGCTTTGGCAATAGGTCTTTATTCATTATGGCAATGAGCCTTATTTGAATTTGAAATTTGAGAGCACAGAGAGGGTAATTTCGCGCTGAGATGGGAGCTCTGGAACGGCATGCGAGTGGGAGAGGGGGATGTGGTGGGTAGAAGCGCTTGGCTTGATGAATTAAGCAGACTGGGTCGCGTGCTTCGGTGTTGATGCACCCCGGGGAAATGTGTGCATATTAATTAATGTTGGGGAATAACAAACAAGCGGTTCTCAGGGAAGCCGAGTTACGTTTCCCCCTTTGTAATGACCTGCTAGTTGTTATAAGTACTGAATGAGGCTGTTGGTCCTCCAGGTTGATTCCTCTTCACCTCCGTGTCTGGCCAGTGGGCACGGACACAGTAAAAGGTCAATAAGGAAACCACCAGTTTTATTGGCAAATGTTAAAAACAAAGTAATTGATGGCACACAGTCCTGCGAGACCAAGACGCTTAATATGCAATGAATAATCTCAGTTGTTACTAACTTGGAATATATTAAAGCACAACTGTAAGGTTTCCATAAAAGTTGTGAGAAGACAAAAAAGGGAAAAGTAATAAGGTCCACTGTTTTCGAAAGTTGCATGTAGGAGTTTCATAGAACCAATGTCCATGTTTGCCAGGAAATTAGAATAAAGGAGTGTCCTCAATCTGCTCTCCAAAATAATTTATTATAGTTCAAGTTGGATTCAGTAGTGAGTTCTAGGAAACAGGGAATATTTCCTGCCCCACCTCCAATCCTGGCACATAGTTGTTCTAGTATCCTTTTGAAACTTTACAGGAACTTCCGAAAACCGTGGCTGTATGTATCTTTCAGCTCAGAATGCAATTAAACTGGGAAAGTGGGAGGGAAAAAAAATAATATTTTAGACTGCCCAGCATTGTGCACTGAAATTACATTTGTGGGCTATTACCCAGAATGCTATGCTCTACTCATTGAACCTCTTGCCTGAGTGGGTAGAGGGGAACAACAAGGAACAAGGGGATGGACTCGACATGAACTTCTTTATTCCTTTCCCTCCCCCGAGCCAATGTTTGTCTATGTTCTCAAGACTTCGGCGATATCCCCTTGCAAGGACGTCACATGATGTGGGAAGCACCCAATCCCCCCCGCGTGCTTCCGCAGGCCCAGGCGCCAGCCAAATGACCGTGACTGGCGGAGATAGTGGGAAGGACGCAGAGGGCCGTGGAGGACTTAGGCAAACCTGTCAAGCTTGGGTGTCTTTAATAAAGACTCAATCTCTGGCAGCGGGGAAGAGACGCTGCGGAAGGAGCCGAGTCTTTGTAGTCTCAAGCAGCTCCATTTTGGAACACACCGTCAACCTGCCAGTGTCAGATCCGTGAAATGGGTTTAATACATTACACAAAAATTTGGAATACATCTCACAGCACGCTCTGTGTTTTGGTAAACATGTCTGTTGTTGGCAGCACGGTAAAGGGAACGATCAGAGGCGTTGAAGAGCAGCTCCCACTTTACCCCACGGTGCTCTTTATTAGCCGCTATGAGCTCATTAGGCCTCACCTGACCTTCACACTCTGTCCACTCCTTATTCCTCCAGCATCGCTGACCACTCCACCATGAGGACAGCCCCTTTCAACCAAAGAAGACCAAAGTTTGCAGAAACACAAGGTCTGCAGCGATTTCACATGAAGCTCACTGTGAACTCTGGCAGCCCTAAATTTATACTACAATCACAGGTGGCTTCTCAAAATATTATTAAAGCCATTTTAAACATTCCCTTTGTCTGTTATTTCTTTCCAGATGTGGTGAACGAGACATTAATAATGCGAATGGTACACAGAACCTTAAAATCCACATATAACCTTGTATGTTTAAACTTTGAAAGTCATTAGAGATAATACCGCTATAATAATTTTTCTACTACACTTTTTAATCCACACTGAATGTCTTTAACAGTAGCTCAGTCTTGCTTTCACTTCACCCAGACTGCATTGAGGAATCAATAAATTCCAGCACTGGCCACTGAGCTCTAATGGCCAGTAGCCTGCAACAGGCTGATTATTTCTTCCAAATGAGCAGTCAGCATCAATAATGTAGTTTATACTACATGTGTTTTGCTTTTTTCTAGTCGTGCAGGCAATGTGAGCGCCCCTGAGGTGGGCCTAGAGCTGAGTGCTGCAGGGGGCCAGTGCAATAATATATATATTTTTTCCAAACATCATTCATTTCTCCAGAATAAATGACATCCACCTCCTTTAAAAATACGCACTTCCCATCCTCTTATTGAAGGCACTTTACAGAATGTATTTCTATTAATTTTACTTAGTTGTTCGTTGCAAAACGTTAGCAACAGACAGATGAGAAAAAGATGACTATAACAGCCACAGTCAGTATTGGGGGGAAGAGAGCCCATAAAATGTCGTACCAGTGAAAGAGGCATAAATGCCGAAAGGAAAATAAGACGATAATTCATACTTCACTCAATTTTCCCCACATCTTAACCTTCTGGTTCTATAGAAATTGTACCACAGTTAAAGTACAGTGTGATCTGCATGCACACGGGGCCACGACGTCCTTTTCCCAGAATTTTAAGTGACTCTCGTCTCTTTTCCGAGACTGGCCTGGCGCTCCTAGAAGCCGCCGTTTGATGCGTCACTCAATGACATTTGGCGTAGAGCGAGCGCCCCCTGGCGGCCACGTTCGCGTTCGCTTTCGGAGGCCCGGTCTGTGATGACGCCAGAAATTTGCCAAACTAACAATGTCCCACCGACGGCGGTTCCGAACAGTTCGAGCGCTAGAATGTCGACTGGATTTGGTCTTTGTGGCCGACGTGCAGGAAAAAGGCGGGGAGCTGAGAAGACCACCGCGCGGGCTGTGCGCTGCTCCGCTTTTCCTACGCACGGTTGTCGAAACGAACCATCTCTGCAAGCACGTGCACTAAAGATCGGTCCATCCGGTTCGGCCCATGCGGGAAGAGAGCAGAAAACAGAGGCAGCCACACTTTGCTGTCCTGCTCACGGAGTGCCAAATACTGCGCTGTTACGTTTGCACTAATGTTACGCTGCCAGTGTCAGAGAGGTCCAAGGTCCAATTCAGAGCCATTTGGTCCAGCGCTTAGCAGTCACACAGGCACCGCAGGAAGGAACCTCTGCCCGAATTAGCCGGTTCTGTAAGGAAGAGGTGACGCAACGGAGCAGCAACCAAGCCTACCGAGGAAACGCGTCTTGCGGCCTTTACCGGGCACGCCGGTGCGACCGCTAGGTGGCGCCATCGCCTTACACAGCAAAGCCCACGCACGGTTGCGGCTGCATTCCCTCAATGCGCCGCCAGAGGGAGCGCCAACCCGCTTACAGCACACTTTGTTCCTTTTCTGTTGTTAACAATGTGGTTAAAACAGATTAACACCTCTTTGACAAATACCTTAATCTCCTTATTAAAGAGGAGCTAACAGAGCCTATAAATGGCTGGCCGTGGCCCAAAAACAAAGCTATGGAACATTCCTGGAAAGTAACAGTCTGGATATTATTTATGTCCTTTGCCTGATGCCTTCAGTCAAAGCAATTTTAGAGCTGCTGAGCTGCTACTGCAACGGGGGGGGGGGTAGCGACTGGAGCCATGGGTGCTTGAATTTGCGCTACACCGCGGTCACATCTTCATCCAAGTCATCAAGAAGAAAACCCAATAAAAGAAAATGTTTTATCTTCTTTAAACGTCTGTCAGGAGGAGAACGAGAACGTACGCTTGCAGTAACTGGTGTTTCAGCAATGATATTTACAGTAACTGCTGATCAGCCCCACACGTTGGCTCGGAGGAGTTTTGGCTCATTTGTCCTTCCAGAGCTGCGTCAGCTCCGAGCTGCCGATGGGCTTTCCTGCATGGACTTTGTTGTGTCAGGTCCTGCCACAACATTCTATTGGACTGAGGTCTGGACTTCGACTCCGCCACCGGAAAACAACATTTCTTCCCCTTCGACCGTTCTCTGATAGACCGACGTGTGTTTAGGGTTGTTTTCTTGTTTCAACACCCACTTCGTTGAGCTTCGGATATCCTGACAAATTGCCATAGAATTTGCTGGAACGATCCGGAATTTATGCTTCTGTCAACGGTGTCAGACTGTCCTTCTCTTGTCGCAGGAAAACAGCCCCAAACCGTGGTACAGCCAGCACCGCGTTTCATGGTTGGGATGAGATTCTTGTGTTGGAAGGAAGGGTTTGTTTTTCACCAAACAATGTTTCTCATTTAAGCCAGAAAGTTCTATTTTTCACTTCCTCACAAATAATTCTTCCAGAAATCCTTTGGCTCATCCAGGTTGGCTTTTGCAGCCTTTGAATGAGCAACAATGCTCTTCTTGGAGGGTAGTGGCTTCACCCTTGCTACTCTCTCTTACACACCATTCTTGTTCGGTGATGGCCTGATGCTGGAGCCATCAACCCTGACATCAGCCTGTGCAGGAGAGGCCTGCAGATCCTTAGACATTACTCTGGGCTTCTTTGTGATGTCACAAGAAATTACACATCTTGCCCTTGGGAGAGATTTTTGTTGGATGATCACTCCTGAAGACATTAACAATGATGTTGAATTTTCTCCATTTGAACATCATCTGCCTGACAATAGACTGAAGCCCAGTTTTTAGCAGCTGCTTGGCAACCTTTTTGCAGCCTGATAAAAGTCCTCACAAATCTTTGCTCAAGGTACAGCATGCACAAACCCATGTGGTGAAGACACTCAAGGGTCTCTGGTGTCAAAGGGTTAGGTACCATTCACCATGAAGATCTGATTACACTTTAAATTTATACAGAAAATCTGAAAATTCTTAAGGTTTCACAAGATTTCTACAGCCATCTTGCCTCCTACTGTGGTGTCCTGAAGCACCACCTTCATTTACTTCTCCACAAAGGTGAAATGACCTCTCCAGTACAAAGCACCCTACTGTCTCCAGCACACACTTGAGACAGACAACCTCTTAAGTGAAGGTTGTCTGTCTCAAGTGTGTGCTAGAGACAGTGGGGTGCTGGGTCAGATGAACAGGAACCCAAAGATCACCACAGGTCAAACCCACAGCGCCCTCTAGGGGAGACCAGCTTGGTTGTCACACTGCTCCTTACAACCAGACCATAGGATGCTGCGCAATAAACATTCATGCTGCAGTTGTACCTTCTGAACTTGATGATACTGAGAAGACACTAAAACATTTTTGATCAAGTAGAAAACTAGAAGATTCCTTGGAACAAAGTAATTTGTTTTTGTTAGGAAAAAAGTAATCATACACACATTTACACAAAAGCACTTTTATCAGAACAAAGAAAAGAGCTTTAAGCTTATTTTTTAGGTTTCTAAGATTCTCTTAAGAGATCAAATGAGGGCTGTTTGTTACTTCATTTAAATTTATATTCACTGTAAAGTTGATCAGAAATTTAAAACCAAAGGAAAACCCATACATACACACCTCACAGTACTTTGTAAAATACCTCTTGCATTGTACTAAAGCTTTTGTTCACGAGTCTACAGGTTTAATAAGAACAATATAATTGTAAGGCTTTGTCCATTTCCTTCAAAAATGTCATGCTGGGAAAAAAAAAAAAAAGCAGAACCAAAATGTTCATTCTGCTTAATTGGTGTCTGCATCTGAAAAAAAAAGAAAAAAAAAAATCAGGAGTTTTTAATAATTTTTTTTTTTTTTTTAACTGAAAACTGTAAAAATATTGGGACACTAAGCCT
The DNA here is from genome assembly GCA_018136845.1 of Heterotis niloticus. NCBI lineage: Eukaryota > Metazoa > Chordata > Actinopteri > Osteoglossiformes > Osteoglossidae > Heterotis > Heterotis niloticus. The sequence continues at coordinate 22,542,897 of CM030895.1, forward strand.
GTACCACAATGGGGCAGTTTGCCAATCTGTCACTGCTTCCTTGCTCACTGATCTAAGTTTTTCCACAAGCCTTGAAGCCCTCCTTCAACACTCAAGTCTCTGACATGAACTTAAGTTGGGAAACCCTCATGAGAGAAGAGTATGATGAGCAGCTTTGCTCTGACCTACAGCTGAACTAAAGGAAACACGTAAAGTAGAAAAGTGGTCTGATCACAGGAGCCTGACACACACACACACACACACACACACACACACACACACACACACACACACACACACACAGTTTCTCACAGGTGGTGCTGGGAAACAAATGTAGAGCTGCAGTGGCCTTCCTACCCCTCCCCCAAGTAAACAACAAGACTTCTTTCATGTTTTAGTTATTTTAATAAAGTAAGCTTTGTGTGCCCAAACACTGAACGACTGTATAAAGTTGCAAATAAACAAAATGCAATGGCAACACCCCCTGGTGGTGGGAGGACGAGGCCCGAACGTCACATGAGGAATGTTAGTGTAAGCTTTAACAGAGAATCAAGAGGGCCCCCATTCCCGCTCCTGCAGCGATGAATGCTGCGCGAGCAGACCTGCCCCACACCAACCCCATAACCTCGCTCCGACCTCCTGTGCACACAGCTGTATTCTCTACCAGGAAACGCCATGTACGTGTGACCAACAGCAGAGAAGCCACCATAACCAAGCAAATGTGGCTGGTTGTCAATCGGTAACTCTTAGCACTTGAGCAACGGTTTCTCAAAGTGCTCCAGTCTGTGTAGGACTGCACAGCTAAATGCTGGTGTCGCCCAGCAAGAGGCCGAGCAGGCTGAGCAGTAGAGCAGGGGTGCTGGGATAGGTCACAGGCAGCTCTGCAGTGCAGGATCCATTCTGCCTCAAATGCAAAGTTCATTTGCTCAATCAAAAATGAGTAATCAGATACCACTGGATATTAAAAGCAAAAATAGTTTCCTGTTAAAGGGTTATCCACAAGTGGACAATAGAAAAATCTAATGCAGAAATTAAAATTTGTGGAAGTTTAAACTGGAATTTGCTACATGACAGGGTGAAACTGCACAGCATCTGGGTGTTCTTATACCAGTACAGCATCACTCCCAACAGCAGCAGGGACCTAAGCACAGTCCACTGTGCGGAGAGCTGAGGTTTACTGTCCATGGCTCGATTATTGCTGTAGTCATCTTCTGCGAAAGGCCCTGCCACAAGGTTTCTCTTACTTCATTTAGCATCAGCACCAGTAAACTGTCCCCTAAGTACATTTTCAGAAGCCCCCACCCAGTTAGGAAGACAGATCATTAGGGAACCACAATGACACTGCAAAACCCTGCGCTGAAGATACAGCACCAGAATAAGTTAAAAAAAAAATAAAAATAAAAAATTTCCAGCAGCAGATTAAAATCATTATATTGTCCTTTTGATCCAGTTTCCAAGGCACCAGGTAAGTGTGCTGGTGTCACATCTGGACATGATGCAAACCCATGACTTCCTGTTTGCGTGCATGTTTTAGGAGGAGTTGACTGCTGGCGTCGGCGGGTCTGGGTGTTTTGAGAAAGGAAGTGAGAAACAACACTGCCATTAGCAGAGCATCCTGCAGCACAGGCCCTCCAGCCTACCGATCAAAGAACTGCACCTAGATACAGCAGTAGCACCACCTTCCCAGGACTTTGGTTTAGAAAGCAACTACTGTCACTGCAGAGAAGTGTCGTTAGTGTTCAATAAAGATTGTCTAAAAAGCTTATGACTGCAACAGTTATGGGAAGGTGAGCTAGGTGGGCCAACTTGCAGCCATGATCAGGAAAAATCTACAAAGTTTAAGTCATAATGGACATGACAACCATGCAATGAGACAGAGTGAAAATAAAGCTCATGTACTAGCAGTGCAACTCAAACTGCAAGGGAAGGGGGTAGTGGCTAAACAGAAGTGTGTGATTGGGGGGGGGGGGGGTTAAAATATCACAAACTGAGCACACCTCCTGCCTGGACCTGATTCTCTGCAGGAAGAGCTCTTCTAAACAGAACAATTTGTGCTGGACAGCAACCAGCAGGGGAGCAAAGGGGGCCGCTCAATGCATTGATAGCAAGCAAAATACATCCACGTGTTTCAATACATTCCGCGCAATGCCCTGGGACCCGGTGGCTGCTTATTGCATCAGTGTTTACGAAACAGAAACAATGAAAGAAAATAAGCTCTGCTGTACAGTACTGAGGTCTGAGGCATTTGGAGACAAACATCATATTTGTCTAGAGTGAGCCTGCAGCTGCGGAGAGCATGCACATTCAGACACACCCTCACGGGCAAACCTGCATGCACAAAACAGTATACAGAAAATATATTAACATCATTTAAATTAGAAAACTATACAAGGGTGTCAGTGTAGTAAAATACTCCTTAGAAAGAGGGGTAATCTTATTAACTATTGCTGTAGACACCCAAACCCCACACCCTGACCCAACCTTCTCATTAAAATAGTTCATTTTCTTCTGGTAAAAATGTTCCCAGGGATTTGCTGGGACCCTAGGCACCGGAATCTGACTTTGTACAGTAATTGGGAAAAACATACATGGAAAGATACTCTGAATCTATAGATTTAGCTCCAAACTGCTACATGTTCCAACTTCTCCCGCCAATGAGAGATTGACGGGGGTGGTTAACCAGTTACCCACAAGCCCTTTGGCTCCTTTCTACCTTCTCCAAGCCAACAGTCCAGCTGTCTGGCCCTGTAACAAGTCCCTCTACTTCTGAGGACCACACAGCAAAGACTAACCCATCCCAACATGGCTCTGCATGGCTTCAACCTCTGACACAAAAGGGAAACAACAGTTTCACCTTATGTTAGCCCTTCTACTAAAGTGAAATGTATGGCAGTTTAACACTCTGAATTAGCCTAGATGGAAACAAGCACTGAACCAATTGAGAGGACCATATCCAGTAAGAGACATTTGGTTGCCATGGAGTTTGATCTATGGTGAAATAGCCTCACACTTAGGGTACAAGTAGTTTTAGACCCATCACTACAGCAGCAACCATTCAAAAAAAGCCTGAACTCAGCAGAGGTCACACAGAGAGGTACAGCCTCACAAGGTCCGTGTCCTGCTAAAGAGAGCAATAGTAATAGTGGTGGTGGTAGTAATAATAATAATAATAATAATAATAATAGACATAAAAAGTTGAGCTTCACAGTGAGAGCTGCCATGGATCCTGCAGCTCAGTCAACAGGGCCCTGGAAGATGAGCTTGGCACAACCTTGTGTGAGACTGAGCGGGGCCGCGCAGAAGGGGCAGGCGGCATGAAAGGCATGTGTGCCGTGTGGCAGTGGGATCTCAGACCAGTATTTGACTGATTTCTCAGAACACACATGTCCGCAGGGCACAAAGGCATGTGTGGGAGCACCGGCGTCCACATAGAAAGCGGGCTCACAGCCCAGCCAGAGGGGTACATAGGGTCCCACTGTGCGGCACATGGGGCATTCACGTTGTGCATTGGGTTCCCGCTCCGAGCGATGTCCCCAGTCATGGTAGCCATGCACGTGGCCACAAGCCAGGTATACCCAGGGCTGTTTGTCCTCTAGTGACGTTAGGGCGCGACTACGCTGCAAGCTGGGGAAGGCCAGGGTGTTGAGGCCCACAGGACACTGTGGCCGTGCTGCATTGATTTCCTGCCGCAGCGCCTCCAGGTGCTTCTGCGTGGGTGCATGAAAGAGGCCATCAGCTGTGCGCCACAGCAGCGTGGCACCACACAGGTCCACCAGGGATCCATCCTGTAGCACATTACTCTCACTCTCCACCTATTGGGCACCAAAGACAGGTCAGTGTACAGGCAAAGGAGCACACATTTGTACAAATACGATACATAGCTGTTGGTCTACCTCCTTATAGATGCAACCAAAACCCAACTTGCCAGTGATTCAGTGGCAACACAAGTGTTGTAATTTACAGGCTATACAAAGCACACAAAAGAACCAATGAATAAAAGATCATTAAACATCACTGAGAGGTATAGGCTTTGTGTACAAAGGGTGGTTCAGATTCATTACTACCGTGTCCCAATGCATCACTGTGAACTTTGAGCACAACTCCTGTCTACCATTAAGAGCAACAGGCAAACTAGCTTGTATAATCACTGGTGGCCACTTTCTCCCCTCCCAAGTAACAAAGGGAACTGTGCTTAGCTCTGGACTGTGGCCACCTTTTCAGCACTCACCAACTTTCCACGAGTTTGAGCAGAACGCGTCTCCCTGAGGGTGTAAACATCTCCACACACAGAAATCTCCCTCCACACGCCAGGTTGCGACTCCTCCGTGAAGCCACCCCGAGGATGCATCACCAGCACACCATTGGTTGTTAGTCCATCCATGTGGCCATCTGGGTTCTTCCACTTTGCTGCTTTTTCCTTAAGTACAGAAAAAGGTCAGGGGTTGCACAGAATTTATAAATGACTAGCATAAAAGCAGCAGAGATAACCTGAAGTGCCAGCTCAAGACCTAAGAATAAGGAGTCTGTTTCATCAGTCTTAAGGAATATACTTAATCCAAGTAACTGCAACAAAACAATATATTTCTGAGCATCTGCAAGGCACTTCAGAGGAAATCACAGTGTGAGATACACAATGGCTTTAAACATGCAAAGACTAAAATTATACTTTGAGTTGCTCTCCTTATGAAATGTAAACATCTAGCTCCCACCTACTGAAAAGCCTCCCTATAGATCTGTGGCATACTGACCCCAAGGAAAATGTTCTTGGAAGAGTCAAAGCCAGCTGCGAAGATCCGGGCAGTGTAGGGAGGGTTCCGCTCACAGACTATGCGGCAAGCAAAGCGTGAGATGGTGCTCTGCGTGATGGGGGTCTCTTCTCCCCCCTGGCCCCCAGATACTGTGTCCGTCACAACAAAGTCAATAGGACTCTCTGTAGAACGCCCAATCTGAAAGAAGCCCAATTTGTTAATCTCACTTTATACAGTACATTATATACAGACATTCTCTCTCCTTTTGTACTGAAATAAGCTCTGTGACATCCCTCTTCTCCAATGCCACCATCACAGACATTGAGGTTTTTATCACAGTACACATGTATCAACACTACAGAAAAAGCAAATGCAGACTAACTTTGGAACATCCCAGAAACACATTTTTTTCCAGTAACCAGCAGGAATCAGAAACACACCCATTGCCATTATTCTTTTACCTGGAACATGTCTGTGTCTTTGTCATGGCAGTATTCCACAACCACAGTTTGGTTCCTGGAGAGAGTGTAGGAGATGCTGTGCTGCCCCCTGCAGTTCACTGCCTGAAACACAAAATTCAATAAGGATGTAGGCACAAAGCTGTGCTGTGTTTTAAACTGCTCCAGTTGCGCAATCTACCTTAGAGCTCAAGCAGTTTCCCAAATAAGCTCATCTGCATTCCAGTCGATCAGGTGATTATTTAATGTAGGATGACAACAAAGACATTTAAGAGTCAGGATTCAAGAAACTGGATAACACTCATTCGCTGTCTCAGATCACTTGGTCACAAAGTGGTCAAGAGACTTGATGGGGATTAAGGGTCTTGTGTTGCTTATCAGCAGTAAGGCTAAGCAACAAAAGTACTTTATTGTTGTCACTAAACACAGCCAACATAGGGAAGACAACCACTGTTCTCAGTAATGGTCTGTCTAAAGGGGCCATGACCTAAGCAGCACTAAGTCAGCCCCCTCCACAAGGGGTCACACCTCCCTCTTTTCTCTCTCTCTCTCTCTCTCACTCACTCACACACACACTGCCTGGTACAGCAGTGAAGAAAGTGGGTCACGTTTGCAAGACCGTGCAGCTGGCGCTGAAAACCAAACATAAGCTCAGAGTGAGAGAGTAAGAGGGGAGGCATGTTGACAATCACATTTTATATTCAGATAACCAACACACTAATCTTGTGAGGATGGGAGGAGAGAACTACACATGACACACACAGGAAGGGCCCTCTTTACTTCCTTCTCCATAAACCTGCAGGGAGTAGGACAGATTGCAAAATGGCTGCTTTGTGTCATGAGACACGGGGGGTATTAACAATGAGTGCACAGTGCTACAACTAAGGCAGCAACACAAGCCGTTAACTCCGGTCCTCTGGTGCTATGATCACCATGCCCTATGCGCCCATGGAACAGAGTTAACCAGCATGGTCTACTCTGTGGAGTCTAGCATGGTCAAGACATTGGCAAGGCTGAGATGGCTGCATGTGCCCAAATGAGGGACACCTGTATTCCACTTGGCAAAGTACATTCTAACTGTAAGGACTCCACTAAACCTCATCTGAATTGCTTGCACATGCCCCCAGAGTGAGACACGGATACTAGGACTGGGGCAGGGGACTGCCTTTAGCTGTAGAGACACTGGAACATGCGTCCTCCAAAGTGGGGTCAAAGGAGAGATTAAAAAGCTACGCAGGGAATTAGAGCCAGACTCAGGGCAAGATTGCAGAGGCTCCTTATTAACATGGCTTGGATTCTATAAGAATACAAACAAGTACAGCTGACTGTGTGGGGGGACTCAGTGCACATGTTCATGGGTGTGCATGTGGAGGGACACTGAGACAATCAACTGCAGCAAAGCACAATCCCTTGACTGGTGGGCCAATCTCAAACATCTGTACATTTTCATGTTTCAGAAGCACCAACAAAATCTGACATATAAAGAGAAAAAACAAACCCCATGGTGGAAACACTATATTATATTCCTAGCCTGCTTCCAGCACCAAAAGAATATGCTGGTCCAGATGTTAGAGTAGAGGTAGGTGTAGCTCCGAGACAAAATGAATGCAGGCTCGCAAGAAAAAGCTATTTTTAGACTGTGGTGAGGAATGGTAGCCAACAGAAACAATGCCTTCCATTTCCCAAAAATCACTGGACCAAAATACACTCTACACATATTCCAGAGGATAAGAAAAAACAAGGCAATGATGTATTTCATCTGAAAAAGGGGGGGGGAATCCTTCATATGAATATTTGTAAATGTTCAGCATGTCAGAGATGGCATGCTGCGTTTTCCTGACAGTTTGCATTTTTGTTCTTGGGAAGCCATCCGGTTTCCATTAGAACCACACAGTGTCTGGTCTTTTGGCCTCATGTTCTCGTTCCTCTCTACTCATGCAGTAACTAGCAGCATGAATCATGCACATGTCTTCCTGTATGTAGGTCAAAGTTGGGGGCTTAATTTTCAGACTAGATTATTCAAGTTCAAAATGTGAGGTAAAAATGGAACAACTCACTACCACAAAGTTTAATCACAATATCGTTTCCTAATAAATACCAGCAAAATAAAATAAAAACCAGCAAACCTAGTGGGGGTTTTCCCAATAAAAGGACTGTAAAAGTCCTTTTAGCCAACACCACTGAATGACATAAACCAACTGCTAGGAACTTTCTGGTATAATCTGTATCAGAACCAATTTTTCCCTGACAGAAATGAGACAGCCCACCTTCACCAGTCCCCAGGAGCTACCCTGCTCCACAAACACCCTAGCAACAGAGCACCCTAACTCCAATCAGAGGTAGAAGGGTCACAACTTTGACATCATGGGGGTTAGTGTATACAAATGTTTGCATGGGGGGGATAAGAGGACACAGCTGGATTTTAATTCTCTAACAAGACTCTCCAATCAGAAATAAAGATGTACAAAGCACTTGTTCACAGGAAATGCAGAGAAAGAGATGAGAGGATACAGAGCTGGGGCAGAGAGAAAGAGTTAGTTTTGCCTGGAGGTCTCTGACGCTGCCGTTTCAACGCAACACAACGCAACCAAAGGGAAGCGCATGACTCACTGACGCTCCAGTGGAGGAAGTGGGGAACAAGCGTCACCAGCTTTGAAATAAAAACCTCTTTTCAGTCTCTGTGAAATGGAAAGGGAATGTGCTTATGGGCTCTGATCCACAGCGAAGGAAATCTTTATAGTGTCTATTCCACTGGCCACAGCAGCTCTGCACATTTTGACCAGCTCAAATCCTCATGACAGGTGGGGGGTGTAAATGGTAGTCATTATCAAGCCCTGTAAAGAGCACCAGCCAGTAAAAACTCCATGTACATGGATGTTTTTGTGGGGAGGAGCCTCTACCCAAAATCCAGCTGTGCACTCAAGGGGAGATCAAGTAAGGAATTGAACAAAGCAACTGCAAACAACACAGATGCAGACCCCACCTGGTGTCAGAAAAAGAAGTGGTGAACTGCAGCAGTTTACTAGCAAAATATACTCTTTCCTTTATCTAGTGATATGGAGTCTCACTGAGGGCAAAGTAAAAACCCTGAGCATCACAAGGCAGAAAGATGACATCAGAAGCATCACTTCACAAACCCTAATTCAGTCCCTAATAATTATCTTGTGAAAACAGACTACTCTTTGCAACAATGTGTAAACATTTTACTATGCAAAACTCTGCCATCCAACAGCTACATACACCTGTAGGCTGAGTGTAAACTTTAGTGTGGTGTTAGGAACCAGTCAACATAACCACTATATTCTTTAGCAGAGTGGATGAGAACTAGTACAGTTACGCTAGAGTAGGAGTCTTTTTTATGCACAAGGGACATTACAAAATGTTTGCCTTCTAAGAAATTCTGAAGTACACAGGCAGTTGTTTGTTTGCAGCATTGCCAAGCTACTAAAATGAAAAAAAAAATCAGGAGGACAGACATTTTGCCTTGGGATGGTTGTGTTCCTGGTAGGCAAAACAGAGAAGCAAGTCAAAAGCAATGCTTAACCTTAATGCACCTTTAGCCTTTCTTCCAGGTGTCAGATGGAACACATGGTGCAAACAGGTAGAAGTTGTTTCAGTCTACCTTCAGATGACCAGTTCCCCACAACATACAGACTTACAGCCTAGCAACAGGGCATGGTACTCACCTTGCTGGCCTGTGGAGAGTTAAGGATGTGCACAGTGCTGGGTTTAACACCATTGGCTTTGGCCCTACGGTAAAGTGCAAACCTGCTTCTCCTGCGGCCCCGGTCTCCGTTGGGCAAGGAGCCATTGTATCTGTCAAAGGTGGGAAGGAGGAACAAGAAAAATTAGTCACTTCAACATGGAACTGTATCTACGGTCTATTCATAATGTTATCTAATTTTATCTACATTATCTATTTGGACATAAACCACATTCAGAATCCTTCCAGTAAGCAGTTCAGTATTTGCAGCCTGAAGGTACTGGAGATATAAAGGAATACCAGCACAAGGAGAAAGGTATTTTCAGAAGGCTAAGTATAAAACGTCAGGAGCACCATTTAGGTTACACACACCATGTGTATCCAGTCAGAGGATCACTACAGCTCTGCTGGGGGAGAGGGCACAGTCAGCGGGGATATGCCATTAAGCATCATCATGGAAAGCTGTTAAACCCAAGCCACATTTATAAGGAAAAAGGGGATGCATTGTCCTGCAAGCTTGTAGTGTGTTAGGAAGGCTGAGAAATGGAAACCAGAACACAGCTGATAGCTGGACATGACACTTTGTGATGGGCTCTGTCCAGACAATGCTTTCCCAGCTTAGTCCAAATGGAATGATCTCCACCTCTGCCATACAGATGTGCACTCCCTGGCCACGTTACAATCATACAGCACTCACAATACAAAGTTGGAAGGAGGGACTGTGAGAGGGGTGAGTGGGTGTGCACAACAGACCAGAGGGCAGGTGACAGAACGTGAGCTTGCTTAAACAATGAAGGGTGGACAGAGAGTTGTGCTAGTTTGGCCTCTCCCCAAACTATTAGTGTTACGCCCAAGATTTCTCCAGTTGTACCCAGGCACAGAAAGACAGGGTGCTCTAATACAGCTCAATCCTCCACTTCTCTGGAAACTTACATAGTTTAGAGTGAAAACAAATGTTTTGGGGTATATGTAATAAAGGTGTGGCAGTGTTCCCAAGCAACAATGTCACTAAAATGCAAAAAATATTGTTCACGTTTCTTGGAATTACAGCTGATGAAAAACAGATTAGGCCATTAAAATATTTTAAGCAACCCAAAAAGCACATCACAGCTTTCTCATTTACAATTTTAGGCATTTTTTCCCTAAATGCATTATTTAGCAGAAGTGAAATATCTTACCAAAAAATTTAAGCTCAAGTTTGATGGTCTTCATTTTTTGCTACTGGAAGCACATGCGCGTGCACACACTGGATCACAAGAGTTCAGTTGCACAGTTGGGTTCAGTTTCATGGCTTTACAAAACAGACATGTGACACATATAAAAACATCTTTCTGATCCGCTTCTCAACTAATCTACCTGATCTGTAAATTTTCACTACATTGTTTCAAAACTCATAATGCAATTATTGATCTCCTGATCAGTTCTAAATGCAGCTATTCCAACATGTGTTGGCAAAAACAGTAGTACAAAATGAAGCAACTGTACTTTATTGAGCACCATGCTTTAAATTACTTTATTGTATTACAATAGCTAGAATATCAACAGCTAGCAAAACATATCAAAATCTTTGTTTACAGTGACTTAAAACTGTCATAGAGGGTCCACACTGTACAGTGTATCGTGGAAACTTTACATCAATCCTGATTTGTGAACATTCCTTGCTCACAGTGCACCCTACAGAAATATCAGTAAACACAGAGTAAAGAAATGAATTTTAACTTTAACTTAAATTTTTAAAAGGTTATGTTTTATAATTAGAAAGAGAACAGAAGAAGTCCATATCTTTTCATTTGTTTGCTAAAAACAGTAATAAAATATCTTGGTATTTTAAACTAGAACCCTTCTACCAGGTACCTTTTATTTTGTTATAACTTTTTATGGATTTTGAGTAACAATAATGTTTAGCACCCCACCAGACAATCAGGGATACTCGTTCCACTTTAATAATGCCTTCCATTATTTGTTATGGAAAAATCCCCCACTACATATTAATTGGCTGCAAGACACTTTAGTACATTTGTGCATATACCAGGAACCTATGAATACCTCCCACTTTTCAGCATGGTGCCTTCATATAACAATCGGGATATTTGCTAACAACATTAAACAGGTTCTCACATGGAACAATAATAAATCATTTCTAGCAATGTTTATGACTAACACTGATATGAAACTCAATACTCGCAGTGATTTACCTTGTGCCCCATGTGCCATAACTATGTACACTTCTATAAAACAAAGCTGGTGAATGCAGCTGGAATTTGGCACATTTAATAAAATTAATTGTATGAACTTTTAATACAAGGCAGCAGAAATAACAGTTATTGTGTGATTATGTCACATGTCTCACACACTCTATTATACCTTTAGTTTGGTGCAGGGAGGAGATAACTGCTACCCTAAGGCAGCTGAACAAAACTATACATACACCAGCTGCACTGTCCAGCTGGGACAATTCCACATTGCACCCATATCCAAAAACACAGACATTCTGTTATTGGCCAGTCAAACCCAGGCCTCAGGGCATCTCCTATAGATCAAATGGGTTTAGGAGTCACAAAGCTCTGATGCTGTAACACTTGACTTCTACATTACCATTTCTATCATCATCACAGACCTCACAAACAGTACAGAACTCTTGCATATATGTCTTTGTGCAAGTTTTTTTTCTCCATCTCACCAAAATCCTCATTACTACCATGCTGATGCTTCAACAACAGCCCAGTCAAAGCAGCCTCCTCCCCATTCTCCAGCAGGGCCACCTGTCAACCCTCCCCAGCCAGCAAGCCAGGAACACATGGTCACAGTGGGGGCTGCAATTCTGCAGACGTGGGGCTACGTCTGCCACACAGACAAAACCTTCTGGCGGTATACCCTACAACAACTTGGGTGCTACAGGAAAAGGAGACATCCGAAGTATAACCTCTGGATTCTCTCAGTAATGTTTTTTCTCCATAAACTGATTTCTGGTAGATGAGAGAGAGCACAGCCCCTGGTCTAGCATACAGATTTAAACTATACCAACAGCCAGTATTAAAATTAATGCCCACACAATGGGTCTTGTTCTCCTCATTGGTACCAGCAGTCATATGTAAAGCAGAAGTGTGAAGCGAGGATAATGTCAACACTGTAGAAATAAGACTGAGCTATTGGTCACAAGTTGAAGGGACTTACAAAACAGGACGGGAAGTCTGTGCATATTGTCTCTTTCTGTGCATAAGGACACCCTCCCTATTCCTTCTCTAGATAATTAGTAATCCCTTTCTCTTTTGACCTCAGCTTGGTGGAGAACAGATTTAGCTGCTGATACGTAGATGGAGATTAGTGGCTCTATGCATTGCCTGACCTGGACTCAGGTCTTTGAGGCATGCAACGGTCCTTCTTCCTACCAACTGTAGGGATAGTGTTAATCCAGTGAAGGGAAAGATCAAGGGATTAACTAAAACAATGCCTGGGCTGCACAGAACTAATCTTTCACACATATAAACCCAAACCCTTGTCAGCAGTTCAGAAGGGCTACTGAGCACTTCACCCTAGGTGGAAGGGAGCAGCAGATTTCTAGCCTCATTTTGCAACAGCCACTGAAGATAACAAGCAACAATCAGGTAAAAGGAAGACCTCTGATGTAGCCCCATGAAAGAATAGCAAGAGAGTGAAAATGTTTCTGTAAAGAAACCATTTCGGTAAATAGTTTGCTGATAGAGGAGTGCCACAAACAAACTGAGATAAAATATGTTTTCATTTGCATCAATTTTGAATTATTTCACAATATCATTAATTTGTCACTAAGCAATATAAATGTCTTCCTGAAAAAAATATTAATGTACGAGTATCCTACTAAAGCATGAAAAGCAACTAAACCATTAGTACTTTCTGTTCTTTCCATCCCTCATGGTCACCACACAACATCCTGAAACTTTCAGCAATCTTTGCTTTTATTACCAGCATAAAAAGCATGTTATGCAATGTAGGCTTTCATCACAGTAAAATGTATGAGTAAGCACAGTCCCTCTGTGGCAACCCTACCCTCTCCTCAAAATACACACACAGACACACAAACCTGTAATCCCATGAAGCAGCAATAACATCCCACAGCTGTAGTATTATGCCTCAGTTACATAACACATAAAAAGTAAATTTTTACCTTCTAGATGAAAAACCACAAATGTCTAGGCTAGATTTTTACCAAGAACATGGGTGTCTTGTACTATGAGCAAGATCTCATGGACCCTAATTCCCACCATAAAGCCTACCAAAACTCATTTGTACAGGTCAAAGCAAGTTACCTTTTGGATCTGAGACTGACATCCGGGCTTAGACTAGCCCACAGAGTGGCTGTCTGTGTAGCAGTTTGGCATTCAAAGACCCGAGTGACAGTGACATTCCTTCTTCCACGGTGCCACCAAGGACCTATCAGAGTGATCAATCCTGAACTGACGGACAGAAACAAGATATTCCCTTTCATCCATTCTTGAAACTTCTCCCTCTAAGATGGCATGGCTTCATGGTTCCAGTAGCTAGCATTTAGCATAGAGCACAGTGTTACATTTAATAGTAACTAGGTCATCCTTTGAGAAGCTTTACTGAACCCAAAAAAAAAAAAAAACTAAGATACACCATGTAAATTAAATTGTAATTCAGAACTTAACATCTGAAGACTGATGCTTTTCCTTATTATAATAATGCTCTATGCCTACATTAGGGGAAAAAGTAACTAAAAATATATTTTACTCTAGACAGTACAAGTGCTGAACAGTGTGACATCAGCTAGATCCATGACCATCTTAATCATGTGCTGACAAAGCAATAAAACCAGGATAAGGGGTTTATTAGATTAAGTACTTCTTAACTCAGATTTAGAGACAGTTATATAGACAGGAAATCCCAAAGACCTTGAAGAGTTAAATAAGTATTAATAAAAAAAGATATTAATATACAAGCAGAAAACCAGTACTAATGTAACTGTTAGTAGTTGAGTTGGTACATCTGTGCAATCCACAATTCAAATCAAAATTTGCAGATAAAGGAAACGAGCCCTCTGCGAACACACACTCTTACACACATAAAAACACAAATGGGGAGACTGGTACATTAAAGAGTCCTGAAATTGCAGAGCTTTCAAATCCAATGACTTTTTCCATGCTCATTTATCATACTGAGGGCTTCACTCCAGCCAAGGTAACACTGTAAAAGGAATTCTAGATCCACACTTCAGAGTATACCAGCAAGTACCTCCAATACCACTGACAAATCTTAATATTATATCAAAAGTCAATTTTCTAGAGGCCCACTGTCTCTGAAGGTCTCTATGTAATTTGTACTGTGGAGTTCCCTCTAACAGCTTTAGTGTAAGAGCACAGCCAGCTAGGGGCCTATTGCTCCAGGCGACTCCAGCAAGTCACCGCCTGGGGCACACACCTCCCACCTCTCAGTCCCCCTCACAGAGGGCACTTGTTCACTAGGCAGCACAATCAATAGGTTCAGTCCCACAGACACAATAGATAAAGATCCAGGCACGATGGGGCTCCTGTGCCCTGATCAATACACTCTTTCATTCCCTCTGTTGCCTGTGCCCAGCTCACTTGGCCGCTTGTTCCTGCCAGCACCCAAGTCCTGGGAAGAGGTAGTGCCAGAAAGTGGCACTATAAGTCCCAAACTCATACATTCACCAGAGAAGAGCATAACCGCAGGCTTCAGACCTGGATACTCCTGCCACCAGCAAACTGTGTTCCACTGCCACAGGCTCATGACCATCATGCCATGTACAGTCCAAATCCAGAGCAGCTGCAACTACATTTTTAAATGGCAATCACACCAAGGCAGAAAAGCAAAAGAGTCTGAAAAATCGATTAGGTGTAAGGAAGATTTAGAATCCACTGTAACCTTCATCAAATTGTCACTGTTCAGCAACACTGGCACAGCAGCAATTGAGTTTACTTAAGCTCTCTAGCTGCAGCACAAAAAATAAGCACATTCGTCTGGACAAAGCTTTCTTCAACTGTCGCGTGGCAGTTGTGTCCTTACATGTGCAGAAAAAGAAGAGAAACAAGCAGCAGTAGCGTGAATGATTCAGAGGGCGCCTGGTCCCACATGCTTTTAACCAATGTGGGGCACACGGACCTCAAGGAATCAGATGTTCCCAAAAAAAACTGCTGCATTATTTCATACAGTCATCAAAATTTAAAAGGGAACTGTATAAAACTACAAGTCCTACCTTACCTCTTTTCAGAAATGTTTGTGGGTAGATTAAAGTTATGAAGAAGGCAAACAAAGTGCAGTATCATGACCAAATAGATCAGGAACAAACATGTACTCTTCATATTATAATTCTGTAAACAGGTAGCGGTCATGATCATAATCAACAGTAGTTCTGCTGAAACAAGCATGTTGTCAAACAGAAGCAGATCATGAGTCAGAAGTCTACCATGTGATCATTTTACACACTGTCATATGTACAGTTATTTTAACTAGTAGTCTGTGACACATGACACTTTTAAAGAATTCCCTCCAGCAAAATTTGGGAATATAAATTACCATACATCTGCAAACTATGTGAGATTAAAAATCTGCTTACTGAAAGAGATTCATACTCCTGTTTCCACATACCAACCTTCTAAAGTACCTCCCAAAACAGCAGCTACCCAACACACATCATGAACGTACGTGTGTGGGGACATAAATCCGAAGCTGTCGGGACGTTGGTTTAACATGTGGACATTCCTGAGTGGAATTAGCATCGAGTTTCCAAATTGCAAACCTAGCAAAGAAGTGAAACTTGGCGCAGTTTCAGCACATCAGTGTGAACTCTTAAGTTTTAAATAAAGAAAAGGGAGTGCCACTAAAGTAAACACTGCGAAGCACCAAATAACATGGACTGGATATCTTCATACGCAGCAGCAGGCGTGTCGGAGAACAGATGAAGGCCTTTCAACAGCTGTGTGCTAGAACCAGCGGAATGTCGGGACCTCACTCGGAGTAGGAGAGGATCCTGTGCTACAGGCACTGGGAGTTCTAGGCACCGCCTGTAGAGCCCCGATCGCTCCCAGGACAGAGCCCGGAAGCCCAGAGAGGAGCTAGTAGTGTGTGTGGGGAGACTTTTTAAAACTCTCTGCCGAGGGTTCGTGTTTGGTCCTGATGAAAATCCTGCGATTAGCGTCTGGACACACACACACACACACACACACACACACACACACACAGAGGATCAAGCTGCTCCCTTCCACCCCTCCCCCATAGGCCAACACTATCACAACTTCTCGCGGCAGGAAAAGTACACGCGGAGAGCGGCCCGCACGACGAGTTCCAATCAATAAATCGCCTCGGGCGCGGGAACCAGACTCGAGCTCGGGGCTCGCATGCGCACGTGCGGACAGGCTAACCGTCGACTCTTACATACACTTTTTTTAATCAGTAACTTTACCAAACCATTACCTGTAAACACTCAGAAATGGCCAACTTTAGAACAGCAAAATAATTTCACGTCGCTCAAGCAAAAGAGACAGCTCCGAGGTTAAATGTAACGAGTGAAAAAGAGTGCGTGTCCGTGCCTCAAGTTTGCTCCCACAGCGCAGCCCACTTTCGGCCGCTCCCAGACTCACCCCAGCACCACCAGTTCCCCGTACTTGACTGGCTCTTTACTGGGGGAACTCTGCTCCTCCTGGCTTGGAGAGAACATGGGGCTTCGCGCAAATAGACGACTCAGGCTTGAGAGGAAAAACCGCCACGGAGTCGAGACTTCAGAGCGGGCTGGTGAGTGCCATCCCCCCCTGGTGGCGTTGTGCTGTCCCCTCTCTGTAGGCTTCGCTCCACGGTTCTACAGGAACAGAACAAGCCAGCGGTTCCGTGTGCTGAAGAGCGCTTGAAATCTGTGTAACTAACGCGGTCCAGCTCCCTCACAAAGTCCTCCACTTGGCGGTTCAATCCGCTCTGAAGCAGATACAAAAACAGCCTCGACCGGGGAGGGGGGGGCATACCATTCTACAGTACTGCTGTGGTGGAGGTGCCGCAGACACGGTACTCCCAGCAACGCGTTTTCACATTTCTTCCCGAAATAATGTATCAGAAGGACATTAAGCATTCTATATATTCTTATTTCTCCTCTACGCTCTGAAAATACACCAAAAAAACCGTATTAATTTTACATAATAAATACTACACCCCCCATTTCTATATCGACGTAGTCCCATACCGAAGTGAGGCGGTGCTTTTTGTTATGTAAACAGGGAATAATACTGAGAGTCTCTTAAAGGGGCTGCAATTCAATCTCCTTTTTTTTCAACAAACAAGAATGCGTGTGGAACGCTTTAAACACTTTTTAGTAAAGCTGACATGCGTTCTACGAAAGAAGTCAATAAATTGGCAATTCATATAATGTAATATCAATATTATTTACATTTAAATTAAGAACTCCGAAACCAATTTGTCTGGATAAGTACATACATAGTATACCCAGGTCACACATTATGTGTGTGCTGTGCGTGTCATGTATAAGTCCCTGTCGCCAGTTGGGGAACTTCCTTGAGGCACAAGTCACTAATGTACAGTATGCGCCACCATTTGTGCGTGTGTGAAGTGGCCTGTGTGTCCTCATCTGCATGAAATAGGTGGGGTCTGCCTGGAGGCACAAGTCACTGATGTGTGTAAGACCATGTGCATGTTTGACTATGCAAAAACCTTGCTCAGGGTGAGAAGTACCTATGTGCCAATTTACAAGTTTGTGGCTTAAAAACAAAGCGCAAACAGACAGAAATTCATTTCTATATATAATCTAAATGAAACCATATACCATAAATGTAAGTTAATTGGTTGGCATACATTTTTACATTATTATTTAACTTCTTTTGCTTCCAGGAAAGGCTCCAGATCACCACCACCTTCACTTGGATAAGCGGTTAATGATGATCAGAGAGTAAGTAAGAGTGAGTGAATATATGAAAATATGATGGACATCTACGTAAATCAGTTATCAACATTGAATACACCTAATAAACTTATACTGATTTTATTAATTAGTTAAAAAGGTATGTGCAGTATTTATAACAAACTCCACATTCTGACCCCAAATGTCCTACTACAAGTACATAAAAATACTTGTCCCCCACATTCATTTTCGTGTTGCATGTTTTGCAGGCCTTCTGCAGGCTCCTTGGCATCTATTTGTGGGGAGCTGTGACATTTTTGGAGGCCCAGAATAGGCATTTCCTTAAGGAGAGGCCACATCACACCAGCTTCCTTGTCCCACTCCAGCCTCATGCCACAGCACCCCAGCTTTTAACCTCTGAACTGGTAAATTATTAATAAACATCTATTTTAATTTTTACACTCACCTACTCTGGCAGGACACTGAAATTAGAAAGTTTACCCAATGAGTCAAATTACCAACTAGTCAGCCTGGCAACATAGCTGGAAAAAACTGGTTGCACCAACACAAAACAGATAAATGATTTAAGGGGCATTTTTTGTTTGACTATACTTAAATCATTTAGGACATCATACTACAATCAAACAAGAGGTTATCTTTGTCTCAAGTAAGTCAACAACAGCTGATTGGACACCTACACAAAGCAATTAAATTTAAAGTTTTTTTTTTTACTCAAGAATGTATCTGCAGCGTACCGTGTAGAACTTGAACCAACAACCTTTTGGAAATATTTTTTTGTGCTTCATCCTGCTGAATCTGGTAAAACAGTAAGATTATAGTTGGTCAACAGCTGCTTAAACACATTTGTCACAGCATTGCAGAAGAGCAGGTGCATGGCTCCCTTCCCAGAGGTGGGGATGGAGGTGCTCAATGCAGAGGGTGACCACTTTTGGGAGACACCCCCAGTTAACTGACAGCTACTGAAATGTGTTTCAGATGAATAATTGAGAATGCAAGCTGCTTTTTTTCCAATCCCACACTCATGTTTCTGGTTATTACTTTTGAGCAGCACAGATGCATGGAGGGCAGAGTGAACATGAGAGGGCATCACAGGGCCATGTGCTGTACAGACTGTGAGCAGCCAACACCCTTTTAAGCTTAGAGCTGCTATCCTGCTGGAGCCCAAGGCTGTAAGGAGTCACTCCTCCTTCAGGCATGGTTAATGAGTCTCTCCCCAAGCCAGCATCCAGTCTGCCACACTGAATACACTGGTATTTCACTGCTACCTGTCACTGAGATGACAAGCAGTGCTGCTCTGTGTATAAACCCTTGACCCCTTGAACACACCTGTTTCAGGACACAGTAAATATATAGGTGTTCAAATTACACCCATAGAAAACAGGCCAGGTTTTCATTTTACAAGTTGTTGTTGTTGTTGTTGTTGTTGTTGTTATTATTATTATTATTGAACCTGTGGTTTAAACTGAAGCTGTATTATACAGTCAGATATTTTCTTATGAGGTTAAGTCAAGTTTTTTCAAAGCTGTACAATGGCAGGACCACTTCTGGGACTTACAGTTGCATGCTTTCCAGTTGTTTAGCTCTTGATTTCAACAGGCTCAGCTGTCCATGGACATCTTTCTTGTCAGCGTGAATGGGAATATTGGTGAATCAGGTGTTTCCTTCACACTTGCAGGCAACACAACACAGCCACACCTGAAGGACCACTCTCAACTCCCATCACAATTTTTAGAATGACGGTGGCCGAGCAGCTGTGGCCTGATCTAGTGAACCATTTACCATGCTGCTTAGAAATGTCAGGAAAGGTCACCAGGCATTAAAAACAGACGTTGCTCTGAAAAAGATTCTGCCTTGAGATGAACAGAACTCTATGGTGTGTTTGTAATGAGTCATCTCTCCAGTACACATTTTTAACACAGGTTTTTCATGTTACTGTTTGTCTTAGTTGAGGACACTGACTGATGCAAACCATGGTAAAGACAGGTGTGCAAGGTTATTGCTTGTGCAGGAGGTGATGGTAGACGTGCAAAATATCACAGAACCATAACATCAGCTGGACTTAGACTGCTCTCTGCTCTGCCTTTTACTGAACAGTAAGGAGGCCGCACTGCACATGGTGCAAACTGGGCAGGAGCCTCAGTGGAACCCATGTTTTATGGTGGATACTGAGCATCAGAAGATTCCAATGAATGTTTAAAAGTACAGCAAAACTGCTTTGTCTTCACAGCTAATATATGTGAGGCATGCAGTCTATCTGTGATATTTCAGACAATATGGGGGTAGGAGTCTGGAAAAGGCAAAAGTTGGGAAAGCTGAAAACATAATTATGCATAATATTTTGTGCAGTATATGATAATAATGTAATGTGAAATGAACATGTAATATTTCTAATAAAAATACACCAATGTTGTAGTTAAAACATAGATGCACAACAGTGAATAAGGCACCAATACAGCTGAACCAGAATGCCACTACAGGGACTGGGGAGCACTGTGCTACCTATATGAAACTATCAGGGGAAAGAGTTAGATGGTTCTTTTAAAAGAAACAGTATCAAAATTGTTAAAAAATATTATTTTATAGATTAGCAAAGTCATTTTCTTCTATAAATTTATAGTTTTCCTTTTATTGCACTTAAAAAAGTATTGTTCTGTTTTTTTTCTGGAATATTTTTGCAACAGCCTGTAAAATTGAGGCCAGCTAAATTGAGAATGACTGCATGTGGTAAAGTAGCAGCCGCAGGGGTTCAACAGCACAGTTGTGTTCTTGATACATTTATGAGAGTTTATGGCCCTTTTATGTAAATCCTACCCCTTTCCCCGCCCCCTTTATGGCTTTGCCAGAGTGGGAGGAGCCAGTCCTCCTCTGATAGCCTCCTGTCTTTCTCTGGAACTGGCTGACACTGGGAAAGCCTGTTGAAAAGGCTCTACTTCCTGCCCCCCCTGAGTAGACAGGACAGGAGATAAAAGGCGCCTGTGCAGAAACTGTCCTGATCAAGAGCAGGTGCAGGGATGTGCCGGCCTGTGGGTGGGACTTCGTTCCCTCTTCCTTCTTCTCTACAAAATATATGAACGGGAACAGTCGTGGTCACAAGGCATGACAGCTCCCCCATAGTGTTTTTCCTGGCACTGAGGTCCCAGACCTCCCACACAGCGGAAAGCCAAGCACAGGCAGTCAGCAAGCCTGGACCTCAATGTGGGGTTCCACTGAGCGCAGGGGTAGAAGCGCAGTCCTGCTAAAATGCTGCTTGTTCACACTGACAGGTGTTATGTGCTGTCAGACTGATGACAGGTGCAGAATAAAGGGTGGTTGAAGGTCTTTCCAAGGTCAGCAGATAGCTCTTTTGTTAAGGACACACACTGAAAGGTGGTTTAAATCAGAATGTGTGTGTGTGGCTGTCTTGCAATGGTCTATCACCCAGGATTCTGGGATAGGCTCTAGACCGTTGCCACCCAGACAGGATAACATAGTAAACAAAAGTGAATGATTAAGCCCCACTGTTTCTGCACAGCACCGGCACAACGTACGAACATGCAAAATGCAAATCATTTTCACTAAATTGTCGTGGCAGCACAATAGTGTCCCACAGCTACTGAGATTTGTGATTCAGTTCCCTGCTCAGTGTCTATGGTGTTTGCATGTCCTTCTCATATTCATGTAGGCTTCATGGAAAAGTCCAAAGAGGAGTTTCAGCTGGATTGGTCACACATAACCGCGCATGTACGTGACCACGCACAGTCTCCTATCCTATTGAATCAGAGCACATTTCACTACATGGTATACTCAGTAACCATGTACGTGACAAATAAACTCTTTTGATTCTTTGACATAGCTGCCCATAGTGAGCGTGCGTGTACGTGTGTATGTGTATTTCATTGCTGTCAAGTGTAAATGTGTGAATGGCTACAGATGGTGCACTGTAGCATATTTACCACCATATATTATCTGGCATAATGGTATCGACTATGCTGTTTGGCCAAGAATGTATGCTAAAAAAACCCTAATTACAGTCTTCTCTCTCGGTAACCAACAGCTTTCATGAATCTGAATAATTGTGTAAGTCAGTCCTAAAAGGTACCTAAAAGGAGCTGCTAGGGGAAATGCTATTGGACCCTTGAGGAGGGACCAGCATCCTTTGGACAAGCCAGTGTCTAAGAAACCACAGCATTCCTCTACTGTTCCTAGTCTGCAGGATCAGGGGACCCTCAGGACAACTGAAAGAGCTTATAGGCAAAACTTGTGTGCGTGTGTGGGTACATGCCTGAAGCCAGGGAGAACGCTGGGTGTATCCAGTGGTTTGCATCACTGAACAAAGGTTTATTGTTACCACAGAAAGGCTGGCGTGTTGTGTGGTTGTTTGTTTTGTGTCAGATTACAAAGGACTTGGGGTGCGTGCGTGTGTGTTTGTGTGCCTCCGTGTCCTATGCAGACTGACTCCACCTCCCCATAGAGATTGCTGCAGCAAGATGAGGACCTGTTGACCCTGGAGAACTCAGCCACCTGGGAAAATCACCATTTCCAAGTGTGTGGTTCTGGGTGCTTTGACACACACATACATACACACACACACACACACACACACACACACACACACACACACACACACGTACAAAAACCGGACTGAATGCAAGGGGGCAGGGCTGGGGGGGTGAGGGTGGGGCTGTCGATACTGCACCACCTCTATTACAGGTCTCTGAATAGCTGTGTTTAAGAAGATCCACAAGTGCACTTTAGTTCTGTAAGTCCAGAGGAACAGTCAGTATTGTCCTCACATAGAAAGAATAGCGAATGTTTTAGAATGAAATGGCTGAACTGTCATTGTCCCTGGATGCAGAAAGCTGTGACAAAGCAGGTGCCCACCATACAGTGGGTGCCATATTGGATTTCCTCAGTTTCCTCTTAACTGACAGTGATGGCACTTTATTTGCAATGACGTGGGCAAAAACCACTCACCTCTGAATGGAACCGTCTGGAACGTCCCCCGCCACATATGATGCGCTCCTAGTGACCAGGTCTTGGGGTCCAGAAATGTCCAGGGAAGTCACATCTGAAGTTATTTGTCACACATTTTCTGAAAGGTGCTTATGAGGGAGAGTATAAAATGTGCATCCGAGGTTTGGATGTCTTGATGGCAATTATTGTTGTAGCCTTGTGTAAAATATAACAATTTTACAATAATTATAACAATTTAATTAAATGTAACAATTTTATAGCTATAAAGTTCTGTAAATAGAGTAAACTTTTAGCCAATAATACCATACAACACTAAATTTGGCAGTGAAATATGTGGTTATTATGGAATTAGATGTTTATTGTTAAAATGATAGGAATTTTGTTTTATCACTTGTTTTTGTGTTATAAGTAAATGTTACGAAGTCAAAATGATCCTTACTGAGCTGCTGTTCGGGCTGAAAATTACTGTGAGCTTGTTGAATTTAAAACAAATAAAGCTATAATTTAATTTATATAAAGCTAATTCAATATATTTAAATTACATTTTTTTGTGTGTTTCTGACCATAATTTTTTTTTGGTGATGCAACATTTTGAATTTAATTTTTCAGTTCAGGGCAAGTGATTTCGTAAAAATCACATTATTATTCTGTGGCAGAGTAAAAAGTTTTGTGCAATTCTGAAAACCTTTCATTTTTTTTAACTGCTATTCACTGCCACAGCAATTTATGATTCCCCTAGTTGTACAGCAGATTATGTTTTGCGCTATCGATTCACGGAACTACAGCAGTAGGTGGGCTTCAAACTCGTGCCCTTCAAGCCCAAACATAGCAGCTCTGACCACTACTCCACCTGAACCAAATGCAACTGCTGGTGGACTGGTTGTTCAGCACACCAGGGGTTCAAATAACTGAGACCCAGTAAGCTTTTCTCATGCAGTTCTGCACCTGGGCTTGAGAGTGGAAATGGGAAACAATTCCATTTCTGGGGGGGGGGTCAGTAAAGGGCGCTGTGAACTCCTCTGTACCTGCTTGTAGGTGCAGGAAGAGCACAACAAGAGCACACAAAGCAGCTGCAGTAGCAGCGATAAAGGAACCTTAATCCACATGTTGACCTGTAGGGCGATGGTCAGCAGAGCAAACATGCACACCTTTAAAACTATCAACACACCTTCCTGTCTCCCAGGGAACTCAACAGCCTTTTCATGCACTCATCAGTCAACATCTGAAATCAGAGGTTTGTATACAATGACCTGGGAGGGTAAGGGTTGAACTCACGTTTTGGCCGCAGGGCGATCAAACTTGGCTGACCGTCAAGTGACTGCAGCGTGACAGCCTGCAGAATGTGTGGAATTTGCTGAGCCTGTACATGCTGCCTGAGTGTACAGTATATGCTGACCATGTGTGTCCTCCTGCTGCTGTTGCTGCCCTTTGTTGTTCAAACTCCACCCTTGCTAGACAGGCAATGCCACCTCAATGTCACATCCAACAGGAAACAGCAGAGGGGGCATCAACAGAGTGCTTCGTGCATTCGTTCACAGCTACAGCTAGACAACATTATACTTCTTCCACTGAGGTTAAGTCAGAGGCCAACTGTGACAAAGCAAACCTCCAGTATATTCACAGGTTGTTCTTGTCCACAAAGACAAGCTGTGAAATGACAAAATCTAACATCTCTATTCATCTCCTGCTGACCCTCAGTGCTGCTGCAGGAGTTGTTTGATCTACCAAAGTGCTCCCTTATGTGCCCCCTCCTCTTTTCTATATGCCTCTTGGTGGTCCTACACACAGGAGCTCCAAAGTCTCAAGAGTGCAGGGTCTCCATTTTGGTGGAACAAGCTCCCTCTGTTCCTCAGAGCTGCTGAATCTGTTTCTCCTTTTTTTCTCCATTGCAAGATAGCCACACACACACTTTCCTTTTTTGGACCCATTTCTGTCCTGATGAACTAAGCGCTTCATCACATCATCTGTCTCAATCGCCGTTGTGATCACTGTTGTGTGTCAATAATATGCATCTCTCCGCCTGTCAGTAAAATGCACTTTTGTTTACCGAGTTGTAAGCTCTGGAGAAAAGTGTGTTCTATAAATGAATAAATGTAAACATTCACCTCCCCCTCAGCACTCTCCTGATCCAGCTGCTGGAGGACCAAAAACCCATCATTTCCACTGATGAATTGTTACTGGATGCTCTGAGGACCCCCTCCTGTCATTTACAGAGATCTAAGCTCTTGTCTAAAGGATTCTGCTCCAGATACAGGCTTTCCTCTCCACCTAAAAGAAGCCATAACGGTACATAATTTAGAGAATTGAACAATTTTGTTAATTGCCGGCGCAAAATGAAAATGGACGCTCACAGGAGATTGTTTGAACCATATTGGAAGAATGTGGCTTTAGGCCAACAGTCAACTGTTATTTTGGCTGGCCCCCTGCAGGGGGAGCAGCGCACGGGGTAAAAACTGAGTCATGACAGAATGACCTGCAGGCGTTCATTGTTCCACATACATCAGAGATGGGAACCAATATATCCGGGGCATTTCTGTGGCATCAACAGCCACAACATTATTAAAAAAATTGCAAAAGCAAATACAGTTCAGAATTCTAATGGCATTCAAAGTCATATACAGGCATCCATCTAAGGTGACCTAATTGAGAATTTGCTTTTACAGTGCTTGCAAGTTTCTTCCTAAACTTCATGGCCCAAACTGAAAATTGAACAATCCCATTTGCATGCAAGTTAAGGAAAGATGATGTAGAGAGTGGGGGATTATGGGATGTGAATGTACTGTAATTCTAAAGAAGTGTCTGACAGCTATTTTAGGTTTGCTAATTGAATAAATGGAAGACAGGGGAGTAATTAGGGGTAAAAGTTATGGCCAGTTTTTGTGATATACGTTCATTTAACAGAAAGTGTAGTTATTTTCTGTACAATAAGTTCATTACAGATCAAGTGGGAATTACCCTCCGGCCCTAGAGTTTTCAGCACAAAATTCTCCCAGGATTTCCAACCATGGTCAGAAGCGGCTAGGAAAGGTAACAAAGAGTACGCTGCAGTTATATTTCAGCTGTTCTCCAGACAGAATCACATCTGATGCTCACAATTTACACATCTATCAGTCTTCTTCCCCACATTAAGTGAAAATGTCTCCTCGTGACAAAATCATTGATGGACTGCTATAGATGTTTGAATGTTGTACACATATTTAGGGGAATTGGTTGTGGGACTTGGAGGTGCTGTAAATGAATACATTTCCAATTTACTTTAATGGAATAAAAGCTTTCGCCATCTGAAAATTTGCCATCAGATGTTTTCGGGTTAAATTAGATCCAGATCATGAGGAAGAGCTGTATATACTTTACATCTGAACATTTTCCTTTTATATTTGCAATTTTTTTTGTAACAGTAATGCTGAACTCACCTCATTAGACTGCCGTTGCTTGTATTTTATGCTGCATGTTAGTTTACTTTCACTAGATTTACAACATTGTTATGCAGCGTCTTGTGATGTTGTGGCATTACAAGTTTTAACAAAACTAAAAATGGTGAAAAATGTTTTCTGAATGCCACAGATGAAAACTCCACTAAAAAATGTCACGATGATGTACTGTACATTTGACTACATGCTCAAAATTCTCCAGAAATATTCATCATATTTACTCAGTAAGCTTAAATCAAGTTGGCCACTTATTTTGCACAGTGGCTACTTGTGGTCACTGAGGGCTCTGGCCAAATTGTTGCCCACAGCTGAGCTATGTCATTTAAACCAGCTCATTCGACCTCCCAAGAGGCGGTTCAGTTCTTGTCCTGCACCACCAGTCCCAGCCAGCAATGTGGTTTTGTGAACAAATTATACAGACAGGATGTGTTTCAACTCAGAAGAGCAGGAAACACTCAAGGCCTCAGCACCTTTAAAGCCACTTTTCCTGTTCTCCAAGTGCCACGTTGCAGCCTTCACAGGACAGCACAGGGTTCCTATAATCTGGCAGGTAGAAGTTTCCCCACAAGTTCCCCACTGATGCTTCAGGATTCCCATAATGCCATGCAGCCTGCTAGTCTCCATTCCATTTCATGCTTGTCCGTTCAGCTCTGAGCTGCAGGTGCTAAGTGTACACAGCTGAAGTTTAGAGCAGGTTTTCCAGATAAGCTGATCCTCAACAAGGACTATGATACACTATCGCCCTCTTGTGGTAACTAAAGACAAGGCATCCATAAGCAATAATGACAGAAGGGAAACGGAAAAAAAAGGAAATGATGCAAAAAGAATTTAAAAAACACACAATGTATTTATCAAGCATCCCTTTTAATCTTATATAACCATTACCTTTTACAAAAAAAGAATTAATGAAATTAGCAACAAAGGAAGGGTTGACTATAGAGGAGTGACTAGAGGCCTCTCTTCTGGATAGTTAAGGTAGGATAAAAACAGCTACTGTGTGAGTCTGGCCTGCTCCTCCAACTGTAGGCCACAGCCGCCCCTCCACGTTGCAGTTCCACATAGACCAGGTCCACATCTCCATGGCTACCGCCACCAAACCCCCCACTCCTCAAGAATAAGATTGAAAGACTTAGCGTATGTGTGAGACACTTTAGCATATCTGCGCTTCAGGTCCAGGGAAGTAGACACAGGATGTAGTGTAGATCAGTAGATCCTTTAAGTAATTAAATCAAGAAAATGTTCCTTTTAATTCTGAAAGAAAACAGAGGAGAAAGCCTACACCCATAAACACACTTTCAAAGACTTGAGCCCTATTTTTTTTCCCTCTCATTGTCAAAACCTGCCAACAGAACGGAGTTAAAAATAAGTCAAAAGGACACTGAATGATGGCATGTTGTCAGCCTTTGGGTTGCATTTTCTCATTCTGCTGTGTGGAGTTGGGAATGTGGCCGGCTTCTCGAGGTCGCTTAACTTTCTGGAGTGTTTAGTATGCCGGGCGACTGTCCCCCTATCCCAGTCGGGGGCGAGACAGTTGCTTCAGTGTTTCTGACTAGATCGGAACGGGAGGCAGCGGAGGACGCAGCAGGGGACACGCGGGAAGTACTGCAGTACAGCCGTTGGCAAAGCAGCAGCTTTATACCTCTGCTGGGCATCTGTCCCCATCCTGAAACACAGAACAGAGGGATCAGATTCACTGCCATCTTGGACCCATCTTCCAGCTTCTGAAGACTCGGAAAGAATACTGAGAAACATCAGTTATCTCAAGCTACTGTTCATATTCCAACACAACTAATGGTACAACTTTTTCTACTTGAGTTGCTGGACAACAGAAAGAAAGTGAAGATGTTCTCGTCCGAGAGTAAGTATGTGTGCGAATTGGCCAAAGACACAATGCTGCTCACTCACCGCCTTTCTTCCCTTGGTGAGCTGCCTGTTGACAGCCTGTAGGAGTTGCTGCAGCTCCCTCACGGTCTGATTCAGGCCTGCTGTCATCTTCTCTTTCTTGTCCATTTCCTCCTGAGGGTTACAGTATGCAGTGAAACACAGGGCCCAGGAGAATTCTCTCTTTTTCTTTCTCTCTCTCACACACACACACACACACACACACACACACACACACACACACACACACACACACACACTCTTACTCGCTAACACTCACCCTTTGTATTGCGATGGTGCTATTTTCAATCAGGTCAGCTTGATCTGCCTCTTTCAGAATTTCTGCCTGAATGAGATCCAGCGACTGCTGAGCCTGAGAAATGTCAATAGTCAGTCAGAGCTCCAGCAAGCAAGTAACAGGCGATGTACAGGTCAATGCCTTAGGAGCTCCTCACATTCAGCTCTGCTGACTCACCTTGTAGAGATCTCCTGCCACCTTTTGCCGCTCCTTCTCCTCCGTCTCCAGCTTGAATAGGGTCTCTGTCAGCTGGCTCTTGAGCTGGAACACAGTGCTCACATCGCTCAACCCCAGGACACAAACACACAACACACACACACACACCTGCTGTTTGTACCAATAATACACTCTCAGAAGGACAATCACCACCTGTGGTGAGAGTTGTACATAATTAATATCAGTATCTGAAATTAATGTAAATTTTCCTTTATCAACCTATCCCAATAAAGACAGACATTTTGCAGAAATAAAATAGATGCAAACATTCATTTTCTCATTGTAACATGTTTTTCTTTAAAGTGACTTCACCCACTGAATCATTTGGGGTGAATAATTTGATCAATATTACTACATTATTACATGGGATTTAAACCTTTGAACTCCGAGGCCAAGGGTAGCAGCTCTAACTGCTGGGCCCCCTGCTGCCCCATTTATATACATTTAAGTCCACAAACCATTTGATGAGTGACAGACGGACAGACAGATACACATACAAAGTGAAGATGGTCAGGCAACAGTGAGAAAAATGTGTTAAGCCAGCAAATAAGAGGTGCACACAGAGGGCTTGGCATCACTCTTGGAAGTGTGTGTGAAGAGCAGAAGCTTTGTCACGCAAACAGCAGGCAGCCAGGTTGATACCACCTTGTGGGTGTTCCTCCTTACAGCAAGCTAGCAGAAGTGCTGAAAAGGTAGTGACCATTAGCAGATTTCTGCACCCATGTGAGGAAAAGAGGTGCTATTCATAACCTTCCCATGGAGCCCCTTCCTGGACAAGCATGTGACAGAAATGCTCCCTAAGCAAGCAAGAACGCAGCTGCTTGGATCTGTAGGGCGCTTAAAGGTTATGGACGAGGAGATGGGACAGAGAAGACCTCGGTGCCCTCCACGCAAGAGCCAGGCGGCAGGGGATGTCCGCAGGGCTTACCAAAGTCAGCTCCTCATTCTGCCTCACTGCTTCAGTATATGAGCCATCAAGTTTGCTCTGCAACTCAGTCAAAAGATCTTTGAGCTGAAACAAAGTTGGACACTGGTTTAGATGGCAGCAGCTCCAGCCAGGACAAAACAGAGCTGCAAAGGAGATGCAGGCCAAGTTGAGAGGAGGCAGAATAGGGTCTTGCCAACGTAGAACACCCTTCACTGGGCCTGTAAACTAGTGGCACCATGTAAAAACATTGGAATAAAGCGGAGCGAATTTAGGCCTCTGGGTGGCAGCACAGGGCTGGAAATAAAGCCAGCGATTTCCAGGGGCGACACAATGTGTGTTTGGTGCCGAAAAGCCCCCTGTCACACTTAGAAGTCACTGGGAAAACGAACTTCTGCTGAATAAGTAAATCATAGTAACATAAACTTTAAATAGGTTTGTGTGTTCCATTTGCCAATATGTGAAAGTGTCTTCAAAAATTTAACACACAATCACAATTTCTATAACTAGGAAAAAAGTCTTCTTGTATTAAGGTCCAAAAAATTCTCAGTAAAGATAAGACAGGTGTGGACACAGCCAAAAACTCACATTTCACACTGTTGCTCTTGTATCTGTTATGAGGCATTACCCTTTTACTGCACATCAGTGTCCAACATCAGATGTCTGCACTCACCTCCCTGACCTCCGTCACATAGGTTGCACTCTCTCGCTCTGCCCTCTCCAGCTCAGACTCCAGGTGTTGCTTGTCGTGCCTCAGCTGCAGTGTCAAGAGAAAAGCAGAGGACTAACTAACCTCGATCTGGGAGTAGAAGTACTGATCGTGGATCTGTGGACATTTCTTAGATACAAAGTGGCGAGAAGGGGCAGGACTCACATTGTCTAGTTCTCCAACCTCAGAGCTGAGTCTGTCAACCTCATTCTCCAGTGTCTCCACCTTCAGGTTCATCTGGATCAGACAAGTCACATATACAACGTCATCTGTGACCCCCAAGACTGTCGTCCTACTTATTGAAGACCAGCTGCTGCCTGATAAGGAACTGGTTAAGGCACTGATAAAACAATTGGTCTGAAGACAGAATGAGACTTTTGGAGGGCTAGCAAAGGACTAAAAGGGAGATAAGCTCCTTGGCTTGCTGCTCTCTGCTTGATTTTTGCTTTTCCATGGAGTTTGTACCACGCTGAATCCTGCTTTAAAGGGGATACGGCTCCACTTTATCTTTACTTCCCAACAGGTAAACTTAGCCTTACTTTAAAACTCAATTTTCCCATGTGGCCACTTCTGTCCATCAAAAGGCCACAGTGTGGCCTGTCTTACCTCCTTCAGCTCACTCTGTGACACCTCCAGTCGAACCCTCCAGTGAGTCTCCTCCTGCTCCACGCTGCTTTGGAGCCGCTGCAGGATGCCTTCCTGTGAAGACAAGTGACAAATGTCACCGGATTCCCAGAATTGAGCCCTAGGGAATGGCGACTGCTGCACACACAGGGCTGTGTGTCTCACCGTCTCTGCTAGCACTTTCTTGTATGTCTCACAGTCCTTCTGTAGTACCTTCTGGGCTTCCTCCGACTCTTTCAACTTCTCTTCCAACATCTGGAAGGGGGGGGAAGAAAACCTCATAACTCCCACGCAGTGAAAGAGGAAAGAAAAAAAACAAACACAGCATTGTATCTGTTAGAA
Organism: Heterotis niloticus; assembly: GCA_018136845.1. Taxonomy (NCBI): domain Eukaryota; kingdom Metazoa; phylum Chordata; class Actinopteri; order Osteoglossiformes; family Osteoglossidae; genus Heterotis; species Heterotis niloticus. The sequence continues at coordinate 22,574,045 of CM030895.1, forward strand.
ATATGCATATCTAAATAGTCATTTGTCCCATTCAGGGTGTAACAAGAATGACAGCAAGCTATGAAACAGACCATGACACATGCACTGCAGCAGTCACACTCAGTACCGCACCATTGAACAGATCCATGTTATGGTTTAGTGCTTAAACCAAGAATCACTTAAGAGCTTGCTTATGTAAGTGTCAGGACCCATTTCTCCAGCCTAATTTCCAGTTTCCAAAGTAAAACGTCATCCCCCCCACAAACCCTCATCTGCTACATAACAAACGGAAATGGAAAGTTGTATTTTTAAGACAGCTGTATAACAATTGAGGATATAAATGTTCATTTAACAACGGAGATTGTTAACACTGAAAAGACCTTCAGTCATAGTTACCTTGGTGTCTTCCGACTGGGGACTTGAAATCACCTCTGCCACCGTGACTTCCTTGGCTCTGCTTTCAAACCTCTGCAACCACTCTTGGTGGTTCTGTGGAGGTGGGGGGAGGGGGTGCAATGGGTATGAGCTTTACATATATCTGAGTCTCCCATGCAAAAAGACACCAGGAGACAGAAGCTCTTTCACATGACTGCCAGATTGAGGCACACTCAGCCGCATGCAAATGGGCTCCATGACTGAGCGATGTTCTGCTTTGATGTGTTCATGCTTTAAGAGGATCTCCTGGGCACATTTCCCTCTGATGCGTTCAGTCTCTATGCATTTCACGCATTTGTGCCCCCAACCACAATAACATTGGCTTCCTCTGCTGTGTCAGCCTGGAATGGAGCCTTTGTTTATTTGTGTGTGTGTGTGTGTGTGTGTGTGTGTGTGTGCGTGTGTGTGTGTGTGTGTGTGTATATATATATATATAAAGAGAGAGGACACGTTTTCATTGCGCATCTCTGATTGCCTCTTGTGGTTTCTGTACAATCACTGCAGTGTTGCAGTGTAAAAGATCACTTTAAAACTTCACACCTGACATGCAGGCAGGGGCACATGGGGTAGCAGTCTGTGCAGCACCTCTCGACATGACGCCTCCACTGCTTCCATGGCTTTCTGGCTCTCCTGCAAAAAAAACAAAGTGGCTTCAACAGCTTTCTTCTGTCACATACTCTTATAGTCTCCAAAAGAAGCTGTCAAGTCTTTCCCATCTCTAAGCAGCAGACAAATGCGTGCACACACGCAGGCAGGCCTAGTCCTTTCAGCCATGCAGACACGTGCATTGGGAGCCCATCGCTCAGTGCTCTGGTAGAAAGGGAACCAACATACTGCAGTGCCATCATCATGTATCCCAAACCCTTTTCTAGCTTGCAAACCCCAGTGGGCCAAATTACACCTGAGAAATGGAAACACCCCTCCATCACAGATAGAGTTGCCCTGCCATCTCAGGACGCTCACTGACCCAAGGTGTTGTCCCTGCGGTAGTCCTGCAAAGACTGATCCAGAAGCCACACTTTCACACAAAGTCATGCCACACCAGAAAAGAAAAATGGCACTGGAGCTTGGAAAATATGTAGCCAGGTCTTCTGGTGTTCTTGCTTTAATGTCTCACTTACAGCACTTAAACTACCAGCGTACCATAATAATGACCTGGTGGCTCCATAAATACATAGATTCATTTTCCAAGAATTTTTAGACATTGAGAGTGATGGCTGAACTTTGTCTGCTGCACCATATTTACCTGTTTCAATAACATGCAAACTGTCCTTGATTTATGATGTCTTCACCATACAACAGACTTGCACTTAAGATGGTCAATGACATTAAAGAATAGTAATTTAAACAACAAAATTGACAAAAACTGCCAAAAAATATTTTTTTCCAGGAATTCTGGTAAATGAATAAAGATGTTACAGCTACTTAAACCATAAATATCTTGGACAGAATGCACAGTACTCATACAGTACAACAGTATAATGATAGCATCTGCCAATACCCATATGAAAATGTATACAACACGATTAAGTATAAGCACAGATATTATAGATTAAAAAAATATTATAAAAATGCATTAAAAAATTAAATATGTACCTGCACAGTACACATGCGTGACATTGTAGCATAACAATTGGGTAAGGTGAATGTCGTATGAGACTGTGCTACGAGACTACCGCAGCCCCCACGTAGTCAGCAACCATGTCCTCGCATCTTACATAGCTTTAGTTGTTCTCACAAGTTTTATATCACACACAAAGATGTGGATGTAGTGGGTTAATTTAGCACACATCTCACAGAACTGAATTCATGCCGAAAATCCCATGCAAGCACCCTTTGTTTCCCCTACCTTAATGCAGTATATCCTTACCCAGAAAAACAGTGTTACAGAACAAGTGGTGCTACATACGACATGACAAACAGTAAACATCTTCCCACAACCGCTGCTGAATCCCCATAGCACCACTTCTGCCTCTACGCTTGTTAAATCTTAGTACCATATGGCACAGAATACTGAAGTATTTAAAAATTATGAACATGTAGTACTTTAAAAAAAAAAAAAAAAAAAAAAAAAAGTAGAGAATGCGATACCATTATGGGTCAAAACCCATCAACAAATGTTGGAAAAGAATTTACCATATGGTGGACTAATACAGTTAAAAACAATCACTGTCATAAGCATGTTCCAATTTATAGTAGATTTGACTTACAACCTGTCATTCCCAAACCCCTAAGTCAAAGGTAGTCTATATAGAAGAAAACCACAACGCATGAATACAGACCAAAGCAGAAAACAACCACCTTTTAGAGAAACTGGCACGACAAACAATTGATTATAAAATGCATAACTATTATTCAGTAACTGGTCATCAAAACTGGGATTCAACAAACTGAAAATGTGTTACCCATGAAGTGATATCCACCGTCATTCACACATTGTCCTTAAATACAATGAATATATATGAAAATATTCTTCATATCTATAATAAATAGTACTCCTGATAACCTGGACCTGAAGACTGGTGTTTTTCCACATGGGCCTATGAGGTATGATGGTATGTTAAATAAAACAAAAAACCACAATGTATGATGGTAGATCAGCATGGATCATTTTAAAAGGTTCAGGAATAAGGAAATGGGTAAAACTTTCCCATTGACAAAAGGAGGTGCACTGAGAAAACTCTGACCAATGTCAGTTGCTGGGAAAAAATTAAGAGTCTATAAGTAAGAGTTTGTGTGCAATTTATTCTCCTAAAGCACCACAGTCAGGGACTTCAAAGCAGATGGATTAAAAAGGAAAGTTATTAATAAAGTGACACTTTTTGGCTATTCCATCTGCATTCTTGGGTCTGAGCTGCTGCTCTTATTAATAAAAATGTGCTTTGCACAGAACCATCCAGAAGCCAATAAACAAAGCCTGGGTTATTATACATGTAAGCAACCAAATCGTAAACACGTGCGCGGTTGTTTGCTTGTTGAAACACCAGGTCCAAATAGTTGCATGTTCTGCACAACCTGCCAAACGCAGGGCTCATTCTGGTTCAACTGTAAAGACTGTGGGCAAGGGTTATGTGTAAACGACAATGTTGGGTTGGTGCCACAACTCGCTTCAGATAACACCAGTTCTGTGGAAGCGATCTGAGTGGAAGCCAATGAGTTGGTACAGCATTAAAATTGCAAGCTGTCAAAGGTGGGTGTTGCCACAGATAATTTCCCAAAAGCCTGTCTTGCATGGGTGTGTCCCGCCAGAAAAGGAAGGAAATGGCTTTTACAAGAGAACAGCAACAAAGGTACAGGACACACCCCCTCACTTTAAAACGTCAGCAGTTGTCAGGGGAAGGAACAGAACACACTGAGGCCAGGAGCATGAAACCTAGTGGCTTAGTGCCGATATTACACGCCGTGCATTACTGTACACATCCAGCACATAGAGGTTGGTCCTCTGTGCAATATAGGGCAAATTGAAGAGCAGTTTGGCAAGACCATAACATCCTCAGAAGTTCAGAGTGACTGACACACACACACACACACACACACACACACACACACACACACACACACACACACACACACACACACACACACACACACACACACACACAAAGCCTCAAGTGTCACTTGCACAATGACAAAACCATCAGCGTTCATACTGAGTACAGATGCTGCAGGGAAAAAAGATTTTTAAAATTCATTTCTTTGATTAAGTTGTTTAGAAAAATTCTGATTACAGGGGAAAAAATGAAATCAGTTTTACAAAAAAGTTAATTTGTAGTAAATGCATCCATGCTTGCACAAAAAAAGAAATCACTGAATGAGATCAATAATGGGATGGCAGCATGCTGGAGTTGGGATGCGGGTAAGGGGGTGGAGTAAGGTATGATGGGTATTAGACAAAACCACTGGACTAATGAAGCCTGTGTGGAATCTGTTCAGCTGCAGCATACTCATTTCCAGGGCTGACATCTGTTTCATCATGTCAGAATAATTTTACTGTAGAAACTTGTTTTTCCAGAAGTTAAACATACCACAAGTTATAGTCATATTTCCACAGCTGTGTGTGAAACGGAATTTTGACTGAACTGGAATTTTTCATGTGCTGAAGTAGGGAAAAGGGCCATAGTGCAGTTAAACAGATGGATGGGGACGCAGACGAAGGGTGGGGGAGAGTCCTTACGGGAAATGAGTATGCGGCAAGCTGCTGGGGGGAGTGTCTGTTTCACCCTGGCCAACGTCATCTGTATGCGTTGGGTCTCATTCTAGCATATAGCAGACTGGAGGTGGGATTCGAACCTGGGCAGTCTTGCTGAGTTTCCCCTGAAGCATCGACTCAGTTGCTGACAGAGCATCCATTGCACTCCAGTTTTTCTCCCGGAGCTCCTGGTCAGTTTCAGAGAAATACCATTTTCAGTACAGCTGTGAGTTGCTACCACAGGGCCAGCCATCACCATGTATGCGCAAATACACACACACACACACACACACACACAGGGAATTCAATAGGAAGTTACACTGCCTAAATAACACTGTTTTTAACCTATAGACCTTTAAAAACAATACTTCTCATCAAGCTGTCTATAGATCACTCCATGGCAACTATTTAAATAGCACTAGAACTAAAGATCAGTTTTCTGATCTTTCAGTATTTATGTAGACTGTCCTCAACTTATGACATACTCAACATATGATGGACTTGTACAACAGTCAATTAGAGGAATTAAATAATAAGAATAATTTTTAAAAAATGGACAAAAATTGTCAAAAATTAATTTATGATTTCTGGGAATTCTGATATGCAAATGAGAATCTTACAGGTAGTTTAAATGTGTACACAAACATCTTTTAACATATACAGTACCTGTACAGTACATGCACAACATCACAGCGTAATGATAGCGTCTGTGGTGTATGCAAAACATATCAGAAAACAAATGAGTGCTTAGAGCTCATATTGTAGACAAAAATGTGATGAAAATTCATTGAAACATCTTCCCACAGCCACTGCCATATCCCCTGCAGCACTGGCTTCTGCTCCAGTTGAACCACTGACCAATAACTGGCTATTAACAGACTCAATGGGCTTACTGAGAGAACAGTTGCAACAGATCACATCACTTGAGCTTAATTCATTTTACTTGCATATGGCACAGAATACTGAAGTATTTAAAGTATGTAATGAAAATACTAGACTTTTTAAAAAGATACTGGTAAACAACACATTGATGAACTGTTTAATAATGGGATGGATAATATGCCACACTGTGGGCAGAACTAAAACAAAGTAAGTCAAAAACATGAACAAATGTTTCAAAAGAAATTACTGTGTAATGGACTACACACTTATAAACAATCTATCTGTAAAGAGTATGATCTGAACCAAGACCTGGATGTCAGTCCCTAACCCAGTCGTAGGTTGAGGACAGCCTGTGTCTTCATTGAATATAATGTTTAACACTTTTAAATGTTGCATACTTATTAATCTTTTAACCCTTATTAATCACTAAGAACTGAGGGGATATAAACCAGAAACCACAGACCAGAGAAACTAGTTCTGTGTCACTGAAAATATGTAAAACTGCAGTAGACTATACATGTAGGATCACAACTGAACATACTGGATATGTGTATACACACACAGTCTAGGTGAACCATAATGTCCTGCCGACCAGTTATCTAATCCTGCTTTAAAACTCCACATCTACACCAAGTAGAGAAAGTTACAGAAGCAGGAAAAAATACAAAAACACATGCAACAGCACAAACACACAAACTCAAACACACTGAGTACACATTTGACACACCTAGCCCTTATTTCTGACAGTTTGCGGGGGGAAAAAATCCAGCATTTAGCTATAGAACTCAATATAGAACTCAATTCAGCTTGACCAGATCTTTGACTTCCAAGAGCTCACCTGAAGTCAGTTCTGCACCAGACCAGACACCTTAACTTCATGTGTTTACATGCACGCACGCATGCACGCACAACTTACTCAAGTATACAAACACTACAAGCCTTGTCTAAAAACAGACAGAATGGTCTTTCTTTACATGATTTTCATGCCAGTCTGTCTTGCATATCTACTGCTAAGGTGTTAGTGTGAGTTGGGGAGATTAGAGAACAATTACTTGTAATTGAAGTCATAAGTTATGTCCAAATCTACCAAGCAAGTAATTGTTAAAGGTAAGAGGCTCAGTTGTCAATGTCTTTGAGAAAGGTGTTGCATACAGCAGCAAGAAGGATTAATCTAATGGGGCTGTGTGGTTAGGCCCTATAGCAGCACCTCAGAAGGCAGTCCTGTGGGACACCTACATTGTTTTTCATCCGCTGCAGCTCCAGGGCTGTCCTCAGGTTATCCAGCTCAGACTGCAGCTGCAACATCTGAGCTTCTTTCTCCTGGAGCCTGCAGGAGGGACAACAGCATCATGCATGAGGAAATTGAGGAGGACACATGAGCACCCACAGAGTTGCAGCGGTGCTCCAGGAAGGACATCAGCAGACAGATACTCACCCTAACAGAAGTTCTTGGCTTGGTCCCTCTGTTTGTACCTGCTGAAAAGATAGGCAAATTTACTTGTATTTGAATGGTTACAGTATGATTTTAACCTTCATGCCCTTGACAGTGAGAAGCCCAAAAGAAGGGTACAGCAGGCACTCCCAAAAGAGCCAAGTTCATGCCACATATCCTCATCCTACCCTTAAGCCCCTGCTCAAGCCACCACCCACAAGGGAGTACTGTTCATAGCACATGACTGCATCTCACAAGTCCACATACAGCAATGATCAAAACAGTTCAGAGAATCACAATTTTATTTAACACATTTCCCAAAAAAAAATCTACACAAAAGTCTGGCAAAGTGCAACACCAATAATTTAAAAAAAAAAAAAAAAAAACAACTATTGCTATATAAAGTCAACTACCTGCATAAAGCTTTCAATAAGAAGCACACCCTACATTTCTTAATACAGTTTATATTTTATTGACGTATTACACCATCTCTATCATATTAAAATGATTTTTAATTTTTTTTTTTTTTTTTTTAACTTGTGTATATGGTTTATTGGAATGGCCACTTAATCACATGACTGGACACCCCTCACCCCTTTAGTCTGGTCTTATGAGAAAGACCTGCAATACCATGCAGCATTTAAATGAGAGATGCAAGAAAAAATGAGTATCATATCAGTATTGGGAAATAATTCTTTAATTTTTCCCACAGTGGACCAATGTTTACTTTTGATTGTATCGTTTTACCCATTTTTCAACTTTCATTACTTCAATGTTAGATTTTTTACTATTAAAAAGAAAAGTTATTTACTAGCTAAGGGCATTTAAGGATCAATTAGGTTTAGCAGATTATGTTTATTTTAACATTTGCACATGGACTGAAAACCTGAAATGTTAAACAGATGTTACATTTGTCTGTAATTTTCATGCAAGCTAATTTAGTCCCATTTTTCTCTGTATTTTATAAATGTGTCTATCAGTATTGTTGTCAGCCAATTGGTACATAGAAGTTATCAGGTACCAGCATTGGCACAGAATTCTCATATCGTGCATCTCTAGTCTAAATACTGCCGGACTACAGGTGGCTCTCGTGCAATATACACGTGCCATTTGAACCAATAGATATGGGTACCTGTAACTCCATCACCAGGCTCTTCAAGGCTGAGCTCTCCTGCTGCAGAGTCTGCACAAACACAGGGTGTGATGGTCAAGGGTGACTCAATTTCCACTGTGAGTTGTCAAGGTTGCCTCAGTATCCACTACTCACCTGGACTTGCTGTTCCTTCTCTGCAGTCCCCCTTGTTGCCTCTTTCAGAGCCTCCCGCAGGGCTTGCATCTCCTCATCTCTGGTAGCCAACCTGGGAGGCAAAGGCGGGGGAGTGAGTAAAATTCAGACTCACATTCAGCATCTGTATCAGTCTCCCTGCATCCTGCAGCAAGACTCCATTAGGATACTGCAGAGATCTGCTATGTCCACTGTGAGCTGGTCATAACATACACAATCCAGGAAGGGAAATGCATGGATCAATGCTTAGCATGTCATTCACCATTACCAGGGGTACCTGACCACCCTGTGCAGTGGTACTATTATCCCACAAAACAGGAAATGGGGAGATTAATCCCAACACAGATCACATCAATATTTGGTACAGCAGAGCAGGTAACACAAGTTTAAGTGAGTGTGGGAAGCATGTGTCCAAATATGTTTGTTTAGGTGGATCAGATAATTAAAATTTCAGCTGTAGTATGCATGCGTTTCTGTCTATGTGGTCCTTGTCAAAAATGATGGTTGAACTGCAGGGCATGTTTGTGTGTATGTTAAATTGCTATGTTGGGTCAGTGATGGTAAATAAATAAATGCAAGAATGAAAGAATTAATATAATGGATGACCATTAGGCCCCCATCTGTCCTCTCTCCTTTCCTGAAGGCTATCTGCAGGTACATTGCCTTGAACTGTATCTGGATACTGACAGGGACTGAAGCTCCTGGAACCGGGTGTGAGACACAGCAGCCTCCTCTGCCTCCTGCTGCCTTGTATGCGCCACCTCTGTTCTCAGATCATACACCTGCTTCTCCAGCTCCTGCAGGGATCAGGAGAGATAGCTGGTCAGGTCACAGTACAGAGCTTCCATGGTATAGATGCAGGCCATGTAAAAAATAGGGGGAGCAAACAGTGGAGAGAAAGAAAGCAACCAGGGCCCCCCATGCCAGGGTCAGTGTGACAGAGGTACAGAAGGATACAGGGACAGAGACAAGGGACATTCTATCAGCAGTACTTTAGTGAGGCCTTGTAGTATACTCCACACATACTGTAAAGCTTAGATAAGGTCAACAGGGACAATCAGACTGGACAGCAGCGCTCAAAACACAGAAAATTCACACTACAGCTAGCAAAAGCTACTTCGTTACAGAGGAAGACAACAACACACCAATGTTCAAGTTACAAATGTTCACTTTGGCAAAGCCACAGAAATAATACCGTTGGACCCACTGTATGACAGATATTTTCAGAGAAAGACAATTCAGCTTGTAGACAAGGCAAATGTTAGGAAACTTGTAGTGAATGTCACGTATTAAATTGGCACCTGTGAGTCCAGTGTTTATATCTCTATAGTACTGAGCATTGTGGAAACAAACTCCATATTAATTCATATTGTCATATAGTCCTTCAAGGGCTTTGTCATCACTCATCACATCCTTTACTGTTAAAATTCAAACTACACCAATCCCTTAATTTACAAACATTATGTATTCCTCAAAAACCAAGGGTAGGTTATAGCATTTGTGTACTTTTAGTATTTTGTTGCCCACCCCTATTGTGGCTTGTGTTGAATTTGGTGTCCTCTGTGCATTTGTATGTATTCAGGGGACAACTGAGGATTTGTGCCTGCACTGCACTTTGTGGTGCATGAATTAAAGGCATATTTGTGCAAAACTCAATTAGGTCATTTGTTATTGTGAGTAAGATATATATGGAAATTAAGGTAGCATTACCAATTGAGACGGTTTGTCATAGAGAATATTCAAACAGAAAGCATTTGTAAATTTGGAGATGACCGTTTTGTTACCCTGATCATTAGGCCAGTCACTTTCTTGTTTCAATTTTCTTCAGTTCTTTTAACTTGATTGTTGATTTTGGATAAATAATAAAATAGGTGTAATTTTTTGGTCTGATATCCCTTTGATATATGTGCACTATATGCAAACATTCTGTACATATAGTTAACAATGCATGCGTGTACTGTAAGAATAGTACTGTATCCTATTGCTGTATTTGCAATTACTTAATAAAAGTTGAGGTGATTTTTGGAAATCTTTTGGAATGAGTCTGAATTTTACCCTTATATAATGATTGTCATTTTAATTTACCAATTGTCAGTTAAATTGCTTTCCTATAACAAATTAGGTTAGTAAAGATAAGAATGGGTGTAAGAAGGTTGAGAAGAGGAAAAAAAAGGCAGGTACTGATTCAGAGCAAATTGCAGGGAGTGTCTTGCTCACCAGGTACAGAGGAAGACTGCTCTATAAACAACTGGGTGGATCACACATGAGCAGTGTTCGTCACATGGCAGCAGAAACATGGGAAGTGCGTGTGAGACAATGAATGCTCAGTCACATAGAAAAGAAAGACACACCTGAATAATTTTCTCCTTGCTCAACAGCTTCTCATGCTCTGCCTGCAACTTCTCTTCCAGCATTTGTATTCTCTCCTCTTTCTCTTGGACCCTGATGAAGGCAGCACAAGGAAGACACCTTCAATACTAAGAAGACCACAGAACACCACAGAGCAAATGTGCAGAGAATGACACTCTTAACAAGAATGTCAGGGATAGTTGGGTTGTCTTCTGGAGAGGAGAAAAGCCATTTCAAACAGAATCAAACCCAGCTGTTATGAGGTACGAATGAGCTTTGGACCATTTGGTGCACTTATGAACCAGCTGCACTTCTCATAACCTTTGCTCCACACAAACTCTGAGGGTGAGCAGGGACAAATTTAACTTGACTCACCGCAACCACTCCTGTGTTTCTGATGCTAAGTGGGGGCAGGATACAAAAGTAGCTGACTTCTTCCACACACATCTTTACATTGGAAACACAGGAAGAATAACCAAACGCTACAAACCTGAAGTGGTTTCAAACTCACCTGCATGTGCAGATTAGGCACTGTGAGGCACCAGAACCCCCAGCTACACCACTATGTCCTTAAAAATGACCTCGCTTACCACAAAAACCACAGCAGAATTTGCCAAGGGTGGAATTAGACTTGATGGCATTTATTCCTTATCCCCATAAACTAAGCTGATAAAAAAATGTTGAGATTTGTGGTGACACTGATCAGTTATTGGTGTAATAATCTAAGCTTTTGAGCAGGTTAATGGTGGTTTACAATCAGAATATCCAACATTGCTTTAAAAACTAGTACAAAGTCAGACCATGTTAAAACACAGTATTAACAACACAAACCACCACTGAAATTCTGTAAAACCACAAACAGGGTTTCAAGTACAATATAAATTTAAAGGGAAAAAACAATAATATACAATGGAAAACTAGAGCTGTGTCTGTACAAAGCTTAACCAGAGGCCTCAAAACCACTTAAACGACAGACAGATGCAGTACACTAGCACTGTCAAAACTTCACTAAAGCGCAAGTGTGAAATTACTGCACGCTGCAACAAGACACAACAAGATGCAAGCCTGCAATGGCAGCTTCTATGGACCTACTGACACTACCACTGGAAAGCCTGAAGAAAGCACGGCATTAACAGATGGATGGGAGTTACCGTGGTGAAGCCATGCGGTCAGTGTCATGCTCAGAGTCCCCTCCTGAACTGCACACTCGCTTAAATGCGCAGGGCTGCCTCTCTCCTGTCCTCAACTTGTACAATAACTCCAGGTCATCGTCGTCTGTTGACGGATAGGAGTCCTTGCAAGGCTCACTCTCACCCTGGCTTGAGTCCTCTGCTACATCGAGTCCGTCAGAGGCAGCCTCTCTGAGGCCCCTGGTACAATGCCATGCAGACGTTAGCGTCCTGCTGGGCTACAGAAGTCACGGCGATGGTGAACATGATGGACTACAGGATAAACTAACTAAATCACACTACCACTGCCCAGTAAGCAAAGGTGGTACTTACACTCTGTGAAGCTCCTCAAGCATTGACTCTGATGACATCTGGGGAAAGGGGGAGGAATAAACCAGATTTAGAAGAGTCCAGAAGCATTCAAATAATGGAAGAGACACAGTTCAATGAGCTGAGGGTCAGAGAAGACAGGTACCTGCTCTGACTGCTGCAGATGCAGTGCTTCCATCCCCCTCTTTAAAGCTTCGTTTTCCTCTCTCAGGATCTAGTGAGAAAAGAGGAAAAAAAAACAAAACTTTTGAAGTGATACATATTACCTCAGAATGAAAACCTGTGCTACATTGTGGGCTGTTACAATGGCCATTGCCCTCAGTGAGGTATCTGAAGTATCAGAGGAAACCACAAATGCACTGGGAAGCAGACAACTGTATTGACATCACACCTCACTCACCTTCAGCTCCTCCTCCTTATTGGCTACCTCAATGAAACTGGCCTCCAGCAGCTTCTCTACTGTTTTGATCTTCTCATCCTTCTCCAGTGCACTGCAGCAGAAAAACACAAGGAGCAGGACCCCCAGTTACTAGAGGGCACACTACCACTATCACCCAACACACAAAGGAAGCTAGAAAGGTGCTTAGGGAATTTAGGAGGCTGGTCATCACAGCACAGTGCCTATATGAATTGATTCTCACAAAGAGGGTTGCCAGGTGAACTTAAGCAATCACGACACACAGGGCTCGCTTGATACTCACCTCTTCTGGAACTGGTCTAGAACTAGCTGTGAGGAGGCCTGGGAAGGAGAGCAGCAATGAGGACATGAGGAAAGGAAAAACATTAGTTGCAATGGTTTACTTTCTGGCACAGTGAAAACAGAATATGTGTTGCTCTGACCTGCTCTGCCATCTGAGCCTGTACCTCCTGAAGCTCAACCTTCAGGGTCATGTTCTCAGAATGTAAGGCCTGCAGAGGTGGAATCAGTCAGCTAACAATACACACAATGCTCCAACTCACAAGCTAGTTCTGTGCAAAAAAGTAAAAAAAATACTACTTATTTAAAAATTACAACTAATCAGAAAGCTGTCCCAAAACATACAAACAAAAATGAAGGAGCTGTATAGCAAAAAAAAAAAAAAAACTTTAACATTACAATTGTCTTTTTTTCCATGCTAACATTAATGTTAAGTGGAGGCGCTCTGTGCTAGACACGCAGACGTACAAATAGAGAGAGCATTGCCCACCCTTTAGAGAACTCACAAAGCACCCCCCCATTGTGCTCACTAGAGCCAACTGCCACACCTGCATGTTGTTCTCACGATTGGCTCCACTGCTCCTCTCCATGTTGAGGGAGTCCTCCAGGCTCTTCCTCTGCTGCTCCCTCTCAACCAGTCTGGCACAGGGCAGCAGAGAAAGGCACATCTCATTTATGTGTCTTCAAACAAAAACCACAAACAACTTTTCTGGAATGTTTTCCTACACTGTGACTAAGGTACTACTAACAGAAGGTCTCACTCACAGCTTCTGCAGCTCCTCGATGTGGAGGGCATTGCTGCTGGTCTTTACAGCACAGAAGTGAAGGTGGAAAGTATAAGTTAAAAGACAAACTAAAGAACAAACCATTTCAAACAGAACGTCACTTTAATTCTTTGGCAGCACACCACTCCCATACCTGGGTTTGGAGAGTTTCAGCCTGGATTCTCAGAGATTTATTCTCTGTCAAAAGCTCCTAGAGAAAAAGTAGATTTAATTTCAAATGTGAGAATAAATATAAAAAAGTTAAAAGTGATACAGAAAACATTACATTATTTGTAATAATTCTAGAGCACACAGGCAGAAGCAAATACATACCTGTATCTGTACCTGCAGGGAGTCATCTGGTTGGGGCCGCTGCGAGACCTCCAACAGCTGGATAACCTTCTGCTCCAGCTCCTTCTTGGTCACAATCATGTCTGTCAGGCTGCTGTGGAGGTTCTGGATCTCCTTGTTCTTATTGCTCAGCTCAGACTCTTTTGCAAGAATTTGGTTCTGTAGCTCTGAGGGTTGAGGAACAAATCATACAGTCACTTTGTCAGACTTTAGTCTCACACAGTTCTCCTTTTTCCAAGTCACAGGACATTTTCTGTTCAAGTTGACTTCTAACATTGAAAACTTTAATTTAGAAACCTCATTTCTGGATTAAATCATGAGTAGCTAAGGTTGATATTTCCCAGCTTGAAAATTAGAATCTAATGTAAATTTTTGCTCAGTCAAGATAACTAAAGATCAATTACATTTTTATATACATGGAATTTGGGTATAAATAATATACAATCCATACAATTACTAACAAGGATATATATGAGCAAATGTACAGTAATATGGCCACAGAGGTATAAATAGCAAAATTAAACCAATAGGTATAACTGCTTACACATTAATATTGTAACGAGCGCCGGTCTGGGCTCAGATGGAGGGAATGAGGACACCACACTGGTCTCCATAACACACAACCTTTTATTGAACACTGGCGTCTCAAGGGAAGGTAACAACCAGGCAAGACGAAGGAAAGGCTGTCCCTCTGCACCCACACCGCAGCTGACCAACAACCCCTGCCTCCTTCTCTCTCACACCCCAACTCTCAATTCCCGTGCTCAACAGTTTCCTGCCACAGCGCACCCTTCGCCCCATTTCCCAGGGTGCACTTCTGCAGCAACGTGCATACAACGAACAGATAAATGGTGCTTAGCTGTAGCACCCAAAGCTACAATATATTACTTTAGACTATACACTATGTTACAATCTCAAATTTCAATTTAATTATTTTATCTGTATATGGTGACAGCTCAGCTTTTGTGTCCAATCACGTAGGTTATCAATTATCATTGTAAGTAAGGGGGACTGCTTGAAGGCAAAATTATTTTAGTGCCTTTCTGTTTGAGCTCTGATTGGCAGTGCATACCGCAGAGGAACACAGTATGAGAATGTGCTGATAACTCGGGGGCTAGAGATTTGGCTACCGGTGCACCCACTTACTGCCTGGAAGTACAGCTGTTCTTCGTGCTCTGGTGCATTCTTTGCATCTAAGAGACAATGGAATTTGGGTCTACATCACATGTTCCCTACCTTGCTTGTTGGTCTGCAGCTTTTCTCTCTCAGCACTGACACTGTGCAAGTAGTTCTGCAGCTCCTCCCAGCGGCACTTAGCATCCTGTAGCTGAGCCTAGCCAACACACACAGAGCAGGGCATTCAGGGCTTCATTAGAGTGGCCTTTTGAAAACATTCCTCACAATAGGTTTGTAACAGGGCAGAGGGAATGCTGGGAGGTGGCAGGAAATAAGAGCCCAGATCTTTTCACAGCTACTACCATTTCAGGCTCTGTATGAATCCCCCCTTGGAAGCTTGTGTGTGCATGGACTCCACAGTAAGTGGTCAGACGGCCTCAGGCTCCCCTCTCATATACCTCTAGCTGTGTGATGTTTTGTTTGTAGTTAACCTCCAGAGTCTTCCTTTGCAGGTCTTCCTGCTGCAGCTTGCTGCTAGTGTCAGCCAGGTCCTTCATAAGGGCTGCACGCTCAGAACGCAGCTGGTTCAGCTCCACCCCCTGCCTGCAGGAGAACCAGGACCAGACTCACCACAATGCATGTAAATGTAAACCCCCCCCCCCACCCCATATTGGTCTCATTGCACTTCCACTGGCACAGAAACCTACTGCTCCTCTCCTGAGTGTCACTTTCAGTTCACGGCAAAGTACAACATTGTTAACACAACCCTTCATGTTCACAACATACTTCAGCAAAAACGCAGTAAGAGTCACCACTACCACATACATCCTTAGCAGTGTTCTCCAGTGACAGCATACCAGAAAGCTTTGAACACACCTGGGAAGACTGCACCTTACCATCAACCTCTGTCATGGTTACATTCAAAATGATAAATGTACAGCAAACCTGTTAAAGATATTATTATATAGAGAAAAGTGACACTAGTTCAATGTATTCACTACATCCAGTTAACCATATTATGAGGATTATGTCATGAAAGGCCATATATTCTTAAAATGTGACTTGAAGAGGAAGGGTTTAGAAATGAATTTGCACTCACTTGCTCTCCATCTGATTGGTGGCGGTACTGACAGCATCTCTCAGGATGTTATTCTCTTGCTGTAGTCGGGAAATCTGGTTCTCCAGCTGCTCCCTCACCTGCTGGAACTGAGCACACAGTGAGGGCTGGTGAGGAGTTAGCACAACCTATACAATCATTTCTCATATTATGCATCATAATTGGTTCTTGAAAAGGCCATGTTGTGTGAAAACACAAAGTGAGACAGCTATACAGCTATTTAACATTATAATCCGTTCCAGCCTAACCTAATAACCCCAATTTCCCTAAATTTCACAAGAACACAAAAAAAAAAACCACACACACACACACACACACACACACACACACACACACACACACACACCTCTGTCATGACAACATTTAAAACAATTATCACAACAACATAATCGATATAGAGTAGCTGTCTTGTGCAATTTTTTTTTGCTTCTTTGGCACATTTTTAACTGGAGAGTACTGTATTAAGGAGATTGGTGTGAAAAGTAAGAAAGGCATTTAAAATCAAATCACATTCTAGGGAAAATGCGTCGTGCAAGTATGCATAAATCAAGGGATGACTGTACACATAAGAACAGTAAGGACAAGCTAGAACAGGGGTCTCATACTCTCACCTTCATCTGCACTTCCTGGTAGCTGTTTTGGGCCTTGGCCTGCATGACACTCAGCTGCTCTTCCATTGCTACGTGCTGCTCCCGCATAAGGGCCTCCACACGACCAGTCTTCTGTTTCTCCATCTGCAGCTCCTATAACAGAACAGGAGCCCTTCAGTTAACTAGTATGAGATTGGCTATCATAAAGTTTGTACAGGCAGGTGCTGAAGGGAAAGAAACAGCTGAATAAGTAACACAACTGATAAAAATAAAAAATAATAAATAAATAAATAAATATGCAAGGAATGGGTGAATATACATTTTAATTGTTCTCTGCAGGAAGCAGAAGTAAAAAGGCTTTTGATGGCAGTTTCCCTTCCGTATACTCCCTCAGGTAGAATGACAGGTCATGTGCTTTCCTGTCCAAACAAACCTTGGTGACTTAGAATTTGGGTACTAGGATATAGAACTGATGGCCTCGTTTTCTTTAGTGTTCAGTTTAAGTTTCCTTTGGAATTTTGCTTTACTTTCTTGTTTCTTTTTTATGTACTTTGTATAGCTACATCCACAGTGGTTTAAAGTTCTCTTCATTGTGAATGTGGAATGGCTACAGAGCTCGTCTATGGTGCTGCTGTCACTTTACTGGATGCTGTATCTCAGTAAGGACTGCAAACATGCAGCAGGGACTTTCTATTAGGAGTCTGCTGTAGAGGCTGTGTATTTGTGCTCAGGTTTGGTGTCTTCTGCTTGGATGCCAGTATGGCAGGATGGCAGGAAAAGAACAAAGCAGTACTGTGGGAAGAGAATTGGTGAGCTTTTCATATTTGTAGACAGATGGTGGTCTAATCCCGGACATGTTATGCTTGTAAAATGGTTGGTATTTGCTTGTAGCAGCAAGGAGGCAATGCGTGACATCGACCACACTGCAGTCACAAGACCTTGAGACAGAGTGACCTAGCACATTCACTGGGCTCTCTGGAGATGTTTTCAACAATGGACTGGCCCAGTCAATCTCTCAATTCTGCTTTTTGTTATTCTGCATGTCATTGTCTATTTGGACACTTTATACATATAACATCCACCCACTCCAAGTGAATGTCACATAATGGTGCAAGGATGGTGATAAATCGAACTCCACATCCAGAAGATTTGAGTCTACATTAACGTACAGCTGTTTGAATTGGCGTGGCCCCCCAACAGTAGTGTGTGTTACAAAAATGTGAACCCATACAAGGCCAAAGACTGGCCAATTTATCCTCCTAATTCCTTCCAAAGACCTGGATTCTCCTAGTGACTCAGAGCCACTTTTGAACAGCCTCCTGCTTTGATATAGCCCTCTCAAACACTGTACCCTTTTCACAAGCACACTTTCCTGGTGTACTTCAGCAGCCTGACTCACCTACCCTGATATGCCCAGGATGCATACTCTTGCTGCAAAGGGTTAAGTTGTGCTCTATATTGCCCAAAAGGGACAAGCCATCTTGCAGGGCAGGAGCACAGCTGGGGACAGGCATAGCTTCTATTTGTAACCGGGCACAAATCACATACTACAGCAAAATAAAGTGACAGGACATAAAGCCATAGGGAATTTATACATTTATATTAAACTGTATTTCATTTGTAGCAGGAGTTATTGGAATTCCTATGAAGACTTCCATCAGCAGAACTTCACTGATCCAGTGTTACTCAGGGTTTGATCTCTTTTGTGGGTCTAGCCTGCTTTTGGCTTCCTAAGGTCTGGTGGGGCATCTGTGGTCAGAGGACACCAAGTTACCTGGCTCAGCTGTTTGACCTTTTCCTTGGCAATAGAAGCCTCCTCCTGCAGTGTGGTGAGGAGCCTCTCCCTCTCCTGGATCTGCTGGGCAGACAGCTCTGCCTTTGCTGAAGACTAGGAAGGAAGTGGCATGGAAGGGGGGAACACTCCATAAAATAAAGCATTGTGTAAACAATATGCAGTGCATGTGTACTCTGTACAGCATGTATGCATTTAGCACAGTAAACATAGTAAGCACAGTAAAACAAAGTATGCTGCTTACCCTGTGCCATGCATCCAGGGCAGAGGGGCTCTTCTCCCGCAGCACAGCTGCCACACTCACAGCCTCCTCCTCTGACAGGGCCAGGCTGCGCAAGCCTGCTAGAAAGTCCTTCAGCTTCACCTCTGAACGTTCTGCACAAAGAGCAAAAAATTGAAAGAGCTCCGCCCTCACACAGCTCCTCGACTGATCGCATCTGCACTGTGCCAATTCTCATACCCTTGTCTGTTTCGTTCTTCAGCTTTTTAGTGTTGACCTTGACAGGGGCATCCTCGTGGCGGCCTTTCTGGGCATTGGTGGGTACCACAGGGTCATTGTCCATCAAAGGGATATAAATGGAGGCCTGGATAGGTGGTTCATCCACGAGGGCTGGAAATAAGTCAGTCACGTTACATCCTCACAGAGATGGTGTGCTGTCACATACATAGACAACAAACCCCTCATTTTCCATGTGACTACGAAACAAGATACTGAATACAATTTTCTTCTTACTTTTCTATGCATATAAAACAAACAGAACCAGACAGCTAGGTGCCAATGTCATACCAGGCTCTGTCTTCTGCTTCTTTGCAGAGTTCTTCTTCTTGCCACTAGTGGTACTGGTTGTGGCAGCAGAGGTGCCATCTTGGACTTTGACATCCACAGGTGCATGAATCTCTTTCTTCACTGGGGCTGGAGTCTGCTCCACCTTAATCTCCAGCTGAAGTTCATCTGCTGCAGAGCAAAATTAGCATGAGTACAACTGGCTTTTGCTTCACCATACAGCCAGTCCTGTCCATCAAAGCCACAAAAAAGACCACTTTGTGAAGTGTCCAGACTAGAATGGTCTTTGGTTTATGACTGTAGAGGGAATTCTGTCATCCCTTAGTGGGTATATACACAGTATGTGACAAGTGAGATTGACCTGGTGTGATTTATGAGCCTGGACTGGTTGCTATAGACACTAATGAGGCTGATTTATACAGTATAGGCCGAGGTGCCCCAGGGGCTGCTGCTAACCCCGTTTCTCCTTGGCCAGCTCACCAGCCTCGTTCTTCTGCTTCTTCTGTGAGCTCTTTTTCTTCCCAGTGGGCTCAGCTGGAGGGGGGCTTGCCTGCTTGGTGACAGGGAGAGCCGGCTCGCTCTTGCGGGGGGTGGGCTTGGAACCATTCACTTCACGGATAAGGGCCGGTTCCTCAGGAGGAGGTGTGGTGGCTGTGGTAGAGGTAGGGGCAGGTAGAGGGGTAGGAGTAGGTGCAGGGATGACCCTGGCAGTAGCCATTTGCTGCCTCTTCTCCTTTTTCTTCCTCTCCCGCAGGCCAGAGGGTGGCTCAACAGGGGCAGGAGCAGGTGGAACTGGCAATAGGTCCTCCGCTTCTGGGACAGAGTTCACTACAGCATCTGCTAGGTCAAAGTCCCTGGGGTCCTCCTCTGACTCACCACCCCCACCTCCTCCACTGCCCCCACTGCCCTCCTTCTTCTTGCTTTTCTTCTTGTCACCCTTCTTGCGGGCATCAGGCTTGCTGGCTGGGAGCTTGAGGTCGCGCTTCTGTCGTGCCAACACCTCATCATAGGAGGTTTCTTTCATGAAGAGCCAGAAGAAAAGGAACATGAGTGCTATCACCAGGGATGGGGCCAGGATGAGCAGGTACTGAGAGTCGTAAAGCTCCATCGTCATTCTAAAGGAGAAACCGAGATAAACAGGGTTGGCCTTCATCATATCACCGATAACCCAAAAAAGGAACCAATCTTTAAAACTGAGAAGAGGCTTTAACCATCAAAATGTTACACATTACACATTTTATATGAAGATCCAAGCACTTGTTGAACAGCAAGTTGAGCTTTCTGTATGTTGTGCTAATGGAAAAACAGTTTTATAATTAAATATTTTCCAGGGCAAACAAGATGAAATGCAGTAACTCACAGCAAACAGAGCACAGACAAATCTAATAAAATGTTTCTTAAAGCACAAACACTTTCCTGTACACCAAGTTCTTTCATTTTTTCCCCCTTTAACAGTATCATCTAATACTTGGATTCCTTATAACATCATCACTGCCAAAACTTTCAGTACAACAGGCAAAAGCAGAACATCAAATCACGCTGGTAACTGGCTTAAAAAACATGCACGAGCAAGAAGCTCCCCCACCAAAGTACGAAACAGGTCAGAGTCAATGAGCACCAGGTCATCCATTCAAAAGGAAAGCCTGGCAACAACAAATTGATTTCCCTAGTGTTGTCTTGAAAAATAACCCACATGGCAAACACCACACTATCTTAAAACCATCACAAATTGGGTGGACATGCAGTATTGTGCAACAGGGTAACGTCCCAAATTAAGTATACTAATATTGCTACCTAAAATCACACAGGTTTAAGTACACATATCCCAGGTTTAGAAGTTCTAATTTGTTCCTGAAACCCAACTGAATATGGGTTAAAAAAATAAATTAAAAAAAAAAAAACAGAAAAATAAAATTGTTTTAATCAGAAATCCACCTGAAGTTCACCCCCCCCCCCCAAAAAAAATCACCCTAAACTATTTTTAATACGGAAAAAGTTGTGCAAGAAATTAAAATAAGAAGAACAACAATATCGTATCTCTAAATTTATAACACTCAATTTGTCTGTTCTGGCTTTGCTACCAGACTTAAAATTTGGTACTTCCCAAAGTGAGATTTTTGCAGACTCAAGTTTTTAAACTCTAAGAATAATACTTTTTTTTTTTTTAAAATCGGTTTCTGACACGGCTTGGAGAAAAGTAGTGACATCACATGCAGAGTGTATGTATATGATACTGGCAGATTTTCTTGTTACACACACACAGACATTTTTTCAATCAAAAACACACAAAATGCTGCATGCGTTGGTGATGTAAGAGCAATAAAATTTGGAGATACACATTGTGTTTTTTCCCTTTCCACTTGACTATGACCAGCATGTGTGTCACTCTGTGGCATTTGCCTGTTCTACAGCAATAACAACACTTATGTACTAAATGCAATCACTTTAAAAGTAATACAGCATAGTGGTTATATAATATGTTGTTACTTTTTACCTTTCCACTGCTACACTTTTTGATCCAGGCAACACCAGGGAACTTCAGCTAGTATTAAAAAGCACGATTTCATTAAGTAAACTTGTGATGGCGTATGTGGACTGTCTTGAGGGGGATGAAGATAGCAGTGTTAGGCAGATGTGTGGGAAGCAGTTAATGGGAGACTGATGGACAGGGTGACATTTTCAGCTTTTGTTTTTATATGATCTCTTATAGAATAAATAGTTTGAACTGGGGCTTTATACAAACTTAACACAAGAGAAATATGCCTTTCACCATGCTGTATATGCTTTAACAATTCTAACTTTTTCCCCAAACTGTAAGCCACCAACCGATGTTGTGCCTTTTTCCCCCCACCTTAGGGGGAAAAAAATGCACTAACTTTTCTACAAGAGCCATTTTTCAGAAACACAGCAGTGTGATAAATTAATAATTTTAAAATGAAAATACAATGGTTCAAAATAGGAGAAAAATGCAAACTGATGGATATACAAACAAAACCACAGCAAAACAGTAATAAGCACGAGGTACCCTGTTCTCTCACACAGCCACCTTGCTTAAATTTCAAATGTGGTCTCAATTTCCCTTCACATGACCAAATGTCACTAAGCTAGACTCAGCACAGCAGACTGAAGGAATTAAAATCTGGACCAATTAATGATAACAGACATGAAGGTTAACAGCCAACCAGATGTGTAAAGAACCAGATATCAAAAGACCAAATAATGGGATAAATGCAGTCAATAATGTTCAGAGAATCCTCACGCAAGTCACAGTTCGATCCATCAAGACAAATGCAAGGTATAGTTTTTCCCATGTGGATGTAAGGAGAGGAAAGTCTAGACCAGTGGTGAAAGATCAAAACAAGTCTGTGTGTGTGGGGTTAAAGTAAAGCAAGTGACAAAGACAGGTGTAAGTAAACAAAAAAGAACCTGACAGTCCAACCAAAGAGATGGGGTGCAGTTTCTGGTTGTCCAGCAGAGAAACAGGTCTAATGATTTCAGCAACAATTGCTTATGCTGACCAGGTGTCAAGTCCACCCAGCGAGGTGGAGTCCTTTAGTAATGGACCGTGACATTGGGAAAACCCTATAATTATTTGGAAAGCAGAACACACGGGGCACTTTACCTTGAGCCACATATTCAGAAATCGCTATGCTTACCCCCTGCTTGGAATTGCAACTGGGTGTATCCTAACCAGGACTCCTCCTGCATGAGAAGTTTTATATTAAAACCCCATGGTCTTAGTCTCCACAGTTTGTCTGGCCCTGTCTATCAGCCCATGGCAAAGAGACCATAGCTGGATTATTGAGCCACATATCAGATCTACAAGCAGTAGCGTTACAAACTAATCACATTACAGTACCTTTCATCACACATGGATGGATAAATAAATGGTTAAATAAAAAAAAGAAATGTCTGATACATCAAGAAAGTCACATTGTAAACATGCCAAACAAGTTTGGGCAGTTATATTAAAAATACAGAAAAAAAATAACTGTGCCAACATGCAGTTAGAAAAGCAAATGTTTGTGCCAACACTGAGCTTACAGTGTGGTACACTCAGGCAATGGAGGTTCACACGACACTCAGAGAGGCCAACACAAGGCGACAAGCATGAGGCTCTTCACGGGTCAGGGACACAGACATGTCAGGGCGGCGGCATGTCCTCTGCACCTCCCTCTGCCTCTCTGTGCGCTCCAGTGCTCTGATCCAATTAGACTGTGTGCTGAACACAGTAATCTGGGCTCACCAGCTGCCCTGCGGCCGAATACCTTCCATTCCTCACAGGACGTGTCGCTGCAGAGCAGCAGGAGTCAGCTGGGATACGGGGCAGTGGATGTCTGCATAAGGGTGGTACCCTCATTACACACACAAAGAAATACTATTAAACACATGACCTTCCACAATGTTCATCAAATCTACGACCCCACTCACTGTTACCTCAGGGGAAGAAGTTCTATGCTCCAAGCCAGGGTAAACGCTCACTTCTGTGGCCAGTTTTCATTGCAGCCTCACAAAATCCAAAGGCACTCAACAAAAATGTCATGCAACAGAAGTTTTTGCAAGGGGCACGCATCCTCAAGGTAAAATGTTTCCTGCTCTCCAAGTGAATCTTTGTGCAGGTGCTCAGCATGCATGGGTCAAACTACAGCAGACTGACACTGAAAGCCCTGAACCTATTCAATGTCCCCAACAACTCTAGCATAATCTCATTCTAAACTTCTTTTTACATTCTTTAATGAAAACCATGCAAAGGAAATCAAAACTAAACATTTTCCACCCTTCCTGCACCGGCTCCCCATATGATGACACAGCACTGGAGAAGCAGTTTTTGATAATTAATTAATGAATATATAGTGAATACAACCAATGAACCCAAAGAGGACAGACCACTACAGCTCCTAATATATACAGTAAATCGTGAAAACAGATGGTAAATCTGGTCTAGTAACCTTAACGTTAACACTCAGCCCATTAGTTTGAACCCACAGTCAAACCAATCAGTATGAATCCTCAGCAAGAAGTTTTAATCGCTTTAGTCACTGTTTTTGCAGTAAGATGTGGAATCAGACCAGTGTAAAGCCATGCACACAGTTGCAAGAGCTAATGTCCTTCCAAGGTCTACAGGAAGACCTTCTGTGTCTGCACTGGAAGTAAAAGTCAAACCCGGTTCTGGCTGCTGTGCCCCACAAACCTCCCCTTGCTGCCCTGGGCCTGCTTTACCCGACCGGGACTAAACTGATTACACCGATAATACATTTGAGAATAGCTTTCCACTGGAGCGCCTCTCAATGCTGGATGGGTTTGAAGTCGTGCCTCATTTTGTCATGTTACTTCCCCATTACTTCAGGTCTGACACACTGCTGCAAAAAACATAAAGAAAACAGAGCTACATGGCTCATTCTTTGGAGACACATCCTCAGCTAGTGAATTTGGAAACATCGTAGGAGTCCTGCTCCCAGGAGATACCCCACCCTTGGTCACATATACTAGCTCATTGTACTGTGGGTCCCCCAAATACAGGATGTCTGTAAACAATGCACGCATTGTTGTTTGTTTAGCTGTTGATGGCCTCGCACAAACAAACTGCACAGCCACACTGCCGATATTTGTGCTCAGGGCACAAATTTCACAAATGCTTTTGTTGTATTTGCATTCAGTTCTCCAGGACCACAAGCTGTTTTTAATGTGATTTGGATGTAAAATACACTGCGTCTTTTATATTACAACTTGAATGAGTGTCAGTATTTTGGTCAGCAGTCTGATCTTAACACCCTTGACAAAGTTCAGGAAGAGACAGGTGTGTACAGTGAGCAGGCTCTCTAACACAGCTCCATCCCACCACTGGTATTACTGTGCAAATGATTCTGCATACAAAGTGCTCCTGGACCACTGGCTTTGTGGAATCTAGCTGGAACTTGGTATAGCTACTGCCAAAGCTCTACACAGAACTGGACTTACCCAAACAGGGCAAGAACAAGCAGTATCACTATCAGCATTGCTTGCTCTGGCAAAGACGGGCAGGACGATGGAGATTTGAACAACAGCAACTTGTTTACACTGTTCACCGAGTTACAACTGTCTTCCCTTTCGATGGGGGACAATGGGTTCACTGCAGTCATGTGCATATACACAGTTCAAGCATTGCGAGTCCCCAAGCCACCATGCTCCCACAATTTGAAAAGGCATCTCTTGGCAGCTATGGCATGTGTGAGCCATACTCTATACTAATGCCACTACTGTTTTCAGTATGCCAGCAAATAACTGCCCTCACCAGCAGGCGATAAGGACAGTACTCCAGTACAGGTAATAGTTCTGCAGCTGTGTTCCCTGTGACACAGAAAAGTGGGAATGGCATGACTCAGTTAAACCCTATGCTCAACCAAGAGTGGAGACAACCATGTTTCACACCTGGTGTCTCTCAACCATGAATTCAAAACACATCCACAAATATTTAATGGCAGTTACAGTGAATTTCTGTTCAAAGTACATTTCAACTTTTGTGGCTAAAAACATGTTCCTATTTAAATATTCATCTGCTATATAAAAAATACTAAATGAAGCAAAGGGAAGTAAACATATTTATGAGCGCATCCATAATATCAGCAGCTATCCACAGCACCCACAAGCACAGTTTAATGATGCACTAGTCCTACAGTGTCCAATAATGGCCTTGCTGGGGGCTGAAGCTATCAGATAAACAATTTCAGCACACCCAATGACCAAAGGGCTATCACACCATACCTGAAAAAAAAAATAAAAAACAGAGTCAAACATTCAGGCACCAGCGAAACAGCCATGTTCCAGCTCAGAGATAACAGCAGTGGCGCCTGGCAGCATGCTAGCTGCATTATAATTTTAGACTTTATTCTCAGTTAATGATAATGCTGCATTTATGGCTTCGAAGAAAAGGTAGTCCTGAAGGACCACACCTTGTCACACAGCTGGCAGTGTGTTTGCTCTTAACAGGCTTATATAAGGTGCTATTCTTATTCCTGCTCCACAAAATGAAGAGATTACAAAAGAAGTTCCTTGATTCACGACAGAACACGTCAAAGCGGCCTGGTTCCAAGCCTGCTACTCCTCTCACACACACACAGCACTGGAGAGCTGTCCACTCCCCTTTAGAGGACAGCAGGCCAGGACATGTGGGAATACAAGGAATCACAAACTTCCTCTATTCTCCTTGGCAACATTGGAAGCAACTCGCTATGACAGTGACAGCTGATGTCTCCAAGAAGCTAATGCAGGACTATTTTGTAAGTACAAAAAGATAAACAAAATGCCTCAGTTGAGACAATTCACCAACCACATTCAAGGAAGGGAAAAGAGGGGAAAAAAAAAAAAAAACATGGCTGCTGATCACAGGAAGGACCGGAACAAGGCTGCAGACTACTTCCTCAAAGTTCAAGAGGATTAAGGTCGCATCAGTGCAGGAAGTGGCAGTTAAAGGACAAGGATGGCCTACAAATTCCACCGCAAAGGAAAAAAGGTTTCCCCGGAAGGCCTATGGGACACAGTAGCACATGTCAACAACGTTAACCATCAAAAATATGAAAAGAAAGCAAACTCTGTCCTAAGACCTAAGCATAAGCTATGTTACAAAGGCTGTAATAGCTCAGTGGTATCATCAGCTTTGCTGGGGGGCAACCTTTAAATGTCCTATGACCTGTGCTCTATAAAATAAACACCCCCAAGATAAAGGCAGCCAACTTGTGGTATCAAGTAGCCACATGGGCTGCACCTTTCCTCCCACAGGTATACACACCTGCCTGTCACCCATCCATTCCCCTCCACAGCGTAAGGAAGTCACAAAAACTGGAACAAGAAGTGCGTTATTAATAGCAGCCTAATCACTGACAAGAAGAGCTCTGTGCTGCGCTGTCGTCTCTCCTCAGTCCCTGTCACCGATGTAGCCGGATGTGACTGAAAGTAGTGCAAACAAATTTAAATCCACACGACTGATTCGACTGAAACCAAATTTATCTAAATAATGTTTCTACGGTTCTTTTAAAAGTGTGCCAAAGGTGCGTTATTGTCCCCAATTCGCCTATTCCTAGCGCATTCGGGTTAATCAATTATTCACGCGTGTGCGGGTGGCAGGCGCGCGTACTCTCTCTCTTACACACACACACACACACACACACACACACACACACACACACACACACACCGCCAGAACGGACCCATCCAGCGTGCACGTCAGCCGCGCCCATTACACATTATTGCACTTCTGCCTGGGGTCTCAAGGCTCCAGTCAAGACACCCCCCCCACACACACATACACACTCACTCACACACCCAATTTAAGCCCCGCCCACACCAGAGCCCCGCTCGCATTAGGCCGCGAAGCCCGACTGTCGAGGCTGCCTGTTTCACACTTTCGACTGAACACCGAGTTCGTCCTGCCGAATCCAGCTGCTGTGTGTACGGTTTATATACGTTTATCGCAGGAATTAGCATCAGGGAAACATGACCGCAAACAGCCGGACAGCGCCGTGAGCCACGTCCGAGTGGCGGAGCGCCGCGGACCGGCAACAGAACGGCCAGCGGAATCTACCAAACGTGGACATGCTGTAATGAGAACGCGACACAGGAGCCATCACACATGTGTGAACCGTCAACACCCCAGGCTAAACCGGTACAACCGCGGCACAAATAGGCTGAGGAAGAGTCGGATTGGTAGACACCGGGGCCAGATTCAGTGGGCACAGGCCTCAGGCACGCCGGCGCCTCACGTTCGCCTCTCTTCGAATCTCAGCGCCTTGTTTGGCCATCACTGGTCAGGCCTCTCGCTTCTTCCCGGATCCAGCGATACACGACGTCTTCCCCTTTCCCTTGTGGAGCCCCGAACGTGGACCTGCGTACCTGAAAGTGTGTCCGGTGCTGCCAGCAGAGACAGAACGACGTCGCTGTGAATGCGAGTCCCCGCGAGCCGCTCTCGCCCGATTCTGCGCCGCCTTGGCTTGTTTCGATCTCGCGGGGGCGGGTCAGCGCAGCGCACAGAGCAGCAGTGGGGGCGGGGTTATTGCGATGGGCGGGGCTTTCACGTCTGCTGCTTCGACCACTTCGTCCTCGTCTCGCTCGAGCTGCTTAGCGGAAGCTCCGGCTGCTTTCTCGCCTACGAAGTTCAGGAGCATAAAAAATAATAAGCAGTTTTGTATAAAACTATGCTGTCTAATATAGAAAAGATGGGAGAGTTGTAGTGACCTTGGACAGGCACTTTAGTCCTCGAGGTTTATTGTACAAATTACTCAGCTTTATAAATGGGTAAACACTGTAAATCACTTTCGATAAAAGCGTCAAAGTAACAATAGCAAGTTATACATGCTTTTTAGTTACATGCAGTTAACTTTGTTCTTTATTAAAGCCCACTTAAATGAATATTATGGATGAAAAATTTTATTAATATTTATAGTCTAAATGACAGTACTTTTTATTAAAGCATGTTTACTTTGCTTTAATCCATACTGTAAATTATACTGCAGAACCTTTTATTTTCGAAAAGAGCATTTAGTGAAATGTATTGTTTTGACAACATAGAGGTACAGGCAGGAAAGATGTTAATGTTTGCCAACACTGTTTTAATAACACAAAACCTAACTTGTTAAATTAACCAAAAATGACAAATAATAGACAAGCTGAAATTTGGGACATTGTTTTCCAATCAAAGCACTAACATAAGAGTTATGTCTTTTGTCCGCACACCCTTGAAAGTTATATTTAATAGTGTTAAAGGTCCTTTGGCAGTAACTAGATAAAAGCTGGTAAAGAGTGACTTGTATTTTGGCAGACTTCTGTAACAGGTGAACTCTGTTCAACCTCTTGGCGAAACACTCTGTGCTGTTAAGTAACCTCTCTCTGTGTGCTGTCCTAACAGATGGCATGACTTCTTTCCCACTGCTGCCTTCTTCCCCTCTCCTCCCCCCTGCTCAGCCCTCTGTGTCTGGGGACACTGTCTGCTCTGCGATCTGCAGCTCCATCTTGTACTGCCTCCTGAGATCTTGGAAGTAGAGACGGAGGCTGGCAGGATCCAGCCGAGAGTTTCTGGCTGCTTGCAGGAGGCGGGTGACCAGTCGATAGGCTGCTCGATGACGCAGAGTCTCAGGGTCGCTGTGCTGCTTGGCCTGGAACAGGCAAAAGAGCAGGTAGCAGAGTAAGCTCTTTTATTAGTAAGGAGGAAATTCACTAATAACACTTCTAATAACCAGCAGAACTGGAGAGCAATGTTGGTTTTGTTGGCAAAACCTGATAGCAATCAAGAACAACAACATTAATAACAACAATACATTTGAAGGGAATGCAAATAGGGTTCTTAAACTTTAAATTCCAGTTTAAATACTGTTCTTCAGGATTTCTTTTCCATAAAAAAGTACATCATATGCACATGGTCCTCAACTTAGTCTTTCAGGTAATGAACTCTTTACTGAACTTTTCTGAAAAATATTTAGCCTTTATTTTTTTCATGAAGTGAGCTAATTTACCAGCACAGATAAGGTAGTGATGAGGAAAGGTACCTGCTGTCTTAAGATTTCCAAAAAAGCAAAAGTACACAAGAGGTGTGCAAAAAGCACAAAAAAGGTGAACAAGCTGTAGATGATCTTACGCTTTCTATATCAGTTCCAAACCATCAGTGAATGTCCACCTGTCATCCCACACATCCATGTAAAACCTTCAGCTCCCAGTTGATGCACAGTTGTCTGTGCTTCGAGGCAAATAACATACAACTTACACAATTCAAAATATAATTATTTTTTAAAACTTATTATTTAAATATTTATATTTAAAAATTCAAGTCCTTAGGGTGAAGAGTCAAAATAGCAAGTAACTAGTATTAAGAAAATGAAAAGGAAGAACCGGCAAAAAACTAAACATTTAGTCATCAGTTCTTCATGGAGTTTATCAGAAACTGCTCTCTTGGGGAAGCACTCATGAGGACAGAATTAGTGTAGACACAAAATTGCAGGCCTGCATAAATCGCTCTAAACATATTTAAAATATACAGACAAAAATCTACAAACGCACAGGCCAACAATAACTGTTTCATGACGCTGTTTGGGTTATCGCTAGTATTTAAAAAAAAAAAAAAAAAAAAAAACTCAAGTTCCCATAGTTCCTTTTCCGTACGTACGTGCCTCACCCATTTCCGGTTCGTTGGCGTTCACTGGAAAGTATTCGCGTTTTATCATTTCATAAATTTAGTACAATAGGCGTTATATGTTTCTTTAATAATATTTTATATAGTAATAAAATGGATATTAGTAAAATTACGAGTCTTTCCCGTAATTTCATTTTGTCATAATTTCCATGTGCACGACCTTTCGATTGTACGTGAACGTGTGGAAAGAACGGTCGATAGACGTCACAAGAGGGAGCGGTCCGCAGCTGGCCGTTACAGCTACCCTTTCCAGAGCTCAACCTGAACAATGAAACCCTAAGAACTTTTCATTAATCTGTAATCATTGCTGTCCACAGCAGTGCACACATATACTAACATATTATAAATATAAATAATAAAACTAATGTTATTCTGACGACGCATTATATTCCATTATTTTGTGCAATAGCGGTACTTATAGCATTAGTCAGCGTGTAACTGGCTTAACATCCTCAGACTTAAGCAGATAAATAAGAGATCAATTAATACTGTATCCCCATGTACTGTATTTAGCTAAATATTAAGTGTGTAATTGAATTCCAACTTCTCATCCCCAGTTTTTTGAAATGGTACATGTGTGAGATTTATGTCATTTTACATGTCACTACCACTCTGTTTCCTTAAAAAGTTGAACCCAAAGACACAGCGATACGAACCACTTTAGAACGAGTGTTTGCCAGAGAAAAGATAATTCTGAGAAAGTGGATGATTCACACGAACTGTTGCCTCATTTATCACATTCAGTATCACTTCCTATTATGTTTCATCAAAAGTATTAGTTCTGTTTTCCCTTCTTCAGCTTTAAAACAAATTTAGAGGAGCATTTTCATAAGTGAGTATCATATATGTACTTTCACATTTTCATACATTCTTAATTCTATTCACAGCTTGTAGGCTAATGTTAGTCAGCATCATATATGGAAAAATTACTGTCTATGTATAACTATAATAGTCAGTGCTAAATATAGTTAATTTTCTCTCTAAGCATGTACCTCTATTTTTATAGCTGTGCAATTAATACCTTTTCAAGGCTAGTCTAGTTCTATTTTGTCCCTGGCTGTTTCTGGTAGCAACTGCATTCATTTTTTGACCTTGCTACAGGGTTAACCAGCAGTGTGCTGATGCAACAGCACGCAAAAATGTCTGGCAGAGTGTGCACAATCCATTTTTCAAAAGAGATAAACAAATACCCAAGGGCATATAGTTAAACCACAAATGTTCAACTTCATTGTTTGCCCTGGGTGGCACTTGGCTATCTTTGCCCTCCTCCATGCAGGTAAGAGTTGAAAGCAATGGAGACGGAGTTCTAGACAACCTACCCACAATCGCTGGCTGATCATGCTTGCAATCTGCTTTGCCTCCTGGATGATGGACTGTGGCAGCGCTGTCATTTCTGCTGCCCTCAAACCTAAAAATTTCCACATTGCATCAGTTCCCTTATCGGTTGGAAATCAAACCTCATATCCATAATAACTAGCTATCACACCTTTGACACTAATAATTTCCTATAATTAGGACAGCCCAGCCAACAAGTTTGTATTGTCACAGAGACTATAACATGATTCAGACACAGTACTATGTTGGTCTCAAAGAGCATACCGTAATTTCTCTCTTCTGAAATGCCCTGCCTCAGGAGGTAAGTGTACACAAGGCTCTCAGCTCCAGAGCCAGCAGCCCGGGTGTGACGCACCTCCATGTGTTGGTTCTCAACATTAGGGTAGAGTGTCTCCAGCTGGCATAACTCCAAAAAGTGGGTAGCAAACAGGGTAAATGCCTACAGAGCAGACCAAAGAAAAGGGTAAATGTCATTGTGATGTGATCTCAGGGCAGCCTGGTGGAAGCTGAGCTCCAGTCCTCAGTTCAACTTCAGGAAATAAAGTTACTTCCAGGTGGGTTGGGGGGCATGAGGATATTTAAGAAAAGTGTGTTCAGTATAACTGCAGTTCATTGAGACTATTTTTTAAAGACATTTTGTTAAAGTTATGTTCCTATTTGAATTATGTTTTGTGATGTTCTGTAATGTAATGTGTCTGAAAGAGCTTCCACCATGTCAAACTCATTGTATGCACAAACATACTTGGCTAGTAAAGTTTTATGTTGTGTTACCATGTAGGATGTGGGAGTCTTGTTGTGTACCTTGAAGTTGAGGAGAAACTCACAAACTGAGTGACAGATGCCAATGCCCTCCTCAGCACTGGTGCCCCTTCCTAGCTCATCCATGATGATGAGTGACCTGTCACTCACATTGTGGATTATATATGACACCTTAGAGAAGCCAAAGAAAATATAAAAAAAAACATATTTTTCCTCACAAAATAAAAAGCATACACTGATCAGCCACAACATTAAAACCATCTGCCTAACATTCTGTAGGTCCTCCCTGTGCCTTCAAAACGGCTCTGACTCATCAAGACATGGACTCCACAACACCTCTGAAGGTGTCCTGTGGTATTCGGCAACAAGATGTTAGCAGCAGATCCTTTAAGTGCTGTAAGCTGCGAAGTGGGGAATCCATGGATTGGACTTGTTTTTCCAGCACATCCCACAGATGGTTGACTGGATTAAGATCTGGGGAATTTAGAGGCCAAGACAACACCTTGAACTTTTTGTCATGTTCCTCAAAACCATTCCTGAACAATTTTTACAGTATGGCAGGGCTACTGCCATCAGGGAATACCATTGCCATTAAAAGGTGTATGTGGTCTGAAACAATGTTTAGGTAGGTGGCACTTGTCAAAGTAACATGCACATGAATGCCAGGACCCAAGGTTTCCTAGCTACACATTGCCCAGAGCATCACACTGCCTCTGCCGGCCTGCCTTCTTCCCATAGTGCATCCTGCTGCCATCTTTTCCCCAGGTAAATAACGCAGATGCACCTGGCCATCTGTATGATCTAAAAGAAAAAATTCGTCAGACCAGGTCACCTTCTCCCATCGTTCCATGGTCCAGTTCTGACACTCACATGTCCATTCTAGGCACTTTTGACGGTGGACAGGGGTCAGCATGGGCACTCTGACCAGTCTGCTGTAACACAGCCCCATACACAGCAAACTGCGATACACTGTGTGTTCTGATGGCTTTCTATCATGGCCAGCATTAAGGCTTTCAGCATTTGTGCTACAGTAGCTCTTCTGTGGAATCAGACGAAACGGCCCAGCCTTCGTTCCACATGCGCATCAATGAGCCTTAGACACCCATGACCCTGTCACCAGTTCACCAGATGTCCTTCCTTGGACCACTTTTGGTAGGTACTAACCACTGTATACCGCCAACACCCCACAAGACTTGTCATTTTGGAGATGCTCTAATCCAGTTGTCTAGCCATCACAGTTTGGCCCTTGCCAAAGTTGCTCAGATCCTTACGTCATTTTTCCTACTTCCAACACATCCACTTCAACAAATGACTGTTCATTTGCTGCCTAATACTCCCCTCCACCCCTTGACAGGTGCCATTGTAACAAGACAATCGATGTTATACACTTCACCTATCAGTGGTTTTAATATTGTGGCTGATTGGTTTATTACAGAACACTGAGAAAGATTTTGTAAAACTTTTATGCAAAACTTTTGGGAAACTATTTGATTTTCTACATACATTCCTTTGCACAATTAAATTACCATAATTATATGGTAATTGAAAAATAAAAGCTATAAAGAATGTTAATGGAAAAATTCATTTCTGTACCTCCTTCATTTCCATCATGAAGGTAGAGGAGTTTGTTTCAAAGTCATCATCTACCCCTATCCTAGTAAAAATTTGGTCTGCGATTCTGAAAGATGCATACTCAGCAGGAACAAATGAGCCTAGAAGATGCAAGGGACATAACATGAATGACGTGATGAGAAGGTATCACATTGCAAAATATCTGGTGCTTGCATATTAATAAGAATAAGCCTTTTGAATAGCTGTCTTGCCTGCTTACCAAGCCATCCTCACTTGAATGTCAGATGAATCAATTACTGATTATTACTTGACACAATAAAGATTTTATTCCTAATAACTGTTAAACAGGGAGTGATTCTACCAAATTTTTGAGTTGCACCTTTCATCAGAATCCATAAGTTATTTTACTAAATAAGCCATCCCTTCAAAAAATTCAGCATTTTGAGCAAAAATGTCTTTTTATAATTCTCCCTCACTTTATCAAATGAGATAAATACTTTGTGTCTCCCCTGTGTCGAAGATGTTATATAACTTATCTCCCCACCTATCTGAGCCATGATCTGGCACAGTGCCACCTGCTTGAGGTAGGTGGACTTGCCACTCATGTTGGGTCCAGTGATGATGACAAAGTTGCTGCCCTCAGAGATGTAGCTGTTATTGGAGACAGGCTGCTGGCCACAGATGTGCTCTAGGATGGGGTGACGGCCTTGCTTGATGGCGAGTGTGTCAGTGAATTCTGGCCGCACTGCGGTGCATAGCAGAAGCAACACTATTAATGGCCAGTCACTACCAAACAACTTACTTTAGAACATGATGATAAATATTCAGTGATAAGGATACTATGCATTCTGCTCACTTTTCAACAGCAAAAGAGAAAAAAAATTCCTGACTAAAGTCTTTTAAATGACTCAAATAATACACATGAATCTGTGTTAAGAATATTACCCAATACTATTCATATTTAAGAAAAAATACTTTTCTCTATATAAAATTTTTAAAAAAAACTGAATATATAAAAAACATCTTGAACATGGACATGACGTATATTTCTACAAAAAATGTCATACTTGGTAACTGACAGAAAGTGTTGTCATCATGCACCAGAAAAACGAACAAGCAACAGAGAAATTATTTGTGACCAGAATAGATTACACATATTCTATTGCTGACTCTTTCTGCATGTCTATTGCAGCAAATGACATAGAGTTTCATGTGCTTCGCTGGCCTGTTGCCAAGCTCTGGCTCCTGTCTGAAGGCACGGACATTACTGTTAACAGCGCCTATGGCCATTCTCATGCTGGAGAATGAGGAGCTCAGCATGTGACTCGGTGGAGACAGCAGTCGAACGATCAAGCAAAAAGAGCAGGGCTGAGGCAGCTGAAGTATAATTAGTTTGCCAGTCGAAGCTGGGACGTTGCTCCCTTGGAAATGGCAGTAAGAGGAAAGAACTGCTGAGTATGTGGCTACTAGTATTGCACTTACTTTTTCTAATTCAAGCAAGTCATTATGCTGCATTTATGTTTGCAGTTAGTCCCAATTAAGCCTGCAACTAATTAATTTATCTTAAGACTAAGCAAAACTGCAAAGGCTAACTAACATTTGGACATTTGAACTTATCAAAAGTCTTACATCATTCAGCAGACTTGGAATTTTACATTTAAAGGATGGTTGTTTTGAACTGATGACTTCATATATATTCTTAATAATAGTCGATAAACTGAACCTATAATGCATTTGAATTATATTTAATCTGTGACTTCAGAAAGCAATACCTTGATTTCACAGAGTAGTGACATTTTACTTTAATTGTATTTCTGTCTCTAAGAAATCAAATAGTGTACTCTTGTGCCGTTATCTGGCTCTAATCCACTCTTGAAAACTGACCTAAATTAAAAAAAACAGATCATGAAAGATTTTACCTCATTTCTTTTTTTATGGAAATCCACTTTTAATGATGCCTAACATAAGTAAAAGTTGCATAACAGTTTAAAATAGAATTATTAACATTATTCACAAGGTAAATGTAAAAAATACTGATTTCATAAAGTAAACTTGCTGTGATAGTGTGCATTGAATTCCCTGAGGAAGACTAAAGATATTTGTCACAAATAAATGAGCAACTAAAAAACTGAAGCAAAGTAGTGCAAAACAGAGGATGCAAATGCAACCATCTGACTAAGCAAAACCTGTACAGTGCCACAGTACAACTGAGAGCATGTGTACACAACTCCCACAATGAAATGCATCAGACATGGCCTAAAAAAGTGAAAATCTGGTGAAAAAGCAGATATCAAGAAACTGTATAGCAAGCAATATCTAAAGAAAGAAAAATTCATTAAAAATATTTTAAATACATAAAAACTTCCATTCAAATACGTTCCTTAACTACAACTACTTTCTCTTTTGTGACCAGATGAATGACAAGGTAGGAGCATGATAGTTTAAAAAAAGCACTTAGTGGTTTGAGTCACAACTTGCCATAGTCAGAGACAGTGCATGCGTTGGCCAGTGACAGGAGCATATCCAGCATGGAGACAGAGTCAGACAGCTTGTACAGGCAATGTATGTGCTCATGAACCCTGCTCAGCAGTTGACACACCACCCTGCAATGAAGCGAGATCAAGGGCTATAACGTGTAAAATTAACATGCGATGTGCTGTATTTTGTAAAGCCCTAGCACAACAATGTTTTCCATTATTCACTCACACATATGACATGTGGAAGATTTCCCTCAGTGCCTCTTCACAGTGGTCATTCATCTTGATGAGATTTACTGTGGTGAAGCTGTAGTTGTTCCTCTGCTTGGTGACCTGAGGCAAGAGCATCATAAACAGACAGTTAAAATCCAGTTACGCAGTATAAGAGTTATGAAATGCGTAAGTTATTTACTGTATATAGGTTATTTTTTATTTTTTAAAGCAACAACTTTAATGGTATTACTAAAGCTAATGGCTTATCCATGAGTTCTAAATGTTACCTTCAAATTTGTGATAAAGCTCAGAGACAAGCGCCCATTATAAAGGTTTACTATTGTAGAATAGATGTTGAAATAAGATCACTCTATGTTTTAGGAGAGTATTTAGCCTTGAGGCATAGTGCAGCTTGCCTCTCCACCCCAAAATTACCTGACATAGTAAACAGGGTCATGGAGAACCCCTTCATAGTGTGTTCTGTACAATAGGTACTTCTAACATCACAAACACTATATTACCAAATGGCTAAGAGGGGCCTTCACCTTAATGAACTCTGCTGGTAATTGTCCATCTGGCTGGGCAACACCCTCCAGCTTCATCTGAATGAAGAAGCCACGCACTGAACTAAAACTTGTCCGAAGAGGTAGATTGTGTTCTTCCGCCAGGTTTGTTACCAGTCCTTTATATTGACAATTAAATCATCATTGTCAAAAAAGTATTTAAAATTAAATTCTTTTCATAAAAAGCCTTTTACAGAAAAACAGGAATAAATATTATTGGCCAAATTTATACAATGATCCCTCAGCATTCAAATCTAATTTGTCCCTGAATTTTAGAGACCG
This sequence comes from Heterotis niloticus, assembly GCA_018136845.1. Taxonomy (NCBI): domain Eukaryota; kingdom Metazoa; phylum Chordata; class Actinopteri; order Osteoglossiformes; family Osteoglossidae; genus Heterotis; species Heterotis niloticus. The sequence continues at coordinate 22,611,662 of CM030895.1, forward strand.
AATGCCTATTTCCTATTATTTTAAAATTGAGAAAAAATAAATATGCTCCCAGCCCAACTGAAAACAATTATATAACTATCATCCCATGATTTCAGCATGATAAAACACAAATTACAGTTACCTAATTAGAAAATACATAATGTTCCAAAAATTTGTTCATAATGCATGGTACAGGACATTATAGATGTTAGTGCTGTCAACAATATTTAAATAAATAGGTTTATTAAAAAATAAAAGTACAAAAAAATGCAGATAATTTAAATAAACAGAGATTAAAAAAACCTCAGAATGGAACTTTTTTTGCCTTCATGCAGTTTTCTTTCATAAATTTTATAACCTGTGACAGACTCTTCAACTGTGTTTTTGAAAGCAAGACTCCTGTTTATGTCATTATTGTGTTCCATAATTAGTGAGATCATTGCATTTGCATGTTCATAAACTTCTTTTAATTTTAGGTAAGTCTCTACAAAAATATGTCATAGCAGTTTCAGTTTGGATACTTTTCAAGATTTTTCAAGAGATTATAGCAAAAATTTGGATATAGGGAATTTGGATACTGAGGGATTACTGTATGTTGAAAAAGTGAAAAATTTTGTATTTAAACATCAAGCTATCGGGGTTAAGCACCTGCAATGTCATCCACAATCTCAGTGTAAGCTCGGCGTGCGATGTCCAGGAACTCATTAATGTTGGGCCGCACAGCATAGCACTTCTGAGTGCGCATGTTTAGGCTGCCCTTCATGTAGCTGGTGTCATCATTTATCACCATTTTAATCTGCTCCAAGATGCTATTGAACCTGAGCATTGCAATGGCACCCAAGATCTATAACTGAAAAGGCTCAAGACATTTTATCCATCCCTATCACAAGTGAAATGATACTATCAGTATTTGTCCAATTGAAAACTTTATAAGTCTTCAAAAATTCATATGTACCAAAATATTTTACCAACATAAAAGATCTTAACTGATGTCTAGCAGATCACATCAGGGAGAGTAGTGTGCTGTAGGCAGGAATGCAGGGTACCTGCTATCTTCCAGGGCACTGTAATAGGCCTTGAGCAGGGCAGTCTGACAGCTCCGCAGTGCTGCCTGTTCAGACAGAGTCAGCATTGTTAAAGCTCACTGCCCAGTAGTGACACTGCTTAGGATTACACTGTATTCCTTACAGGTTCCTAAAAAACAGCCTTGGCCCCTTCATCTTACAGCACTTTCATGAACTGCATAATAAAAAACTGTCTGGCAACACATTTTACAGGAGAAAATACTGCACAGAATTCTATTATTTGTTCTAAATATAAACAAAGACTAGACAGGCATAGTCTGCTTTGATAGCTGTGATGTATCTTTGCTATTGTGTTCAAAGCAAATCTAAACACAAATACTGGTGTGTCTTTTTCATGAAGCCAAAAGGGTAAACAGTAAAACAAAACACTTGTTATATGAGGCTGGGCACGAGTTTTTTCCCCCAGGTACTACAATTTCCTCACCTAGTCTAAAAACATATTTCAGATGAACTGGTAACTTTAAACTGCCTGCAGTATGTGATAGTGTTGTGCGCGCGCGTGCGTGCGCGCGTGTGTGTGTATATACCCAACAATGGAATTACACTCCAACCCATCCAACAGCATCACACTCTGTGCTTCAAGAATCCACTCCTGACCTGGACAAATAGCTAATGACAGATAGTTAGCATGTGATGCCTCATCTTGATGATGCTGCCCTCACCTTCAGTGGTGTCACCAGCTCCAGTGTGTGTTTCAGCTGAATCACATGCACTATCTTTGCTTCAGCCACTTGAACCTGCAACACAAACCAGAGAATTCAGACAATGCAACAAAGAGGCAGATAAGATAACCTAATACATAAACATCTTTATAGACACTTTTGCTGCCAGTAACAATAGTACTTTATTTATCTATGAGGTTAAAATCTGTTTTATTTAGCATCCAGTTTAAAATGTTCTAATTTAAAATTATATTCCAGCTGGTGCTGAAAATAAAACGGTATTTAATGACAGAAATATCAAGTTGTACCGTTTCCTGTTTGGGGATTTGTACTAGAGCAGACAGCAGCTGATCTATGTCCAGAAAGTGTCCAATTGCTGCAAACACACAAAACAAAGACAATGCATCGTATTTACAAGGCAGCTTTGAAATTAGCAATGAAAAAAACAGTAGATGAAATTTCCATGTCCTATTACAATAATGGTTATTCTTAAAATTCATCCACTGTACCACACAGATAAGGGCAGGTTTGTGAGTGGAACATATGGAGGTGGCTGTAGTCCAAGGAACAATTTTACTGCTGCATCTTGTTTTCTAGCATATTTTATAAACAGTTCTGGAGCAAATTCATGCCCATATGTACAGAAACCAAAAAACACATTAGTTAAAGGAAAATGTAAGCTGGCCCAGGGTTGGACATTGATGCACTGACCATTCTTCATTCCAAAGAAGAGCTTCTCATCCTGAAGAAGCTCCTGCACAGCATCCAGTCGGGTGTTGATGGTGTTTATGTCCAGCAGGGGCTCCAGGATGTTGGAACGCAGGCGCCGTGTTCCCCCAGGGGTTCTAGTGTAGTTCAGCACTCCAAGCAGCGTATGTTCACTCCTGTTGTAAACAATGCAGATGGTGAAGCCAGTATGAATAATAAGTCACATCAACTAATACATAATAAACAAACAACAGCAAATATAACTGTTCAAATAGCATATTATAAAATTCCCTTGCTGATGTTGTACAAAGTTGAATGGGCAGTGGGCCACTTTTATTTCAGCACCTTAGATGTGTCCCTTTGAAGTTAGATAACCAATTATTCAAACCAGGGGTTATTATGCTAAATATTAGTGATCTTGAAGAGTTTAGCTAAACAGTTGGCATTTAATAGTCATAAAATCTTTTACTTCAAATGTGTTCAAAAGTGCTTTCGAATTCCATACCACTCCTATCTTGCTGACCCACAATGAGCCCATTCCCTACCACAGTATTCCTTCATCTGACTGTGACCTCCTACATGTTCCTCAAGCCCAGCTACAGTCTGTGGGAGATGGGGCCTTCTTTTTAACCCCCAAATTGTGCGATTTTCTCTTCAGGCGCATCAGAGAATCTCACTTTGTAGTGATACAGTGCATGCCTGCTTCCTCTCTTTTTATTCACCATTTCTTTTACTATTATCTGGATTAAGTGTTTGTGCAAGTTTGTTATGCAATATGGTTGATGTTTAATTTTTGTAATCTTTAAACTTTTAAAGTTCTCATTTTATTGTATCCTACGCATCATTCTTTTTGCTGTAAAGCACTCTAAGAAGCTACATTTCAAGGTGTGCTGTTTTTATTTTTATTAATTTGTGTACAGCCACAGCTAAAAGCATTTATGAAAGCCTCTAAGATGTTCTGAAATGAAACTCACAAGCAATTACCTATTATACTAAACCAAATTATATTTGCTTCAAAACACTATATTTACAAAAAAAGAACAACAACATACAGAGACTCTGGTATGGTGTTTAAAGATAATTAACTTTAAATTACAGGAGCAACAGCAGATATAAACCACACAGGAATGACTACATAACCTCTCTTGACTATGAAGAACCTTTTCACAATACAGCAGTTTCGATGTTGCTTGAAACTTTTAAAACACTGTATTTATAATACCATGTCTACCTTTATATTCATGTATCATTTGACATCTGAACACCTCCTTTAGTACATAAGAGAAACCAAACAATTACCACATACACTCCTTAAACTGCACTTTGTATTACTGTATGGTGTCCACATAACAACAGCAGTTCTTGTCTTTGAGAAGCTTTCTTCCATTTGTCATGTTCTAGTATTTACTTTGAAATTTTCTCCCTAACCATTTTAAAAATCAATCCAAATTCTCAGTTGAAGATTTCTGACAACATTCTATTGGGAGAGCCAAAATGACATGAGCTTCCTAACCCAGAAATTTAAGTGTGGCCTGAAGTAGATAAAACTGTATCTGTCACTTCTTCTTCTTCTTTTGGCTGCTCCCGTTAGGGGGTCGCCACAGCGGATCAATTGTTTCCACTTTTTCCTGTCCTCTGCATCTTTCTCCATCACACCCATCACCTACATGTCCTCCTTCACCACATCTATAAATCTCCTCTTAGGCCTTCCTCTCTTCCTCTTGCCTGGCAGCTCCATCCCTAGCATCCTTCTCCCAATATATCCAGATTCTCTCTCCTCTGCACATGTCCAAACCAACGCAATCTTGCCTCTCTGACTTTGTCTCCAAACAAAACTGTTTCTATCACAATTAATGTAAATGAATATACAGTATGTTCTGTCTACAGTTTAAGCCAGTTTTGTCTGTCCCTTTCATTGACTGCTCTCACCTGTGGTCCCGGTTGTTAACCACCAGTTCTAGGTTGTGTGCAGAGGTGGAGTCAATCATGGCTGTCTGCTCGCTGCCTTTGAAGCTCACTTTGAGAGACTTGGGTGCATACATGGAATTCTGGACAAACTCATTGTATTTCAGCAGAGCAGAAGCTGCAGCCAGACAGTAGTATCTGAAATTTAGGATATAAAAGGAAAAAAAAGGATCCCAAACCAAAGACAAACTTTCAGCAAAAAGCATTCAGGATTAAGTAGTATATCATAATATTTCTTTTAATTCTTATAAAATGTTTTGTACTGTTTATATATCATATGCCCATATCAGACTGCCCTTATGGGTGTTATGTGAAAGTCCTGTGGTCATACTTAGCCTGCACTTCCATCAGGACAGTGCTAAACTCTGGTGCGCACAGATGTTGAATATACTCCAGCCCTTTTTTCTCATTGAAGTACTTCCTCTGGATGGCAGTGAGGGCCACAGCCTAGCCATGGGAAAACAGAACTGCATTCTGACTCAATATTCAAATAATATGATTTAAGAATGAAATCATTTCAAAACCTTGGCAGAGTTACAAGGTATAGTACAGTACAGTAAATATTTAAACTTGCCCAAGAGGAAACACCCACAGTATTTATCAGCTTTGATCAGTACTTCAACTGGAAAAAATAAGTGCCACTACTCCCTTACTGGCATGTTAGTTGGGTATCGGTAAGTATCAGAAAATCATTAAGCACTATATTAAATTTTGAATTTCTGCAGTGAATAAAAAATAGGAGATGACTGATCTTAACAATATATGTATTGCTCACTGCTTTTCTGCCTCCCATTAAGTACGCACGACACAAAAAACACAGTGCAGTACACAAGTACACAAGAAAATGTCCTGGTACTCCGAAGTGCAAAACCTAGAAGCGCTGCTACTGCACGCCACTGAGCACTGTCCACTTCAAGCACAAGACTTTATCATGAAAAGAAAATAAGTTTTATTCTCCTCAGGTCACAACATTTTAGAGTTTGTACCTGGAAGTTTTCGGTGATAAGACTAAATAGTTTAGTCCCCTTTCCCTTCTCCCGCGCTGTGTCTGGCATCAGTATTTCCAAGGGGCTTAGAATGTGTAGCCTGGTGATAACCTGCCAACACAAGGCAAAACAAAACTTGCCATGATGATGCTGTACATGTGTGGAAATAAGTAAGCCATACTTCATTCTATTTATCTTTTCAAACTACATTTATAAAGTAGCATAGAGATTAAAATCTGCCATTTATGTTAAGGCCATTTAATCAACATGGTTATGCGCAGCTCTGAAGTGTTTTATTGCTGCTGACTTATTCTGACGCTGACCAGAGGAAATGATCCAGTCCACTCATCTAATGGATACCTTGGCATAGGTCCCAGTGTCTGCAAACTGAGAAAGCAGGAGTTCCGGACACTTCAGATTAATGCTGGCCATGCCAATCTCACCACGTGCCAGGCCACGCCCCTCAACCACCGCCACCATCACCGAGCATACAGCGCCAGAGGTAGCCGAGGAGCAGGTGGTCGCTGCACTCAAAGCAGACAGCCATAGTCGGTCCACGCTCACTTATGTCAGACAGAGAATCCACATGATTATAATTTCCAGTTGAAGGTTACACTGCATAGCTTTCCATTTACATTTACAGTACTCTTTTAGCAGATACTTCTCTCCAAAAAGAGATTTGCAGTGATTATTATGTGGTATTTAGCTGACACCTTTACCCCAGCTGAGTTCCAATGATAAATAAACTACTGGAAACTCAGTACAATCATTCACCCATGTGACACACTCACACACTAAGGACTTTAGCATCATCAGTTCACCTGTAACACTGGTCTTTGGACCGTGGGAGGAAACTGAAACAAATACAGGGAAGACATGCAAACTCCACAAACAGCGAGTGGGCATCAAACCCACATCCAATCACAGTGTTTGTGCTGAGGCAACAGTGCTACGATTATGCCAGCTTGCTGAAAAAGAACAGGGCCTCACGGGATCATTTTTTCATCTTCAGACTGTCCATACTGTACCAGTGTGGCCCGCTTGTGGAGTGTGCAGGGAATGTATGCCAATAGAGGGTGTGGAACAAAAGGCCCGCCGCACTCTTGGCGTCCTCAGGCTGCGAAGGGAGATGCTGCTGTGAGCCGAAATGCCTGCAGAAAAGCTCTTCTGAACCGTACTGGCGCTCAGGTCTGCTTGATAGGAGTCTAACAGGAAGACAGGAACTCAGTTTATAATGCATGACATGAGGATTCCAGCAGAGTTTATCTAATGTCTGATGTAAATGAAAACTGATGTAAGCTGAGAAAAAAACAATAACACAAAGATGCAGTTGCACCTTCAAGCTGTGATAAGGAGCCACTTCTCTGGTACAGGGAAGGTGGCCTTGAGAGAGCAGAGGTGATTCGGGGGAGCGGCCAGCGACCATCTCCCATTTTTAGTTTGCCTCTCAAGTTTGACTCCAAAGTCTTATTTTGAAACCAGAGTTGTGACCCCTCTGTCAGCTACTAGCACTCAGCTAAATCTCATCAAGTTCTAATAGTGGAAACTGTACGCTCGTGTGGTAAATAATATCCATTAATAAAGTGAACCTCGCGAGGTTAGCGCTGCGGTGTTTCGCGCTCTCGACGACGAAGGCGCGACAGTGCGCGGTGCCGCTGGGGTTCTGCTTTCGCTGGCCGCTGCAGTGCCGCGCCCAGAGGAGCAAGAGGAGGGGGACGAAGAAGCTGGAGAGCGGAGAGAAGCGGGTCCCAGGGTCGCCGAGCTCCGGCCAGACGCGGTCACCGAAGTGGCGCCGGCGCTCACCTCTTCCGTACTGCTGCGGATCATTTCATTCACAGCCCAGCGCTAACGCTTAGCACGGCACTTTAAAATGGCTATAAATTAACATGAAAGCCTAAAGTAACCTCAAGTCGTTTGAATGCAAAGTAAGAGAACCGTCAGTTCGCTTTCCCGCTCTTTTCAGCAGCCGCTCGCGACTGTTTCTTAGCATTTGATTGGCTGATTTCAGCAGATTTTACAATAAGCTGTGGAGCGTTTTTAAAACGGACAAATTAAACAAAAACAATTGACCTCTATGCATGTAATAAGTATCCTCTATAATATTTTAGCGAAATTTAATTGGAAAATATTAAACTTATAGTGAAATGATATTCCATACTATTTAAAATGAGGGCAGAATGCTTAAGGGGAAGTTAAACAGTATTTGACAACAACAACAACAACAATAATAATAATAATACATCTTGAAAGTTGAAAAAGGAAAACTATAAGGTGGCGTTCAGGGAGGAATTAAGACAGGCATTGGGAGGCAGTGAAAAGTTACCAGTGTGCTGGGCATCCACAGCAGAAGCGGTAAGGGAGACGGCTAGAAAGGTGCTTGGTGTGACATCTGGACAGAGGAAGGAGGACAAGGAAACCTGGTGGTGGAATGAGGAAGTACAGGAGAGTATACAGAGGAAGAGGCTGGGGAAGAAGAAGTGGGATAGACAGAGAAATGAAGAATGTAGACAGGAGTACAAGGAGATGAGGCGTAGGGCGAAGAGAGAGGTGGCAAAGGCTAAAGAAAAGGCGTATGGTAAATTGTATGAGAGGTTGGACACTAAGGAGGGAGAAAAGGACCTGTACCGATTAGCTAGGCAGAGGGACTGAGCTGGGAAAGATGTGCAGCAGGTTAGGGTGATAAAGGATAGCAATAGAAACGTAATCACAAGCGAGGAGAGTGTTGAGCAGATGGAAAGAGTACTTTGAGGGGTTGATGAATGAAGAGAACAAGAGAGAGAAGACTGGATGATGTAGGGATTATGAATAGGGGAGTGCAATGGATTAGCAAGGAGGAAGTTAGGACAGCTATGAAGAGGATGAAGAATGGAAAGGCTGTTGGCCCAGATGACATTCCTGTGGAAGCATGGAAGTGTTTAGGAGAGATGGGAGTGGAGTTTTTAACCAGATTGTTTAATGGAATCTTGGAAAATGAGATGATGCCTGAGGAGTGGAGCAGAAGTGTACTGGTACCAATTTTTAAGAATAAGGGTGATGTGCAGAGCTGTAGTAACTACAGAGGGATAAAATTGATCAGCCACAGCATGAAGTTATGGGAAAGAGTAGTGGAAGCTAGGTTAAGAAGGGCGGTGACGATTAGTGAGCAGCAGTATGGCTTCATGCCAAGAAGGAGTACTACAGATGCGTTGTTTGCTCTGAGGGTGTTGATGGAGAAGTACCGAGAAGGTAAGAAGGAGTTGCATTGTGTCTTCGTGGACTTAGAGAAAGCATATGACAGGGTATCTAGAGAGGAGCCGTAGTATTGTATGAGGAAATCGGGTGTGCCAGAAAAGTATGTAAGAGTGGTACAGGATATGTACAAGGACAGTGTGACAGTGGTGAGGTCTGCGGTAGCAGTGACGGATGCTTTCAAGGTAGGGGTAGGATTATATCAAGGATCAGCTTTGAGTTCTTTCTTGTTTGCAATGGTAATGGACAGGTTGACAGATGAGATCAGACAGGAGTCACCGTGGACTATGATGTTTGCGGATGACATTGTGATCTGTAGTGAGAGTAGGGAGCAGGTTGAGGAGACCCTGGAGAGGTGGAGATATGCTCTAGAGAGAAGAGGAATGAAGGTCAGTAGGACTAAGACAGAATACATGTGTATAAATGAGAGAGAGGACAGAGGAGTGGTGAGGATACATGGAGTAGAGTTGGCGAAGGTGGATGAATTTAAATACTTGGGATCAACAGTCTGGAGTAATGGGGAGTGTGGAAGAGAGGTGAAGAAGAGAGTGCAGGTAGGGTGGAGTGGGTGGAGAAGAGTGTCAGGAGTGATTTGTGATAGAAGGGTACCAGCAAGAGTGAAAGGGAAGGTCTATAAGATGGTAGTGAGACCAGCTATGCTTCATGGGTTGGAAACGGTGGCACTAACCAAAAGACAGGAGGCAGAGCTGGAGGTTGCAGAGTTAAAGATGTTAAGATTTGCATTGGGTATGACAAGGATGGACAGGATAAGGAATGAGTATTTTAGAGGGTCAGCACAGGTTAGACGGTTTGGAGACAAAGTCAGAGAGGCGAGATTGCGTTGGTTTGGACATGTACAGAGGAGAGATTCGGGATATATCGGGAGAAGGATGCTAGGGATGGAGCTGCCAGGCAAGAGGAAGAGAGGAAGGCCTAAGAGGAGATTTATAGATGTGGTGAAGGAGGACATGTAGGTGATGGGTGTGATGGAGAAAGATGCAGAGGACAGAAAGAAGTGGAAACAATTGATCCGCTGTGGCGACCCCTAACGGGAGCGGCCGAAAGAAGAAGAAGAAGAATAATAATACATCTTGACAGAAGGAATGTGCGCCCCCTGCCGAGGAGAAACAGTATTTCTGCTGCGTTGTATTGAGCGCCAAGGGGAAAAAATGGCGGCGGTAGTTGCCGCCGACGTGGTGAGGGTGGATTATTTCGTCAGGGAGATCGAGCGGAAGGACGGCGCCATTCTGCGGATCCAGCAGTGCAGCAAGGGCGACGTCGGGTGCGTGGTGTGGGACGCCGCCATCGTTCTCGCCAAGTACTTAGAAAACGAGTCTTTCTTGGAGCCCGCGGCTGGCAGAAATGTGTGGCTCAACACGCGGGTGCTGGAGCTGGGAGCCGGAACCGGAGCGGCGGGTCTCATGGCAGCCAGCCTGGGGTTGGTGTACATACTGCTGACAGACAAAACAGCTTTTATCATCTGTTCAGTTAACACAAAAGCCCAAGGAAGCATTTCTTGCATGTGAGACAGAGGTGTGTATGCGTGTATTTGTCTTGTTCTAGAGCGTTCGTGACACTGACAGACCTGCAGGAGCTGCAGCACCTTCTGCAGGTGAACATGGAGGAGAACCGTAGCCTCATCACACAGGGGTCTGTGACAGCCAGAGAGCTCACATGGTCTGTACTCATGTAGCGTGTGTGACTCACTGATCTGTAAATCTCAGCTGGAACCACAGGCTTTATTTCAGCCTGGTAATAACACACAGCCTCAGTGATGCTGAAAGACCGCACCTGTTGAGCATGAAAGCTGTTACTACAGTTTTGTGGGACTCCTCATGAGTGAAAGTGATTTAAATAATTGTCATGCATGTCCTACTTTCCAAGGGGAGGAGATGTGACAGAGTTCCTGCCAGAGCCTGACTTCATTCTCATGGCTGACTGTATTTACTATGAGCAGGTATGGAACCATTCTGCTATACTAACCCACTGCCCAGATGGTGATACGGTCTCACCTGAGCTTCTTGTAGATTCGGGACCACGGACGCCGAACTGAAACGCCACTGTATGAACTTTACCGTATGTTTACCCTACCGGGCGATTGGCACTGATGAGTGTTTTAGCAAGCTCACACCAATGATGCTCTCCTAGTCTGTGGGTCCCCTGCTGAAGACCCTCCGGGATCTGACAGGACCACACACTTGTGTCATTTGTTGCTACGAACAGCGCACCATGGGCCGCAACCCTGAGGTGGAGCGCACGTTCTTTGAGGTAAGCTGTGAACACATCGTGTGCGCTGTGGTTGGCGACCCAGAAGGCCTCATGCACATATCTGCATATTCTAAACCTCCTGGCAGTGGTACTCGTGACCTATTAATAAAGATCCTTGGCCAGACTTTTTCCGAGTAAGGTGATAATTTAATATTGACAAGTATTTTATTTATTGCCTACTAATTTTAAGTGACATATTTTATGTCAAGGAACTAATTAGGAACCCCCCCCAATAAGAAATAATAGTTATGTGACACCCCCCTGAGGAATGAATGAAGGTTGCTGGGCCAAGTCCTATGAGTGGGACTTATTTGTATTGAGCTTGGTGCTCAGCATGAATTGTTCAATGAAAATGTACAGATGAAATTTAAGCATGTATGTAGATGGTATGTGCTGTGGTACCTTTGTGCTAAGTATTTGGTGTGTGTGTGTGTCCCACGTGTGGCGATCAGCTGTTGCTGCAGGACTTCCAGTGCCAGGAGGTACCCTTAGAGCAGCAGGACCCAGAGTTCAACAGCCCAGACATCCGTGTGCTCCACATCCGCCGAAAGGGCTGACATCGCGCAGACAAACGTGTTCCTGCTGTTGTTGGCACATTTATCATTCTTTCAATCTAACGTGTTCTCTCCTGTTGAGTTCTTTTCTGCCAGATTCAGAAAAGTGCTGTAGAGCAATAAACTGAATTAACAGCACAGCGTGAACAGATAAGATGTCACACCGTGCCATTGATTTGTTTACTTTTGGAAATTCAAGATTTTTTTTTTTTTTACAATAAAATGGAACAACTTTGCCTTGTCCTGTAGAAAACAAACTGTGGTTTAAGATGCATTTAACCTGACAGACTGGAGAGGTAGACCTATCTGTGAGGGTTGTCATAATGCCTGCCTGAAATATTTATTCAGTAACTTAGAAAACTTGCTTTCATAAAGTATTTTAAATTTCATTTTTTTATTTTTCCACAGCAAAAATTTCCCATTAAAGGAAGTAGATTGTGATTAAATTATCCAAAATAAACATTTTGATTGAAGTTGTTGGTTCAGTTTTGCTTGACTTGTATTTCTGTTGTTTAATTTTTTAATTCAGTAGCTTTCTTGTAGAGAAGTTGACCTTTCTCTTTTATTCCTGCAAGATTAATTTTCAGTAGGTGCTAGATTTTTCCATGGTAAGTTAAGGATTCTTGATGTGTCTGGTTAGTTAACGTACCTGGTTACTTAAACCTGTAACATTTAAAGTATTTAGGAAGCAGAAATGCAAATATGTACAGTAAGGCTGGTAAGAGACAAAGGCACCTGTAAATGTCATAGTGGGTAGAGGAGCTTGAAACTGCAAAGCAGAACATGAAGTAGGCTTGTTCAATCACAAAAAGAGATGCAGTGCAGAGCAGTGGGCTAAATGGGGCTGCTGGTCAGTATGTGCAGACGTGGACACACACAAAGTTAAATGTTACCGTACAACTCGTGGGCAGCCTCTGACCCACCGGCTTTACTCTCATGTTCACATGGACCTGTGTGTAAATGCCATTTTTAGTAAGATAGCGTAAGATACTGTTACTGGCCACTAGATGGCAGTGTTTCATAAAATGAGCACAGATTTGTCGCGTTGGAACAGTTACTCAAATTGCCAACCCAACTAGGATCAACATTGTTAATAATTCAGTTTTTTAAAAACTCAAACTCATTTTTACCATTAATAGAAAATGAATGAAAGCCCAGAAACCAATTACTTGCTGGTTAAGTTTGAAAAAGCCCTCCGATGAAGATATGACCTATAACACTTGTTATCGATGCATTTTTATTTACTTTAAATTGTATGTCAGTTTGGAGAACTGTGCATGCCTAATGAATAAATGCAGTGGTTTAAGTAGAAAAACATAAGTGTTAGGTCTCCCCTTAACTGGCATGTTGGTGCTGCAGTGAAAGATGGAAGCAATTGGTTCTCTTCCCTCTGTTTGAACAATGGGAGAGGATGATACCTGTTTAACATTAAATTTTATCTTGGTTAAAAAGGTGGCTGCCCCCCTGCGATGCCACAGGGTGCCTTGGGTCTGGCAGCAGCCCAACATCTTCATCACCCTGTTATGCTAAGCTAGGCCAGCAAACCGGGGGACAACAGGTGCTGGGCAGCAGAATCTCTGCTGTATATCCCTTCTTTATGTCTGCTCCTCAGGGGGGCATCTTTAAGCTCATCAGTGGACAGATAGACAGTATGTCCACAATTAGTATGGAAGTAGGGTCAAACCTCACATTAACCAGCATTTGCTGGCTTTATTATAAATAGCATTGAAGCCCATTTTGGCTACTTATCCTCCATGTCCCTCTCTCTCTATGGGCAACCAGGACAGCCAATGGTCGCTGTTACAGAACGGTAAAGATATTTTTAGTCTAATTGCTTTGACACAGCGCAGACACTGACCTGCCCCATGGGAGAAGTCCTTACCTGTGTGTACGAAGGAAAGGAGGAGTAAGAATAGTGCATCAACTAAACATGATCATGTTACTTCTCTTAAACTCAACATTTTTATTATATAAGTGTGACTCCATATCGTATTTACATTGACAGAAATGGGACTAAACACCTGCTCTCATGACAAAACACTCAGCCGGTTTCAGATTTATTCACACTAAGAATCATGTGTCTTGATGTATTATTTTTTTAGTAAAATTAAGATCTCAGTTGAAAAACAGTCATTCTGATCCAAACTGAGTTGTGCGGATGCAACCTTTTACGTACAGATTTTTCAAGGAATCCTTAGCGAAACAGTTCTGTGTCCCCTGCTTCAACAAAGAATGACCCCACAGGCTGCTTCTCATGTGATCTGAGTAAGCAGCTTAGTGATGTCAACACATGGCCGCCAGATGGCGCTACGTACACAAACGTTGCAAAGCATAGGTCAACTTCTTGAGATCTTTCCCCAAGCCAGCGCATATAATGAAGTCCGCGCACCGTACGCTGTGCACCTTGCATTTCAATAAAGGATGAACGCGAATTATGGCAGATCGTGGAACTTCTTAGTGGAACTACGGCGGATCACGTGACCGCTTACTTCCCCAGCGGTTACGAGAAGCCGCAACTTCCTGTTTCGCGCTGCTCTTGTGAAAGAGCTTGTGCGCTGCACCTGGTTGAGCGTGGATGCGCTGCTGTACAAAATGACGGCGCCATCGGAGGATTTTCTCCCCCCCCCCACAAAACACGGCCACCACGGCCGCCCGTCTTAAGACGCTGACCTCCAGCACGTGCTGACCCTCGACGGCCGCGTCGCGCCGCTCCCGCCCCTGCCGAGGAGGCGCTGTGTGATTGGTGGGCGGTGACGTCATGACACAAACAGGAAAAAGGGCGTGTCGGCGGAGCGCTGAGCAAACACGTTGTCGTCCGGAACAAAAAGCCTGACGAGCGGCGGGTTTGGCTCCCGGTCCCACACACACACGGTGAAGAAGAACTGCAAGCGCGGCAGAATTTCTCATTTAGACACCAGATCTTGCCTTTGGTCTATTTTTAGAAGCCGTTTTTGTCGTATGAACAGAGAAGTGCCGAGAACATGAAGCAGGAGGTTTTGTGCAAGTAGAGGAGAGCGTGACATGCAAACGCAAAATAAATAAATGTACAGCTTATTTGGCTTTTACAGAAACATAAATGTCCTGCTGATGTCTTCCTTTTAGCAGTGATGGGACAGTTGCATAGGTTTTGCAATATTCGCACATAACTCCAATCTAAGTTTAACATAATGAAAATGTTGCGCATACTTCGGTTTCCCCCCAACCAGGAAATCACAGGCAGTTGCCGGGCATAAGCTGGTGCACAATTAGCATCATTTTTATTGTAGGACGTATTCGCTCATCCTGTCTGTAATGTGCTATGTTTTCTTAGTCTGTCAAAATATTAATACTGGGTCTGCTGGTCTCATGAATGCTGCAGGCCCCTCACTTTGCTGGGCTTAACAGTAACACACAAGGCAGGGTACTAAAATAGGTGGATTACCGGGGAAGTCATTTATTCTGCAGGTAGGCAGGTTTTAAAATAGCAACCAAAGCAAAGACTGAAGTTGAGTAAAATACGGCAGGGTTTTTAACACACTGTCGTTTGCTGGATAAAGTTTTCCTACAGACAATTTTCCATATTGCAGTTTGCATAGGGCATCAAAGGCCTACACTTAGCACCTTGACATCTGTTATTTGATTTAAATAGCAATCCTACTTCATACAAGTTGCATATTCTTCTCCACAGCCTCTGATCAACGACCAAACTAAAGTTAATGCATAAGAAGTTTGCATACTTTTGCATGGCCAAATATTATGGTAACATTGGCATTGGAATTTGCCCGTGGTTATACCCTCCACCTTGCAAGAGTGCTAACCCACATAACTGCATCTTACAACCCAGGTGTGACTTTGACCAACTCTGAAGCCTCACATTATGGAAAATAGCAGGCCTAGGATTTTCTAGAGAGTACTGCCGCACTTATTATACTAGGACCACTGAGTACTCAGAGACACTTATGTCCTCCTCTGCTGATTTCTATTACTGCAGATATATGGTCCTAGGACATACTGTTGTCAGAAACAGGCTACGCACTTCCAGCAGACAACTACAAAGCAATTAAAGTTGGATTTTATATTTTATCAACTTTAGGTATGAGTTAAATTTAATTTTTTTGCACAATTTTAACACATGCAGACTCCTGCCAGTATTGTATGTCTCTACATCACAGTCCTTCAGCTAGCAGGTTTTTAGAAGGTGTTGATAGTGAAAACATCTTAGTTCTACATACAACTCCATAATCTAAGCCATCGAGATGTTGGAGATCATTGTCCAGTTCGCTTAACACACCCAGGAGAAGTTACCTCCTCACTTAAGTCAATAGTACATATCACCACTTAAAGCATATGAAGTGTGATGCCACAGTTATTGCACAGAAGTCGGCTCTCCTCTTAAGCACAGCTGTGTTACATTATTTTTAGTGACTTAAATCTCACAAGACAAAACATTAATGCACAGTGAGAGGCTCCTGAAGTTCCCATCCTGGGATATTCTGCAACCTCTGAGCCAAGGGCCTGTGTAACCTTAAGGTTTGAAAGTCAAGAGGCAATACTGATTCTCTGTTCTATACTCTTCAATGATGCTTATTTACTGAATTTTTAATGTATTATTTCCCCAGAGGACATTCACATTATTTATATACCTGAGTCACTTCTTGATGCAGAGCTCAAAAATACTGTCTCGTGTATCCCAGACATGGTCTGCTGTAGTCTATGTGAACTGTAAAACACATTGGCCTGAATGGCAGCAATCATTTAGGTAAGATGGTTATGGACATTTGTTCCTCCATTTATAGTGATGAAAACAAAACAGCTATAATACACAAGCTTCAGACATGAAGCAGCTACGGGTACATTTATTGGTACATTAGTTTTATCCTCCACAAAACAAAAACAAAATAGCTCAGACTAAACAACCATCCCCTCTGAAAATAAGCAAACTACAAACAACACTTCCCAAAGACCTTTTACCATCAAAAACCTAAACAGCAACTGTTCTCAAACCCATGGACTCATAGCTTAATGTTAACAGTCAGAACCAAATCTTCATTCCATCTCTTCCTTTCTTTCTTTCATCCATCCATCCATTCACTCACTCACTCACTCACTGCAGAGCAGGGTCAGAGCAGTCCAGAACCTTTCCCATAATCACTGGGCACAAGGCTATGCCACAGCTCCTGCAGGGGACACCAGTCCATCACAACTCTTTATTTGACTTATTCTCTTTTATAGGTGTTTTTTCTGGCAACACCTGGTGCTCATTTCCTCATAACCAGTGGGTGGTGAGGCCTAGGTTCTTGCCTACCACAACAAAAAATCAGCTTAATACTGCAAGGGCTTTTTGTGAAATATTTCAAATTTCCATATTGTGATATAAGTATTTTCTATCAAAACTGAATGTCAGGTCAAATGAGCATAAATTGATGGCCTTAACCTGAACAGAGGGACACATTTGAGTTTGTATATTTAGGTGATCCTTTACTCCAAGCCAGTTTGCAAAAATTTACCTGTTTATACTGCAACCATTTTCAGAGAGAGGATTTAAATATCAGTCTTTGGAGTATAAGGCTACGTTTTTATCCACCAACCCACTTTGGATTTTCTACTTGCTTTAGGAGACATTGTGAAGGATTCTTTTACAGAACACAAAAATGCTTCTCATTTAACCCAATACATAGAGTCGCAAAAAAGCAAATGTCCTTATAACTAATGTTTTGGTGTCACTTCCTGCACTGAAGTCCTGCCCGCCGTGCACGTTTCAGACAACATGGTGACTGCTGGAAGACCCCCCTGAGACACACAACAGCTGCTGCTGACTCAGTGAGCAGAGATTAGTCAAAATGGCCACACCACCCATCTGACCACTTGAATCAGTAAAAACCTAATAAACACAGCAGATGAAGGCAAAATATTAGGAAGTATTTTACTGCTATTTTTAGTTTGCTAGACACATAGTAAACTCTTCAAACAAAAGGAATTTAATACTTCTTTCTCCCTAAGCACAGTAATACATCTACATTAACATGACCTCCCGTACCACTGTGTAGTGATATGGCTCTTTTAATTTAGCTCTTTTGAGTAATTTATCCCAATAATTTGCCATATTTTAAAAAAAGCTCAGCAAATATCTCAAAACCAAACTATAATACATTTTTTTGTATAGGGTTGCCCATGTGGAGTTTCAAGCTACATTTATTTATACAATATACTGAATTAATAACCTCTTATGGCGCTGCTTCACTAAGCTCCATTTCTGAAGTACACAATAGTAGTGCTAATCCAGGTATTAGATTATAGGCATTTGAACTCTCTTAACACATTTTAAATCAAGAGTGATGTAGTTGTTAGCAATATTTCATGGCCAAAGACAATACAGTATGTAGGTAGCAACAAACAAAAAGTGCATATTTGCTGGAGTTTCTTAGAAATATTAATTAATTCATTAATTCATTAATTCATTAATTACGGTGGTGCTGCCTCTGTTGTTGGGCTACCTATTTAGTGCTGTGCTACCTGGGTTAATAGGGTAAAAATGTATGTTAACACTAAATACAGTTATGAAGTTTTTGGTTTCACTTGTGTAGGAAAATTGCATGTATGCTGACTGTTAGTAAAACAGCATCTGTATACATCTAAGTGGTGAATACTTTTAAACTCTACCATGACATCTGTAACCTGCATAGCTATAGGGTGCAGTAACTGTTATTATACAATAAACAGACCTGACATGCAGTGTGATGACACTTGGTCTCTGAGAAGTTGTAACTGTTTCATACAGATACATTTTCATGGATTGCATTAGACTTCCACCTATTATGTATACACATGTAGTGTCTTATGTAGCCTTTATCCATGGGACAGGAAGTCAGGCTGCTGCGAAGTATTCTGGCCATCCAAGAGGACTACAAAACAGAAAAAAAATGATACAGCTGTTCTTGTTATTTCTATTCCTGGGCCTGCAAAGCTTGATGGGTGAAATATGCTAGGAATTTCCCTTTTCCGGCAACATGTTATGTCATTTGCCAGCTACTGTACAATCCTGTTTCTGGGGGAACTCAGCTGAAGGATTTGTAGTGCGAGGATAAAATTAAATAAACTAAAATGGGGCAAATAATTACTTCATAATGCTTACATTAAACATAAAAAAACTGGATATGTGGCAGCCCCCCAGTAAAGGTGTGCCACCACTCTGCAGGCTGGCTTGAAGAGCTGAGACTGAGATTGAGTCATTCGCACACTGGAAGAGCTACACTTTTCATTTTGATCTTATATGGTTCTAATATATCATTTCTCTTTTCTAATGTGGGTCTTATTGTCTTATGTCCGTTTTCATTATTATTTGTGAGGTTTTACTCTTTTTATTTCCCCTGTGGTGAGTCTTTGGGAATAGGTGTGACCAGCATGTCTAGTTAGGAATTAGAAGTTAGGAGGTGTCCTCGCTGCCTGTCACCTGTAAATATAGTCAGCGACTGACTGGCTCTCTGAGAGTTTTTATTTATATTCTGGCTTTTCTTTTCAGGTTCCAATTTCTCCCTCTCCTTATCTTTCTTTTTTATACCCATATGTCATTCTCTTTTTCTTTTACTATTTTTCTCCTTTTTTCTTTTTTCTACCACACTGGCTCCCACGTTCTAGTTCGAGTTCTTTCCGATGATACAGCACACTCTATGACCGGGGTTACTATTGTTATATGGCAAAACTTTGTTTCCAGATAAAACAATCACTTTTGATGCTGCTATAACTAGGGATAGGGGACAGCAATAGGTTTTAGTATTAGAACAAAACGAAAACAGAGGCAGTTTGTTTAATATTGCACTGAAGGCTTATGTTAGTCTTATTTATTTCAGTTTTAGCAACTTAATAGCATTTTACTCTTGTGGCTTATTTTCAACTTTTCCTCTTTATGTCAACAGCTCAAACAATGAATTCTCCTTTTGCCTGATATTTTCCTGGGTTGCTGCTTTTGTTTCTACAATGCTGTGACCCAATGTTGCTATTGTTGTATAGAAAAAACAACAACCCCCCAATGCCAGGGCTTCCAGATTTGTGTGGCTGAATGCTGAGGCATGAGAGCCTGCAAGAGGCAACAGATATTTGATTTCAGGGCTAAGGAGGGACAAATGACCATCTTCAGGACTGATGGCCTCACCTGGGGGAAGGAGTGTTGAGAAAGGAGCATCAGCCATAGTCAGTGACATCCTTATTGAGATGCTTTGTAAGAAGCCATGGGTTATCGGTATTATCAGTTTTGGGGAGTTTGCTCTTGTAATTAATATCAGAACAGCACTGGGCCTCAGAAACAGAGACAAAACAGTTCACTGAGAAGTTGCAAATAGATCTACATACACAAGGGCAATACAATACAAGGGCAAAATCTACAATACAAGGGCAAAATATGATAATATTTCACAATAACATCATGTAGCATTAAGTTCCAATGGGTGGCCAGAGATTATACAATTTCTTTGAAGTATCATGCAGATTAAATGTTAATCATTCTTTTAGAGCAATTTTTAAATAGTCTGAGAAGTCTGGGAAATTTGTTTTGTCATTTTTGCCAATGTTATGTAAATGTTTTAGTACTGAATTCACAGTTAGCTGTCAGGATGTCTGGCAAAGGGAAAGTCAGCAGGCGTTCTTGCGTCATAATTTTTGAATTGTTAGAGCCTTGTTTTTTCATGTTTTGTTGGATTACGGCAAATAAAAGAATTAAATCTCAAGTCCAACCATTACTGCCTTACGTTCGTCACTCCATGGGTGAGAAATGTTTTGACACGTCACACAGTTATGCTTGCGGCTGGTTGCCAGCTGGGCAACGCCCATTACCAGGCTTGAAACTCCCACAGCTGCATAAAGGTTATCACACCCAGATACAGTGGTTATTGTGGTTTTCTATCCTGGACACACACAGGCCCAGCATATCTGTCCCACAGAGATGCTTTAGTTTTGTTCCATACTTGTATGAAAGTCCAACTTTCTACATTCAGTCACAACCGAGCTCATGAGCACCACAGTGCTTTCATAGCTCCAGTGCTAAACTGGAAGTAATGCTACCACAAGGTGGAAGTTACAAAAATTACAGTCTTTTGTGTCGCTGTAGACCTGGGTGTGAACGAAACAGTGGTGACATTAGCACACACACCCTACCTGTTCAATCCCCTTATGCACCTGAGATGATGAGAATACAACCGCCACAGATCCAGAAGTCCACTCCTTGTGTGTTTTAACTTTTTCATGTTTATTTAAACTGGTTAATACATTGTGCTTAACTTAGTTCAAAATGAGCACCATCCACCCAATCTGAGTCATATTATCCAAGCCCGTTCAGTCTTAACAGAGGTATGAATATTCTCGCCCTCAAATGCATAGGGCCATGCCCGTCTGTTTCAGCCCAAATGACGTCTCTTTTCCTGTATTTCCTTTTTAACTAAGCTTCCAGGGATGTGCCATCCATCCCGTTAGTAATGTCGCCATTGAGATGTGCGTTGCCGGCTGAGGGCTTGTGCTGTGTTGCAATAAGACGTTTTCGGGGGGTGGCTGGGGGGCAGCAGACACAGTGTGTTCTCAGAGCTGCCTTTCCTTTACGAACAGCAGTCCATTTTTCACTCCAGCTATTCTGCACTTGTATTCTTCCTCCTCTCTCACATCTATGTAGTGTAGTTTAAACCTTTTTATCTTGCTGCCAAATAAAAATGCTTGATATTTGCTGAATTACTTACCCTCAGTTCTGAAATGAAATAGAAAATGTTGTATCACCTACCATTTTTCCTCGGAATTAACATTTTTATTTGAAAAATTAAAAAAATTTGTTTAATAGATTATCATCAGCTGGCAAACTTTTATAAGTACAGTGTGTGTCTTTTTATTTATTCAAAGATGTAGACAATATACTGTATATGACATTAAAATGCTCATATTCTAACCAGTCTGATTTAAATGTGATAAGAAGTAAGAAAATGTTTAGTATTACCGATAGGTTTAAAAAGTCTTTCTAGAAGCATTTTGTGTGCAAGTGGATTCTGGAATCTTGTTTACTGAGGTCCAGCAATAGTCTGCCTGCATTTTTTGTGACCATTTTCCCGAATATCCTGATGGTCTTTCTCTGTGTTCCTCACTCTCGGCTCCCAAGCTAGGCAGAAAGCAATACAAGTGAAAGCAATGTGAAAAATGTACCTCAAGTGATATATGTGCCCCTTAGATTTATATGCTTTCCCACATTTCCAGAATTAGACCTACAGCTTTATCATCACAAAAGAGGGGGATATTCAACTTGTTCAATCTTGCTGCAAAAAATCTTTGTTGTATGGTGTGACACCTCTTGTTCTCTGTCCGCAGAAAAAGATGTGTTGTTTGGAAATGACACGTATGCTGAAGATGCTGAGGAAATTTAGGCAGTGGACCTGTCACTTTGAGGAAACATGACTCAGTGCGCACAGGTCCAAGCCTGCTCCTCTCTGGTACCCATGGAAAATGGCAAAGATTTTCCCAAGTGTGCCTGTCTTTGCTTGGGAACCAGGTAGGTGGAAGGGGTGGTGGTGGGGAGGCGTTTCCCTGAGTCATTACCCCTCTGCTGCAGCGGGTCCTAGTGTGAGGAGCTTGAGTAATCTGTGTTCAGGTTCACAGGTCCATGGCAGAGCTGAGAGCTGAACCTCTGCCATTAAATGCCTAAACAAAGAAATCAGGTGGACGGAGACAGGTGATGCCTTGTGGTGTTTTGCATGCAAACCTCTCTTTGTCGATGGGCCTGCGAACCCTCCTGTGAAGATGGGTGTGAATAAAAGTGTGACCACAGACTCCACTGTCAGTGACCAGAGGCTCCTCTAGGCCCAGAAATAGACACAGCCAAAGAAAGAGTGAGAGCAGGATCAGGTCACCTCTATGTGTAGCGCATGACAGAGGTCCAAAGTCCCAGAATAAGCCATCAGTGAACATACATTGCTTTACGAAAGAGCACTGCAAAGTCAACACTTTTATCCACATTTATCACATATGGAGGCACAAAGGTTTCCACAAACACAAAAAGCCATTGACAAACAAATTCTTTCTTGGTCTCCAGTTGCTGTGTTATAGTTCTGCTGCAAATCTTAATGTGGCAGATATTTTGCTTAAATGTCTCAACATGAAATAATCAGGGTCATGTTAATATTTAATATTAAAATGGAAAATGAAGTATTAGTTACAGTCTAGGTGGATTATTTCCAAGTTTTAGGAGTTACTCTGCATCTTTTCATTAAACTTTAAGTATCATTTTAATGTAGTTTACTCTTTTTCTTAGGGTGAAGATTGTTACTAACTGTTCCTTTTATGAGGCACCCACTTCTGTTTTCACTCTGCAGTCTGTAGTCTTTACAACATTTTAGAGGAGAACACAGTTCACCTTATTCTCCTTGTAGGTGACCACAGGTGCCCTTGTGAGCTATAGCTGGTGGAGAAAACCTCACCAACCCAGGTTGAAAGGTGGCATGGAAGATATTCTGACTCAGATCCCTGGCCTTGTGTCACTGGAGAGGGACCTGGGCATGAATCTAACTTTAGATACTGCAGCATGCTGGAATGTTGCAGTCACACAGTGAGAATTTTATGATCATGTCAACTTTGAATCCATGTCGCCACTGTGGAGAACAACATGTCGGAGTGAAGAGAGGCTGCCTTCACTCCAACCCAAATTTATACCTCCTCAGTTTGATCTTTCTAAAACAAAAGAATTTGTGAGCCTCACACTGATCTGTAGTCTCAGGATGGCTGCATTTTTAGGGACCTATCTAAAAGATAAAACTGACAGTACAAATCACTGCTACTTCAACATATTTGGCTTAACTGTTTTCAGTATCATCTGAAAATATTGCTCTCGGCTTATCACCAGTTGTGTCTGCTTGCTAACATTCCTGTTTGCTATTGTTGCGCAAGAAAGAGAGAGAGCGAGAGAAAGAGAGAAAAAGAGAGATTTTATCATTAATCAGTAATACGGTAAAGCATGCAAAACCCCTGACTGTGCAGGTTGAGCTGTGGAAGAACTGACCGCAGGTCATGCTGTCGTGGCCTCACCACGGTTAATATGATTAATGGTCTAAAGAAGTCCGTTACACCTGTACACGAACATTTGATTCGTGGGACCAACCCCACTAACATCAAACAAATCATCCCGTGAATTACATTTGGAAAACCCAACCTAAAATGTGTCTGACAGTCAATTTATCACAGGGGAAAGATGAACAACCCTGCATTCCTTAGGGAGTTAAATTGGACTCTGCTCAAAAATGTACAGAAAAGCAGGTCAAGAAGTAAGGGTGAAGCAGCAAGACAGGCTTTCTCAACAGCACCAGCTGACACAGTGGGAACTATGAGCACTTGCATTTAATTATACAGACTATCTATATATGTATATACATATATGTACACACACACACACACACACATACACATACACACACACACACACACACATATATATATATATATATATATATATATAGTGCAGGTTAAGCTGTGGAAGAACTGACTGCAGGTCATGCTGTCGTGGCCTCACCATAGTCTGAACAGGTCTGTTACACCTGCATACACACACACACTGTCTGGCCAAAAAAAGTCACACACTAATATTTGGTTGTACCACCTTTAGCTTTGATTATGGCAATACACATGATAATACTTGCAAGCAGTGTTCAGTAGCTTGTTTTTCATTTGCTGGGGCTTCATTTCATCCTGGGAAGGGCTGTTTCAGGACGGCAACATCACACACGTGCACCCCCTAATATGGGCCACTATGAATCACAAACAGGGTGTTCTTTGTGTGTGTGTGTGTGTGTGTGTGTGTGTGTGTGTGTGTGTGCGCGCGTGTGTGTGAGACTTCACATTCTTCCCAGCTCACCTCTGACTCCCGGGATTTCTCACAGTCCTCTGTAACGCATGTGTATCCAGGTCAGGTGCTTTCCACCTGTCTTGTGTTTTAGTTACTTTCACCATTAAACTTGGAGAAGAGAAAACTTAACCCTCTCAGATAATCTCCAGACTACAGTTAATAATGAATGCTGCAGCAAGGATAGTCACAAGAACCAATAAATACGACCACATCTTACCAGTTCTCCAGTCTCTGCAATGGCTACCAGTCAGATTCAGAATCGATTACAAAATCTTACTGCTGACATACAAGGCAATGAAAGGGACTGGACCAGCATACCTCAAGGAAATTCTTGAGGATTACATTCCAGGTCGAAGCCTTCGATCATCGGAAGCATGTTTCCTGACAATTCCGAGGATCAACAAAGTTACGATAGGCGGACGTGCATTTGGCCACATGGCCCCTAAACTCTGGAATAGTCTGCCAGATGAACTATGTTCTATCACCTCCTTACCTCTCTTTAAATCTAGTCTTAAAACCTACCTTTTTTATCTAGCGTATCATGCATGATGACCGCTGCCTAGCCTCTTGAGTATGTACCTTGCCTAATTGCGCCCTGTTTTTTGGAGCCATTTGTGCTACAGGTCACCCCGCAGTGTGAATAGACCGGCCGGATGGGACACTGGACCAGAACATATGAAGGGGACAGGCGGAAAGCCGATCAATCGGATCAAGCCGATTACAACAACTCGGATGCTGCGGACGCGGGAGGCCGCGCCTGACTGTGAACTGGAACTCTAACTATACCATACCCCATACACTACATTGATAAAAAACCACAACCCTTATTTACTTATCATGAACTGGCTATTAGATATGCATAGAATGCCCAGGAGGTGTGGGCTTCCACTGGCACATGGACCCCCAGAGGTTTATTTTTCTCCTATCCTCTTGTAGAAAGCAGTTTTTTGTTTTCCTCTCCTTCGTGGCCAGATTCAAACTGTACACGTATGCAACCCTTGTCAGGTCTGTACAGCGCTCTGTGTCACTGCAGTGAGAAGAGTGCTATATAAAAATAAAATTCAATTGAACTGAATTGAAAACTTTGCGCTTTGTCTGGGTGAAGCTTTTGGTCACTAACCTGCACGCGTGACTCACCAAAGGTCTACATTATATTCCGCGTTCAGAACTTGAGCCCCTGGGATAATGTTAGTGACTGAGGGTAGGCATTCCCTTTGAAGTCTCCATGCCCCTCACGAACTGCTCCCCCCCACCACAGAGCAGCAACACAAACACGAGAGGCATTGAGCAACTCGGGGGCGGGGGGTCTGACGGGCAGGGCAAGGAAGGCACTGTGGTGGCAGCTGTGGCACACACAGTAGGTTCTTGTGCTCCTTGGATGATCACATTGTCTAGGGCTCCCATTTCAGCCTGGATTCAGAGTGACATCACAAGAAACCTGACGCCAGCTGCAGTGACATCATACAAGAAAAAAAATGCCATCTCACTTTACGGTGGTCATGACCCCGTGGATGAATCACCTGCTTATACAAACCAGAGCCTGGACATTAAACCCTGGCCATACACACCTTTAAGAGAAAATGGGTGCAGACTGAGAGAGTGTGTGCGCAGCATCAGCATCAGCTGAATCTCTCTACAAATGTGTCCATCTGAGGTGCCTTGAAAGCTTCACAATCCTCAGGCCTTTCAGGGACAGTAAGAGACAAGGTCCCCCTTATTGCCCGTCAAAGATCAGTTCAAAGGCCACTCTTTCATTCTCTGAGACACATTATGTCGACTTTCCAGGATTTACCGCAACTCCTGTCTACGTTCCAGTACAGCTGCTCAAACAGAGTTCTTCACACTCTGCGGTGGGCTCTGTTGGTGTCAGAAATAAATAAGCTCTCTCTCTTACTCCCGTTCTCCCCTCTATTCACTGCAGCCCAGCTGTGGCAGCAGTCCTACAATAGCCAAGCTGAGTGAATTGTCACATTTAATTCTTGTTAATAAATAGACATTTTCTGCTGAATGGGTCCATTGGTACCATGGAGGTTTGATGGCTATAAGAATTTTAGTGATGGCCTTTTGACAGCTGGATTGCTGACACAATTCGATAGTGAGTCGTACACAGCATGAATGAAAATGGAAATGGGATGAGGGATCGGGCCTTCTTGACCCTACTGGGGGTCTCTGTGGAGCTGGCCCATGCACTTGCCAACCATATTTGGTAATGTGCGGTCAGACCTCTCCGCTGCTTGTTATTATTGTTAGGGTGTGGAATGCATTACTCTCACGATCACAATGTAACCACAACTGGAGGAAAACTGGACCAAGTGAAAAGTCCAGAAGAAATCACACTGGGCCCAAGATGCTGGCTAGCTTCACGAAAGAAACCCACACCAATGGACTTAATACCAGACTCTTCAGCTTCGGTAGATCCAAGCAAAGCTCTTAAACTCAGCAGCTTGAACACACGCTGTGGTAAGGGCCTCAGAATTTGCTGGGAGCACCTGTAAAGCGTACCGTGGTAAACAGCACCGTACAGGAACAAAAAGAGTTACAGTATCACTCAACCTTATCAGACGAGAAACAATAATTCAGAATAAATGTTATATCTAAAATGTCCAATAAAATAGTCTTAAAGTTCCCTTCAGACGTTCTTCAGACCTATTCCCCCCATAGCAGTCTTTGCTCGGAAGAGCAGAAAAGAAGTTTTTAAGTTTTTCTGAGCCTGGGTCAAAACTCAACTTTCTTTACCTACCTTGTTGCTGGTCCAGTTTGACCCCAGTGGTGTTGCCTGACTCCTCTGCTTGGGACAGCCTTCTAGTGGAATGTGACGAATCTTCCTATGGAAATGCTGACCTTCTCAGAGACCTGCTAACACCTTTGTACAGAGGGACTTAAAATACGGGGGCTGCTTAGAGTGGCTTACCCATTTTTACTGGAGCAGTTGAGGGTAGGTACCTTGATCAAGAGTATGGCAGCTGGAAGTAAATCCAAACCTGTGTCTGTCACCTGTTGCTGATGGCTGTAACCACTGCACCATCCTCTGGCATGCCTTGGCAATAGGAAGACGGGAGCATTTAGCGGAGACAGAGGAGATTTGCCCCCATGTAGAAGCATTTGAAGTTACTATAAGCTCAGTGGGTGGATCCCATGGAAGTCACCGGTTAAAATAAGGGGCAGATCTCTCCTCCTTTTGAATAGCATTGTAGCTTGTAGCCTTGAACTTCATACTGGACAGCTGGAAGAAACAGCATGTAGTGTCTTTAAGAGCAGAACGAGTTTCAGTGATTTATCACCCATTTATTATAGTAGTGTGGAGGTGCTGTAAGGAGGTGGACATAAGGTATAATTTAATTGTGAAAACACTCTCCTGTAACCACACATGGTATGCAGTACAGAATCTGCCTGACCTGCAGTGTCCAAACACGTGTGTGTGTGTCTGAGTTTGTGCTGCAGGCCAGGTCAGAAGATGGTGCAGAACATTTTCTGTCTGAGATTTTTTTGTCTGCTGGAAGAAGTAGCAATGACCACACAGTTCCAGGGGGCGGTTCTACTAGTGATGTCTCATGTGTCTGCCTGTGGTGGGGGGGGGGGGCAGCACACCAGAAAGGTGGTTTTTGTTGTTGATGTGATGTGGCAGTATAGGAGCTATGGAGGGCTGGAGGGACAGGTGAGTCACACACCTGGGCAGGACCCACATGGGGGGTACAGGCAGTGTATGAGTTCTGCAGTAGGATAGCAATGTCAGCTGACAACTAGAGACCAACCCATCTTCACAACACATTGAATTCACTTCATTCTGTAGATAGCATTGAAAAATACATGTATGATAAATTAGAGAAAATCAGCGCATTACTATAATGTAAAAAATTGCAAGGTGGTCCTAGTGAGCGCAGATTGTTGCACTCTGGTTCCTAACCCTGAATCATGTTACCCAGCAGGCCTTGTGGTAGCTGATGAAACACAGACAGCTTTGTATGTCTCTCACTCTGTCCTCCACTCCCCATTGACAGCAGAAGCTCAGAGGAACCCATCACACCCAAAGTGGAAGAACAGGTTACTTCTGATGCGTAAAGTCATTGGTTGCTTCAGCTGGCTGCTGATTGTTGCCATGGCAACCTGCCTAACAAACAGAAGCTCTTTCGGATCTTGCTGAACTGGGTTTGCAGACCACAAACTTGGCTTGCTTGAAAGATCCCTCCCAAATCACACAGAAACTGAAACCTGAAAACTGAGGGACAGAGTTTGGAGGACCAACTGTGGATTTCTGTTCTGTGTCATTTGGTTCTATGTGGCATTTCATTTCGTTTCGTTTCAATTTAATTATTTTGCACACCATATTCTTCTCATCAGGGTGAGCCAGACAGCTGCACAAAATTTCAAGGGATGCTACAATAAGCATTAATAATAAGTACAATGTCTATAATTCAGGCCAAACGGCCCATGTTTAATCTATTTACTGTAGTATATGCACGCACACTCTATACACAGAACTACAACCCTAAAGCATAATTAAGGCATCCATAAACCAGATAGCAAGTTTCAAACTGATGTAAAATTTAGGACTGGGCTGACACTGGAGGTCAGTCTGAGCTTTGATGTGATGTTACTTGCATGGACCAGCTGGTGGCGTAGCAGTTAGAGTCATCATCTTCCACTTCACCCAAGCTTCAATATCACCTCCTGCAGTAGCAGCCTTGAGCAAGGAACCTGCCCAGATGAGGTGAATACAAGAGAGGCCAAGCTGCGATTACTTTGCAAAACCTCTGGCCAAAGATCTTAATTTGTTTTTCTGACACTGTCCCCAACAAATCCCAGAAAAGCAAACCAAATGTTTTCCCCTGCAGGGATGGGACAAACTGCAAATGGCTCACGTGCTGTGAAGAAGCTCACTGTCCTCCACAGTTTGCTTAGCCTTTACAAAACCCTCTGTTACCGGCAGTCCAGTATTAAAAGAGGTGTGAAAGCCTGAAAACACCATCTGAGAACAGAGGAACATGAAGAAAGCAGAGTACACAGAGACTCTGCAAAGGTCCATTTTCCTAAGGCTAGCAAAGAAGGTATCAGTAGATTACTGGATGGAAATCAGATGCCATCATACAGAAAGCAAGTTAAGAAAAATGTTAGAAAATGTAGTGATTTACTAATGTTATCAAAATAAAAAAATATGATTTTGCCTCAAACCACTTTCATTCCTTCCTTGTCATGGAAACCATGCCAGATCCGCGAATCAGATTCGACTTGATGGTGCTTCCACCGACGCCTTAGCTACAAGGGTGGTCAGTCTGAAGCTACCTACCCTTGAATAAAAATGGCACCACCCCTCAGCAGAATGACTGCATAGGAAAAAAGTGCAAGACCATAAGGGTCCATTATCGCTGTTTTCAGAAGACGGTATTAGCACAGGGTCAGATGTCATCATCGTATCAACAAAACAAAAAAACTGCAAGGGATGTTGGAGAAGCTGTCATGTGAAACACCAGACTCCTGAAAGATGTTCTGTACAAAGTCAGCACGGACACTGGTTTAGTAAACTCAGCAGATGGTTTGGTCAACATGAAGAGAAACTGTCTAGGGTTTAAGACAGGTTCGGTGCATTTTTCACTCAACGGTTTTCCAGCCAAGTTCACATCTGCTGCTGGCAAACACAAGCAGACCTGCAGAGAAAACATCGCTTTTGTACTGCTCGTAAGTAATAGCGGGAAAAGTTCCGGATGAGTATTGCACATGACTTTGTGCCATTGAGAAATGAGTTGTGGTTAAAATATCAAGCCGTAACCAAAGTGTTTGAGAATCCTAAAAGTGACGTGTCTGTTGCCCTTGTCCTGACTTCAGCTGCAGCTGAACATAGCAATATGATAGCTACCACGATAGGGAAATTCACAGGCATGAAGACAGCTGATCGAAGCAGCTACATAAAATATGAAACCAAGTTCACTGCTCAAATTTTTCTTGTTAGACCCTTGGACAGTGATGAAGTGAACAACAAGGTGGGAGAGACCGATGTGAGGCAACATCTTGTGGTTTACTCATTTATTGGTGTTGTCAATACGACAGTTACACTGGTTACAGTGTTTCCTTGTTCAGTAGACATCACTACTAAGGGTCCATCGGCAGGGAGTGTGATCTCTGCTCTGATTTACCGGGCAGCTTTGTTCACTTGAGCCTAGGTTATCCTACACCTAAGAGGAGCAGACAGTTTAATAATACATGCTGGGCCTCTGTTTCCACCCAGATGGAACCTCCTTAAGTGCAGACTTGGGGATGAGATGTGGATCCTGAGACAGCACAACTGGTCAAACAGCTGTGCCAGTGAAGCGAGGCTTAATTCATTCCCAAAATCATGTCTCCTATATGACAACACACTGTTAGCTGACAAAACCATAGGGCAAGAGGCCTACTGCTGAAAGATTCGGAACATCTACCTTGGCCAGCTTAATAGCAAGTGTGCATTAGGCCAGATGTAGGTAGCAATGAGATACATGTGCTCCATTACTTGTAATTTTGTAAATTTCTGCAGAATTTACGTATCACCCTAGCTTTTGCCTCTGACATTTACTTTTACCTGAATACATTTGTAAGGAAAAATGTACTTTTTCCAAACAGTGAGAGCTGTGTTTCATACAGGTTAAACAGGTCTTGGATATTTTTCAACTGATTTATTTTCTGAATTGCCCCTATATCATATATTTAAGCATTTGCATGGCATTGTGCATGTTTTGTAGGTTTTTTAACACGGTAGTATTACACTCGACATCTGAAAAATACTGTTAAAGCTCACAGAGGTCAAGCAATTTCTAATTTTAATTGAAATTGCCTGAAAGTATGACTGAATTAGTTTGCTCATACGTGTAACTGGAGAGTTTAAAGTGAAAATATAACTGCAGTGCTAAATTCTAGAGAAATAAGAATATGTTAAAGCTAACTGATGCTGATTAATATGCTTATTGCTTCTGGTCCATGAATTATACAATGCGAAGGTCAGCAATGGCAGTAGACAGATATTTCATTTTCTGAGAGATAAATGTTTCATGTTTGTGACTCTTATGGTTGTTGGATTGAGATGTCAACAATAAGCAAGGTGTCCTTGTGTTTACTAATTCGGCAAGAAACTCCACTTGTGCTTTTCTTATCTTCAGCATTAAAATGAGTGCAAGAATATAGTTTACATAGTTAAGCTGGACAACATTTAGCAACCTGCAGTAAATTATTCAAGTTAATGCTTGCTGGTATTCAATTTGAAGTCCTAAACAGACCTTAGAATAGCTGTCCTGACTGAGTAAAGCAAGTTTCATGGAATGTGTTTAGATAGTGGTTCTTTGTTTCTTGGTTCTGTTATTACAAGACAGCTGACAGTTTAACGGTTAAATAAAATGACTTGTAACCTGAAAGTCTGTTTAAATTGATGATATTGCACTTGCCACTGCAAACGTCATTTTGTGATGTTGAAAGGCACGACTGACATTGGTGAAAGATGCTATGGTGAAAGAAACCAACATTTTATACAAAACATACTTATAGCCCATGATGTGTAAATTTGGATTAATGCAGTCATATTATCATCAGTCAAGTATATTTAGATACTTTTTCTTTTCAGATATTTATTTACTTTAAAAAAAAAAAAAAAAAAAAAGCTGCCATGCAGCAGGTTACATTTCATGCTTGTGAATGACAGTCAGGCCAGGACAAGGAAAAGCTCATCAGCAAGCACTAGTTTGATGATACAGCACCACTGGTTGTCAAGGTTGGAATCACAAGTCCTGCGCCTAACTTACAGTTAACCAATTGGTCACAATCCGGTAATTCTGCCTGGTTTGAACAAATTGTGAAAAATCTTTTCACAAGCACAGCAGGAGTCTATATTTACCCATAAGGCCAAAATCATAGCATCTCTAATGACTCATATTGTCTCTATATGAGACAATGGTAATTTCCACTTACTAGGCAAATGATAGGTATGAAAACCATGAACTCTTCTCTCCAGTCTAAGCTCTCCGTTTCTCTGATCTCACATGCAGTTCTGTGTAAAATAGTTTGGGAAAGGAGAACACACACACACACACACACACACACACGGGCACACACACACAATAAGTGTGGACCATCTGTATATCTTCAGCAGTACCAAATACACCTCAACATAGGGTATCTTCACACAGCTGTATAAATGAACATTTCTGCACATTAATTTGGTCTAAAAGTACCTTGTTCCTATGTGACAATAAAGCAATCTGAAAGTTACATTTTTAGCCTCTCCATTACCTGTTTAATGGCAAAATAACCCTTGATGTCCTCCTCCGATATGTAAGTAAGAACAGGGGCTATTCTGGACAATCAATTTAGGTTTATATCTTAAACCTACATCTATTCTGAGGTATTTTGTTGCATTTCCGGGAATGAACAAATCAACTGTACTTATTAAAGTCTTTAGTTATAGTTCTCATAAAGTGCAGGAAAGCCTACCGGCCAGCATCCAGAACACTACGTCATGCTGTGCATTCAGATGTAGGCTTGAGGCCCACTGCTTGTCTTTAACATGCTGAAGCTGTTTGTGCTGCTGTTTAACCATTCTTCCCCTTTGTGATCTCCCCTGAGTGAACTTTGCCGGGTGAAAACCTGCAAGCCTGCACAGTTTTTATTGCCTGATTCACTGAAGACCACCTGCTGACCAGACAGGGGCTACCTAGAGGACAAACCTAACTGCTCCAGAAACAGTTTACAAAACATTATTTATAACCATCTTCTTAACTGTAGAAATGTATTTTATTCACCGTGGTAAATCTGGATCAGGCACATTCAGCATTGGTGCACACTCATACTTGTGAAGTCACATCCTGCCATGAGGTGGTGTTACTAGAGGGGTGTACCCTTGCATTTTGCATCACTGTTAAAATGGGTGTTAAATGAAAATGCATTTAATCCAGCTGAACTGAGTGAAACCCTTAGGGGGGTAAACAGGGTGCAAGTTTGATGAGTTGCTCTCCTGGCCTTCGCAGGTCCTACTCACCATCTGCTCATAGTATGCACAATATGTGCAGGTCCACAGCCTCTCTCTCTTACTCCTTTGCTCTCTGCCGAGTTTCCATCTGGCCGTCAGCGGCTGTGACAGAGCAGTCAGACCTGGCAGGAGAACAAGTCCTAAGAGCCAACAGCAGTCTGGGCCAAACACCACGCGTGTGTCCATGTGCCGCTGCCTTTGTCTGAACATTTGCTTTGAGTACACAAGTGTGTGTGTGTGCGCGCGCGCACGCGCGTGTGTCTGAGTCTGCAATTGTATTTGCTCATTTGTGTTTGTCCCTTGTATGTGTGTTACTTGGGTCCCCAAATTTTAGTACACTGAGCACATATGAAGGCTTATGTCTGTTCCGGTTTGAAACTTCAAAGCACGTGGGTTTGCTGTACCTCAAGCCTCCTATTTACCAAAGACTCCCAGTTACACTGTCCCCAGATAGAAGTACAAATCTGACAGTAAAAGCAGCCAACCTGCATTTGAGAACAGCTGACTGAAATACTGCCACCCAGTATGATGACAATCTGGCTAACATCAGATGAAAAGGCCAAGGACCCCCAATAGATGCATGATGAACCAGTGAGTCTGACAGATGCCCGCCAACAGCACTATTTCACAACTAAAAGCCAATTAAAAGTAAATATTAAGGTTAGGGAAGGAAACATAGTAATACATATGAAAATGAGTAAAACAAGTAAGTTTTATCGCAACAAATGGTCACACAAAAAAAAAAAAAATCCGCATTTTTGAGGCAGTGAGGTGGCTTTTGTCAGAGTCACAGGACAACAGGACTTACTGAGCATCTTAACCCCTCTGCTGCCTGAAGCCCATACTGTGTGCCACCACTGCTATCCCAACATGCACTGCTCTGACTGCAGGTACAGTAAATATAGACTTAATATTCTGGATCATTAATCCAGTAAAAATTACCCTGCTTTTATAAGTGGGGAGATCACTGAAAGCTACTTTGGAGAAAACTGCTAAATTTATAAAATGTTTAATTAACAGGTGTATTAAGCAGCATCTATGAATTAAGATATTGTCCTCAGAACTAGGTCCAGTAGTTGAAAATTTCTGCAATATCCCCACAGAATCTTGAATTCAACTGACCCAAATTTTTTTAGAATCTAGGATCATAGCAACTTATACAAAAACTGAGCAGCGCGCTGACTCTTGCCCACATCCGAGAGTGACTGAATAGCTCCTTCCCAGGCGTTGGGCACGCACAGCTCCGGCTCCATTGAACACAGGCTGGCATCACCTGCTTCCATGCCAGCTCCTTACCCCACTGTGGGCCGGAAGGGAAGTGACGCTGGAGGAGGTCGCTGCTGTATGCTGTGCTGAGAGGGCTAGCAGGACCCCCCACAAAGGCACTCGTGCAGCGAGACAGAACACAGAACCATTGAGCCACTCCAGTGTTTGGAGTGTTTGTCAGCCTGAACTGCCCTCTAAAACAGCAGGGAGCAGAGGGCGCGCTAAAGGGCAGCCATCAGTCACACGACAGGTGGCAAGAAGCTCTGCAGCCGCCCTGAGGGCCCTGCTGAAGTGGCAGGAAAATGCCATCGTTTACAGCTGTGGACAGCATGTGACAGACAGACAAAGTAAACTAATTCAGATAAAACCATTAAAGAGCCGACTGGGCAGATTTTTTCCAAGAGATCGCTCTAGT
The DNA here is from genome assembly GCA_018136845.1 of Heterotis niloticus. Lineage (NCBI taxonomy): Eukaryota > Metazoa > Chordata > Actinopteri > Osteoglossiformes > Osteoglossidae > Heterotis > Heterotis niloticus. The sequence continues at coordinate 22,646,599 of CM030895.1, forward strand.
TAATCACTAAGGATGATGCCCGAGATTTGCCTGCTCAAGTTAAAGAGAATTCCACTCGAGCTTTATTTAATTCTCCCACTTAAATTTATAAGCCATTTCTACACATTTGTGGGCAAAAATTTAGGATCAACTCCCGACAGCTGAGTGGCATGAGGTGTTTACCTTTACATTTAAACTGAATCATTCAGCAGACACTTTTGTTCAAAGCAACAACCAGTAACTATTTAAAAACTAACATTTAACTCTGCAAGGTAGCTTGCAGTGTTAGGTAGACTGTGCTGATCTGCCTACAGTCATTTACACATCTATACAGGAAGCTCACACACATACACACATAATTTAGAGTCACCAATCCATTCATGTCTTTGGACGGTGGGAGGAAACAAGAGCACCCAGAGGAAACCCAGAGACACAAGAACATAGGACTCGAACCCACAGCCCGCGTGTTGCGAGACACCACGACAGCTTATTCTCGGTCTGAATTCATTTGCGTAATTTCGATTTCTTTTGTCTTTGCTGCCTTGTTTTTGCATTAAAGGTTGAATTAATAAATAAACGTTAAGCGTTCCAGTTCTGGTGCCCAGGAATGCATTAAAATTTTTACCATTGAAAGTGAGGGTATTTACACCTTTGATTTATGACAACTTACCACATGAAGACTTTTTCAGGAACTGACTGTCGCCATAAGGAGGAAGAAGCCTGTACTGTTGTGTTCGGAGTTCGAAATATGTGTAAACTAAGGTTAACATTACATTGAAAGGCTGGCAAAAGGGAGCAAGTTAAACAGCAGCAGATCAGTTCACAGTAGTGTGCATGTTAGTGTAAAACATTATAAAGCCACCACCTCCTTATATTAGAGTAGATGCAAATGCTTTACTGTGAGTATGACGTTACATCTCTTCGGTGTCTTCATTTACATCAAAAGTGAAATGTGAAAAGTGAAATATATGTAATAATAGCCAGAATGATCTTTAATGTGAATGGTTTGTACCATTGAATCATAAAAGGCAGCCAGGAATCCCCAAAGTTTAGCTGCGCATTTTTCACACACAGTAAGGCTCTATTTTGGAACCCACAAGGAAGAACAGCGAAGCCATGGTGAGACACCTTACTGTAACACTATTACTACCAACTGGATTGACAGCAGTGGAGGCCTTAAATCCCCTGCATGGCTGGAGTGGGAGGAAAATACACATCAGAAACAGCAAGAGTCACTGAGTAAACGTCCTGCTTCCCAGAAGCACCTCGGTGTGCCGATTTGATCTGCAGGCCATTAATGGAGCCTTTGTGAGGACCACAAACAGTCTCCTTGTTGTGGGCTGAGGCTAAAAAGAGAACTGAGGCCTGTCTCTCCAGCTCCGTCCACCTCATGCTGTCTCCTGAGTCATGTGGGGGACAACGTGGGACATTCATGGGACACTGCTTTTTATAGCTTATGGAAGGTGGGGACAAACTTGGAGCAAGACCAACCAGGCTATTATGAAATCCTGTGAAATTCCTATCCTCAGCTCCAAAGTCATGAGAACACAGCAGGGGGTGGGGGCAAAAACATACTGCAGAAGTATTCACTCCCTCCCATTGACTAAGAATTCTTTGACATAAGAACTGACAGCTAATATTACTGGGCTCACCTGTTTTATTATACATGACAGTAAAGTAAATGTGAGCTGTAGTGATGAGAAAATTATTCTCTTAATTTTTACATGGAGAATATTTATTATTCTGTAAAATGACTGAGTGACTCTTCCTCAACATTTCTAAGTCTGACATAAAGTCTATATATCAGACCATAAAACGGGTCACTAAATCACTGCACAATTAATCCCAAGTGGGAAAAAGGGTGACAGTGAAAGGAATGACTGCAGATGATGTCCTTCTTCTGGGCAGATAACCGTATTTCTCGTTCAGATGACAGAGCTTCTCAGCAGCTGATGGTAGGGGGATCAATAAACTCAAAGGGTGTGCTGAAAACCACCTCTGTAGGCCACTCAGACCTGAAGATCCCCCACCCCCTAGATGCGGATTCATCCGGTTTGAGCTTTGCCCGGGGGCCAACAGGACAACGACAAAGGGATCCACCGACCCTAAGATATGTAAAGAAAGCAACCTGCTACACGTGGAGGATTTCAGTTAAGTCAGGAGCCATCAAGGCAGTTGAGAGGAGTGATGCAAACAGATGAGTTCAAAGGAGAATGAGGGAAAAAAATGAAAACTGGATTTCATACTGGATTTAGGCAGTGGGCCACCGCTAACACAGAGCAGCAGGAATTGCTGAGGTCGTCAATGAGACATGAACATCGCATTAATGGTCATTAGCTGTGGTTTTCTCTCATACAACTGAACAGGGTGGAGAGAGAAGAGAAGCTCTGAGTGACAGACTACTACAAAAGTGGATCAGCAGACCAATTTCACCTGGTCCACAGATGTTGTCTTTCAAACTGTTTATAGAGTTACAAAAAAAAATCATTTGTTAGTGCTCACTTTTCACTTTGGGAGCTGCTTAGGGTGCACACGTAATGGGTTCCCACACGCAGCACCTCTATAATGACCTTTAATGTGTATGGTTTGGCAGCTCCTCCCGCAGAAATATAACCCCCACCAAATGACATCCAGAGACAAAACCCACAGTTATGAAATCAGAAGATTGGACAGTTATTTTTCAACACACTGTGCCCACATTTTTCCTCTTTATTAGTCTTTGTTGGGAGGGGGTGCCAGAAACAGTTAGAAAAAAATCTCCTGAAACTCTGACAGCCGCAGCACCGCAATCTATTATTCTCCCACACATCCAAATGCTGTGGTGGAAAACCTGAAAATGTGAGCAGACCTTACTAGCTGTTTTGTCACTGTGCAGCAGTTCCAAGATAGGCCTCCTGACACCAAGGCCAGCGCCCCATTCCATCCCATTATTGGGACAGCAGTGTCATGGTGTGATGCGGAGGGTGCGCTGAAGATGTTGTAAATGTTTCTAAATACAAGTACAGTGGAGGTTCCTAGCTGAACAGACACACACCAACAGCACTAGACCAAGAGCCCCTCCCCGCCTCTGTTTCATTCACTCACTTCCGCTCAAACCACACACCCACAATCTTTGAATTCCACCCCACCAGAGTAACTGAGGCAGGAAACCCCCCTCTGATGACAGTGTTAGAGAGCAAATCCCACTGTCAAACACCCCATTTGCCAATGGTCTATGGTCAGCTGTCACAAAGGTGCTGACAAGAATATTTTTAGGTATCATTTGAGTCCCCCCAGTGGGAGTCACATGAGCACCCTTCCCCACCCCAGTGTGACTCAGCGTGGTGCTGTTTCATGGGCCCTCATGACCATGCATGGCAGCCCCAACACTACTGTCTACCAAAGGAAATATCACAAATCCCCCCAACCCAAAAAAAAAAAATTCACAAGGGGAAGTTGCACCGTCACATTCAGCTTGGGTCCAGGTGAAAACATAACTGCACAAAACCTAAACAGTCATTTCCAAATGAGCTGCAAGGACAGATCATAAACACAGCCAACAGAAAACAGTGAGAAATGGTCCACCAGTGGAGCACTTACAAATATTTTGGATATTAGGAACAAACAGGCAGACTGTTTTTTAAACTTGCTGTTCTTTGCAATAATCCTGTGCGAGAAAATTTATGTGCAGAAATCTGGCTGGGATGGAAGCATCATTTTCAGATGGACACCACCAGCATGACTCTGGTACAACTGCACCACAAGGGCCTTCCAGCCTGCTTGGTTGCTGTCACTGATTCACCCCCCCTTCCCCCCCACGTTATTCTAAATAAAGATCCAAATGTACATCGTCCAGTTGGGTCCATTTCTTCTTTGGTAAACGTGGAACCAGACAGCAAAAATAAATTTTCCAATTGTGATCTCTGGAAATGTTATTTTGCGCTCAGGCAATGAGGTCCAGGTGTACGTTGCAGATGATCCTTCTGAGATAGAGGAAAGACTGAGAAACTGCAGCAAAAAGGAAATGAAACTTTCAGATGGTCCCTGACGTCAGGCTGCTGGAAGTTTCTGAACTTGAGTCAGTTAGCGGATGTGGACTCAACCCCATGAGCTAATTCAACGGTTCTCACAGCAAAGTAGGCATTTCTCATGCTCACCTTTGCAACTAAAGCAACTCTGAAGAGCAGAAAATAGTCTTGAAGCTCTAATTTGTCTGAATGACTGGGCCTGTGACACTTTTTGAAAATTTGCAGCTAATTTTGTGCCGGGTAAACTGTGCCGGAAGGTACAGCAGGGACGGGAAGGTCTCGGGTACCGGATAGGAGACCCTATGTGGAGCAAGGCAGGCCAAGATAGAGAGGAGGAGGTTGGTGCTAGGGCAGGGATAAAGTAAAGTAGGTGGCGAGGGGCTTCTTCCTTTGAGTCGGCGGGTAGAAAGAATGGTGAGGACGCTGAGGTAAAAGGTCAGTAACGTGAGAAGCGGCGGGGTGGCGCAGCGGCGTGCGCGGTAATGGAGAGGAGCAGCTCCGGGACGCCGGAGCCGCGGTTGAACCTTCTGGAGCTGTCGTGGGCCTAACTCGATGAAACGCTGACGAAGGAAGGTGCCCACTTGATAACCCCGATGAGATGACGCGCCATTGCTGCGCCACGCCATGGTTGGCATTATAGTTGGTTGACGCTAGTTTTAATAAGATAGCCAGTGTGTAGCGGATTTTAAGCGTGCGGGGGGTTAGGACGGGTTAGATGGGCGTTAGGATCCCCTTTATAAACCAAGCCCCTGGTATTTGGCACTGTGTGTGTTATATGAACCTGTGCCATCACAAGAAAAAGAATTTTCAGTTTATTTTTGTATCTTGGTTAACAAAATACTTACACCCTTCTCAACTAGTGGCTACCATGTATCCTTTGATTTCACACTCTTCAGAGTCTGCTTTGTCCTCACCAAAGACATAAAAAAAGCACTGGTCTCAGCATAGGGCCATGAGGTACACCTACCAAGGCCGAGACACCATCTTGCACAAGCACACACGCTCCAGCCGCAGCAAGCCACTGGTTCGGGGTTCACTAACCTTCTGGGCACTGTTCTTGGCCAAGCAGACGGATACAAGGAACGGCCTTGGCATTCAGCTGTGAGTTTGTACAAGCCTGATAAAGTCCTGGTCAAACATCCAACTCTGTGTATCCTTTTCTCTGAAAGGCGTGTAAAATCTTCATTGGTTGAACTCATTCCAAATGCGTATCAAAAAAAAAAAAAACCTCCAACAGATCTGGCCCCTTTGAGTTTATTGGTATAAAAATGCCACCATTGTATTTTTAAACCTTCAGGAAGTGTATTCTATCCGTACATTTTCCTCCACCTTTACTCATTTGTAACTCAAAGTTATGTAGTGTTGGGGAAAGGTGAGTCAATCACTGAAAGTTAAACGCTGGAGATGGTGTCATCTAATAAATCTCAGGATCATCTGCCAACTGCTCAAAGGTTACATTGCATTAATGAAATCAGAGATTCAAAGCTAATATTAAGACCAAGAGAGCACCTCCTCCTCATTGGTGCTGGACATCAACGAAAATGAGCGTCCTCATTACAGCTGCATTATCTTGCTTCTGGAGATGCTGAATTTTTTGAAGGAGCTGGAGGAGATTGTACACAGGGGCTGGTCCCTTCACCATCTTTCCAACACCTCCTGTTAAGGGAGAGCTTGAAGAGTCCTTCGCATAAGCACTGGAGGATGAGTGGACTCCCTTGCCAGACGCATCATGGCACTGGCTAACCAAGATGGCTGAAATGTGTCTTCTTGACTATTTAGACTGCCCGTTGTGACTGTTAGAGGTGATAAATTTTTCACTAACACCTCATTTACATATCATCCCCCTTTACCCTGTACACATTCAAACCATTAGCTTAATAGTACAGCATCTTTTAAGCTGCTAATTGGTGCTAACAGGAGAATTGTATTTAATACAACGCAGAATAAAACCCCTACAATAATCCAAGCCTACGGTACTCTAACCAAAATTGTCAGCATTGGAACGGCATGCTAAAATGTAGAACTCGGATCAGCAAGTCTGTATTTACTGAACCTTCTTGGTTAAGCTCTGCTCAGCTTTGGTGGCCTGGCCCTTGTAGGGACTTCAGCAGTGGCACCATATTTACGGTGACCCTACCCAGTCCTACCAGCATCACCCAAACAGCAGGACATGCTTTATACATCTTCCTGAGAACATATGGAGACACAGATGTCTGGTTGGACTACTGGACCCACGCTATGCCTGTGCCAAATTCAGCTAAGACGTTGTGATCCAGGCTTGCTATTGCTGAGGATTCTTGGGTTAACAAGAAGGGAAGCTGTCCCAATGTGAGGGACTCTTGTAGACTGCAGCCATCTTTCCCTCTGGTATCCTTGCATCCATTGACCAAGATGGACAGTTTCTGGCTAGTAGCCAAACAGTGGGTCTTGCTGACACACCTGATCACACTAAACCCATAAGCAATCCCTCCCGACCACTTTCCTGGGCAGCAGCAGGTACAGGGGAGGGTGAAGACTAATACATGTCTCTCAGTGACAGTGCAGGAGTTCTTGCCTTCTCCTTGGCAGCAGCACGTAAAGTTTCCAGTTCTGTCCAATTCCACCAACAATGAACATTAATAACATTATCACGGACAGAGTAATTATGGACCTTCTACACTCCCTCGCCTTCAAAACCACAGCCGAAACAAAAAACAAAAAAAAAACAAAGTCACCAGAGGATACATACAATGACACAGCAGCAAAATCCCTCATATTAATACCCATACTCATGCTTTTTTTTTTTTTTTTTATCCTGGGGGGCGCTGCCTAGGAGGAAATATGGAACTGACAGATCTGTGAAATCAACCCCATTAAACCTGCTGAAACTTCATTTGTACCTCATTATGTTCTAATAGCAGAGACAACTCCTCCAGGGCAAACACAACAGATGTAACACAATGTTTCCTAAGTCAAGTGAGTATCTAACGTTATCTACAACTTTTACAGGCAACTCGTGGACTGCGGTACTTTGACATCATGCCCTCAAGCTATCCTGATGCTGAAGCTTGTTTTAATTCATGCCTAGGAACATTCATACCACTTCCATGTAAATCTGCTACACCACACTAATGTTGTTTACCCACTCCAGCATGTAAACAGCTGGTTGTGCAAACAACTGGGGTCACTTTGTCCACAAATGTATAAAACGCACCCTCAATATTTGGAATCCAAGGAATCATCTCCGCATAAAGCATTTTTATTTCCACAAAGTACCTCACTTCGAGACAGTTACAATTAAACCACTTCGTTTTGCTTTAAGTTTCGGCAAAACTACCCATATGTAAACAGGATATGAACAGTCTTGCTAGTGACTTGTTGCTCTTCTAAGGCACCAAATAAGAATCTGCAACTGCAGGGAAAACTGAGCTTCTAATAAAGATGCAAAGAATAATTGAGTGTCTCTGTGGTGAGCTCTGCTGTTACCAATGTTGTTCCAGTGAGATCAACTTCCTCAGTTTAGGCACTGGGGCCCAACATGAAATAAACGTTTGAGTGGGTTGTTTTTCCACTACAGCACTGACAGGTGAAAACTGAAGCTTGAAAGAGTAAAAAAAAAAAAAAAAAAAAAAAAAAAATACACTTCACACTCAGTGACTAAAATGTCCCATCTGACCAAGAATATAAAGAATATAAAGAGAATGCATTTCCTTCGACACGATAAAAATGATTAACGTCTTACTGAGCGGCATATTTGACAACTCGGGGGCCGGATTCTACGGAGGGCCTGGGTGAGGGAAGCGACAGCTGAATATGTCGCATGGCCAAGTGAGCCCCAAATTAAGCAGCAGCTGAAAAAGCAGCTCAAAGGCTGTACTTCCTGGTGCTTTTCATTTACCACATTATTACAAACAAAAACTGTGCAGTGGTTAGCAAAGATCACACAAAAATCTTCAGGCACACAGAGCAATTCATGCTGCACTTTTTTTACACATCACCAGAACTATACATTTCACTACCACAAAAATGCTGTATTGTCAGGTTAAAGAGCTGAATTATCAACTACACACCAATACTCAGAAAGAAAAAAAAAAAAAAACGTTTTTTTACCAGCAAACAAGGGACTTGCATGGATTACCATTACATTCTTTCAACTCTACTAGAAGACAGCACCTTTGCAGTGTTGTACATGTGTGAAAGTGAGCAAAAATACATTTTACGTTAAGAATAATTTTTAGTTTTACACCGGTAGGGCTGAAACCACAGCATGCACGCCACGTTTAAGATACTTCCTGCTTTCCATTGTACTGTTAGTCACCAACCATCTTACTTCACATTCACAGTGAAACACACATTCTGGCATTGCTGTAGAAATATTTTACCCCTTAAAGCTTTTTTTAAACTTTCAAACAAGCAGTGTTGAGAGCTCTTTGCTTTATTAAACCATAACTTTAAAAAAAAAAAAAAGCATTTGTGTTTGATATGCTTTTCTTAAACATTACCTGTAACTGAAACATCCATCAATCAGGATTTAGAGGGTTAGAGGACATGTCCTCCCATTTTATTTCAGTTCATGTGAGCAGACAGCCTCGCAAATTGGACCCTTTGACAATGCAGATGGAGGTTTCCCAAAAACAGCATTAAATTACCTCATGTGAACCCTCCTTATTCAGTACTACCGTTAGAATTTGCCTCAGCTGAACCTGTTACAGCCAGCAATCCTGGACTTTCTTGTGACTCATTTCCAGTCCAGATGAAACCATTTCGAGCTATCTTGGCCTGGGCCATTTTTTTTTTTTAAACAGCAATGCACCATGGAAACAGGCACTACTCAGTAACTTCTCAAAGCCAATTGTACAGCAACTTTTCACCCACACAGATGGGGTTTCCTTAATCTCCACTTCTCATAAATACAAACTACTTGTCAAAATGAGAAACAAACATTTAAAACTGCTAGTTTAATAGGCTTTGTTACAATTACATTGTGTACATTCTGTACATTTTAACCTTTTCAGATCAGCATTGTAAAAAGAACAAGAACAAAATAATGGGTTTTATAATTTAAAAATGACACTCACAGGAAAAGTCAAAAAGAGAAACGTAGCCAATCTGTCACAAATTCCGACACCCACACCCTTGTAAATGATCTTGTCAATGAAACTGGGTGGGGTGTTTGACACAGTGCGGAAAAAATATGGTCAGTTAATTGTTCTATTTTTTCAATCATCAACCACTACTGGCCTTCAGCTCGTAGGTTGTGAACTTATGTAACCCAGTTACCAGATAGAAAAATTAATTGTTGATGTGTTAAGTGCAACTTTTTCCAAACTTAAGTCAACAGTGAATTCCAATTGAACAATACATACTGAAGGAAAGAGGGCTGAAAAAGTGTGACAATATCCTTCTTAAGACACCAGGTTAACACAAGTGGGAGATACTGACAATATGGCTACAGCACTGAATCAAGCTTCCTGGTACTACTTATCTGTTCAGTAGCTGCAGAAATACTATGCAATGCACGACACAGCCATTTTGACTTCTCATCCCCAGAAAAAAAAAAAAAAAAAACATACAAACTTAAGACAGACTTACTTTACCCCCCAGTAAACCAGAAAGCCGGCATCTCCCAACATGAAACTTCATGTCAGTGTATCATACTGTAATTTTAAAGAAGCAAAATTATACCAAGCTTGTTTCATCATGGAAGAAAAAAAAAATTATCTAAAAATCTCCATGTCAGCTTTTGAAATTACACAGAGGGATTGAAAATCCAAGATCTATGTAGTTTCTTCTTAAGTTGCTTATGGAATATTACTGGAATCATGGTAAATGTAAAACAGGCCTACAACAGAGCAAAAGCAAAACTAAAAAGCAAGCCAAACAATTAAAGAAAATCTATTAGTTATAGGGGTCATCGTAATAATCAAAATAAATGAAAATATAATGGGACTTCTCTTTATTATATATTCTTCTGAGAAGCCATGTTATTTGTTAATCAACTCTTAAATTTGTATTTTTTTATTTATTTATTTTTTTAAATCGAGCTAAGCAGTCCTTGGTTGATCATTAAGATTTGTAGTTTGAAGTGAGCCAGGTGAGCCCCTCGTACAGTCCGTCCCCTGTGGTCGCGCAGGATGGCTGCACATACCAATTTCTATCTCGGATGCGCGTCAGGCCCAGTTTCTCCTGGATCTCGTGCGGCTTCATGGCGTCGGGCAGGTCTTGCTTATTGGCAAAAATCAAGATGATGGCGTCCCTCATCTCACGGTCGTTAATAATGCGGTGTAGCTCTTGCCTTGCCTCATCTATCCGATCTCTATCGGCACAATCCACCACGAAGATCAAGCCCTGGGTTCCCGTGTAGTAGTGCCGCCACAGGGGCCTGATCTTGTCTTGGCCCCCAACATCCCACACGTTGAACTTGACGTTCTTGTAGGTGACCGTTTCCACGTTGAAGCCGACAGTGGGAATGGTGGTCACCGACTGTCCCAGTTTTAGTTTGTACAGGATGGTGGTCTTCCCAGCAGCATCAAGTCCAAGCATCAATATTCTCATCTCCTTGTTGCCAAAGATTTTTGACAGCATTTTCCCCATGGTGTAAACAGTGCATAAATATCCAGTTATCAGGAGAAACGGTTCGCTCTTCTTGGCTTTTCCTAACGTGCCTCCAAACACAGGGTCCTTCGCGTACAAAGACTGGCGGCAACAAAAGGATAATAAAAAAATAAAGCCAAGGGGCTTCGGCTAGGCCATGTACCTTTGTGTTCGACCGTGAGTGCTCGGAAGAACTGCTACACACAAACAAACAGCAAAAAGTGCCGCCGTCACAAAAGCTGCATGCAAAAATGCATGGTAGCAAAGGCCACAAGATTTTTGTTCAGGGTTAGCAAGTGGGAAAACTGGAGGCAGAGCCCTGTGGACAGCAGCAGGACCTGGCGAGAACAGCCGGCCACAAAGAGGGTGTGGAGAAGGAGGTAGCTAGGAAGCTAGCTTCACCGGTGCGTTCCACTTTCTTCACCTTCAGAGTGGAGCTTTTCCCCCCTCTTTTCTTCTTTTCGGGCGCTTGTTCTCAAACTTGCCAACAGGCGAACGGGCGAGCTCGGTGCGGGAACCGCGGAAAAAGGCCGGAGCCCCGCTTCCTCCCTCCAGGCTGCCCCTCGCGCTTCTTTCTTCCCCGCCACAAAATGAGAAGCCGCTGGAGCAGCGCGCGACCCTCAGCGGCTACCCCGCGCCGTCTCGCGCCGCCGCCGCCGCCTCACGCGCACTCCGATCGCCGCGGGAAGAGCTCGAGCCTTGGCCGCACCAAAGGTCATCGATTCATTCACGATTTTGTCCTCGTCTCTTCGCCCTGCAACACAAGAGCGGTCAGGAAAAGGGAGGGGTGTCGGCAGGCACACAACTTTAGGCGCTTCCACCAGCCCCTGTCCGCCGCTCAACTGCCAACGATACGAAATAATATCGACGCGAGCGCTCCGGCACACGCTCCACCAAACGGCTCCCCACTTTTTAATGGTCGTTGGGTTACCTGCAGCGGCGGCACACGCCCGTCGAGCGAGTATATCCGCCTGGCTCGCCTGTCGCTTTCTTGCTCGCTCTCTCACAGCGGCTCTCCGCTACCGGAAAGGGCGCGGACCCAGCTCGCCCGCCACTTCCTCCTGCTGACTCGCTAGCGCGAGGCGGCGTTTCCCCCTTCGGCCGGGTAGCATGCGCAGAGCGCGCCGGACGCGTGCGATTTAGGAAACAGACGCCATTTCGGCTCACGTATTCATTCTTTGTTACGAAGCATGCGGACGGTAACAGGCACTAAAATGGTAGACCGTAGTCCAGGGCTTCAGACACGCACGGATCCCGCAGGCATCGCCCAGCAAGGGGGAGTTCCTCTCATATACATGTCATGCAGAAGCCATTGAGGGTAAAAGGCTGGTAGTTACGGCGCCGACAGCCGCTGTAAGACGGAAACGTCATCGTACGTGGCGGTGGCTCGTTATGACGTACGCGCCTCCTAGTGGGCGCTCCGAATGATTTCAAATAATGCTGCACGCCCCGAGCTGCGGGGGCAACTGACAGGCGCGCGAACCTCTTGATGCACGCGGCTAGCCTCGCGCAAAGCCGCCAGACCCCGCCCTTCTGCTATAATAACATCCCCATGGTAAAAATAGTTTATGTGTCAAATGGTGTTGGAGAAAGTAGCCGAACGAAAAGTCAAGCGAGAAAAGCGGAACACAATCGAAGCACGGTCCTGGGTCACCTCTCAGAATGCTTACCGAGCTTGAAATACAAACCCAATAAGCAGCACGGTGTGTTTTTCCGGGTTGCTGAAATGTTTCCCAAACCTGGGCTCGAAGATAGCAACAGAAATAGCTATTCTTCATATTTATTTAGCTGGCGAAGGTCAGTCGCAGGAAAAGTACCCACAAGGTGAAAGGATAATAACAGAGGGATGGCAAGTAGAAGTAGAGCAACAAACGACTGATGTGGGCACAGCTGTCAGCAAACGTGGGAATATTCCCTTCAACACTTTAAATTACAGCGATTCGTCTCTCCTGGGCTTTTGCTGTGTTATTCTAAACTCGATATTGTTGCCTTGCCTGACTATATGACCTCCGCCGAGTAGATGAAATTGTCATCACGAGTGTATTAATACTCGAGTCATTACGGTATTTATTTACAAGTAGAATATTTTAGATTAGCACCTCTTTGTGGCAATAAGCTGTCATTGCAGGCGGTCATTTCGGAGCAGTCTTCGATTTATGGGCAATCGATTTATGATACATTCGACATACGACGTCGAATATTTAAAAAATAAATTGGACAATAAATTGTCAAAATTTGTAAATGACTTTCAGAATTTTGGTAAGCGAATGACCACATAGTTAATTAAAACATGTATTCTTGAAAATAATTTACAATATACAGTACCTGCCCAGTACAACGGTGTAGTGTAACAATAGCGCTTGCCGACGGACAAATGAAGATATATATATATATATATATACACCAAATGAAGATTTTGTATATTTATTTGGCCGTCGGCAAGCGCTATTGTGTGTATATATATTATATATATATATATATATATATATAATGTGTGTTATGAAACACATTATATATATATATATAATATGTGTTATGAAAATGTAGGTGAAAAAATTTAATGAATACATAAAAGTTTTACAGCAAATTGTTGCATCCTTTATTGCTTTACCTTAGCTGTTTATAGAAGGTAACCTGTGAGTAAATCACAGGTCACCTGTAGTGTTCGGCTTTTATTGACTGCAATATAGCGGTAAAAGCAACTTTGGCTGCATCAACCAATCGAGCAGCCGACAGACGTTGTGTTTACAAGAGGAGCAGTTAGTGTACTTTGCAGAAGCTGTTCTTCCTTTATGAAACATGCCCACTGATGAGTTAAATCCCACAGGAGAGGACCTCAGCATGTTGCAACTGTCTTTAGTATCTGTGTCTCACTGGCAACTCAGGGGGCTAACAGGATTTGCTGCCATTTCATAAAGGGCTCCTGGGTCTTGATCGTCATGATGTGTCTGTGTTTGATGTCTGCAAATGACAGGGTCGACCAAATAAGTTTGCCTTCACCAGACCTCCGTGCTGTTTCTAAAGGAGCTCTTGCAGCACTATCGGAATCCATGACCAGGATAACATCAGAAGAGATTTGGACCAGCTGATTTGGTTGAGGACAACTCACAGACACTGTGTACAAGTCGCCCCTGCTCTCCTTTTTCTTACACACGGTGCTTTCCTTGTGGCGGGCAGGTGCAGTGTTGCAGAGCAGACTTGTCCTGTCCTTGGCCGTGGACAGTGATGAGGACCTACAGGCTGCGCTCAGCCTTCCCAGCACCTTCCTGTACTGTCTCTGCTGCTGCTCGATCCAGCGTAGGCAGCACTGGCAGTCCAGCTCCAAGCTTTGGATCAGGGCTCTATGCTCCCGAGCTTGGTGTCTGCACAGTCCATCCTTGGTACTGAAGATCAGCTGTGGCATTTTTCATTGCACTTATATATTTATACAGGAAGTGTACGAGTAGCTAAATGCTGCCTAAACATGTAATGAAAAATGACAGACTGTGAAAATAGTGTTGAGACTGAAAGAAGCAAATACAGAAAAAGAACAAAGAATCAATGCAAAGGGATTATTTTTGTCCAATGAAACTAGTATTTAAAGTAGTATTTCAGACATACCTTGTACTGTCAAAATCTGTGAGAGATGCTGACAGTTCACAGAAGAGTCTGACATCCATAGACCACTTGCATCACTGTTAGATCCCAAACTGCAGAAATTTCCAGAAAGATCATTTCAGCTGAGGAGTCTGGTAATGTAACTCCTCCAAGCTGAATGTGATACACGGGTATCTGTTTTGGTTCGTATTTCCCACGTATGTTGAAGGTTTGCCCATACATTATTTAAACCTCAGGTGCCGTTTCCTTTAAGGAAACACTGCACGTTCATAGCGGACCAATTCGAGCCCCAGAAGAAAAATCCATTGAAATCGAAATCGTCAGTCATAGTGAAAAGACTATTTTGAAAGCAGACGTATATTCAGCAAGTTTAAAAAAAGCACACGTGACGCTTGGCGGAACAGCCGCTGTGACGACGTCACGACGTTCCCTTCGGGTCCGCCCACGTAGAGCGTACGTGAGGCACGAGACGCCCGAACGGCTGCGCGCCGACGAAAGAGGGAGGGGAGCCCGCGCGCATGTAAACATCCGAGGCGGCGGCGTCGCGGCGGTTTTCGCAACAACAACGCGCAAGCAAGAGCCGAGAGTGCGGCTACGGACACTGGCTGGCCTGAAGACATGAAGAGATCTAAAAGACGATGGAGAGTAAATTGTATTACTCGGTAAAATGCACGGAAGACTTAAAGCATTTGTTGTCAAACCCGGAGGAAGGCGCCCACATCGAGAGGTAAAAGTGTATTTTTCGGTTCTTGTATACCTTTTAGTATTGAGGAAATATTTTCAACAGTTGCTTCGAAAGCTGCCGCGTTCGCTCAACCCCTCGAGGACGCGAACGCCATCTATATCCATGGGCTCTGGCATATACCACACGTCAGCTTTAGCTCTTTTAGCTAAACTCCTAAAGTTATTTACATGATAGTGTGTGGAACTGTGCAAAAATATTAAAATGCACCATCTCTGAAGAGACGGGCTTTGCAGAACTCTGGGATTTTCTGCCCCACATTTTCATTGCGTAATATTTGTTTTACGGTGGGGAGGCGGTGAAAGGGGCGTGGCACCACTGTCGCTATCAGGCTGCCAGTTCCCGCCCACAGTGACCAAACCGAGGAGCGCGGACGTACAATATTTAATTTTGTGCTTTCCACAACTACGAATGCAGCTTAAAAATGTGGCTGCCGCTCCTTGGCACAGTTGTGTTTGCTTAGCAGACAGTTTATTTTTGTCACATTGCATTTTTTTTAAATCACTCCAACAAAGCAAAAGTGTGTCACAAGATGCTGAAACTGTAATGCAGAGAATGTTGCATTTGTGTCGCGTTGTCTCATCCGTACGCTTTCTGCAGGACAAAGACACTTTTTGAAGAGATCCGTGCCTCTGTGAACAACAATGAAGAGCAGGATCGCTCCTTCTGGAGACCCGTGCTGCCCTGGGGTGGCGTCTACACGATCCGGGCCGGGCGCAAGGCCATCTCCTGTACGCCTCTGTACGTGAAGATCAGCCTCAAGAACACCTGCACCATCGACGGCTTTCTCATGCTCCTCTACGTCATTCTGCATGAGAATGAGACCTTTCCACGAGAAGTGGGCCTCTTCCTTGGAAAGGACTTTGTGGAGCATTTCCTTTACCTGATGGACTCCTATGACTACACCACTGTAAAGCTGCTGTGGATCTGGGACAGGATGTCCAAGCAGCAGTACCGGTCAGAGGTCAACCGAGCTGCCCTGGAGATAGACCTCTTTGGCAACGAGCATGAGAACTTCACCAAGAACCTAGAAAACCTGATGTCTACCATTCAGGAGAGCCTCTGCACCAACTGGGACTGTCCTGCTCGATTCCAGGAGCTTCTCCAAAAGATCATCAACATCAAGTGAGCCACAGGACAAGGCTGTACCTCAGAGTTTCTCCCTTCTCAATTTTTCCACACTGATCTTCATATGGTGTCTGTACTTGGCTGGTACATGCTGGACACTGATCTGTGGTCAGCGTTGCTTTGGAAATGAGAAAGCACTTTAAAATCTGACCAGAAGATGGGGCTCATAAAAATGAGCTAAGTGACAATTACTACAATGCCAATATTCCAAAATTAGCTAAAGTGATGAGTGTGAAGAAGGAAACTCTTATTTACAGTTTTTTTTTTTTTGTCACCAACATGCATACAGTGCTGTTATGGTATTTCAATTAAAATTAATTCAGATTGACTATGATATCAGAATGTTCCATACTGATACTCTGTATATTTATCATTTAAGGTATTGATGCAAACACTCAAATCCTCTGGTTATTTACAAAGATTTACAAGTTTTTCTTCTGGTTTGTGCCAAGTAACATCCAAGTAAAATTTTGAGCAAGTGGTATAAACATCTACATGTTAATGTCCATTAAAGGAATGGTAACTGATGTCAGTAATTGAAGCGCAGCAGCAATATTTAAGATGTAGCGCTGTTCGACTACCCAGCTGGCTCTACAGGCACGGCGTTCTTGCCAGGCTAAGTGGGAGGTAGACATCTGCAGCACTGCACTGACTGCTCCATGCTGTTGTTTTAAGGCCTGTTGAACTCTGTTCACTGGCTGTGTGTGAATGGCAGGATGGGATTTTGCTCTACATTTCCTGTCCTACCCTGGGACAGGTCCTGCTTTGTTTGGGGAAGGATGCTTGCGGGGCCACCCCATACCAAGAGCTGTGTGCACAACGCTGGGGGTGGCTCCACGGCATGACAGCAGAGAACACTGACGTGACACTTACAGCGTTGACGACCTTATGAGGATGAGAACAGCCACAGGGGTTGGTTTGACTCTTGCATTTTCTGTTCCAGTCCCCCTCAGGAGCATCTGCACAGAGATCTCATTCAGTCTGCAGTCAATGAATTTTTCTGCCCTAAGGTTGTTCTCTGCAAAGAAGCGGGGTAAGGCTTGATGCATCACGCTGCTTTTAGGGGAGAAAAAGCACATCATATTTTACTGAGATGGACAATTCTTTTTTCCAGTTTTTGTGAGGGATGAATGGGCTATCCTTTCACGTGCAGTTACATCTACAACAGGACATGACATGACATTGTCAGACTTGCTACTGTGTCCCGTGGTTTTCTTCTTGCACTTATATGTATATGATGTTTTGTGTGTTTCTACAGCACTGTTGTAAAAATTTTTAAATGTTTTCCACTGATGAAACTAGTAAAATATATGTTCTGGAAGACCTAATTAGGTGTTTTTTTTTTGTTTGTTTCTTTCTTTCTGTGCTACAGGTGTGATGGCCTGCGGGAGTTTTCCAACAGGGTGTTCTGTCACGGACCCCCACCCTTCGTGATACTCAACATGCAGATGTGGAGGTCGGAGAACCTGGCTTACGTGCCGTACCATCTTGCTCTCTGTGATCACAGGTCTGGCACCCTTAGAAACTCCTTTTTTATGAGAAACAGTGGATAACCCTTCCAGTACCATGTGGATGATTGTACTCCAGGGTTTAGGGCTGAAATATGAGTGGACAGTTTATTTGGTACCTACACCTAGTAGCGTGTTGCAACTTTTTTGACCTCATCTGTATGTGGGTCCTACAAGATGCTGTATGCATTGTGGAGTGTTATAACATGCAGAAATGATTGTTCTGCATAGTTGCTGCAAACTGGATGCCTGTTCAATCTTGCTGCAAACAGCACCTCGTCCTTAAGATGCTTCATAGGGTTGAGATGCAGGAACTATGCAACCTATTGAAAACAATTTGCTGTCATGTTCCTCGAAGGATTCTGTGGCATTATCACACTGGAAGTGTCCAACCAAATGTAGATAAACTGTAGCCATGAAGGAATGATCTTGGTCAGCAATGATGTCCAGATCCACTGTGCCTAATGTGCTAGGAAAACAGTCCCCACATCATCATGTTGCCACTACCAGCTTGTACTATTAACATCAAACAAAATGGCTCCATGACATGCTGCTCACACCAAATTTTGATGTAGACATCAGCGTGATGCAAAAAGAACTTGCATTCATCTGGCCAGGCAACTTTTTGCCACCCTTTAGTGGCTCAATTAATGCACCTGTGCCCACTGAAGCTGCACATTTTTCTTTTTCACTTACAGCATCAGTACCCAGCTTTGTCTTCACGTGTTGAAGACTCTTTGAGACAATGGCTTAGAAGTACTGCTTTCTGAGATGACATCATGGACACAGTGTCGAATCTGGATGTGATCTGCATGACTGTGGTCCGTTTACTTAAATTCTCCACTCTGATTCACAAGCTATTTTTGTCCACAGGACTGCTGTTCACCAACATTTTTTTGCTTCTTGCATGACTCTTGGCAAACCCTTGTAATGGTTGTGTATGAAAAGCCCAGGACAACAGCTGTTTGGCAGATGCCAAAATTGGCACACCCAGTGCCAACTATCATACTGCGTTCAAAGTCACTAAGGTCACTTGTTTTGCTCATTCCATGCTTAGTTGAGCACCACTGCTAGAAAGGTTTGTCGGTGTGATTTAAACCAGACACTGCAGTCATAGCGTATAGCTTGCAGGAATGTGATTTACGTGAGGTGTACCTAATAAACTGGCACCTCAGTGGAATTTATTTGACCCAGTACCACCACATTAAGGAAATGTTTTTCTGTTTTTAACCAAAACTCTGATGTACTCATTATCTCAAATTCCTTGCCATTAGTTCTAATCCCCAGCAAACACAAGGGATCACATGTGGTCTTGCAGGTATTCACTAGAGGGCGCCACACTCTTCAACAAGGAGGAGCACCACTACTCAGCAGCCTTCCAGATCGATGGCTTCTGGATGCACTACGATGGACTGCGGAGCGACAACCTGGTTCTGTTGAACAAGCCGCCGGAGCTGCTACTGCTGTCCTCACTGGTTTACATCCGCTGCTCTAAGTGAGGGTCCCAGCAATAACCCAGACCCTGGGGACCACACAGAGGGCCTGATGGGGTGGACCGAGGGAGCAGGGTGCCATGAAGCTTTGACATTCTCCCTGCATCAATACTCCCTCATGCATTATGTCAAACTTCTCTCACTACAGCATTGAGTGTACAGAATGCTGAATTTTATTATAAAATACACGCAGTTGCTAGAAAATGGATCAACTGGTCTTGGAACCACATGTGGACATAGGTATAGTTTTGTTGTATGAGATATGACAGCCAAGTAGACATTTTCGTGGGAGTAGCTCACGTTTCTTGTTGCTTCTGTTGTCGGAGATGTATATTTTTTGGATTACCCTACTATTTTGCCAGGTTCTTCAACTTCTAGAAAGCTGTTTGTGCAAAATGAAAATTAGCTTCTCCCTTAAGCTTGCTTGGAATCCAAGGAAATAAAATGGACTATAATAGTTCTGAGGTGCAAAAAATAAAATCCTGCCAATGCTCAAGTTCAAAGAATGTTTACAATTGTATCCATTGTGGTGCAGCAATAGAACGGATTTTGACAGCAGGTTAATAATCGGAGGGGGGGAGATACATGTCAATACGCCCATAAGATTTATATTTGCTTTATGTTCAGGCTGATTATTCATTTGGGGTCATGAATTATTTTACTGTCCTACTTTGAATCCAGCAATAGTATTGTTGCTGCACATACAACTTTTTCCATGGGTAGTTTATTGAATAGAGCAAAATAGTCATGCATTGCTTAATGATGGGGGATATGTTCTGAGAAATGTGTTGTTGGGCAACTTCATCGTTGTGTGAACATCATAAAGCGTACTTACACAAACCTAGATGCTATTGCTTACTACACACCTAGGCTATATGGTATAGCCTATTGCTCCTAAGCTACAAAAGACTGTCGTATATGTGGTCCGTCGTTGACTGACATGTTATGCGGCGCGTGACTGTACGGGAAAGTAAAGTATAATCATGTTGTGTACATTGTTGATCAGCAAAAAGGACTTTTACTTTAAATGTGCATTGTCTATCAACTGGTTACTGAATTTCTATGATTTATGTAGACCAATATTAGTCCGGTAAACTTCAAAAAACGTCAGGTAAGTTTGTGCTCTCTTGTGTTTTTGTAGCTCTTTGGCACAAAAGTGAATGTTAAGAACATTTGCTTTAAGTGCTGGAAACATTTTTGGAAAGAATCATTTTTCCATCTTAATTGTTTAGAAGTAACGGTCCTATGCAAAATATGAGGACTTCCTTTTTTGAAGTGCTTGTTGTGGGGACTCTTCTAGAACTTTATACCAAAAAGGAAAAGGCTTTCTCTGCATTTTCTTAAACACTTGCCACACAATAACCGTAACCTGGTATATGGTGGTGTTTAGGATCCAATTCATTCTCTGCAGCACTTCAGTGAGAGGTGTGGTATGGTGCTGGGAAAGACAGGGTGAAACGGGGGTTACCGCAGGACTGCACTGATTTTGGTATTCTTCTACAGCACAGCTGAATTAAGTGCTTGAGCTGGACTGAAAATGTTCTTCACTGCTCGTTTTGGTTAACAAGTCAACACTGATTAAAGTATGATGGAATACTGCTGTTTTATATTAAAAATGGCATTTTCCAATAAAAAAACTTGAAATCACTTCAAAGAATTAGACTTCTCAAACCTAATACGTTAGACCCTCAAAGGTGAGCCACAATCAGGTTCCTGTGAAAATCGATCAATAGGATCTGCATCTGGAATCAGTGCAGGGATGTGGCTGCAGTCAGTTTAGCTCTTCAAACAGCCTTTAGTCCTTTATAATTAAAAAAACACTAATGTTCTGTTATTTTTTAAACACAAAATTCTGAAAAGTTTTGATACATTTTTAAAAAGCTTTTCAACTGCTCTGTCCAATAATGTATCATTTTATTGCTATTTCTAACTGCAATCATTTAATACATACTGATTTTTTTATGTGAATAAAAAGTTTTCATATCCTGGTTGTGTACAGCATTTTATCAATTACAAACATTCGTATTTTCTTTAAAACGGGGACTTGAGCTATTCATAGACAAAAACTACAAATTATTTTGGAACAACATACCAGAATATTCTTTCCATTAGGCCGGTGTGTTCTGGTATACATGAGTCTGGCACTTTTGTTTTGGTTTTACATTTGTTTTTGGTCTTCACATCTCTGTGCTATAGTTTTCAGAGGAGCAACTCAAATCAGTAACCTTTGTAAGGCAGGCATTTATTTAGTTTTTGAACAAACGATCCACACACACACAAATAAAAACAGACTAGGGTGCATGTTCAGTTAAAGCTTGACAAAACATGACAAAACATTGCTCCTAAATCTATGTAGTTTGTTAGTTCAAGCAATAATCCACCAGGTATAAAGTGTAGGATTATCACCTTACCTTGTGTTCAGGCACACTCATGAGGATGGCCAGAGGACCTGAGGGGGTGGGTACCTTTGGCTATAACTGACATCTGTCTCAAAGTTCTTCCGAAAGGTGGAACAAAATGATGAACCCAGGCTGAACAGTCCTTCCCACATATGACAAATAATTTTCTTCTATCCCTGTTCATTGGTAAAAATGAGCACTTCGGTGATTAAGATGGCAAAACAGGGTCATGTGAGGACATGACAATGATGGGAGAGATCTGTACAGTGTTACACAGTACTGTACCTCCCAAAATTTTGCAGTTTCACGTTTCCAGGTTCCAGAAAGTCACGCATACATCTCACTTAAAAGGTGGAAAAGGATAATCTGTCATCTAAAGAGGCAATGTCTACAACATTCTTCCTCTCATAGAAAAATGGAGGACTGATATCCCTTTGGGACATTAGGTCAAAACTTCAGAGACAAAACTTAGCATCGAGTTACAAACAGACTTGAGTTTTCCACACATCTTAACTAATCTGAGAAAATCTGGACCAAGGTGGAATGCCAGATTTGGGATAAAATAATGAAGTTGAGAAAAAAAATACATTACATATGAAATTACACAGAACAATCAGGCCAGAAAGGTTTCAGTGAAGCCCCCTTGCCTGAATTGACATCTGCAGGGATCCCAGGACAGAGTGATCATCTCAAATTGAAACCCAATCATCCTCAATCCTTCATAATGGAGTTGCTGAGTCGTGGGAGGCAGCCTGTTGCAGCAAAACCCAACTTATTGCTGAAGACGAAGACTACACAGGTATGAGATGCTGTTTTCCACGTCTTCTGGAGGACAACATCATTTTTCAACAACTGCCATAATATGCATGGGACACCAGGCAACAAACTTCCATGAAGTGAACTTGAAGATGGAGAACTAAAGTGCACAAGGTTTACAAGGCGAGGATTTCACAAAGACAGCTTTATGCATTATCCCAAATATGATCAAAGAAAGTCACTAAAAAAAAAATAAAAAAATAATTCAACTACAAATTAGATTCTTAAGATGGCGGTCCCTTGAAATTCTGAGTACAAATGACATAGACTGAAGACAATATGAGCTGGTTTGTTGGGTACCTGCAGGAGCTTTCCTCACAGTGAATTTGTCAAACTGCCAAAGGACCCTGGGACAAATGGACTCAGTTACCTGGTCAAGACATAAGAAAGAAAGCTAAGTTCTGTATGGGTCTGGAATGCTGGGTGACTGCTGACTCAGCTCGGAGTCCTGTTCTAAAGCTCAAGGTGTGAGAGGGCTCTTATTTGCCCCAGTTATGTTATAACACTGCAGGGAAAAAAGCTGCTTTCACTTTCCTGCAGTTAAGGGGCCATCGGACCACCACAATCAGACTCCTTGAACTGTGGCACCTATGTGACACCCTGTGTCAAACGCACCACAACTGCTCTTAAGTACTCCTCATGCAAATATCCCAATTGCTGACAGCTGCGTGTGTGGCAAAGTCTGCAGTTCACAGCTGCAAACCTCTCTAAGGAAAACCTCTCACTCCCCCTAGCACGCACTGAGAATGTGTACAGGGTGCAAATCGGCCAGAAACCCATAGGTTTGCTGTGCCGAGGTCCCACCAAAGTCCAGTAACTTTGGCTCACCTTCAAAGAAAATTCTGCACATTAAAACTATGACTGAATTTTTACATAATCATCGCAAACAGTGTTAATGGATTCTCTTATAAAACAGCAGTGACTATGAAATATAATTAAAATGCTGGAACTGTGCAGAAGAAAGCCCACGAAGGCTGACAATACAGAAGAACATGCACAATGGCGCAAAGTCCCTCTTTTGAGAAAAACCTCAAGCTCATTTGATTAAAAGACTTGATGGCTTTTGACACCAAAATTCAGAAGTGTATTTAAAATATGGACAGAATCAAATTGGGGATTACAAGGCAAAGAGATGTTTACCTTCCAGGCATGCAGACATCAATGTACAACGCAGCATATTTTAAAACGTGGCCTTTTATTATACCTGTCCCTGAATGCAATTTAATAACAGTATTACATGGGTAAATACAAATAACAAATTCATATTATAAACCTTGCAATCACCGCTGTTCCTTCTTTTATCACTACTGCTGAGCAGCAAAATCCACAATCAGGCCTACAGTGACCACCTTACTCTTTAGCTCATGTATGCATTGTGTTTACAGTAAAACATGGTTCTTGGCACACCGACTGGCCTCACTGCCCAATGCTACATGTACGCAGGTACTGACCGATGGACCGAGGTGGGAGAAGCACTGTGTGAATGTGTTCCGCTCCCCCACAATAAACGCACAGTGCTTTGGCAAACATGGTGGAGTAGCTTTGCCCTCTTAAGATTAGACTGAGATGGAGACAAACACCAGCATCATGTTCTCAGTAGGGAAAACCTACTGAGAACCTACATCTGGTTCCCTGTGCACTCATCTATGGACCCTAGTTACCTCAAAGGACTCAAAGGACTGTGATATTCAGGGCAGAACCCCTAAATCTGCAGGTCTCTGGTTATCCGGCAAAAGTTTCATTGCAGTTAAGCTCAGTCCTTCACTGCAAGAGCACGATTGTTATGTTTTTTGTTTATAAACACAAAGTGAAAAGAAAAACGAAGAAAATAGTGAACGCAATTCATGCAGAGTGAAGCATCACAACCATGGAGACATCATTGACAGCTCAATCCTGAAGCCTTCAATAGCACCAAGTAAGAGTACCTTATTCCATAACACCCTCTACACAAGTTCTGCAATGAAAATGATGTCACTCTGCAAAACCTGTCCAACTGGAGCAAACACAGGAAATGACATGTGGCCCAATAAAGAAATGTTTTAATTCTGTTAAGAGCACTGATCAGTGTGCAGCTACCACATCTGGAAGGCTGCAGCTCCACATCCTGCCCAGGTAAAGCAATTAGATACTTGCTGACTGACTTGACTCCCTCAAGAGCATGTTGGCCTTATAAATTCTTATTTTACAGGCTCCCCAGTCCCTCCTCAACAAAGACACAGACAGAGACACACACACTCTCTCTCTCTAACTAGTAACCCAGTGCAGAAAACATTTACAGGCAATGCACTAGAGGATACATTTCTATATATAGATATACTCATTTAATTTCAACTATTTACAGGAGAGAAAATTCAGCCCTTTTAAAGTGAAAATAATTTTTTGTCTTTTTTTTTTTAAAAATAATTTTTTGTGAAGCATTGGTTCGTACATGTGAACCAATAAAATGACTAACTTTGCCAGTGTATGTCTCCATCTCTCTCTCTCACACACACACACACACACACACACACACACACACACACACAAAACAACGCTGTGGGTGGCAAGCTGACAGTTGTGCCTCAAAGCGTTTCCCCTATTCAGTCCACATGGCACTCGGAGCTGCACAGTATTCGCTTGCTGCCAAGTACACCTACAATTTCAGCAGAAACTGATCCTTCCTGAGAACGAAGGGACAAGATTCTACCATGACTCACAGGCCAGCAGCTCGAAGACCTTCAGAGCCCACATTCTAGTTGCCTATATTTGTGGGGTCGTTGTCTTCGCGTCACTTTCTTTACGCTGGGTCCTTCCCATAGCCTCCGTCCCCTGTGGACTTCATCTGCATGGTTGATGAGTTGTGTCCTTTCAAACCTGTATTCTCACACCAGCCATTTTCCCCTCTTCGGTCCCATAAACACAAACAGAAAGAGGCTATAAAAAAGAAGGAAAGGAAAGCAAGACTCCTGCCTTGCCTTTTCCAAGTCCTCAGCAGTCTCACCAAGGTCAAAGAGCAGTCAGGCCAAAGTTACACCGGCAGTACTTCATACCACTTGAGTCCAGCCAGCTGTCCATGATGGGGTCATAACGCTGGACAGTGTTCAGGTATGATGACCCAGAGTGACCGCCCACCACATAGAGGTAGTTGTCTACAACAGCAGAACCTACTCCTGCAGCAGACACAAACATATGTGATCAAATCATTTGGGCTTCTTCCAGGTTTAACTGAGCTGTCATCAATTAAAAGCATCCATCTTTTTTAGAAACGCTTAACGAGCAATACAGCGCCAAAATTGCACTTTACCCATAATGCTGTGCTACACTCACCAGTTCGTGGTTCATTCATGGGCCGACATGTTGTCCACTGGTTCTGGTGTGGATCATACCTCTCAATGCTAGACAGGTGAGAGACCCCATTGTGTCCACCCACCACAAATATGAAGCCCAGCATAACACCTGCCCCAAAGTTTATTCGCTTGTCTGCCATGGAGGCCACCATTTCCCAAGTGTCTTTGCTGGGGTCGTACCGCTCCACACTGCAAGAGAGGAATGAATCGGTGAGCTGGAGGCATGGTCAGAACAGGATAACACAGCCACACTACACGTGTCTTTCAATAAATGGAGGATTTTAACTGGTTTCAATTCAAGTATTTCCCAAAGATGATCAGTAAATCTTTTGTTTTGCAAAATGCAACAGTTCAATACTGACAAATATGTTAGAAATATACAGACAAGTTGCATCAGGAAAATTAATACACATTGTAATGAACTGGAACTCTGCCCAGGTTCAATCCTATATTTTTCCTGTCTAAATGCCTTTGTGGTTACTGAAAATGGATGGAAAATAAATGTAATTTATTCCCATCAGGTCTATGTAAACAGTGATAATGTTTTATATGTCTGCGCACGCCGCTTGATAGCTGCACACACACTAATGTCCTGGTTTTTCTTACTGAGGCTGCAGTTCACAAGGGAGCTGGCCACACAAACACTAATCCCAACAGGCTCCCTGTCCAAACACCTCCCTCCCCAAAGGCTTCTGCAGTCTAGGAGATGAAAACAGTGCTCCACAAGTAAAGCAAAACAGAACCCCCTGGGGGGGGGGCCTTAGAAAGCAAGAGAATGAAAACCTTCTTGAATTCAGGGGCAGCCAAAACGTACAGCTGTACAAAAAGGGCGAAGGTGGCCAAAACTTGTAGGTGGCTGATAGCCCTACAAGTCACTGATGGCCCCATAAAATGAGGAATGTTCAAATAGAGAAAAAACCATTGCAGCAAGAGAAACAAAGTAGAGTTAAATGCAAGCCATATCATGATTTATTTTTTGTTAGGAGGTATGGTGAAGAGCATGCAGGGGCTCCCTGGTGGAATGTGATCCACTCATGGCAGAGATACCAAAGCATGAGCACACGTGCGTGCACGCGCACACACGCACACACGCACACACACACACACACACACACACACAACTTGCCTATTTCATTACAGCACCTGCTTCCAAATTTTCCTCTCCATCTTACCTATTCATGTGGGCAGGACCATACCCACCAATGGCATACACCATCCCATCGAGCACCACGGTGGCAAAGCAGCTGCGGGATTTGGTCATAGGCGCCACTGGCTGCCACTCCTTCACCTTAGGAACATACTTCTCCACAGACTGTAGGTAATACTGGCCATCATATCCACCAAGGGCATAGAGCTCCCCAGCTAGCACTACCACACCAAGTGTACTGCGGCATTCAGCCATGCGCTCCATTGTGGTCCAGGTGTTGGTGTCAGGGTCCCAGCTCTCCACTGTGCTCTCATGCCGCCGGTAGCTGATGCCCTGCCTCATGTGGGTAGCAATACCTCCAACCACGTACACCTTCTGGTCCAGTACAGCCACGCCAAACTCGTAGCGGGGCACGCTGAGTGGCGCCAGCCCAATCCACGTGTCTGTTTGTGGAAAGTACATCTCCGTGCTGACAGGAGGCAAAACAGAGATAACAGAGCTGTGAAAAGCTGACTTCCCACTGTGCTGCATTTTCCAAGGAACAGCACACTGCATAAAATGATCATAGATTTCTCTGACCACTGAAAGACTTAATTCATTTATTATTCTTACCACTATACTCTTATTGTTACCAACTCAACAATATTGTGACAAGTAAGTGCAATGACCCTTCAGAAAACCATGAAGCAAATAATTATTTGCCAGTGAAAAATAAAGCCAAGTCATCCTTAGGCATATTTAAGCTGGCAGAAAACACATTCAGCTGCCCAAGAGGAACTTGAAGATTCGACAGCAGCAGGAGCACTGAAACAAGTCACCAGCTGAGTTCCTCTTGAGCATGCAAATCACACAGTCTTTGTTCTGCTGTACAGTGGACTTCTGCCAGTCACCATTTCCTGCAGAGGCTTCATGTGCACAAACAGTCCAATGCCAATGAAGCCTCACAAAGGGCACAGAAACAATTCCTTAACAGACATTAAGTTCAAATGTCCTCCCATCAAAAGAAGGGTGTTGCTTCAAAAGAAGGGTTTGCTATCACACTGTACAACTCAGAACAAAAACAATACTGTCCTTGGACATTCAATGTAGAGCAAATTTTTCCAGGCCTGGCCATCAGGACATCAAGGGCATCTGCCAACAACATCCAAGTATGTGTCAAGCCATTAGACCAACATCACCCCCCTATATGATGCAAAACAACATAATAGGTCAAAAGAACACAACTTGGGCAGTCACTGAGACAAGGAGGTACGGTGAGAAGCTGACTTCAAAACTGCCTCAAACTAGTTGTGCCTGCACTAAATAAAACCGGGATGATATAATTGTTAAACATGCACACGAAAAACATTACATACTATGGCTCACCCTTGCTGCTACAATACTAACAACCCTAATAGAAACGTTTTCCCCATTCGTAAACCGTTTTCAATAAATACTGTTATTGACTGGTAAGGGAGCAGGAAGAGGCAAGCCAACCATGGTATATCCAAATTCATCATATCACTGGGTTTTATTATATATAATTTATATTTTGAGAAAGCTGAAAACAAGCATGCATTTGTGACAGGCATTTTGGATAACCCTTAACCTTTGCTTCAGATGCTTAAAACAAAAACGTCATCTTTGGTTTTATTCTCACAGTAATAGTTAATCTCATCTAAGCTAAAGCCTCCTTTGAACAAACCCAAAGACATGCCTGTCAGGGACCTCATTGAGCATCTTGACACATCCAACCATGGCAGATGCTCTAACATGACCATTTCTGAAACAACAATTGGATCACCCACCAGAAAACCCACAACAATCTAGAAAAATGATGCAGCATCACCTGTCCAGGGTGGCGAACAAGCCAGCCTTGCCTCCAACGGCGAATAGCACTTTAGGAGCACAGCGTGGCCTGGTGGACAACACAGTCTGATAGGAGAGCCTGTGCTCAGGCATGAAGTGGTACTTGAGGGCCTCGTTGAGCAAGTGCTTGCAGGCATGGTCATCACGGATCAGGTGATTAGCCTCATAGAGGCGGGTGAGGAACTTGACGCTGAGCAGAGGCAGACGTACACAGTGCAGTAACTGAGCAAGGTGCTGTTGACGCTCCGAAACGTCGTATTTGATCCAGGACTCCAGCGCATAAAAGACCGTCTCCTCAGTTACCACATTCAAGCAGTCATTGGAAACGATTTCATCCAGCTCAGCCCGGGTGAGCTCAAAGAACTCCTCAGTCTGGCACACCTCCTCAAAGTTCTGACAAATGAACTTGGTAGCTGCCATGCATAGGTCATGGCAGCCATAGGTCTCAGCAAAGCGGGAAATGCCAATGCAATTGCCAGCATCCAGCTGACTCTCCAGAAAGGCACAGCACTCCTTCAACACGAGTTTCACCTGCAGCAGGTTGGCTGCTGGCAGCAAGGACTCTACCGTGTCCTGTGAGATGAAAACGGTGCCCGTGTAGGCATACTCTACAATGGCCTGCCAAATGGGAATGACAATTGGGTTACTGACTGTGTTTCAAGCCACCTGACTCCATTTCACAGGTCAAGCACAGTGCAAACAGGTAAGTATTATATTTATACAACTCAAATCACAAACCTTAGCTAACTGCAACCTGGCCATTTTAAATAAGTCTTGTAGTCTGAATAGTCCTGCACATAACAGACTAGAGAGGAAAAATAATGACTTATAAAACTACATATTTCCCTTATATCATGGTGTCTGTAGTCAAGAGCAATTAAGTGTGTCTCTTCTAGCAAAAAGTGCACTGCTGCAATAAACACAGGATAAACATGTAAAAGGTTTGCGATTCCAGACCTGAAGAGCAGCCTCATCAATGCACTGGAACTCAACCTCAGAGTTTTCCTTCTCCGACAGGTTTCCTGTGAACATGGCCTTGAAGTATGGGCTGATGCTGGCGAGCACTACCTTGTGGGCATGGATCTTGGCATCGCCCACACGCAGCACTATATCGCATAGCTCGCGGTCCTGCCGGAGCAGCTGCAGACCCTGCAGCAGCTGCTCTGAATGTGGTCTCGTAAGGCTGGCAATCATGTACGACTCGGCCTGCTGGTCCATCTGTCCATTCATGTTGAAGAAAGTGAAGTAAAATAAAATAAATAACAAGCATTCATAATACTGCCACTCCTTGCTAAAAGACTGTGCTGACAGAATTATGGCTGAATCTGCAAAAATTTCCTTAATGTTTAAACAATAACCCTAAAATTTATTCAATGTTTAAAGTTAATTGAATTGTCATTCTGCATTTTTACAGATGTACAAGACAAAACAAAAGTTTGTTGGTCTCCTGGACCATGGACACTGAACAGACATGATGACACAGGACAATGCAGATGAATTGAGGCAGATAAACAGATAAATAAATAGCAACATATAGACAAATACATAAGATACACAGATGGGAAAATAAGCAAATTTAAGTGCACTTTACAATTCAGAATAAGGTTTTAAAAAGTAGCAAAACTACTTTGTTTCATTTTCCACTTGATTTCTTGTTGACCACTTTTAGAAATGTGGTAATAACAAAAGAAAGTAATTTAAAGGCCAAACAAGGATCTACTTTTACACATGCGGATACCAGCGTAGCGCTGGAAATGTACAACCAATGCTACCTGCAAGGAGTAACAGTCACATTTCTATGTAAAAACAGTGCTCGGCTTGTACTTGTTTTGTGATTGGGACTAGCTGTCAGCCATTTGTTAGGGATCAACCTTTCTAAATCAGTAAATTAAATTAGTGGGACAGACTGCAGCAACAGCGGCAATCACAAATACAATCCTGTTGCGATTTCTCACCATCCAAGTTGAAATTCCTTAATAATTTCAAAGTTTCAATAAAATAAATAAAAATCCTACACACAAGTGACTGTAGGGACAACTGTCCATCAGATTAAGATTTTATTTAGGAGTTCAGAATGACACCTAACTCTAGTTTGGCCTGTGCTGAGTAAGCACCTGCAAAGCAATTATTATTCATACAAAATGGTTCTATGAATGGAAAAATAATAAATAACATCCACAAGAGCTTTTTAAAAAATAATAAAAAAAAAACCACATAGTATTTGTTCCTTGTTTTATACTCATAGTTTCTTGTATTTCTGCTGTGTCTCCAGCCCTGCCGCCAAGAGCTTCTCTTACCGGTCTTTTGAAACAACATTCGCTAAAGATTTATTTTGCATTGATATGCAGGCCATTTAACACAGATGAATCCCATCAAAAGTCCTGTGGTACTTCCAAACGATGGCTAGTAATTTTGCATTATTCTTAAAATTATATGGTTAATTTAACTGTTGTACGCCTAACAGATTTTCTTAGCTCTCCAGGATAAAATTATTTCTGTCTTAACTGTTGTGTTTTCCAACACATCTGGATTTCAAACCTTCAGCCACATAACTGTGGTCAAAAGCTGTTTACTGTGTTCATTTACAGTTCTTACATGGTTTACTTACTGAACAGTGACTGTTGATCTACTTTTCATTTACTTTGTTTACTGTTTGTCATGCTAATTCGTGTCTGGCTTACATTCATATACTGTCAGTTAGTGCTCATTTACTGTGTATAAACCTCAGTTACTGCTTGTTTACCCTTGAGTAAACACTCAGTTATTATTCTTTTACTGTTGAGATGTTGATCAGTTATTCATATACTCAGCTGCTTATTATTCATTTACTGATCAGTGCTGTTTTATAA
The DNA here is from genome assembly GCA_018136845.1 of Heterotis niloticus. NCBI lineage: Eukaryota > Metazoa > Chordata > Actinopteri > Osteoglossiformes > Osteoglossidae > Heterotis > Heterotis niloticus. The sequence continues at coordinate 22,678,011 of CM030895.1, forward strand.
TTCAATAACTGTACTTTTACTAGTCAGTTGCTTATCAATTATTATTCTCTTGCTGTTAAATAGCTATTCTTTTACTGTTACTCATGGATAATTCTTTTTTGTGAAATTGCTGTTCTTTTAGTCTTACTCATCAGTTATTTTGTAGATCAACTAGTATTTCACTGGTAAGTTACTGTTATAATTCTTTTTACTGTTGAGTAACTGTATTTTTACTGTTCAGTTACTGATCTTAGTCACCTTTTACTGGACAGTTACTCTTCAGTTATTCTTTCATTTGTTAGTTACTGTTCATTTATAATTATTTTACTGTTCTTTTACTGTATAGTTACTTGCCAATTATTTTATTGTTCAGTTACTCAGTTATTCTTTTACTTTACCGTTGCTGTTATATCATCAATTACACATTGGTTATTACTGACTGCACGGTTAGTCATCCGTTATTCTTCTACTACTGTTCACTGACGGTTCTTTTGCTACATTTACTCAGCAGTTATTCGTTTACTAGTATGCAGTAACTGTTCTTTTACTACCCATTCACTCGTCAGTTATTTTTCTTTTACTGTTTAGTTACTGTACTTTTACTATACTTCACAACATCAGCTGCGCCACACAATGAAACACGCTATTTACATACAGCTAAACAACATAAGAAATCGGGTACAAATTACTGTCAACACGAAAGAATAAAACTGGAACACTCTAAGGAGAAGCAGATATCAAAAGCAAACATTTAAATGAATTAAATAAGACAAATTCCGGTTGTTCGTAACTAAAGCGTAAAGCGGACACCAGAGACACCTCAGAAGGGCGGTGTTTTACAACAGCAATTTATGAAAACGGATATAAAGGTGTCAGAGAGAAGGTTTTAACACAACAACGCAGCCAAATACAGGACCAGAGTTTTCTCTCACACACACACACACACACACACACACACACACACTGAGCGAAATCCAACACCTCCACTGCTCATAGCTCTGATATGCTAGTAGTGACATGGAACACACACATACATACACACACACACACACACAAAGAACGCCATACAACATTAGTGCGTGACGCAAACCTACACTCTTCCTTGACTAAAGATGCACATGTAGTCGCACAAATAGCTAGTAGTCCAGTTAACTGGTTAGTTGGTTAGCTAGCAAACCACTTAGAGCTGCACTGCCAGGGAGAGGCGGTGAAAACGGCTAAAAATGGTGGAGGGAAGACACGAGACAGGTACCTGTGTCGCGGGATCTTTTTTTTCTTAATCGGCGTTTCAGAGACGAGCGCGAGCGTCCGCGAGGAAAAACAAACAGAAAACAGGTTGGGCTGCGTCACTTCCGGGAAAGGGGCCTCCGCCGCCGCGGAAACGAGGCTTCCTCCGCAGCAATACGCGTCGTGCGTTTCCTGCGTCACTCAAGCGTATACAAATAACTGAATCTGACAATAAAAGCTGTAACGTACAGCCGTGTGAAGACAGTCGACCCGTCGTTGATACGGTTCCGCTTTCTCGGTACTGCTTCGGTTATAGGTGGTTTTGGCTGTTTTGTCAAGTTGCTTGAAAGCGTCGGCTTTTCAATCAAAGTGAACATGTAAATTTGATGTTAATGTTACATCCAGTGCTAACAAAAGAGCTTTCCAGCTAAGTGCCTTTAACTGGCGCGCATTGAGGCGATATAAAATACTTGGAAGACAGCCTGAATTACTAGTAAAATGCATCATTACCACTACTTCACTTGGAGAATCTCACAATTACTTTTTTCTAATTTTAAACGACCACTACCGCATCCCGTAATTTCTGATGATGGTTTAATGGCTAGTATTAACCACGGTGCTGTTGGTTGTGCAATTCAAATGATGTCACGTTTCTTGTTAAAGTGATCAATATTCTCCATAAGAATGCATTATGTTCATTAAAACATAGCACATTTTTTTTGTCTACCAGGACTGCTTCCTCATCAACAAACTCTGGGTCTCAAGTGATCTAAAAGCTTTTCTTAAACAAATGAGTAGGAATCAGGCATGCAAAAAAGAAAGTTGGAGGACAAACGAATATAGAGTGATGTGTAGGAGGTGTGGACAGACCTGGACAACATCACTGGCTAAAAGCAATTCAGTAACCACTCAGCGATAAGGCAAATGAGCTAAACGAATTTAGGCTTAACAAAGGGCTCTTTCAGAAACTCTCCAACCAATCAGCTTACACCTTTGGATATTGTATGCTGCTACAGCTCCTCACTCCTTCTCTTCCAACATGAAGATCAGTTCACATCAACAGTCAGTCAGAGCCATCAGCATTTCCCCCCCCCCCCCCCCCATACACTGAGTCACACCAGTGACAATAGCTTAAGGCTCTGACTTCACGTATCACAGAGACCCCAGAAGGACTGGTCTTGGCGCTTATCAAACCCTTGATCAGAACTGCACTGGACCAGAACCACAGAGGAGTGAATGATGCTGTCATATACCTGCTGAACAGAGCCAGCTTCCACCTGAAAAAGGCAAACAGTGCTGTGAGAGTCATGTTCTCTGATTCCCACAGTGTATTCAGCAACATATGGCTTGGGCTTCTGGAGGATCACTTCAGGTCAGTGCAGGTAGGTACCTCCATTGTGTCCTGGATTGTGGCCTATCTGACTGGTAGGTTACAGCTTGTTTGGCTACAGGGTACTATGTCAGACGTGGCCATCAAGAACATAGGGGGTCCTAAAGGGACAGGTTTGGCTCACTTTGTACACCTTGGGCTGTGTTCAGCAACCATTGTTGAAGTGGAAGTGGTGGGGTTACACAAGTATGGAGGAGGGAGGTACAATTGGACAGCAGGCTGGAGTTAGTGATATAACAAGACAGATGCTCTATACATGATAAAACAGAGTTGCCTTTACTGTCTGATGAGATTCAAGGCATTTTGAGCACACAAGTCATTGTTGATGACGTTTAATTTACTATTTGATCAAAGTTTTTAGGTTGCTGTACCCAAACTTATAGCTCAGCAAACTGAATGCAGCAGTAGCAACATCCAAATAGTCTTGTACAGTATGCAGTGCATTTTACCACATTACTGTCTTAACATATTTTATACTCAAAAGAGGATCGCTGTAGCTAATTGCATGAACATACTTTTTAAAAACTTTCAGCTTCAAAATTGTATTCTACCCTTATATATTTTGCATCTCTGCCTTAATTATGCAGACACTAAAGGTGTTTTATAGGAAGATGTAGTCACAAATAAAGAATGATGCAGCTGTTAAATAATGTATAGTGTGAAACCTCTGTGTGTATAAAATAAACATCTACACTAATTTTAATTTTTGGTTAATTTTTGCAAGCAGCAAAACACCTATTTTATACTTGTTAAACGTTACCATAAACTACAGAATATGTTTATTGAGTGAGACTGGAGTTCCCTGTGTCTCACTTTTAAGGTTTGTATCCAGAAGAGTAAACATGAGTCAAGGGACAGATAAAGCTCTCTCAGAATGGCAACAGTATGAAAAGGAGACAATGTTAAAGGGAGGGGAGAACAAACACAAAAACCGTGTAAAAGCTCTGTAACTTACTAAATGGATGAAGAACACATACTACATCGAGACAAATTGAGACGGGGATACACAAGATGTTTCTATTGGTTTTATATCAATGATAGTAGCTTTTTAAACTTTAAATAAATTGCCCCTATAATGCTTACTTTATATTTTTCAAGAGAAGCGCAAAGAAACTATAATGAAACCTCGTCCACTTTGATGCATCGCCAAAAATCCCACCAGATGGTACTGTTGTCAACTGTTGTGCTTGGTCGTCCGGTGGTGAGGTACACGTTCACGTTGTCAGTGATGTAAAAAAAAATGCTGCAGAATAATTAAATTAAACAACCAAATTCATACGAAAAGAAAATGAATCCGGAGAAACGGAAACATATATCATCCATGCGCTTTCAATCTGGCTCATTTTTTCCACAATTTTTCTATTTTCTTTTTAAGGTATTTTGTGCGACTAATGAATTTTAAGGTGGTCTCTTGGAGTTAAAACTTGCTTTAGAAAAAAGGTTTAAAAAGCTTTTATGGCAAGGGCATTATAAAACCAAAACTGTGTTGTACGTAGTCAGCCACTGGCCTCCATCTCCCATTGCTCTGTGCGGTTTATGTTCAGGGTCATGACCCCCGCGTCGTCATGGAAGCGCTCCATTCGCGACATAACGTAGTCGCCATTTTGATGTCGCCTAGCGATGAGTATCGCCGTAATGGCGCTCAAGATGGAAACCTCGCAGACGAATATATGATAGAAGTCAGCCTTTCCGTTCGAATATCAGAGTATATACTTTTCTGGTCTCCTTACTTGCCTGAATGAACTATTTACTGGCACTCGCAAAGTGTATATTGTATAGAATTAAAAAAGCATCATACAATGTTTTTTTTTTTTCAATTTAATCATGTACTACCCATTTGAGCATAAGAGTTAAGAAATTGTGACAGATAAGGGAGTGCAAGTAATATCCTTGGACATGGAGGTAAAAATTTTTATGCAGTACTATTGCAGATTACTGGAAGACTCAGCTTCCAAATCTGTTTAGGTACTTTACAGAGTCCTCAACCTATGAACTGGAAGTCTTTTTACTCAGATTTGTTTTCAGATCCAACAGCTGTATCACAGTTTGGAAATGTGAAGTCATGGTGGCACCACTCTTCCAGTTTAGGGCTCATGGCCCTCCTCCTCCTAAGTGTTCCTAACACTAATGGGACTACATTTGTTTTCACATTCCACATTCTCACCGGTTTTTTCATTCCTTGGTATTCCTCCAAGTTCTATCACCACTACCATTTTCTCCTCCTTGTCTATTACCACTGTATATGGTTTGGGAGCGATTACCTGTATTTATCTGTGTGGATGTGGAGGTCCCACAGAATCTTAGCTCTGTTCTCCACCACTCTCTGTGCTACTTTGGGAGTGTCCAGGCCATATTCCTTAAAGATGTTTCTGTATAAGATCCCCACTGTTTGATTATGCCTCTCAGTATTTGCTGTCCTTGCATAGCTACATCTTGCAGCCCTCTGCTAGGTGCTTGATTTTCTCAGGGGCATTTTTGCACAGTCTGCACTTGAGGTCCTGGTCCTCTCTTTTGATTGACCTGGTGCTGAGTGCTCAGTCCTGCCTTTGTAGGACCTCCTCATGTCAGTCATGTACTATCTGGCAGTGGTACATTCCATGGAGGGGCTTATCCTGTCATGACACATCCTTTACTTCTGTATGTGTATATCAGCTCATGTGAAATAGTCTTACTTCTAATTTAAACTTTCATGGGAGTTTACCAAGCATGCATTGGCCCCCAGATAATGTATCTTTAGTCTGCACAAGAGGAACAATATGATGAATAATTTGTGGCATATGGTTCTCAAGAGGGAAATATTTTTTATTAAATATGTTAATACATGATACAGTGTCTTAAAAACTGGGATTTATATAATAGCTAGTTCTGTCTTTATAGCTAATTTGCATAAAGCTTGGGCAAATCTCTTTTTCCTGATGGTATAGTTACCCATAATGTCGTACTGTATATAATAGTTACATAACCTAGCAACAGGTTTGATCATGTCTGTAATTTGCCAATTAATAAACAGTGATTTTAGATAGCTGATTGCAAGCCTGGTGGTTTGCATGATAATACATACACAAAATCCTTTGGGAGTATGAAGAGGCATTATTAATAAATTTCTTTACATTTACTTTTGCAAATACAATTGATATTACTTGTGTAAGAACTATAAATGCTTTTACTAACTTGGACAAAAATTATTTTTGAGGTTTGTGCATTTGGTGGGTTTTTTTTCCTCTCTCTCATTTAAGAAAACCATGGTCTGCACTGCAAGTAAATATTATATATGTGTTAAAATAGAAAGTGTGTTTCATTTCAGTTGTGTCGGATTTTGAACAGATTTTTTTTCCTGTTCACTGGCATTTGCTGGGGATGAGGGGGAGATAGTTTAGAAAAACTGGACTTTTGATTTTAGTCTTATTTTAATCATTTGTTTTTGATCCTTAACAGTTATTTTATGATGTGTTTTTGTTCTCTTAAGTTATATAAGTAAGTTTTATTATGCTTTTTGTAAACCGGTTTTGTTTTAGTTAAAAGCTGTATGGATGATGTCTATTTTAATGAATGTGGATTTTGTTTGAAGTGTTGGAATTGTTTTGCTATCACGTTTAAATTGTTATATATAATGTAATCTTGTTTTGTGATGATGGTTTGTTATATTCAAGGCGTATTTGGTGTTTTTAACATGATGCTGGCGTTTAATAAAGTTGGAATAAACTAGTCTGTCAGTGTTTCGTGCAAATGAACGGGTGCTATTTAACATGTTCTTCAAGTAATTTCAAATGTGTAATAAAATATGAATGTCACATTACATACTGTATTTATTAGCGTGCCAGGTATAGAATATGCATGTTTGGAAGGTAATAATGTCATATGAATTTATTTTGAGACTCAGTATCAGTATGACACGCACATGGGTTAAGAAAGCACATAATTGTCAAGTATTTTAAATAAAATTTTGGAAAAGAGACAAATGATGAGAAAATGAAAGCTCCGAAGGTGGGAAAACTTGAACGTTTTATTCGTCAGTGTGGTTAAGGCAACACATCTCCGCCACTATGAGCCGCACTCGGACCTACATCTCCCACACACCCGTGCGCCAGCCGGAGCTGCTCGTCCCCATGGAAGCCCTGCGCTTGTGTGCGCCTCCGTCCGCCATTTTCATCTCCAGTTCCTCATGGAAACGGCTCAGCCGAGACAGCAACGCGCCGCGGCGCCTCCATTTCTGCACGACGGCGGAATAACGGATGTTTCCCCGAAAACAGGCGAGGGGGACTTTTTGGCCGTCTGAGGAAATTCAGGGGAAATTTTAAAGAAAAAAAACCCCGCTGTTCCAGAGGATTCCAGAACACTTTGAGAAACACCAAAGGAACTGTGTGGGGGAAAAGCTACTAGTGTCAGGGTCTGGTGTGGACACTTAACAACATGTGCAGAGGAACGCAGGGATGATGTTCTGCCAGCTGTTTGCCAGGGTGAAGGGACTTGATGTCATGTCCACTCTGTGGACTGTGGAGTCTGGAAACATCAGCATTTTTCACCTTCTTGCTTCTCTCCTTGAAACATCTGTCCAGTTGCTGGCCTCAGAGAGAGCACCACCCTTTCTTTGTACGTCAAACCGGGCTGAATTCAGCAAAGTGGTGGACAATGTCCGTTCTGTTTGCCTTTATCTGTATAACCCCCCTGTGTGGACCACATCTGCTATGGCTATGAGGAGGACCATGAGCCCAGTCAGTGTGGAAGCCCAGCGCACTGTCCCTCCACAACAATGACAAGGAGCAGTAATGACCTGGAGAACCTCTCCACCCCAGTGCGCTATCCTCGGCTTCTGACCGGGACTTCGAAGCCACCTGCTGCAATGATTTTTGGAATTATACCCAAAGAGGTACATAAACAGCTGCTAGACCAGAAGAGTTATCAGAGCAGGACTAATGGGGTGGAGGAGCTCAAATGTATTCTCCTTAATATGGACAAGTGGACAGTGTCCATGGACAACATAAAGCAGTTCATCACTTTTCTTTGCAGATTACTGGATGACGCCAACTTCAAAGTCTTTCTGGGCTCTTTGCAGGTGATCAATATTATGGTCCAAAAGCTGGATCAAAATGTGGAGAAACATGTGAAGCAGTTAGTGGCTGCCGTTATGAAGACCTTGGGGGACACGCGCCCCATTGCCAGGATTGAATACATGAGTATTTTTCGCAACCTAATGAAGATCATAGGTCCACAGAAGGTCCTGGACCTTTTGATGGGACAGCTGAAGCATGAGAAATCTCGGGTCAGGGAAGATGTGATCAACATCATCACAGCTGCGATGCTCACTCATCCCAGGAAGGAATTTGATGTCTGCAACCTCTGTTATGAGGTTGCGCCGTGCCTGGCCGACAACAATCGGAGGGTCCGCCATGCAGCTCTGGAGCTCTATTCCTTATTGGATTTTGCCCTGGACGCCTGTGAGAAACAGCCCCTGATAAACGCTGTTGACCTGGTGGAGTTCCACAGAGACGGAGATGGCCTCATGGCAGCTATCAAAGCGCGGAGGGCCAGACGCATGTTACCCAAGCTGACCGCTGATGGTATGGTAGAATATGCGCTGGTCCTCCCAAAGCCCGGAGAGCGACTCTCTGCACCACTTTGCTCGGGACCCGATGTGGACTGGGTGTTGAATGGCGGTCGCGTCAGCAGCGGCCGACATCACCAGATGGAGCCTTCTGGCTCTGGCCGGCTGTACGGTAGCCTAGGGTCCCTGTCAGATGTACTCCCCCTGCAAAGGAGGATTGCCAGTGCAAGAAAGTCAACTCTGCCATGGGTGACATCAAATTCGCCTTCGGCAGTTAAGGCCCAAGCCACCATAAACACGGAGAACAAGTCTTCTGAACAGGTTTGCTCTCATTTACTGTCAAGGCATCACTGTAGTCATGTTGACAGTGGCTGTCGGGGAGCTGACCACATAATGTATTTTACGCTTACCTTTATTCATTTTGCTGACACTTTTCTCAAGTGGCATATGCTGTTTGCAGTGATTTACCTGATTATACAGCTTGGTAATTTTTGCTCAAGGCTACTACAACAGGTGGGATTTGAACCAGGATCATCTTTAAGTCCAGATATGGTGATTTTAACTGCTGCACCATCTGCTGCCCCTGTTCAAATAAATAGTGTAAATATTAATGCTGAAATAATGATATTCATTTCTAAAGTGGGGTAACAACATTTAATACATGTATATTTTAATTGGACTTTTTATCAATGATGATAATATCTATGATGTGTTTCCATCTCTTTTGCTATTTTTCTACTAGTGATATTAGAATAGGCCCTGGGCTGTTGCAACCCTAGTACAGACAAGCGGTTAAGGAAAGATAGTGATTGAATATAATAATACATTTCCATCAGTTTTTAGCAGGTGTGATTCTCAGTATGTTAATATGAGCAGTCGTTACCATTATGTCACAGTTGAATACAAAACCTTTTACAATACTTTTCTGGTAACAAACTTGGTCATGGAGACCAGCCACAGAAGAGGTACAGTATTTTGGTTAATAAAAAAAAATGTCAGGTTGAATCCTAGGAGTTGATGGCAGAGCCGAAGAGTTGCAGTGTAGGTGTCATCTTCAGAATAGATCCAGAATTTAAGACGGTCCTTCAGCCTATACTTTTGTGGTGGGGATTATGATGAGGATGATGATGATACTCATCCCAAAATGATGAGAATCTGCAAAATAATTGCAGACCTGAGCTAATCTCACACCTGAGCTTTTTTCCATTGTTCAAGTAGTGAACTCTTTTTCAATATTTTAATATTTTCAACAGTTCATAACAAGCCAGGTATATTTTTCCACTTGTAGGAAAGGCTGCATAGTAAAGTATTTGAGTCTTGAGTCTGTGGTCTGAGGTTCTTTACCTTGAAGGTATTATTTATGACAGGAACCTATTTGTATGCTGTGTTTACACCTCAGTTTGCAACTCAGATCTAGGCCTGTGTGTATCTGCATTGCGCATTCTAGAAGTATCTCAGGTTTGTGATGCTGATGGTCTCTTTACACTGGAACTCAAAGGATGTAAATTGCAGTTATGTGGCTTCTCTATACTATAGAGCCCCTCATAGTGGAAACCCTGGAGCTTTCACTCGGTTGGCTTGCTGCAGTCAACTGCTGAATGCAGAAAGTGTGGGTGGGGGGGTGACTCATCCTTTTTTGCTGTCAGTGGTGTCAAATTTTACCCTGTCCCCCAAATTTCAGGTAAAGACTAGTATTTCTACAGAAGCTTAATGGTTTTATTACTAAAGAAGGGGTTAGGGGGGTTCTCAGAAGTGAGGGGACAGAAGAGGTGTCCTTCAAGATGCTACTGCACCATTTGTCCAAATATAACACAACTTGGTATTATTTTTTAGCATTTGGTCAGAGGAATCATCTTTGTACTTGAGCACATTTTTAATCATAAAAAAACAGCATTTTACTAGGTTTAGCAACAGAAGCATGAGTGCCAGTATTCTGAAATATATTAACACAACTAAAACAGTACCACTGCTGTCTAGTAGTCTAAAATGCTGTTTGTTGCGACTTCATTCATTAACTACCTTGGTAAACAAGTACTATAAATGTTTTACTTGTAATATGACTATATAAATATGTTTATCCTGGATTTTAAAGTTAGTGTTGACTCATTTTGTTGAATAAATTATGTTGCCTTTCTCTTGCCCTGCATGGGTGAGTCATGTCTGTGTGCAACAACCCAGACCTGGTCTGAGATCTTCCACTGGACAACCTGATACTCAGAAGATCTTATCGGTGTAGTGTGGCTGTGTGTGTTCTTGCTCCAGTGAGACATCAGTGTTCTCCCTGTCAGGGAGGTTCTACTTATTCCTAAAGCTTTGCTGCCCCCCCAGGCTCTGACGCCCCTGTCTGAGGGGAATATTTGTACAGTACATATACCTATTTCTTGCCATACAAACAACAGGAACTGTACAGGACCTTCTGTCTAAGCATAAATATAACAGCCATACTCTTAATGATTGTTTTTCCATCTGTTAGCTAAGTAATTGACTAAGGAAAGCTGCAGTGTTGATATAAGGCAACACATTAAACAGAGCTAACCTTGACACTATGATGTAATCAGACAAGAATTAAATATAAATAAATTCTTTTGCAGCACCATTGATTCTGCTAAACTGGCCTGAAATACTGTTGTTATATTTGAGTCAGACACCAAGGAGTCCCTTCAGTATGTGAGTTTGAATTGTGTTACTGTATCTCTCAGGCCAAGTTATCCAATACAGTAGAGCTGTTTATACCTCTGTACATCAAGATTTGAATATCTTTGACCCTTTTTGTCACAGTGTCTATATTATTAAGGCTGAATCATCTCCTGTCAGCTGCTATTGTTCGCATGTCAGGTGAAACTGAAGGAGGTTGTGCTGCTCACCCACTGTTCATAGGATATAGAAACCAGCACGCTAATACACAAACACATGAGCATCTGACACAGCATACATGCTCTCAGGCACATGTCTCTGGATTTGTACAAAGCAAGGGTCGCCTCACGCAATGATCCCACAGGGGGTGTTTTTATAAGTACCCACCACCACGATTTGAGGAACAGGGTGTAAAAGTGTAAAACACGCCATAAATTTCTACCTTCAACATTATGGTGCGCCATCCAGTCCCAAGGGACCTTTAGAATCATATGTTTGAATGGCTGCTACTGTGGGAGGATAAATCAGTTGGTGATATCACTGGCCCCAGTGGAAGTGCTCCATATGACAAGACTTATATTCCTGTCTTTCAGATCTCTGTGTATGCACATCTACCCATGCTCCAAGCTGAAAGAAAACTAAAGACATGTTTGTTCATCCACACTATCGCATTCATTTATATGTTGATCACAGTTTGGGACTTTAATGGCAATGTGGTGCTGCTGATGTCAGTGTAAACTGAACCAGGTGTTAAAAAGCTTTGTGGACACAATATCTCCTGTGTTGGGTTGCAGTTACGTATGTGTTTGAAACAGTAACCTAATTTCAGCTTACAAACTAGGCCAAATGGGGTACGCAGCCAAAACTGGAATACATTTGGTGTTCATATTAAAAGATGATGCTCTTCTACCTCTGCTCAGGCACACTGGTAAATTGGTGTGTACTTTAGTTTCCTCCATTTTACATGAGACGTCTTTGGTGAAGAGGCCCAGGAAACTCAAATCAGCCTATGCCTCCTTTGCTGTGTGATATAGCTGGGATGTGCTTGGTTACAGTGGCTCATATTCTTTTCTCCAAGTGTGTGAGAGAAGGCAGTGGTTCACAACGTGCATTTCATAAGCAGTGTTTGCTTGCATATAGTATTTGTACGTCCATCATATGTATTGTTACCATAGTCAATAAAACTTACCAGCAGTGCCCTGACTGGTTAGTATTGGTAACCTAGAATACTCTATATAATTACCATATGTAAAAAAAAAAAAGAAAGAAAAAAAAAGCTGTCTGTATCCTTTTTTTTTTTTTACTTCAAGTTCCATTGAAATGAGAAAATTTAAAATTAATGAAATTAAAAATATAATTTTCACTTTATTGTATTCCATAAGTTTATGCAATGTTTGCTGTAGAGGTCGCCACAGCGGATCAATTGTTTCATTTCTTCCTGTCCTCTGCATCTTTCTCCGTCACACCCACCACCTGCATGTCCTCCTTCACCACATCCATAAATCTCCTCTTAGGCCTTCCTCTCTTCCTCTTGCCTGGCAGCTCCATCCCTAGCATCCTTCTCCCGATATATCCAGAATCTCTCCTCTGCACATGTCCAAACTAATGCAATCTCGCCTCTCTGACTTTGTCTCTAAACCGTCTAACCTGGGCTGACCCTCTAATATACTCATTTCTAATCCTGTCCATCCTCATCACACCCAATGCAAATCTTAACATCTTTAACTCTGCCACCTCTAGCTCTGCCTCCTGTCTTTTGGTCAGTGCCACCGTCTCCAACCCATAAAACATAGCTGGTCTCGCTACCATCTTGTAGACCTTCCCTTTCACTCTTGCTGGTACCCTTCTATCACAAATCACTCCTGACACTCTTCTCCACCCACTCCACCCTGCCTGCACTCTCTTCTTCACCTCTTTTCCACACTCCCCGTTACTCTGAACTGTTGATCCCAAGTATTTAAATTCATTCACCTTCGCCAACTCTGTTCCCTGCATCTTCACCATTCCTCTGTCCTCCCTCTCATTTATGCACATGTATTCTGTCTAAGTCCTACTGGCCTTCATTCCTCTTCTCTCTTAGAGCATATCTCCACCTCTCCAGGGCCTCCTCAACTCGCTCCCTACTCTCACTACAGATCACAATGTCATCCGCAAACATCATAGTCCACGGTGACTCCTGTCTGATCTCATCTGTCAACCTGTCCATTACCATTGCAAACAAGAAAGGACTCAAAGCTGATCCTTGATGTAATCCTACCCCTACCTTGAAAGCATCCGTCACTCCTACCGCAGACCTCACCACTGTCATACTGTCCTTGTACATATCCTGTACCACTCTTACATACTTCTCTGGCACACCCGACTTCCTCATACAATACCACAGCTCCTCTCTAGGTACCCTGTCATATGCTTTCTCTAAGTCCACGAAAACACAATGCAACTCCTTCTTACCTTCTCGGTACTTCTCCATCAACACCCTCAGAGCAAACATCGCATCTGTAGTACTCCTTCTCGGCATGAAGCCATACTGCTGCTCACTAATCGTCACCTCCCTTCTTAACCTAGCTTCCACTACGCTTTCCCATAACTTCATGCTGTGGCTGATCAATTTTATCCCTCTGTAGTTACTACAGCTCTGCACATCACCCTTATTCTTAAAAACTGGTACCAGTATACTTCTGCTCCACTCCTCAGGCATCGTCTCACTTTCCAAGATTCCATTAAACAATCTTGTTAAAAACTCCACTGCCATCTCTCCTAAACACTTCCATCCTTCCACTGGTATGTCATCTGGGCCAGCAGCCTTTCCATTCTTCATCCTCTTCATAGCTGTCCTAACTTCCTCCTTGCTAATCCATTGCACTCCCCTATTCATAGTCCCTACATCATCCAGTCTTCTCTCTCTCTCGTTCTCTTCATTCATCAACCCCTCAAAGTACTCTTTCCATCTGCTCAACACACTCTCCTCGCTTGTGAATACGTTTCCATCGTTGTCCTTTATCACCCTAACCTGCTGCACATCTTTCCCAGCTCGGCCCCTCTGCCTAACCAATCGGTACAGGTCCTTTTCTCCCTCCTTAGTGTCCAACCTCTCATACAATTCACCATAAGCCTTTTCTTTAGCCTTTGCCACCTCTCTCTTTGCCCTATGCCTCATCTCCTTGTACTCCTGTCTACATTCTTCATCTCTCTGTCTATCCCATTTCTTCTTCGCCAGCCTCTTCCTCTGTATACTCTCCTGTATTTCTTCATTCCACCACCAGGTTTCCTTGTCCTCCTTCCTCTGTCCCGATGCCACACCAAGCGCCTTTCTAGCTGTCTCCCTTACCACTTCTGCTGTAGATGCCCAGCTCACTGGTAACTTTTCACTGCCACCCAATGCCTGTCTTAATTCCTCCCTGAACGCCACCTTATAGTTTTCCTTTTTTAACTTCCACCATTTGATCCTTGGTTCTGTCCTCACTCTCCTTCTCTACACACCACCATCCTATGCTGCCTAACTACGCTTTCCCCTGCCACCACTTTGCAGTCTACAATCTCCTTCAGCCTGGCCCTCCTGCATAAGATATAATCCACCTGTGTGCATCTTCCTCCACTCTTGTACGTTACCCTGTGTTCCTCCCGCTTCTTAAAATACATGTTTATCACAGCCATGTCCATCCTTTTTGCAAAATCCACTATCATCTGACCTTCTTTGTTCCTCTCCTTGACACCATACCTACCCATCACCTCCTCATCTCCTCTGTTCCCTTCACCAACATGCCCATTGAAATCCGCTCCAATCACCACTCTCTCTCCCTCGGGTACACTCTTCACCACTTCATCCATATCACTCCAGAATTCTTCTTTCTCATCCATCTCACACCCAACTTGCGGGCATATGCACTAACAACATTCATCATCACACCATCAATTTCCACTTTCATAACCATCACTCTGTCAGACACTCTCTTCACCTCCAAGACACTCTTGACATACTGTTCCTTCAGGATAACCCCTACCCCGTTTCTCCTCCCATCCACACCATGGTAAAACAGTTTAAACCCCCCTCCAATGCACCTAGCCTTACTCCCCTTCCATTTGGTCTCTTGCACACACAATATATCAACCTTCCTTCTCTCCATCATATCAGCAAGCTCTCTCCCTTTACCAGTCATACTACCAACATTCAAAGTTCCTACCCTCATACCCACTCTCTTAACCTTCCTCCTCTCCTCCTTCCTCCGGACATGCCTTCCTCCTCTTTTCCTTCGGCTTCTTCTCCTTCTTCGGCCAAGAGTAGCCCGATTTCCGCCAGCACCCTGTCCGCTAGCAGTGCTGGTGGCAGTCATTGTTAACCCAGGGCTCGACCGATCTGTTATGGAAATTTGTGTTTTTGTCTGCATATTTGGTTTGGCAAATTTTTACGCCGGATGCCCTTCCTGACGCAACCCTCTCCATTTATCCGGGCTTGGGACTGGCACAAAGAAATACACTAGTTTGTGCATCCCCTTGTGGCTGGATTAGAATGCCAAGCACATGTGATTTTGTTTAAAAAAAAAAATAGGAAAGAGACTTGAATTAATGATGTCTCATTATTATTATTTTGAGTTCCCTTTATGGCCAGCTGTAAGCTAATGGGTATGCCCAGGTCATTTGCTCTTCTATGACTTATTTTAGAAAATAGGCAGGAAAATTAAATTTAAAAAAGGTTTGTATTGTTGAGAATGCATGATTCAGCAGAGTAAGCACCAGTGTGTGCTGCTGTTTGGTCTTTCTTCATTGTCAAGCCTTTGCTTTTCTGAAACTGTTTGATTAGTTAGGTATGATTATGATGCCAATGCTTGGGTGACAGTGGAGGCTCCTGAGCTGTTCACAACTTCCAGTAGCAGGTAACAAAGTGGTTATTGTGGCTGCCTTTAATTCAAAGAACCTAGGTTTGTGTCCCACCTCAAAATGTAGTGCCCTTGGACAAGATAGTCTGTCCAATTTTGGGATAGAGGTGTGACATAATAAAAAATGAGGCAGACCTGGCCCCATTCCTGGGATCCCTCCTTCTCCCCTGTCAGATGTCTCTAAAGTCTCTCAGATATCTGAGTACTGAGACAAGATGTTTTAACACTGTAAGTCATTTTGGTGAAAAGTGTCAGATGCGTAAAAAGATGAAATTTCATCAGTGCTGGAAGCATTTTAATTGCTAGCAAGACAAATTCTTGCCATGCTTTTATCTACAAGTTGAATTTTTAAAATTCATGTTTTGTATATAACTTTTTAGGCTCACTCAGTTCTCATTTCTGCTTTGACCATAAAGTGTGCCATTGTAATTAGTCATTCAAGGAAATTTTAAGGCTGTTGTTGTTTCTCAGATTTGGAAGCGATGGTGCCCTGGAAACTTTCTGAGCGGTCTGCTGCAGGTGGAGTTCCAAGCCTTGTGCAGAAAGCAGCTTTTACTCATGCTTTTTTCATCCATCAACTGCCCAACATGCCTGCTAAAATTCTTTAAAAAAAAAAAAAAAAAAGACTTTCAAGCTGGGTTGAACAGGCTGCTTTTCTCCTTCGATACTTCGGATGTCCATTATGCTGGCAAGGCTAGACATGCTCTGTTTGCAGTTTATACAATAGCACCCAGGCCTGTCTCCCAGCAACTCCCAACCACAACAGTGCTTCTCAAAAAGTGAAGAAAACAGAACTACATGCAGGGCAGCTTTGTGGCCCCATCACAGGTAACTGCTCCGAGGTTTTTCCTGGATGTGGTCAGGGCTGTTTTAATCAGGCTTCAGTGGGACTCAACAAGTGAACTACAAGAAGGACCCTGTTAATGGAACTGGGTTGGTGGAGTGAAAGAAGTTGTAGAGACCCGTTGGTTGTGCAGCTGCTTTCATAACGTTTCTGTGTTTCTGGGTCTTTTTATGGAAACCAGAAGGGAATTTACAGCATGGAAGACATAGTAGAATATTATGTTATCAGTGTAGGTGAATCATTTCAGAGTAGATTCAAAGTCAGTGCTGATGAAAATAATTAACCATATCCATAGTCTTAAGCCTTTGTTTTGAGGGCATAATAACAGGAATAAATATGGCTGGCAGAAAAGGTATGTTTGTGTGACCTTCAGGTAAATGGAATGCAAATTAAATCTGTGGTGTATGTGTTGCTGGCCTGAGTGATGGCTATTAAGATACAGGATTAATAACCTAGTCATGCTTATGCTTCTCTTTACAGGTTTCCAGTGAGAATCCCTGGCATCATAATCCAGAATTTAGTCAAGACCCTCACATTTCCAATAGTGGTAAGAGAACACGATTGTTGCCCTGCACCCAGTGATTATAGCTTTGTCTGGATTAACTGATTTACTACAAATAACCACACTCTCTTATCATAAAGGAGTCTAGTCTGAAACTTTGTCTGTCATGGTGTGCAAGTTACCATGTCCTTGTATAGCTTCAACATATGACAGAAATGAATAAGCCTAAAGATGTGAAGATGTAACATTCTTTGTATGTAGGATTTACAGTTCTGCTTGCATTACTAGCACCCTTGCATTTTACATATGTCATATACAATGTCTTCAGAAATGATAGGAAACTACCCAACTTTTGATCATTAGATAGATTTTAATAGAATGTCCAGTTATACAGATGTCTGTTCAACTTGCATGTATTTTTTTATTTTTTTAAAAAAAGAAAAAGACAATATAACCTCTACAGTATTAAAGGCACCCTCCCTAAAACTGATTTATGCAACTTTTAGCAATGGTGGCAACCTCCAAATGTTTCTTATAGCCATCTGTAAGCTTCTTACACTTTTCTGCTGATAGTTTCTCCGACTGTTCGTAATAGCACTTGGCACTTTGTTATAACTCTTCAATGCTTGCAAGATTCCTTATACCAGCAGTAGATTTCAGCTCTATCTAAAAGTTTTCAGACTGAGATCAGGACTCATTCCTGGCCAGTTTAATGCAGATGAATTCCATTCCTGTGGCAGAAACTATGTACAGTAGTACTGACTTGTCAGCCTTAGGACCTTTAAATCAAGCTGGTCAATGAGTACAAAGCCTTTTTCTATATTGCAGCTGGGTCATTATCATGCTTTCTGGTAAGCTCCAGACATACTTTAATGTGACTCTTTTTGGGAAATGGGTTCTCAATAACAGACCAGTGTTATTGTTATATGATGCTTATGACATGTACTGGTACACCATTACCCCATTTTCAGTTACTGAATTTTGTAGTGCCTTTAAAGTGATTATTTGCCGCTCTGAGGCTCCTGTCACAAGTTTCCATCTTGTTTGTGGGTTTGAGGAATTCTGTAGTGCCTTAAAAGTGATTATTGGTCTCTCTGAGGCTGTTGTCACAAGTTTCCATCTTGTTTGTGCACTTGAGTTTATAGGGATTGTCTGTTCCAGGCGGTATCTTGGTTGTATGATGTTTTCCAGACAGTTTTGATTGGCTTATTAGTTTTCCACAGACCATTTGCTGCCTCAGGACCTAGATGACTTGCCATTATTGAACATTATGAATTCTGCTCCATATCAGAAAATCCATCTTAGTTGAAGATGTGACCAAATTCACAATAAAATAATCAATTTGTTCTTACACTAGTAGTTGTAGCTGTATAGCTCTAAAGGCAGGAAAGCTTGTGACTTCTGTTTAGTCTCTGTTCATGGACTGAGCTTTTTGGACAAATCTGAACTTATCTCCTTTTATAACAATATCCAGTGCAAGTTCGCAGCAGCCTTTTCCTTGAAGACAGTGCTAGAATAAATTATAATTTTCTCCATAAATAAGTCTCATGTGAATGCTTTGTGTGCTGTGCATCCATAACTATCCATTGTCGATCTTTAAGGCTCCTTTTAGATAATAAACCATAATATTTATACGTTTTTTGTATTATTTGAATCATGCCATGAATTGTAAAAATTGTGAAGTGATTACCTCTTATGGTAGTTCTTAAAATTTTTTATTTCACTTTCATGAATGTTAAGTGCTGTAAAAGAAGGTTACTATTTCACATGAAGATAAATTACCTGTACGAATGTGATTTTTTAAAATATTTGTTGACCTGTCCTGGGTTTTTTTTTTTTTTCAACCATACTAATACTTAAGTGTTACTCATGAGAATATGGAGCATACTTGGACACCCCCTGACTACAGTCCTGACTTTGCAGAGAACAGTCAACTGCAGATGAAGGGAAGAAAAGAGCCCCTCAGAAAGAATAGCTCAAATCCAGACCTGCAGGTCCTTGATTCTGCCAGCCCTTCTGAGAGAGAACGAGGTGAATGGGACAATTCAGTTTCCAAATGGGTCTGTGATGTGTATGCTTATGAGAGGTTATTAGCATTGCACAGACAGTACACAGTTATTTTGTAAGGACATTTAAAGTGTTTTGGGCACCTTCTGATTACACGAAAAGGGTATGACTCTGAAACTATAGGCCACAGTGGTCATGCTATAGAGGATAGTAAAGTAGCCATAATAAATACCATATTAGAGTTGGTGTTACTGTATGTCTGGTTGCTCCCTTACCCTCAAGACCCTCCTCTCTCACACACAGCCAACTAAGACTTGAAATGCATAGTTTAATATCTATAAAGAGCATCCATCTATAGAGCCACACTGTGGTGTTTAGAGATTTTGTACCAAGTCAAGTTAAGTTTTATTACCAGGGTAAACAATTAACATTGTTGACATTTTGTCTTACAGTGCTACCCAAATTGGGCAGGCCCCTCTCTGGACACCGCAGTGTTGAATGCACCTTTCCCCTACCAGCCAATTCTACCCCTCCAGGATGGCAACTTTTGCCCTCCTACCCTCTGGCCATGGTTTCAGGCAACCCCATACTACCCCAACGCTATGTGAACAATACCTTATCTATGTCAAACACTTGGCCAAACAACAGAGAGTGCAGCCCCTGTCGCAGAGATGACAGCCCACGGAGAGTGTCAGCAGGTAAATCTGTCTTCGTATTGCTTCAGTCTACAAGTTTACACAGGGTTATTTTTTGCCACTACTGGACAAATACAGAAAGTTACAAACAGGAACAGAAAATTCTGGTACACTGATTACATGTCTCTACTTTTAGTTTGGCTTATTTTGGTTCTAAAAGATTTTATTTTACTTTAATTCACATTTGACTATATACTGTGTGTGTGTGTGTGTGTGTGTGTGTGTGTGTGTGTATATATATTTTTTTGTAGTCATTATGATAACCAGGTTACCATGTTCCACTCCAGGTAACTTCAACAGGTGCTGCCCGCTGCCCTCTCGAGGCTCCTTGGTGCGGTCCTCATCCTTTGACGGCTCTTCTCGCTATGGTCAAGGCAGCCTTAAATCTGTGGGTTACACCATCCAGGGGTGTAAGGAGCAGCTTGATGAACAAAGCCTCTGTTTGCATGGTTCAAGGCACTGCCTCGATAGGTCTTTGGTGGAGAGGGACATCAACCTGGACCTTTCCCAGATGGGAAAGCTGGACCAGGAGGAGGAGGTCTTGGACCGTGAGGAGGTGAAAAATTATGCTGTACTACAAGAATCAAGCACAAATTTCGAAGTTCAAGTAAATGTTCTACTTTAGGATTGTTATATCACATTACAACATTATTACTTTTTAGATTCAGTAGAACATTTGTTGGAGCAGTCTGAAAGAAGTGCTTTCCTAAAGTAAAAAAAAAAAAAATCTGAGTGTACATTGGTGTGACAACTGGTCTGTGAAACAAGATCACACAGATGCAGTGTAGATGAGTTCTGCTTTTGTTTCTATTTATTCTGTCACTTGTATGCTAGGCAAGCTGTCAGTGAAATGTGGGTCAGAAGAGATCTTTGTCTCTTGCCCCATGTGAAGTCCTTTTACTGTGGACAGAAGGGGCTTAATCAGGGGAGCCATGTCAACAATGTGTTTGAAAACTGTAACCTGGAATATTAGCGTTTCTGTCCAGTAGTGGCATCCAGCAAGTGGGTGTGTGTGAAATTGCAAATGTGATGTGAGGAGTCCTGTGTGCGTGCGCACAATAGTTGTAATTCTGAAGAGCCATGTGCAGTGTGTGTGTATCTGTATGTGAGTGATATGTGTGTTCTCTTTCTCTCACATACCACAGTTGGCTAAACAACATGTAAAGTTTATTATGACTGTAATGAAATATTGATGGGCAGCCCGGTGGCAAGTAGCACTGTCACTTCATAGTACCTGGAACGTTTGGGCTGTGGGTTTGAATTTGACTCTGTATGGATTTTGCATATTCTTCTTATGTCTGCAAGGCCTTGTTCTCGGAGCTCATTTCAGGTTAATTGATTACTCTAAATTCCCTGTAGTGTGTGCATGTGTCCCATCCAGGGTGTTGTTTCATAGCACACCCAGTGTTTCTTTGACAGGCTTCTAACTGTTGAGCCACTAAGTAGGCTAAAACAGTTAATGAAAATTGATGGATTTAATATACAATCATGAAATGAAGTAAATGGGCAAAAAAGTGCCTGCATAGTTGGTGGATTTAGTCTGGCATGTAAAATTTGACCTTTCTGTTTGACAGTAATTTATTTTCTGGTGACATAGCTGAGTTTCGCTGATGCATTTAAGCTTCCTTGCCAACAAGGCACTGTACTGTGAAGAAGTAGATTGTAGCACCTCAACTTAAAAGAAAAAAAACTTACCATTGGAGTTCAGTACACACTCAACTAAAATGACAATTCTTGTTCTGTCACCATTACAGTATTTATGGGTTTAATCCCTAGCCTGCTTCATCATTTGTGATAAGACAGGAAACGTTAATTTTGTGCATCTCTGGATTTGTACATTTGTTTTGCAGATGATGAACTCCCTCCGCAGCCTTCGCTTCAGTGCAGCTAAGAAGCGGGCCAAGATAAGTCTGAGCAGCTCAGACCGGGAACCAGAAGTAGATCTAGACAGCCCAGATTCAGCAGTGAAGCTGGAGTCACCTTTGCACACCCCTTCATCTGTCAACAGCCCACTTAGTGAGAGTGGCCTCTCTAGCCTCTGCTCTCCACCCAAAGAAAACTTCATGGGCACAAAGGATAGGTTTGTGGCTCACAGCATGCCCTTTACCTTCACCTCCCTGCTGGGTCACATCAACTACCACATAATCCTATTTTTACTGTTGTAGCCTGATAATTTACCACATTGTGATTTGTAGACCAAATACAATGACATTATAATAGCCTGAGTATTGGACATTTGCAAACACAATACAAAAGGTATATTCTGTAATAATTCATGATTTTAAATTGCTAGTATAGTGCTCCATTATGTTCCAACAAGAATGACATTTTTCCATTTGTAGATACAAACCTAAGAAGAATTAAATGCTTCCTTGTGATCAGTAGTGGCAATGAGCACACTGGGATTTGTCTAATAGGTGTAGAGGTGAGGGCTGATGTTTATAATTGTTTTTTCCTACAGTTCTGAGGTCTTCCCTTCCTCTGCAAAAATCAAACAACCTACTCAACGAGCCTCATCCACCAAGATGCGTGTTACTGCTTCCTTGGACTGCACTCAACTTGGTATAAGCAGAGATTTCTGTAAAACATGGGTCAGATGAAATGACATTCAAGATAGTTTCAGTCAACCCAGAGGATCTAACAGAAACTCACTGGAAGGCTCCATGTGAATTTCACTGAAAATGTATTAGTCATAGTTATTTTAGTTTTGGAAAGCTAGTGCTTTTCCCCAAAACTACTTACAATGCGTAGCTGATTAAAATAATTTACTAATTTATCCACCGGGTACTTTTTACTGGAGCAATTGAGGGAAAATAGACAAGTGAAAGAAATATAGTTCAAAATAAATAATGAAGAAATGGTTGTATCTTAAAAAAAATCTATAAATCAAATGTCTATAACACAAAGATGAAGTGGGTTAAGCTTTTGATTCCCATCACAGGGTGGTCATACATGCACAGTCATACACTGCATGCCATTTATAGTGACCATTTAACCTGAACCATACATCTTTTAGAGAATATGTTACTTAGACAAATTTAAGCTTGTTCTGTATATAAATTATTTCTCACATCAGTTATAATTTAAATGCTGTACTTTTTCATTTTATTAATAAAACATTAGGTCTTTAAAGACTTAGCTTCTAGGGTCTGGGTAATAACAATAATACACAGTTCATGTTTCAGTGTTCCTAATGTTGTTAGTGGGAGAACTGTGGGTAAATAAGACATTACACTGACTAACTTATAATATTTCTAGCTGAATATCAAATGGACGGAAGCAATGTCATAAAGGAGAAGGCTGACTCACCTGGAGTGGATTTACCAATCAGGCCTTCAAGTTCACAGCAGCTCATCTCAGCCCAGTGCCAGAATGGCACCCGTCGCAGTCAGAGCCCTTCTGATCAGAGTCCCCCTCTGCACAAGCCCATTCCTCCTCTCCAGCCCAGGCCACCCAACAAGTCCCCCAAAGCCAGGCTCACTAGAATGGCTCACTTGAGGAGAGCAGCCATCCTTATTAAAACCAGCAATGGTCTGTCAAACAGCTCAGGTTATTGTCACTTGGTTTTTTTAATGATATTTCCTGAAAAATACTGCAATTAGTACATTTGTCCTTGATCAGCTATCTCTGTCATCTTCAGATGACTCTCCAGGCAAGCTGAGCCAGAAGCCAAACATGCAACCTTTTCCTAATCCAGAGCAGGCCTTGACCCAGAGCTTGGATTTAATAAGCGTCAGTGACTGGTGGGCATCCTCAGTCTGTTAAATGTATCACTATCTCTTATGCACCTTGTAAATGTAGACACACACTTAAGTTACAATCCTGTGTTATGATTTGGAATGTATCCAACCAGAGGCTGACAAATGTGTGTGTTTCCGATTTTAACTGAATCTAGGGAAAAGAAGATTGAAGGTTTAAACTCTCTTCGTGGTCTGGCGCAGTTCCACCCAAACATAGTAATGATCAGACTTCATGATGTCTGTCTTGCTGTCATTAAGGAGGTATACAGATCTCTGTAATGTTTTGTATCTATATTCATATTAAATTCACTGAAACTATGTACATGGCATCCATTTTTAATTGTTGAATGCAGTAGGCAGATTTAACTGCTTTTCAGAGAGGATTCTTAATAGGTTTGTGTATTTTATTCTATATTACATTATTTTTTCTTCCACAATTGTCCAGAACTAATGGTCTAGGTGAATGTTGGTGTGTTTATGTCCAGATGAAGAACCTGCGAACTGGGGTCTCCCGGGCAGCTTTGGGAACCATGGGAGATCTGTATGCCCACCTCCATAATTCAATAGATCAAGAGTTGGATTGGACTGCCAGCGTGCTTCTTGAAAGAGCTTGTCACTCAAACATATTCATCCGGCAAGAAGTGGACACTGCTCTGGACAGCATGGTGAAGAACTGCACCCCTGTCCGAGTAATAAATGCTCTGCTCAATGGTGGCCTAAAGTAAGTAATCTGAACAGATGTTTTTTTACTAATTTATGCAGTTGTGGTTAAATGTATTGACACCCAGGTGATTTTAATCATATCCTATTCATACCCATTCTTAAAATAAAAAGCATAGGATTGATTTCCTGAAAGGCTCAAAAGAGCCAGACTGAACTTTCCAAAAACTTGTTTGGAGAAACCTTTCTAGGAAATTGTTCATTGGACCAATGAGACAAAATTAAATGTGTTTTTGGAAATGCTGCCCAAAGTTTACATATGACAGAACGAGGCTGTCAGAGAAAAGAACCATCTCCCTACAGTCAAACATTGGAGATCCCAAAATATCTTAGGGTTGCTTTGCTGCCTCTGGCACTAGGGGTCTTGAATTTGTGTATGGCTTTCTGGCTTCACAAAATCTGGAAAATAATAGTTATTTCTCAAGTGTAGTTTCCAGCCCACCACTTTGAGACTGGCATGTTCCTATAACACCATTAAAAAGTTAGAAAAAATATATGACTGTGCAGCTAAATACTAATTCTTTCTCGTTGTTCTACGCAAAAATGCTGTGCTTTCAAATGCATCTTTTCAGTAATGTTAGTTATTGTTCATGAAACTGATTAAGATGATGAATACAGCTGTGCCTTGCTATCTGTATTCTCTCTATCCAAAAATTTGCTTTTACATTTCTTGAAAATTTGTACCTAAAATTCACTATCCAAATTAATTCTAATTCTGGAACTGAAAGAATTTCAAAGCACGTGCTAGTGAAAAAGTAAAAAGTAATCTCATGAACTGCGGAAAAGGATGTAGAATGTTAGGAATGAGAAAGTATTTCTTTAAGAGAATGGAGCATTATGGGAAGTGAATGCAGCGCCAGAGAAGTGTCTGTCGGCCATTTTAAATGTGCTGCTCAATTGAATAAATGAGAGCTGGAGCAAAATGGTTAAAATCACTTGGGTGTCAGTGAATTTGACCTCAGCTGTAACTGGGAAGCATGGCAGGTAGAGCTGCTGCCTGGGCTGTGTGTTGAAATCCAACCTTGACCTTGTGAACTTTGCATGTTCTCCCTGTGGTTGTGTTGGTTTCCTTCAGGTGTTCCAGGTCCCCCCGACAGTCCAAAAATTTGTGCTTGAAGCAAATTGGTTATCCTAAATTGCCCCTGTTGTATGAGAGGAGTGTGTATAAGTGTATGATTGCCCTGCGATGGACCATTGAACTGCCCAGGGAGTACCCTGCAGTCTTTCCTGATTCTTTGCAATCCTATGCTGGAACAACACTTAGGGTTTAGGGATAGCAAATGACTAATGAAATAAATTAGCAGAACGTTCATGTATACTGGAGTATCGCGTAGGGATTTCCTTGTGCCGGAAGCCATGTCTATATTGTTCTGTAAAACTCTAGATTTAAAAATTCTTTATATGGATTTGTGAGCTTAATTAAGATGTTATTGTAAGTGTGGCTTACAGTAAAGAAATACAGCAGCAATTATCTCTATAAATATTATTTGTTAACTTTGGTAAGTTTTGCACTTTGGTAACTGCTTAATAAATCTTCGTTTGGTATGTTACTTTTTTCTTTATTTAGCTAATGACTTTATTCAAATTGACTTAGAATGTCAGTGAGTGGAACATTGACCTACAAAGGTATTGGAAGTCTCACTGATGTAACTGTATCATATATGCTGTATATTTGTACAATTATCCCTAATATTATTTTCTGATCGGCAGTCATGTTAATTCAGCAATAAGAAGGTGTACAGCTCAACACCTTGCTGACACTATTGAGAAGATGGGTGCCGATTCTGTACTGTCAGGCAGCAGGGATGTCACGAGTCGCATCTTGCCCGCAGTAGTGAAACTAGCGCAAGATTCTGCTCAAGATGCCAGGTAAAAAACACTTTTATATATTCTTTTTATTGTGTGTGCTCTTCAGACTCATCCATTTTGGGTGTTTTTCTTTTGCCAGCCAAAGTTGTTTTTTTTATTTCCCCCAGACACTATGG
This sequence comes from Heterotis niloticus, assembly GCA_018136845.1. Classification (NCBI taxonomy): domain Eukaryota; kingdom Metazoa; phylum Chordata; class Actinopteri; order Osteoglossiformes; family Osteoglossidae; genus Heterotis; species Heterotis niloticus. Next base: position 22,704,150 of record CM030895.1, read on the forward strand.
ACGTCGAATTTTATTGTTTTTGGCATCACATCCAGAATTTTATAAAATGCTAGAAAAATACATTCCAGCCAAAGAAGTACCTTATGTGAGAGACACTGTGCTCAACTTGAAGAGTAAGGTAAATTACTTACTGTGTAGTTCTCTGATGTTGCTTTGTAACAAAAAATTGAATGAAGGATGATGTCTTAGAGGATATTCATTCTAGAGGAACACTTTTTTTCAGGAAAATAGTTTGCTGCCATGTATTCTGGGCAATGTATAACTTGGTGTGCACTTGCTTCTACAGGGACTGGCAGATGCCTCCATTGCAGGACACAGTTGTTCTCTTAATGGCAGCAAGACTGTCCGGGGATCTTCTCTCAATCGGGAGCCTGTCAGCCTCAAAAAGTGGGTTCCTTTCATTCAGCAATATGAAAAATACTGTGAAATTGGTGACGCAATAGGTGAATATCATAATTTTGTTTGTGGTAAATTGACATTTTTTCCACGCTTTCTCCTTTTAACTGTATAGGTCTCCTAGAGAACACAGTTGCAAAGGCCTGGATTACAACATAGCGGAAAAGACAGAATACATTAAACAGATGACAGCGCTAATGGTGTCTAAAGACTTCCGGGATCGCATACAAGCCCTTGATCAGCTTGTGAACGACTGCAGGGACAACCGTGACATGGTCATTGCCAGCATGTTTCCGGTGACTGAAGAGCGGCAACAATAGCTCTGTGCTCAGCTTTGCAGCTCTGTTGTACCCATGAAGCCAAGTTCTTGTCTAACACCTTTTTTTCTTTTATTGTTAGGTTTTTGATTCCGTCAAAGCCAGACTTCAGGAATCCAACAGCAAAGTAAATCTTCATGCCCTACAGGCCCTACAGAAGGTCATAGTTTTGCTGAAGGACAATTTGGCTCCAGTTATCAGCATCCTTGTCCCTGCTATCATAGACCATCACCTAAATTCCGCAAATAATGCCATCTATGGTGCAGCCTCTGCTGTTATCCATGCTCTCATGGAGAATATAGGTATATTTGTCAGTCTTGCTGTAGTTTATCTGTTGATAATTCCAGATCAGTGGAAATGAGACTTCAATTAGTGCTTTTGTATTGTTCCAGATAACACCCTTCTTCTCCAGCCCTTCTGTAGCAAGGCTCAGTTCCTCAGCGGTAAAGCCAAAGTTGACCTCATTGAGAAGATTGCAGGTACGTTTGCCATAGCCTGTTGTGAGATTGAGGTCTGGGATTGGAGATTCCCCATAGCTGTTGAAAGGTTCACTCACTGACACATGCTACACTTGCCCTTGTGTTTCAGACCTGGTGACAGAGCTATACCCACACAAGCCACAGATAGTGGAACGGAGAGCGCTGCCCTTGCTCTGGCACCTGCTAGGCACCTCCACCAATGGCAGCAGTGGCCTACGAGTGGCCACAGTTACCCTGTGCCAAGCCCTGCACAGACAAATGGGACCTGGGCTGGCTGAATGTGCCTCGTCTCAGGAACCCAACATCTACAATACGTTGATGATTCTTATCAAGAACTTACCATCTCCTTGACAAGAGATAATGTAAAAGACTGTAATACTGGTCTTACTTGAATATGAGGATGGTCTACATTTTTCACAGTGCCTGGACTTTTAGTTCTTCCCCATATGGAGAAAACACACATACACACACATACACCTCTAAACCTGTACCCTGGTATGTAATTGGTTCCTAGAAATCACTCCAGTACTGCAAACTTGAATATTGAGAAGCTACTTCCATTATTTCTTTTTCTTTTGATGAAAATTACAATTTGTTCCTGGCTTTTTGAAGAGACCTCAAATAATTTCCACAAAATGTCCCTAGCACTCTAAAATATCTATTCCAGCATGATAAAGAACAGTTAAAACACCAGTTACCAAAGAGTTAATGTGGTAATTCATATGGATATATATTTAGAAGTTAATTTTTTTAGCTAGTCATTGATTACATTTCATTCCGATAAATAACAGCAACAAACATTTAATAGTCAAATTTATTTAAAAAATGAAGCAATGAAAACAATAATACTGGGGAAAAAACAATAAAATATACTTACTGGGGTACCTATCACAAAGTGGAAACAATTGATCCGCTGTGGCGACCCCTAACGGGAGCAGCCGAAAGAAGAAAAAGAAGAAGACTGGGCTACCTACCACCTGAACTGAAGTGGACAAAACTGCGTTTGAACACAGGCCACACGAGGCAAAACTGAGAACATAGATGCTGGCCACGGTGCTACCATCTAGCATCATGCTCTTACTCGTGAATATTTCCCTGACTTGTCTGGGTTGCATCTGGACAGAACTTGTTGTGTCGGAACTTATCAACTTAGAGGCCAATCCAGGTATTAATATATACTGCTTGGCATACTGGGAATTCGGAAGCCAGGAATTTAGAGTACCCGGGTATAGGTGTGTATGTATATATACAAGCTTGAGAGTAAAAGCTCCACAGACTCATGAACTCTATATTAATAATACGAATCAGTGTCACAATTCAAGACTTAGCTTTTGACATCAGGATTTTTGTTCACAAGAACCACTTTTGCACTTTAGAAAAGGGACACATTATTATATGATGGCGGTTGTCATAGATAAAATTGCCGATGTATTGTTATACTGTTGTCAATGATGTAGATTGTAAATACTTGCAAATATTTGACTGAAATGTTGTAGAATGTATTATTTAAATGCACAAAGCAGGAGGACTTGAAGGGATGTATATTTTTGGTACAGTTTCTTGATGATTTGGTCTTGTGTCTCATTTGATTGTTTCCAACATTTGTCAATATAAAGATTGAAAATGAAAGCAAATGGCTTTTTTAACAGTTCAGGTTTGTAATTGCACTGTATTGGCTTCCTCTTTATGAAGTAATATTTCATTATATCTTTTATATCTGCATTTATTTTAATATTCCATCAACAAAGAGGTGTACCAAGTTATAGCTATATCTTTTTTGCATGACCAAATCCAGTGACAGGGAATGAAACTAATATTTTATTATGAATATATTTTATTGTACACAGATGACTAAATAAGATGTTGGATGGATTGCATTTCTAATAGTTGTAAAAAAAGAAATGCATTTTAACCCTTATGTACAGTCATTACTTTGTTATTCTCATTCAGTAGTGTCAGTCTTCACATAGCCTTGCTCAGATCTCAGATTCCACCGCTAAACTGTACTGTTGAAAACAGGAAGATGATACATAGACTTTACATAAAATAAATTTTTATTTCTGTAAGGAATTGCCTCAATTTTTACATGTACTACTGAGCTGTGATGGTAACTCCCACATACCTGCCAGTACATTCAGCAAGAATTTACCCCACCCTTCAAATATTCACATTTTCAGTTACATCTTCAAACTTTAACTTAAAAAAATGCTTCCTCCTTTTAACACAAATTACACATTTAAGAATTTCATTACAAGATCCTGTTAGCAAAACTCAACAATAATGATCTCTCTCATGTCAATATGTTTGGAGCAAATCCAACATGGTGAGTTTCCTTTGGTATATTTTTATGAACTTTGCCATCTATTAGGTTGTGGCAATCCAGAGCCAAAATGGCAAAAATGAGGCCATTCAGACTCCACATAGGAATTCTACTTAATTATTTTCCATTTTATAGTAAAAGATGTCGCTGCTTTATATTGTGAAATCTCACAGAGGTTTAGGTTATGATATACTGTGTAGAGAGTGATTACTTAGTTCATTTTCACATTCTTATTTTAAACAATCTTTATGATATGAAAACCTCCATTTTGGAGCAGCAATTTTATATCACCAAAAAATGATTTTTGGTGATATAATTATAATTTACTTGTAAATTATCCTTGCAGAGCAAAAAAGAAATAATCACTTTTAGTGATGATCATTAGTGAATATTTTCTGTAGATACTATATGTCTGTTTCCCTTCCAACTCCCTTGGGCACCAACACAGCTGTTGTGAACTGTGACCTCACCATTTCCACTGTGACCAATGAAAATCACATATTGGCAGGACATTTGTCATCAAAAGGAAAAACATGATCTCTCCAGAGACTTCACAAACAATACTATCACTTTCTTACTGAAATAAACTTACCATACCCCGGAGACATGGTCAACTAGTTACTATTGCACCATTTCTTGACTGTTTTGTGGAGAAGATATGATGCAACGTTGTATGGTTTGCATCTACGTGTTCTAAAATATTATGAGAAAAAAAGCCTGTTTTTCCAGCATTTTTATGAAGACCTATCAGAAACACAGATAATAACAGAACAAAGTGGAAGGAGAAGACTACAGTCATGTTCTGTTGGTCTGAAAGCAACAGAGCTTCCTTAAGACTAATTCTAATTTCTTCATTACCATAAGGCTGCAAACAGTAATCCAGTGTTGCATAGGGAGGATGCTTCATATATAAAAAAAGCTACAATTAAATTTTAATTGAACTAGATTGTAATGCATTCTTGGAATAATATGTCAGAAATTGGTAAAATACGTACTTCCCATAACCTTGTTTAATATTTAAAATAATTTCTACAAAGTCCAGTCTCTGTCTAATTGTTTGTTTGCTCTTCATGCACAGTTTTATCTTTTCAAGCCAAAAACCTGAAATTTGGCACACAGGTACTTCTCACCCTACATGAGGTTCTTGGACAATCAAACAGATAGCAATAAACCCATTAGTGATGTGTCAGTTTCTCCAGACAGTTCCCAGCTAAGTTGTGACAATGGGTCACTTCATACACACACACACACACACACACACACACACACACACACACACACACACACTGTGCTACATACATTAGTGATGTGTGCCTCTGGGCAGTTCCCAGCTAATTTGTCATGATAAAAGCAAATGAGCTACTTACTATATACAGGTACGCACACATGAATAACACCACATATTTGTGATGAGTGTGCTGGAGAAAATACCTGAGTTGGCAACAGGAAGGAATACAACACAGAGGAACTGCACTATCCTAAGGATAATAAAGTTTGGTGTTACATCTGTTATTACTTATCACCTTTCCACTGGACTATGACCATGTCACTCTGTAGTGTTCACCTGTTTAACATAACTAACAATACTTTTATTCTAAATGGGCCACTGTAGGGATAATACAGTTTAGTGATATGTACTGTGGTATTACCATTTTTAGCTATTCTAATTTCTAACCTGGGCAGTAACAAGTAGCTCAATTAATAATAATAATAATAATAATAATAATAATAATAATAATAATATAAAACATGTGGGAAGACGTGGATTATTTGGCTTCGTGATTCCGAACAGAAATAAAAACTCATACATGTTTCTTTGAGGTTGTACAAGTAATTGTATCTTCCGATCCTCTCGCTGGGAACGCCTCACTTACTATCCTATCAGAGAACCCGCCCCCTGTAGCGTGTCCGTTAAGGCTTTGGTGCGCATGCGCGTCAGCGCTGCCAAGCGAACTTGTTCGAGAAGAATGAGCAGGGTGAAGCGCGCCTTCATGCTGGATAGATAATTTGCGGGAAACGACGAGCATTGTTTTTCAGTACACATTTTCATGGACGCGTTTGGTGAGTTGTACTTGCTTGGGAAGCATTTTATGTGTTTAGCAAGCCAATTTAATTAAACGTAGCTTTAGTTTTTTTGTAGGCGAAAGCACATCGATGTTGAACGTGTGGCGTGCGCGCGCCGAGCGTAGGCCGCATGCTTGAGGAACCATAAAAATGTGTTACTATATCGACTGCTCTTTCCAAAAAAATCGTTCATGTCACTATTTTATTATTTGGCGCTTCGTGTTTCACAAGAACTATGAGAGAGCTGTTCAGTTTAGTCGAGATTTCGTCGACGATGCCGTGTGTAACCGATGTTCGTAGCTAAGGCAGCTAACTTCCTTATGCTGGGGAAAAATTTAAATTTTTTTTTTTTTTGGAAAGCACTATTCTACTGCTGAATAAAATGTGTCAGCTATAACTGAACTGAGATTTAAAGTGAGGTAAATCGGGCTGAATGTGGTAGAAACGAGCGAAAGGCCTTCGTGGCGTCATAACTCGATTTATGGCGGTATTTTAACCCGCGTATTGGACCCATGATGGGTGACAGATCCACAGGCGGATTGACTTTATCCAGCTTAGTTTTTTGACAATCTATTGATTCTCGCTACGTTGTGTTGCTACCAAAGGTTTTGGCGAAGTGTAGTCTTGTAGCCGCGGTCTAGTTTTAACCTTTGCTTTCGAATAAGGCCTGGTAGCAGGATTGGTTCCGCGGCCTTGCTTTCGCGCTGTTCCGCCAACGACACGAGGCACGGAAACAGTTGCTAGCTACATAGCAACCAGTGTAGCTGCATACGAAAAGAAGTTTGGGAATGCCAGATCTCCTCCTTCGAGACCCATAGTAACCACAGAGTGTAGTTACGACTACGTACCGCGACTGACTAGATGAATTTCTTGGGCCTGTAACGAATTAATTTTTCAGCAACTATAGGTCAGCGTGGACACTGATATAGCTTGTTTTGTATGAGACACAATTACACACGTAGAATGCCCAGGATCGGTGCACAGCCGCTCGTACTTGGGACCCCTCAAAGGATTATTTGTACCTCTTTTTTGTGGTTTTTTTAAATTTATTTTTTTAAAGTTTCCTTAGTTGCTAGCTTGTAAATCCTGTATGCATGCATACAATGTATGTTTATTGTACGTACCATGTTTTGGTGTGTCAATGGTTGAAATGGAGAAATGGGTTTCCCTCTTGCTGCCCAACTGTAAGACTAAATACTGTTATCTGCTCTTTTGGCTAGTATAAATGATTACCCAGAATGGTAAAAATTTAACTGTGGTTTGTTTCTTGATACGATAGGACTTTCTGCAGCTAAATTCAGTTGTGTAATTTTTAACAGGTGGCTATGTGAAGTTACTTTGACTTGATTAGCAAGGTATTCAGCTAGATTCTTGTTGGAGCAACTTGGTGTGCTATTTGTGGGTACTGCAGCAGGAAGTGGGATTTGAACCTCGGACTTGTGTGTCCACAATCTGCAGCTGTAACCGTGTGGTTCAAGGTTCACATTACCATCAGATGAACTCAAGTGGACTGTATGACATATCCTTAAACCCCTCTGAATTGGGGAGAAAAAGCAGCATGTTTTCAGTATGAGATGAAGGAAACAACTACTCTTGCAACCATTTGTAATAATCTGAAGAGTGCTACAGAGAAGTGAATGTCCTTGTATTTTTTTTTTACCCCTCCTAGATCAGTCTCATCCAGGAGAACCCATGACTGGTATAACTGATTCAGATCCTTTTGGGAACTCGGGCCCTGCTGAGACTGAAGGGGCTGGCAGTGGGTGCCAGCCAGAGTTCCCTGTTGCAGCCCAAGATGAGGCCCACACACAAAATTCTGACCCTCGGTCAGACAACCTCCCTGAATCCATCACTGCCTTGTCATACTTGGGGCAAGACTCAACAGAGCAGGATGAGCAAAATCAAGCAAAGCAGGAAGATTCATCAGCTGTACCTCCAACGGAGCAACCTGAGCCACTGCAACAGGAGTCTACTCAGCCACTAGAGACAGCTGAACAGGGCAGTCCCACCAATATGGAGCTGGAGGATGCATCAAAAGATGGTGTGGAGGGGGAAGCAGAAATGTCCTCTGCTGAGGTGCCTTTTCCTCCAGAGTTTGAGAGGTACTCAAAAGTGGTGGAGGAGAACCCAGAGGACTTCACAGCATGGACATACCTGTTGCAGTATGTGGAGCAGGAGGTGAGTGTTCAGCCATAGCAGGTTAATATTTAGCTTTCCAGATGCACTAGGAGCTTATTGTCATTTAGTTTTTTTTTCTTTCTTTCTTTCTCCAGAATCATATTGGCGCTGCCCGAATGGCCTTCGATTCCTTTTTTGCCCGATACCCATATTGTTATGGTTATTGGAAGAAATATGCTGACCAGGAGAGGAAAGCTGGCAATGTGAAGACGGCAGAGGAGGTAAATAAGGTTTTGGAATACTCTACTACTTGTTTTATTTGCAGTGCTGGATCCTATATACAGTAATTCTGTTGAAACTCAATAGCAAGTAACTGAAGAATTTTCTGTTTTGTGGGCAGTTTAGGGAAATATCTTTTCTATATAAAAACTGTTTTAAGTCAAAAGTACAAGTTCTATGATTTGTTCAGTTTTAAACACTTCTGTAGTGTCAGTGTTGTGATGCACTTCATTTTAATGTTATGTGTCTATTACATCAGCACAAAAATGTAGCAAAGGATGTGGTTTAAAATTGGTAAATGGAAAAGTCACATAGGACATACTCTAGAAATGCATTGTTGTACTGTATGATATTGTTTTAGATTGATTTCTAAAACTGGTAACTCAACTGTCATTTACTTAATTCTACTTAATTCTATTCCAGGTGTACCGCCAGGGTCTGCAAGCCATCCCCTTGAGTGTTGATCTGTGGTTGCATTACATTGCCTTCCTCAAAGAAACTGCCGACCCCAGCGACACAGAGGCTGAAGCAACAATACGATCGTAAGCCATTTTTATTGGCTTAATCAAAATACTGCTTTTTGAGGAACCTTTTATTATAAATGGGTGGCTTAACATTAACTTAAGTTTTACAGAAAACTTTGGTAATATGCATATCAGATTGCCATGTTAAATATAACATTTTTAGCTCAAACTGGGTTTTTGGGAGGTAGAGATGTCAGAATTAAGCCAATATTAAATTTATTCAAAATTTGAGTAAATGTTTTTTGACTGAGTGTGGTCCCAAGTTTGATTGATGGAATGTTATGTTTCACAGAGCATACGAGCATGGAGTACTGGCAGCTGGCACCGACTTCCGTTCTGACCGCCTCTGGGAGACCTACATCAACTGGGAGACTGAGCTTGGCAACCTGGCTAACGTCACTGCCGTCTATGACCGTGTCCTGGGCATCCCTACGCAGCTCTACAGCCACCACTTCCAGAGGTGAGGCAGCAGGCATGCACGCAGCGGGTCTTCAGAGTTCTCGAGCCTTTGCTTTACTTGTCGTTTTGAAGGAGTGTGCAAAGCTGCCTTTAATCCCTTCAGCACCCCTGGCGTACATGCCCTACATTGGGTCCAAGTGCAAGTAATGGGCCTCTTGGCGATGAAGACCCAGGCCTGGAACTGGAGAGACCCAACCCGCCTTGTTTGTGAATACGAGCGTCAGTCATTGATCTCCATCTCAGGTTTCGGGAAATCTGCCTTACAGTTCATCTGATGGGTTCACACCGACATCCAAAAAATATTTTCAAGCGTCTGATGTGCCGTTTGTGCTGTGCTGCAGGTTCCGAGAGCACGTCCAGAACAACCTTCCCAAGCACTTCCTGTCACTTGATGAGTTCGTACGTCTGAGGAAGGAGCTGGCCACGACAAATGGACACGGCGAGGGGGAAGCACCATCCGAAGAAAGTGATCTTCCGCCAGGCACAGAGGACCTTGCCGATCCTGCCAAGGTACCAATCAAATCTGTGTAGCTCTGAAGCTGCTACTGTGTTCTACTTTAAGTAGAGTGAGCTCACACCTCTTTAGAGAAACTCTTAAATGTTTTATTTGACCTAAACGTAATTCTTTTCTCTTAGCTGGTCACAGAAATCGAGAACATGAGACACAGGGTGATAGAATCCCGTCAGGAAGTGTTCAGCCACAATGAGCACGAAGTCAGCAAACGCTGGGCCTTTGAAGAAGGGGTGAGTTGAAATTTGTGTTAAGAGCTGTATAAGAAAGACATGGTTATCCATGGTCGTAGTAAACTTGAAATTCTTAAGTGTTTGCCTTTTATTTTTGTAATTTTTTTTTTTTTTTTTAAATGGTACAGGTTGTGTCTTGAAAATCACGTTGCCTAAAAGAAGCCTGTTCTTTATATGGGTACGTGTTAAATGTCAAATTTGTTGCTTGTTTAGATTAAGCGGCCATACTTTCACGTGAAACCATTAGAGAAGACCCAGCTGAACAACTGGAAAGAATACCTGGACTTCGAGATTGAGAATGGATCCCTGGAGCGTGTGGTCGTACTGTTTGAGCGATGTCTGGTGGCCTGCGCCCTCTATGAGGATCTGTGGATTAAGGTAATCTCGCACCCCTCCTTACTGCCAGCCCCCTGAATTTCAACTCCACAGTAACTTTCTGCGCCATTTATCTGTAATGTTGATATGTGACTGTATCTGTTGTATTAGGGGATGGCCTGCTTGCCACCAGATTTGACTGCTGCATTTGCCAACTACGTTGCATCTCTTCGTCCTACCTTACAGAAACTATTCTTTATGGTTCGATGAAGGTGCTGATGGGTTTAAAAGATTCTAAATGTTCTGTCAATGTGTTTCGTGCAGACTGAGAGCCAGAAGTTCATGTGTGTTATATTTTACCTCATCTCTCTGATCTCCCAATCCTGCCCCCTTTTCCCAAAGTATGCAAAGTACATGGAAAGCCACAGCATCGAAGCGGTGCGCCATGTTTTCAAGAGGGCCTGTATGATACACCTCCCGAAGAAGCCTACTGTTCACCTGCTCTGGGGTGCATTTGAGGAACAGCAGGGTAAATACTAACCTCTCTCTCTCTCTCTCTCTCTCTCTCTCTTCCCCCCCCCACCCACACACACACACACACACACTCCCTATTCAGTTGAACCCTCAACCAGTCACAACTACTAAAGTACATGTATCACAACAAATAGCAGGGCAAATACTTTAATTGCTGTGTATTAATCTAACTGTAGCTTTTCTCCAAAGCAACTTGTGTTGCCTCTAATGATTTACTCATTTATACAGCAGGCCACTTTCTACTGTGCCATGCATGAGTAGAATCTGTATGTTACTTTGAGATTTTCCTAGGAAAACTAAACTTGCCTAAGCCTCTAGTTCAAAATGATACAAACAGCTTTTAAAACAAATACCATTGCACTAGCTTAAATCAAGCTTTGGTCTTGGGATCAAATGAAAACATCCCAGTATTATACAGATATTAATACTGGAGAGAGTCTATGTATTTCCCATATTTGCTGAAGAGATGAGCTACAGTTGTGATTTTTTTTTTTTTTTTTTCCCCCCCTTCATTTTTAAAGCTTCTGTGACCCAAGTGACTAAACTCTTACCCTGTGTGTTGGTAGAGCAATTAGACCTTGGCAACCTGATGAATGTAATACTGAAAGACAAGTTAACAAAAATGTCATGGTATTTTAAAGTGCCATTTTTCCATCTACAACCCCCCCCCCCCAATCTTATTCCTGAGGAATGATGGTAGTTTTCACAACCTGAATTCACATGAGATTTCATGTAACAAATTAACTTCATTATATGAGGTATGGGTTTTGTAAAATATTGCCACTTAAGTGCTGTTACCCATACAGGTTAGTGAAGAACTTGGTTTCTTGTCTTAAGTTGGATGCTTTTCAACAGAAGTGGTGCATATAATTTACAAATGGAGGAATAGACTACATCAGTAACTTCATGTTAACCTTAACCATTTGGTTAATTTTAGCATGTAGCATCAAACAAGTACTTTAATGCAGCCTCTATGTGCCTCACAGGGAACATTGAAGAGGCACGAGGGATCCTGAAAACCCTGGAGGATGCTGTTCCTGGGTTGGCCATGGTGAGGCTACGTAGGGTGAGCCTGGAGCGTCGTCACGGCAACCTGGAGGAAGCAGAAGCGCTGCTACGGGATGCTATTGAAAATGGGAAGAGCACCACAGAGTCATCATTCTACTCCATTAAGCTGGCAAGACATCTATTCAAGGTGCAGAAGAGCCTGCAGAAGGCTAGGAAAGTATTGCTGGAGGCGATTGAGAAGGACAAGGTGAGGAAACATGTTGTTGCCATGTAAAGAATGGAACGTAAATTTTAAAAAAAAAGTTTAATTTCTGCATTTTCAAAAATTGAAATAAAACATGTGAAGCTAATTTTTAAACTTGTTTTATAGATCATCTATTTTAAATCTGACAAAAAGCAAGATGAAGCTTTTTAAACTGAATATCATCAGTTTTGTTTTAATTTTTTATGTTGATGCTGAAGCAAGCAAAGCAAAATATGATTTTGGAATAAAATGAACCATTTAGGATAATCCATAATTTCACCAAGCATATTTAGCATTTAATTACATGGCTAGTCAATGTATTCTGGTGGTCAGTATTGTAGTAACAAATGCTAAGCTCCCAAAACTCTTCTTTAGCGTTAGTTCAGATTTAGCACCATGACTTTTCCTCTCCTTTCCCCAGTTTATAGAGATCTGTAAATTGATGTTGTTGAAATGTGCACAAAAAAAATGATTGTAGTCACACTGGAGATTAAATGCTTTTCACCTGCAATCTTTCAGATGAACCCCAGGCTGTACTTGAATCTTCTTGAACTGGAATACAGTGGTGATGTGCGGCAAAACGAAGAAGACATCCTGGCCTGCTTTGACAGAGCACTCAGCAGCCCCATGCCCCTGGAATCTCGGCTCACCTTCTCCCAGCGTAAAGTGGAGTTCCTGGAGGACTTTGGCAGTGATGTGAACACGTACGTCTTCCCTGCTTTGTGCTCAGTTGCCAGAACTCCCCTACTTCCTCTTGCTAACTGCTTTGTTTCTCTTCTCAAATCCCCTCTTGCTGACAAACAGGCTTGTTGCTTCATATGAAGAACACCAAAAACTTCAAAAAGAGCATGAGTCAACCAAGAGAAAAGCTGAAAATGGGTATGTCGTCATCCTCCACATGCAGGGTTTCTTTTTTTTTTCTTTTCTTTTTTTCTTCTTTGTGTCAATTTTATATTGGATTACTTGGTTTCATCAGACATTGTTCATGCTTCTGGATAAGTGTCAGCTACAGTGTTAATACATTTTTTTCCATTCTGTAGCTCACAAGAGCCAGAGGCTAAGAAACAGCGTACAGATGACCACACAATGAACATGGGACATATGATGCCTGATATGCAGGCTAACCACTCAGCCTACAACTACAACTGGTACCAGGTAAAGACATTTACTTTGTTTCACCTTTTATTAGTATGACTAGATGAGTTACACAAACCATAAACTGTGGTCTGGAAATGTTTTGATTTTTGGTATTGCATTTTTTGCTTTTTCAGCAGTACAACTACCAGAACCCTTGGGGTTATGGACAGTACTACCCCCCACCTCCAACATGATGGATGGTGTCTGGATGTTGAAAGTTAAACATCATTTCTGCTCTGTCCTACAACCAGCACCTTCCTTTTACTCCTGTTGGTGATATTTGCCTTTTATACAAAGATCAGTTAATTGGCTTAACTGCTGATGAAGCAGTTTGTCTAATGGATAATTTGTGGTAAGCTCTGAACAAAATGGGGTCTTTCCTTCTCTTTCCATATGTGGTATGATGAGTCATTCAGATTTGGATCCTTTGTTTTGTTTGACAAATTCATTTGAAAATACATCCAAAATGACTTTAGTTAGTGTGAAATTAAGATACAATTTGGAGAAGTTTTCTGTCAGGTTGTAGTTGCTTTTGAAACTCTGAAATGGAAAAATATAAAGGATCTTTGTTTTTTATTGTGACTTCATACATTAATTTCATAATAAAGAGTTCGATATCATTGTAATATTGTGTTCAGGTGTAGAGAGGTTATAAACACTTCAGGGGTAACTTCATGAATTCCCTAAATGGTGCATAACCTCTCCAATGGATGGTTTTAGACTACTTTTTTTTTTTTTTTTTAAAGCCAGAAGCCAACTTCTGAACAAGCCATCAGTTTTCACTTTCAGCCAGTGGTTTTGTACAGTATCAAGTTTTTCCATTCACCCGTAACTATGAACATATATGCAGAGTTTTTCATTAAACATGAGGAGGGGTTGGGTGCAGTATGCCTTCAGCTGGCTGTCAATTATATGCATGTGTGTGCACAATGTAGGCAGATGGTGCAGACTCCACCCAGCCCAGGTAAGTGTATATCCTGGCCAGGAGGTCAGTTTATTGCAAAGTGGTCACATACACAAGGAGCAATTTGGAATCACCACTTCTCCCGAAATCCGTCTTCAGGACTCCGGAAGGAAACTTGGGAGTCAGATGAGACTAGAACAGCTCCGATACTACTACAATAGTGCTGTTCTCAGCTTAACTAAAATTTGAAAGTGCTAATATTGTTTTGATGATGAATCCCATTTCGGACACAAGGGTTTTTAGCCTTACTAGGGCTTGAGGCACATACAGGTAAAATGCTTGGAGAGGGATGTCAAATGCATAACTGTTTGATACACAGTAGAGCAGCTGGATTTTATCTTGAAGTGGCTGAGTTTTTAGTACTAGCTGGGTCTAAAAGGTGTAGCAGTGGAAAGGTGAACAGAAGTAACAAATTACATAATCAAATTTAACATTAAAGTTACAGGTGTGGAGTGCTGTGTCAATTTCATAATTATGAAATCATTTTCATAATTTTTACATTTCCATTTGCTCATGTAATGGCTACTAGCACTTGTAATTGAGCAGTGGGCACTAATACACATACTTGGTCTTATGTGCACACTAATAAATTGTATGAAACTGCATTACCTCAATTTTAAATTTAGTACATTTCTGTGTGTAAAAATGGCCAATCATTTTAGCAGATTTATGCACCAAAGAAATTGTCATGTACTGTATGTATGCTGTGTGACACTAACATCAATATTGCTTCTCCAAGTCTTGTCAGAGACAGAATTTTAAATTTCACAAAAAATAGCTTTTTGGAATTTAATGAAATTTATGCAAAATCCTCTGAATATAAGTGTGCTCACACACGGAATTCATTTTCAGTTTCCAATGACTCACAGTGTACTTAAGACAGCACAACATACAAAAGATGCGTGACTGCAGGGAGAATAAGAATAAATTTGAGAACACTGCAGGGTGAGAAGTAGTACTTGTGTGCCAAATTTCAAGTCTGACTGAAAAACAAAGCAGTATATAAAGTATAAAACAGACTGACTGAACTTTATAGACATGCAATCTCATGCCGCTTATGATTTAAAGCTGACAAATATGGGATTCCCTGCAGTGTCGCTTCCATAACAACCAAGTACAACAATCGCTTAATCAACGTGTTGTAGTTCTTTAGCATGAAGAAGGGCATTGTGGGTAACCGCTCATTTTCTTGCTGTTCCTGACAGGATACAGCAGATAATGAACAACAATGTTTTACTACATCTTTACAGGTGAAACAGTTCAATACAGAACATGAAAAGTTTTAATTTGTAAAGAACAGTTTTTAGTCAGAGAATTACTATATGTTGAATACAATAGACTTACGTACAAAAGAAAACGGGAATTTTAAGGAACAAGAAGTTTTAAAACGGCCCCTGTTAAATCCTCGATTACACAGAACACGACTTCTGTATACGTTCGGCTCAGTGGCAATTGTTGCTTTCTCTCGAATGGCAAACGTTCAGTATGTTTTTTGGGTATGTATAGAGGGTGAAGAGCCAATTTACTGTTATTTGTCGCTGTCATCGTTTAAAATAATTACGTCACTGTTGAATGATTAAAAATATCAACGCCTTGTAATAAATAACCTCAGAAAACAACTCCGGCCATTTATAGTACGTAAGTAACAGCAACGATAGCACAGAAAACTGTTTCCGGTCGAGTGTGACCAACTAGCGGCGTTACAGTAAAACACTACAAAATGTAAAGATGTATTGTGATAGAGGTGGAGTCAATGCACCATCTAGCGAATCGCGAGTGGATCCAAGTAACTGACAGGAATTGGACCAATCGCTTAAGGCAGTTGACAGCGGTGGCCTTTGACCCTAAACGTCACCGAGCAGCGCCACTTTTAACAACTCTACACAGCGACTGCTGCAACGCGCTGACAATAAGAAAGCGAATAACTTGCGCTGAGCATTTTGTTGGCGTTTAAGTTAAAATATGTTCGTGTACGTTTGCTATTCTGTCAAACGCTTCGACGGTTTATCCAAATGAGTCTGCTAGTTACTGCTAAGTGCGAGTTGCTAAACTCCGTCCGCAAGGGTAGCCATCGCAAGCCCGGGCTGCGATGAGCGCGGGGCTCCAGAGGACTTTGTTCCAGACGTGGGGGAGCTCGCTGTCGCGGGACGGCGTCAGAAACACCGTAGGGAGCCGGAGCGCCAGACGGAACAGGAGCAGTGGAGCTTCGCGTTCCAGCAGCGGCGCTGCGAGCGCTGGGGTCGCCGCCAGCCGGGCGTCGCTTTGGTCTGCCACCGGGCCTGACGATGGGACCGCTGGCGACAATGAGGATGACGACGACCTGATATTGGTGGCGGTCTATGAAGCGGAGCGGTCCCTGCTGGACACGGAGCACCGCGCGGCCGGAGACGCGGCGTTCCCCGGCTTCGACAGCTCCGCGGCCCGTCTGTGGATCTACCCCACCAACTATCCTGTGCGAGAGTACCAGCTGAAGATGTCGGAGGCTGCCTTGTTCCGCAACACGCTCGTGTGCCTGCCCACGGGTCTAGGGAAGACCTTCATCGCCTCCGTGGTCATGTATAACTTCTACCGTTGGTACCCGTCGAGCAAGATTGTGTTCGTGGCGCCCACGAAGCCGCTGGTGGCCCAGCAGATCGAAGCGTGCTTCAGCGTCATGGGCATCCCGCAGGAACACATGGCCGAGCTCACAGGTACCCGGCGAAATGCGCTGTTCGCAGGCTCACGTGTGGCACACTGCGTGGTAACCATAAATCATACAAATAAATGCGGTACAACACATCTCTGGCTTCGGAATACAAATGGGTGTTTGCAGATGAACTCCGAGATTGAGGCGACCAGGTGCTCTGCATCAATTCTACATGTAAACGTGGCTGTGTGGTGTGAAATGCATGCTTGCTTGCTCTGATTTGAAAGGAAGTATCTGCTAATGAACAAATGTAAATATCTTCAATTGCCAGCTCAGTTAGCTGGGAGGCAGCAGCAGGGTTTTTCAGACAGGTAAAACATTGGTCTTTCCCCCTCCTCCGAGTTTTCAGAGACCAGGCTGGCAGACAGTTCTGCGTTCTGGTGATCCTGGATGCTTCCTGCACGTATCTGTGTGTTTTGAGTCCCCTGTCAGTGGCGTTTATGATACTTTGTAAACAAGTCCAGCAAAGAACCTTGGCCAGAGTTACAGCATGAAAAACAAACACTTCACAATGAACATGAGTAAAAGCACAGTAACCTACAAATAACTAAACGCAAGCAAGGTATCATTAAATAAACGACAGTAGTGAAAATGTAAATGCAAAAAATATTTTTTTTCCACAGGAAAAAAGCTGCGGGACATGCAGATATTAAAATCTATTATTGAAGTGTATTGAAAAGTAAAATGCCATGCAGTTTAAAAATTTGAACTCTGACACTTTCTTAAATACAAACCACCCTTTTAAGTGTAAAAGGATAAAAAAGTATTTAAAAAAACAAAAATGCTCAGTACTGTGATTCCTTTAACAAATGTTCTGCTTTTGTATCTGTGGCTATTGGTGTTGGAATTGTATTCGTTTTGGAATGGGGACTGAGAGGTCCCAGTGGTTGTTTGTGCTGTCGTGAAAACCTGGTGGAAGGCCTTCTGGTCCCAAATGGTACGGTTGTCATAGCAAGCCATGATGGAGCTAGTTAGGACACTGTTTGCAGCGATAGAAGTGAACTGTTAAAATGTGATCGCTTCGTTAGACTACTGTAGATCTAGATCAGCCCCCTAAAGTTGTTTGGCCAGCTGTGTATTTGTATGTTGATGCAGTGCTGCTCCTTCCACAGGCAGCACACAGGCAAGCAGTCGCAGAGACCTATGGAGGTCGCACCGTGTGTTCTTCCTCACCCCCCAGGTGATGGTGAATGATCTGTTGCGACAGACCTGCCCTGCAGATCAGGTCAAGTGTGTGGTGATCGATGAAGCTCACAAAGCCCTGGGAAATCATGCCTATTGCCAGGTATGGTACAGATCACCAGAGAATCTGTGTTCAGTCTGTGCTCAAGAGGTTATGTATACTCCGGTGGCATGATGGGTGGTGGTGGTGACGGTGTCTGATAGGGCTGTGCGATCAGACAGGGTTTGCTCCTATTTCAGGTTGTGTTGAGTTTGCATGTTCTCCCTCTTAAGTGGGTATCCAAATTCCCTGTCTAAATGTTCTCCTACAGTCCACAGACATGTGTTTTAAGTGAACTGGTGTTTGTGGGTCATAACTTTAGTGAAGGGTATTCTTATTGTCAGTTTCTTAATGAAACTTATGAAAGTGTTAGCTAAATACTATGTGCCCTTAAATATATAAAAAGTCTCAATATTTCTCTGGATAGCGTTGAAAATGTATGCTATTAAGACCCTTTTTAATTAAATGTATGGAAAACATTGTATTTACCGTATTAAAAGTGTTAGCTAAATACTCCATAACATAAGGTGTCACTTAAATTAGAGATTCTAAGCAGCCAGGGTGTGGACCAGAACCAGGTTGTGAACCTTGGTTTCCTGAGATGCGAAAAATACACTCAAATATTTCGGTCTACCACTGAAAAGTTGGCAAAAAAAATTTATTGATAAAATAAGTTATGCCTGTGTTCAGTTAAGTGTTGCTACGTGATTGGCAGAGTTGTACATTTTTTGGGTTTGCTTCATCAGCTCTTGTGCGTAGATGCAGAGTGCACACAATATAAGCTAACAGTAACCAGCAAATGTTAAAAAAATAAAATATATATAAAGAAATAATATAAAAGAAAGAAAAAAGATTACATGGTATCTGAAGATGCTAAGTAAAAGCTGTTTTTATCCAAAATGCAATCCATCATATATAAAGAATGGCTCTGTTCTGATGGGTTATTCTCAGGTATTGTTTTCAGTGCATGCATTGTGTGCAGAAATTCTTTCCAATGAAGCAGTGAAACCATAAAAGCTATATGTTGTGTAAATCTTTAAAATATTTTTAAAAATTTGAGATTTTTGAGAAAATCAGAGTTATTGATGCAAAATCGTGCTACATAAAGAGATTAACATATTGCTACAACCAGCTGTTGCTGAAATATATCGTGTGCTTTCTGTATTATAGCTACTGGGTAATAATTGACTCCACTGATCTGTGGAAAAAAAAAATTTAAATGTATACTCCAGACTGCAGCAGCAAAAAAAGATTGAGAACACTCTCCTAAATAAGTGTAAATATTTGTTTATTCATTATCTTAGTTTATGCTTTTCTTCAAAGTGACATAGAGGATTAAGGTACTTTTACAGATTTCCCCATTTATAAAGCAATGTTATAGTTCTCCTGTAGCTTCTGTGCCTGCTTTGCATGCTCCAAAAGCTTAAATATCTTTGTTAATGCCTTCATGACAGGTGGTGAAGGAACTGGCAAACCAGACCCGACAGTTTCGTGTCTTGGCACTCAGTGCTACACCTGGGGCTGATGTTAAAGTGAGTGTTGCCATTACATTATGGAATTGCTGATTCCAGCATTTTCCTACAGCTCTCTTGTCTTGTTCTCTGCTGTCCAGGCAGTCCAGCAGGTCATCTCCAATCTTCTGATCTCCCACATCGAACTGCGCTCTGAGGAAAGCCCTGACATCCAGGCGCACTCCCATGAGCGTAGCCTGGAAAAGATTGTGGTACCTCTGGGAGACTCTCTGGTCAAGTACCAAGCTCGCTACCTACAGGTAGGCCCACTGGATTCCTTTACATACTTGGTCTAATGGAGGTGTCCGTGGATTAGGGGCTGGGTGGTCTTTTGGCCTTGGAACCCCTGCAAATTTTTTTTTTTTTTTTTTTTTGTCCAGTCCACCTGGAGTTTTTTTTTTTCTGTCCTCTCAGCCTTTTGACCCTATTTTTTATCTGTACACACTCATATTTTGTCTGACTTCATTCATTATTCCTGTCTACTGTTTCTCACTATTCCTGTTTACTGTTTTTTATTGTTGTTTCTTTTACCTTGTAAAGCACTTTGAGCTACAGATTACTGTATGAATAAGTACTATACAAATAAATGTTGTTATACAAAAGCTACATCCTGGTATAAGAAGATCAATGAATTTCAAATTTCTGCAACTTGTATACACTTAAATGTTCTGCTTTTGCCTTGAGGTGCATATATAAAACACTCTTACACTCAAATGCTTTTATGTTCTCCTAATAGGTTGTATTTTTTGCTTGTAAAAATATTTATTTTTAGGCTTTGTACAGTGGACACATTTGTATGATTAGGAATGATGCCTTTGCATTAGACAGGAACATCAGCCATTGTGACCTGTGGCTCCTCATAACGCTGATGGGCAGCACAGCAAATTATTAGCTGTGTGTTCATTATATTGCTCAAGACAAATCTGTCACAGCTGGCTGAAGACAAGGCGTACACACTTGGTCAGCCATCAGCAGTCATTATGTAATGGGGGGTTTTGGGGGCAAATTTGTTAGCTCACTCGAGATGAATGGTGGGTTGTTGAAATGTGTCACAATGTTTGGGGAAGTAGTTCCTTTCTGTCTTATGAGGGAATATCCATAGGATGCACAAGCCACAGGTGCATGGCATATGGAGCAGTTATGCTATCTGTCCCTCCTTTGGTTATGCAAGACTGGTCCTCTGACAGGGCTACTGACTTCTTGGGGTTTAAGCAGGGGTGAGGCACATGCCAGGCTAATCTGAAGGGCAATGACTTCGTGCTATGGCTCAAATTACACAGTGCCCCAGTGTAGTTGGCCCCTAGCTGGGGAAAAAAAACATTTGAGTAACAGACTTTTTGCCATTACAAGCTTTTCTTGAGAATTGTTAAGTAGTGTCAAGAGCTGACTTGACACTTTGAATCTTGATTTGAAAAACTTGTGTGTATTGACAGGACAGAAGAAGGAGTTGAGTGATGTGTGCGATAGAGCCATTCCCCTTCCAGTTTTGCATCATGAGTTCAACATGTAATCTAAACCAAATTTTTCCTTAAGCATTTTGGTTTAAAAATGGCTCACTGTATAGATGAGATTTAAAAGCTTTAAGTTATGCTAGCACTTTTTGTGAATGACAAGGTGCATCTGTTCTCCTCACTGTCATTCAAAATTCTGTGGCAATGCTTGTGGTACCAAGGATTCAGATTTACACGGAAAAGGTTCTACTTTATTTTGTTTAAAGAAAAGGAAACAAACATTGAGAAAGCAGTGTACAGTAGCTTTTGTGGGTGCACTTCATGAAAATAATCCATACAACACAGTTTTATAGACCACAGAAGAGCTGCAGAATGTGCTGGTGGGACATGAGTCCAAACATCACCTATTTTTGAGAGGCTCTGAGCTGTTCCTTCACCCAGCATTTAAATTGAGCAATAGGGTAAATATTGTTGCTTTCATGCAGTTATACCATAAACCTATTGGGACTTAACCTAAACTGAAACCTAGAAGTCTATAGATAAGCAGACTGTTTTTGGTCCTGCTTTACCTTTCCCATATTTGGACCTTCAGTAACTTTAGAATATAAGACTGAGCCAGTGACAGATAATCATCTGCTGTGAACTGGTAATCTGTCTGTATGTTGGTTTTGAGAATCATCTATCTAAAATATATTTAAAAAAATAGAGGTTTGTAGAAAAATCAAACAGATTTTTGTTTACTTGGTAACTCATATGACTGACCAGCGATTATACTCTGGTTTGTGCCCTCAAATCAGATTTTAGTCTTTTGTCTGTTTTTAATCATACATTAAATGCAAAAAACATGCCAAAAAATTTAATACTTTATATCCACATCGAGTAAGAGAGACATGGTAAAACACCATGTTTTACATGAGTGTTTTAGACACCAGCTTCTATTGGTAGTCACTTAAAAAAAAATATATATCGCACAAGATTATAAAATATACTCTTAAAAGCATTCTTAAAGAACACAGAATGTGTACCACACATTTATTTGGTATTTTACTCTATAGCTTACTGCTTATACATTTTTAACAAAAATATTATCAAAAATAGCAGTACCAGTGTAAAGAGGATCGCTCTGAACTGTAATCTGTGACTGTAAACTACAAGTGCAATTCTATCTTCTTTCTACATTCACTCTAGTGCCATGTAATTTGGGAGTACTGCACAACTCAAACACTGACACAAAGCGACGTTCATAACTGGCAAGGAGCTAGAGAGGTATCAAGGTCTCTGTAGGAACATGGCTTAGCACAAGGAATGCATTTAATTGCAGAACCAAAAAGGTATGATGTGCAGAAACCATGTGATTGTCATACAACATATAACTTCTGTTTAAGGTTTTGGTTTGTGTTAAGTTTCACTAATACATTCAGCCTGGCTTTTCCACTCTTGTTAACGGTCTTTTTTTTGTGTGTGTGTCTTTCTGCCTGGTGGTCAGTTTGGCTTTTCAGAAATAGCTTTCTGCCCTAATATCATTAAGTTGCATATTAGTGGTAGTTGCTGAGTTGATGTTGAAAAACCTTGGTCACCTTCACTCCCTTGACTTTGTGTGGGAAAACTTGGTCCATAAGAGTGATTGTCAAGGCTGTGTTCAGTTAGAAGGCCTTGATTCCAATTCCGACAAAGGCAGTGAAAGAAAATGGCACCGCAAATGGCACCATAAATCAGGAAGCAACTACTATTGAGTTTGTGCCTAAAATTAGTGGACACCGTTTGTGTTGGGTCTCCAAGGCTGTTTCCTGGTACGGAACTTGAAACGGGCCATGTGCACTGGGTGTCTCTAGTTTGTTGGGGTCTGTCAGGAGAAGGGGACAGTGGAGGTAAGAATGGGAAGTGGTGATCATCCTGGATAAGAGTTTGGGCTAATAATTGAAAAACACAAGTTCCAGGGCAGCGTCTCATGGCCGCTCAAGGAACCAGATCTCATTCTGCCGGTTCGCAGCGGCTGGGTTTGTGTAGCCTGCCACAATGAAGGAGCCATTGAGGCTGATTGCAGGTGACTCCAGCAGCTCCGCCAGGACATTGATCTCATTGATGATGGACTGCTCGTTCGTGGCACCAGTGAAAGCTCTAGTGAAGGAGAAGAAAATTCATATCCAAGGACAGAAAGTTATTAAATGTATTCCCGTTTCATTTTATTTTGTTGTAAAGTAATTAAATAATTGAGAAGGCCAAATTACTAGCTGTTACCTGGCACTGCCTGGGTCAAGAAAGTGTGGTGTAAAGGTAAAAAGTAATAACATAATTGACAAACTGTTTAAAAATTTAAGCGGTTGTATTTAGTATGGAGCTAGTCAGGTGGAAAGAAAGAAATGAAAA
Source organism: Heterotis niloticus (assembly GCA_018136845.1). Classification (NCBI taxonomy): domain Eukaryota; kingdom Metazoa; phylum Chordata; class Actinopteri; order Osteoglossiformes; family Osteoglossidae; genus Heterotis; species Heterotis niloticus. The sequence goes on from CM030895.1 coordinate 22,727,289, forward strand.
AATATACATCACTAAACTTTACTACCCTCATAACACTGTGTCTACCACTGTGTGTGTATAAGATGTATATTTAATTCATATTTTTAATTTGCACAGACATAACAAAAAATACATCCACATGTAATAGGTAGTGTGTGATGTCTGCCCTGTATGTGCAAGGCACAAGAAGATTTGTTTTGAAGATTTGGAGTTTAATGAACTTTACTATACGAAAACTTAACTTAGTGTGAGAAGTTTTAAGTCTGTGGCTTGAAAAGCCATGGATAAAGAGCAGGCAGAAACATTCAGCTTTATAGACATTAGATTGTAATTGGTTTTTAAAGTCATACCCCCCTAATAGCCTATAACCTTAGTACTCTTCAATTTAATTATGAATTTTAAGGTAAACCTTTTCAGTTTATTTTTCTGACTGCATTTCTTAGTCTTTTTTCCCCTCTCAAATTGCTGTTGATTGTACAGTGAACATGACCCATTGTTACCTGCCTACGTCACTTGGCAGTAAAGTATACGTAAACATAACAGCACTAGCAAGTTCCTTATTTCATTCTCCTTTCCTTGTTCATGGCTTTGGTTTATCAAAGATTCTAAGATGATGACAACTATATAATATTTGTAATTCAAGACCATGTCCTCGTGTTAGTGTTTTCTGGAAATAATGTGCTGTGTATACATTAGTTTAAGTGAATTTTTCGGCCCTGGCAGGCCACAGTCTATGCTGGTGCCCCAGGGACTGTCATTCATTCGTTCATCAGATAAATTACAAAAGTAGCCGTACTTTGTCTGCACCCCACCTGGTGTAGACAATGGTGGCAGGCCACTCCTCGATGATGATGTCTGCATCATAAGGTTGGGGGGGCTGGGCCTGGTGTTCAGTGGGCAGGTAATAGGCCACTGTGACTGCCCGAGACAGGACAGAGCGAGCTTCATCTGTGCGGATCACCGTAACAATGGGGATGGTCAAACCCAAGTAGCTGCCTGCAGATAGGATAAGAAAGTGCATAAATACTCCCATCTCAAACAGGAACTGGCTCCAAAAGGTAGCGGAAGATACCCTTTACACTGGATTTCAGTATTTCATGGCTTAGCTGATGTTTCATTACAGCATCAAGAGAATAAGAGGCAGTACAGTGGTTGAATATAAACAAAGTTATTTGATTCAGGGCTTCTGAAGCTCTGCAGAAGCACTAAGTAAATGGATGGCTGAGGTATTCTGTCACGCAGGGGCTGAGCTGTTACCTGAGGAGTTCTGCTGGCAAATGTATCTCATGAGCTTCATGAAACCCAGGCAAATACTCTGCTCATATGTGTCCTCATGGACTGTGATGCATGCCCAGTTGGCCTTCCCATAGTGGCGCTTCTCGTACAGCACATCCCCGCACTGCAGATATTTATACACACGTACATGAGTACACTCTGCATTGTTGAATGTGCATAGTGTGCATACTGTTTGCATTGCCCATAGCAGTAAAGTTATACAGACACTAATAATGCGTTGTAAAAATATACAGTTGCTATTTTTACTGGTTTCAGATGTGTACTTAGGAAAAAAAAGTATAGGTTTCCTATAAAAAGATGACTAAAATGGTTTTGTAGTAGCATTTATAAAAGTGTTTTTTAAACCATCAATAAACATGAAATGATGTGGTAAAAATTACTGATGTTTAAATACCATAATAGTTAACATCTTAATATGCAGTATTTTAAGGGTATGAACAGAAAAGGTGACATAAAAAATATAAAGGCCCTTCCCTGAAAATTGCAGTCCTGATTCCTTTTGTAATTGAAGCATGTCTCCTGGAGATAAGTCTGTTAGACTGTGGTATTTATACTCTCTTACATCTACATGGCTTATAGCCTCTGCCTTTCAAAGTAAATTCACTGCCTTCTGCACATGTGTTAACTTACACACCCATTAATGCTTCAGCTGATTCTTATCTTGAGCAGGTAGACCAACTTCTTCTTTATCTTCTCCTTGAGCCAATCCCCAAATTAATAATTTTCTTTTTTTTTTTTTTACCGATAAGACCCACAGAGCATTTACACATTTTCTTCTAAAGGCAAATGCAACATGTTCCAATGTTTCACTTGAAAAGTATTCAAGGTTGCCTATTGATGGACATTTGTTGGCCTTCTATTTAGAATAGTGGAGCAAAGTGTTACATGGAGGTTTTACAGTTGTCACAACTGGTTGTTTAATTACTTGCGGAAAGTGTGTAGCTGTAAAACATCCAGCAAAAGGGCAGCTAATGAGGAGTTTAATTTTTTTTTCTTTCCGTGCTGCCCCAGAAATGCACTGTGTCTAGATGTTCCCTACAAAACCACTCAGCTGAAGTCCACCTTGGTTAAAGTGAGGAGTCCCATGAGAAGGGGATTGGGCTGCTGCTGGCACTTGGGTCCCCCAGATTTATTTTTCCTCTCCTTTTTTGTTACTGGGAGGGTTTTTTGTTTCCCTGTCCTCAGCTGCCAGCTAATTTACTTGTATAACTGACTGGATCTTGCAGGAAAACTGGTGTAATGCCCCTTCCCCTCTATCCTGATGGGGTGGGACCAGACATCATGTGTGGACGGTGAATGTTGGCCAGCCACTACATGTGATGCAGTCTCAGAGCTGTACACCGACTTGGAGTTTCCATGCTGCCAGCCATGTTTGTTTATTATTCCTTTGGTTTTGAATTCCTTTCTGCCATAGCTATGTCATATTTTCACTGGAGCCATACTGGGGACAGCATCTGTTTCTGCAGAACTTAAAGAAGCTTCATCAAGTTTTACACATCTTAGATTAGATAAAGAGAATCTAGCAGTGTGTTGTTGGGGTTTTGTATTTCATTGACTGTATAAGGGAGACTCACCTTCTCCTTGCGAGTGACCAGGGTAAAAGGCACCCTCTCTCTGCTATGTGTGCCTTCATTATTGGTGGTCAGCTGTTGGATAGGCACAGCCATGTCTGCACAAAAAGGAGCAGAGAGGTTGGTCAGAGGTTGTAGAAGCTCTTGGTACCTGAGAGGTACATTTGAATTAGTACCACTGCGGACTAAGCTTTTGGATTGAATGGGGGAGTGGAGTGACTGTCCGTGAATCAGAACCTGTAGAGGGCTTTTGTCACTTCCAGTGTGGTCCCTCAAAGGATATAGGCAGCCTTTATTTTTTTGCCTGGAAGAATGAAGGATTCCTATCTAAATAGGATAAGTGTCAAGGTGTGCTGGGAATACCCCTCGAGACCAGCTCTTAAAGTTCACAGACAACTGAAAGACAACAGGAGATATCTGACTGACTGTCTAATACCAACTGCTGGTACAGATGCTTGGTTGCTGTTTGTTGCTGAATATACAGATCACTGTCTTTGAGTGGCTGATGGCAATATAATCCATTCTGTTTGTCCACAAGAGCTGCTTAACTGGCTAATGAATAAGAGCAGGGCTATGGTTACCACCACACCTGATGCAGCTTGACTGCAGCTAACCTGGCCCATTCCTTCAGAGGGGCATGCTCTGGTATAAGAGCTTGTGATGGCTGAGGGTTTCTTTAGTTTTCAGTTCTGACCCAACATTTGTTTTCCATCAGTGAGCACACAGTGACAACCCTTCAAATCATTTTACCCACATTTTGCTTCCTGGGCACAACATAGCCTGACATGAAGAGCACCGATGTTGACGACAATGAGAAACAACAAGGCCTTGCCTGCTGAGCAACTGCAGCCACTACCTGCCAAATTGTGACCTAGGGACTGTTGACCTCAAAAGGTATCCAATTAGTACAGTTTGTCATGTTTTTCATTAAAAAGTCTTTGACAGGTATGAAGCCCATCAGCAGGAAAACTAAAAAATCCTTTGGGAGCCCGCAGAGCACTAACAATGTTTCCGAGACTGCACTTGGTTGAACCTGACATTTCAGTGCGTGTCAGGTGTCAGAATGTGTGAAATACTTCTCTGTCTACTGTTTTAAGCTATCCATATGCAAAAAAAATCATGGTTAATCTTACATGTGAACAAAGGGAAATGCAATTGGATTTTTGTCAGATTAATTTGGGGAAAAAAGTAAAGTTTGGGGCTAGGAAAATAAAACTAAGTTTTAAGAACCTAGGCATTGTTGGCAGCTTTGCTGGAAAGCTGCAAATGTATTTGGACAACTTTGGCACTGTATGTAATGCAAAAAACCCTTTGTCTATAACTTTTATAGCGACAAAAAGCTTTCATTATGGGGTATAATGTTTTTGTTTTTAATTGATGCAGAAATTGATCCAAATGTATTAAATTGGTCTTGCTTATCTACTGTGGTGTTGCGCTGAATGTCAGACATAACCATGTGTTTCAGATGATGGCTTTGTGTTTTCCTGTGGAAGCTGTGCTGACTGCAGCGGTTTAGCTCAAATGTATCATTACCAGTTTTCCTCTGGTTATGTGGAGATCCTGTCTTTTTTTTTCTTCTTCTTCACTCTGTGTTATATGATTTACCCATCAAGTGTCTCTTCTTGAGCCCTTTCCTTGAATGACAAAACTTCTCTTGTGCTGCAAGTTAGGCCTTTGCTTTTTTTGTAACCCTCTGTGCTCATTACGCTAGTGAAGCCCTGTCAGATTGTACACTTAGTGCATTGACAAGGCTGAAGAAAAACCACTGAAGTAGAACACATGGTTTTAGCTAAATTTGTGTGTGCATAAAGGTAGATCATTTCCATACATATCAGGTAATGTAGTAAGGGATATTTCAAGGGTCAACCATTTAAGTGCAAAGGTTAATATTCTTTATTGTACCTTTGTTATTCTCAGAAAGAGATTTTCAGTATGTAGAGAAATTTTAATTTTCATTCATGCTCCTTATTTTAGTGGTATAAATCATGTCTGTCCACCTGAGAGTGTAAAGTAGTTATGTTGTTAAACATCTATTTCTTCACTTGTCAAAAGATGGCTAGGATGATGCTGTGTTATCAGTAGTAGCAGACCAGCTGTAGGTCTGTCCCTCATATATGTTTGTGTGATGGTGGTAGTTAATCCATACTGACCTCTAGCTGTCTTTGAGCAGGATGACTCAGACAGTTGTAGTAGTCTCAGGTACAGCACGTGTGGCACACATGCCTACCACATCTTTATTGCAACTTCCTCTGAAATTGTTCTTATGATTTTTATTAATATGTATTCCAGTTATTTCAGAATTACTCAGTGTTAGTTCAGTAACTTTTCAAGGGTGAATCGCACAAGGTTCAGACTTTTATTGTACAAGCTGGGTATTAGAACTATTGAACTGAAACCATTGAAATGGTTTATTTCCTAATGCAGTTCATTGTTTGCGAGCAGAAGGGTGTCAAGTAGCAGAAGATAAAGGCCCATTTTAGTTTTGTAGCTTGTTTTGCTGATAATGTTCTACAAACATGTTAAATTTGTCTGTATAGTTTCACTGTAACAGTAACATAGTATCCAGTCAAGGCTTTAAGTACAGTAAAAATGAAAGTCAGAGTCTTGGTAACCATGCAGTTAAACATGTTCTGAGAATTGTGGTTCATAACTGAACTCCCCAAACTGGTAAGTCTGCTAATAGGTACTGTACCTGAGCCACAATGCAGTGGTGTTAGTCAAAAGGGAAAAATGAAACAAGCAATGCCTCTCCCTACCCCCCATAGCAGCATGTGTGTGTTTAGAAGAAAAGAGGTTTACAGCAGTGGGCCTCTCTGGCAATTCAGGACAGTGCTTTGCAGCCAAAACCACTCACTCTGCTCAAGGCCAGCTAATCTGGTAAGCTGAAGAGCTCCAAGTCTGCTCCCAGCAGTCCCTCACAAGCACAACCCCTTGTCCAGGCACTGGTAAACAACAAATCCAACTACCCCTAATAAACACAGAATCAGAGGTTTTCCTCACCCCTGTGATTTATACTGTCAGTCTGTTTCTATTGTATCCCACCTGGCTGGCTGGTGCTGTGGCAGCATGAGAGACCTTCTTGTGCCCAAATCTCATAAGTGGCCTACAAATTCCTCTGATATGAAACAACTTGCTGGCATCTTTTGTCAGCTTCATCGGTTTTATACTGCACATTCTTACAACTGAATGACAAAAAAATGTACTGTGTGCCACAAAGTCCCATCTGAAACCATGCGAACCTCCTAAAATAACTAACACAAAGAGTCAGAAAGATGCTAAACTAAACACATATGCATGTGTATGTCCATGGGGGGTTACATAAATGCATCAATGACTTCTGGGAAAACCTTCTGATACAGGTGGGTGGGTGGGTAAGCTTTGCTTTGGATTTCTGTAAGATGTGGCAGTCTTTTGATGCAGCATTCAGCAAGTCAAACGTGTTAGGGGGTCATAAGGCTTGCCATATGATGTTCTTGTCCTTCCTCCTCCTCCTCAGTGTATTTGTGCAGCAGTATTTCTTGGTGTGCTGTCTTTGTCTCACTTAAGGGACTTGCATACTTTCAGTCTGGTCAGGGGGAGCTGAGGTTTTCCTTTGCCTTACTCCCTGGGGTACTGCCACCACAATCTACATTCAACAGGCTGTGGAAGTAGACCAGGGTCACTGAGGAATTTTAGCCACAGCCAGAGCACGCAAGCCCAGATTTCCCCTTTTGCTTTATTGCATGCTGGATAAGCACCCACAGACTGGGTTTGTGTACCCGAGTGAAGAGGATCACCCTGGCCGGCTTGCTGTCTGGTCATAACTGAAGGCTGGGGGCAGCGTTGCTGAGCCCTGCAGATAGGCAGTGTGGTCTAGTGTCATGTTAGCCCACCCTGTAACAGTCCTCAGCACATGCTGCATGTTTCCATCTGCTTGCCTTTAAGTGATTGAATGTGTCTGAGAGACTTGCACATTATTACTTTGAGTTTGTTTGATTTTGGTGACTCAATGTGCCACTGTAAACATTAATTTTGATAATAGAGCATTACTGTAGTACAGAGGTACAAACTGTTATATCACAAACGCATAATGTTTGTTAGCTGTTGAACATATGTATAAACAGGCTACTACTGGTAGCCCTTTATCTTTGTTAGTGATTTTGCACGATTGGTATTGAACAGTCTCTTAATTATTAATTTGGTATGTGTACGTTCAGCTGGGGAATGCCAAGAGTTTGCCAAGCAGCCCTGTCGTGTTAATGTGAGCCTGAGTGTTGGTAGAGGTAGCTCAGATCTCAGCCATCCACACTTGTTGCAGTCTTTTTTGACTTGTACTGGCTTGGTTTCTTTCATTACTGCAGAAGTGTTTCAATGAAAGTGCAACATTGACATTTCTGTACTGACAGATACCAGACTGTACTGTGGACGGGGATGCCAAGGACCACCAGACGGAAAGCCAGGTGTCCTTTCACCACTCGCCCATGATGAGATTAGTGGCTCTGAATGTGGAAGATGGCGTAGGGCTATGATTAGCTTTGCTAAGAGGATATACAGTCTGTTGTACTTGACAGGGCCCACGTACACCCTGGTGCTCACCACCTTTTAATGTAAATTAGTGACGCACCTCAGTCAGATTTGCATGGTGAGGTAATGGTAAAGTACATCTCACTACCATGTTGTTGAGATTCCCCCCCCCCCCTTAACACCTGTCATCAAAACTTGTTTGCTATATTGCCATTGATTGTTGTAGAAAGAGTATTACATTTATGAATAAGTTGAACTATGAACTAGGTGTTCAATTGCTCAGACTGGCAGCAACAGAGTAATTAATACAACTTGCATTAATATAATTTAGCATTAAAATTTCTCTTTGTACGAGCAGAAGTTAACATATGGGTACATCTTAGGCCGTATAAAAACGTCTGTGTTGTCCACTACTTGAAACAATTTTTATTTTCATCTCCTAGCTAGTGTACACATATCCCCCCCCCCAACAGTACTGAACGTCTGTCCAGAATGGCACCTCTGCAGTTGCCTTCATTTAGTGTGCTTTACGGTTTTTTAAAAATTTTTTTATTTTTAAATTTCACCTGGCCCTGTGTGGTCGATGCCATTCCCCTCTGCTTAACCTTTGCTGCTCTATCATTTGATGCTTTATATTTTCTACTTCTCTGTTTGTATGGTGCGTCACACTGGGAGCAGCAGAAACTGACTTTCCTTGTGCTGGCATAGGGACAGTAAAGGTGCGTTGACACCAGATGTTCCTGCTTATGCTGTAAACACTGTTAGCGGTTTAACACTTGAGTGTTGTATCACGCATGCGCGCCTGTGTCCGCGCTCTTACCGTTGGGCACCTCCACCTGGTGTCCCCTGGCCACGTCTTGCCAGTAGTGCAGCAGTCTGTCCTGCTCGTCCTCCTCCATGGCCTCGCCCTCCTCCTCAAGGCTGCCGTTGCCCGAGTCGGACAACTGCTCCTCCGAGAAGGACTCCAGGTCCTCCAGGGTGATCATGCCCACTTGGCCTCCCGAGTTCGAACCGTCGCTTTCGCCGCCGCCCCCGTTCATCCGACAGCCCCCGCGGTCCATGACTGTGCCGAGTGCCGTGTGGTGCTGGAATCGCGGCTCCCTTTGCGGTTTGTTTACGCGCTCTGATGAGCCAGCAGAGAACCCCAGGCGCCTTCCGCAGACACGGATGAGCAGAAGTGGAAACTCGTCGCTCGGCTAAACTCTACGGCAGAGCGTCATGCTGGTGTTCACTGTGTGGAATGCGGTCGCGCTTGTACGGATTGTCACACTCACGACTCAGACCACGTGCTCTTAGGCGCGCGGCCGTGTGTGCGTGCGACAGGGATGGTCCTCGTGGGCGTCCGGCTTCGTCTTTATAGGAGGTAGCGGGCTGTGACGTAGACGCCCCCGCCTTATGTATAAAAGCCGGAGCAGCGCTGCAGCTCTGTGGGTCCAGCAGTCACACGCACTGGGCTCATTGGACGTACCGCGTAATTCGCGTCTTTTAAATTCAGAAACAGTATTTTAAAAGGCAACATTGACAAATTTGGGATTTAGGTAGCGTGAAGCTGTAGATCTCGTTTTCGTCCATTTTCGTATCAAGTTAAGATGTCGACCATTTCTGCGGAGAGTTGGATTCCATCCCAAGCCGTTTATCGTCTGCAGGAGGTCTCGAGAAAATGGGAAAAACAATCGTTAGTTTTTGCCAAGTAGGGATCCATAACTTGCGACTGTTTTCGTGGGTACAGTTACACGGGCGCCTGACTTTTATGTATAAATTTGTGTTACTTACAACACATACATATAAAATAAACAGAAAATTCCGAATCTTCGACATATGTCTTATACATGCAGTATATCAAACATGACCATGAACATTAGAAAAATTACTTATTTTCACGTAATTCATGCATGTATGGCAGATATTCCCTCATCAGTTTAGTGGTATCTGACTTTCTTTATATTTGCTTATTTATTTTAGTTTTTTGACGCTTACTCGTTCATATACATCAATTATGTAATTTATTTCTTTAATAAAGTAATGCAGCTTTAGGGTAGGATTACATTTTTGCTTATGTGTATAATTGGCATGTATCAGTAAAAAATACTCAATACTGATTTTTATTTTAGCAAAGCATAATATCTGAGGGAATTAATAATTTGTGCGTTTTAATAATCTCAAAATGTTGGATACACACTTTACACCATTTCTGTCACAAAATTGGTTACACACAAATGAAACACAACAGATCCCATTCTTCTGAACAATAAAGTAAAGATATGCTTGAACCTTTGCATACATTTCCTATATGTAAAAATGCTGACAGATTGTCAGGAGCAAGCAGTATTCTCCACTCTTTTGGCTAAAATCTCAAATCTCTGTCAAGGTTACGGTCGGGGACGATGGAGCAACATGGGCACAAAGCCACCACAGATCAAGTTATGGTGCCTGTCATTAATGTGCCATTTTTGCTGTTCTGGCCAAAATGCAGTGTGTGGATTCTGCTTTTTGATTAATTTATATTTACTGCTGGAAATACAACATAGTTGTGCAAGAATACTTCAAAGTGAACAATTTTCCCCCAAAAAACATACATTTACAGCATACAATGTGGAGAACACAGTAACACCGTTGGTAATATCACCATAAATCCATTTGTAAGATTGTTGGTGAACAGCTGAAGGGTTTTTCTATATACTGTCTATATTTTTATGGCTCTGTGGCTTACCTTTGGGAGAAGAACTGGATCGCACTCTGAAGGGGATATTGGTTATATGTAAAACTATTGAATATTTGAAATCAAATTCAGAAATGTGTTTTTCATCTGAGAAACAAGCTTTGTGGAGTAGTTGTAATAAATCAAAATACTTTTTAACATTTCAGGAACCTTATTATGTGGAAAGGTTAAATGCAAAGTATCTTGCATATTAAGAAACCTGTGAGCAAAACGTCACGACTACGTTTATGAAAAATGTAATCAGTGGATCTATTTGATCACTGCAGTATTTGTATCAATAAATTGCCTATAAAAATGCTTTTGGAACTTTCTGAAAGAGTCAATGGTGAAGCCTGATTTGCTTGAGTGCAGTTATTATGTACCAAGTTTGCTTATTATAAATTTTGAAATACATATAATACCTTTCTAAGGCATTCTGGTTAGTGAATTAGTCACCACACTCAGCAAGCATCTTTAGCTTATTAAAATATATTTATTTTTACACTGCTCATATTTTTATGAGTCTTAAAGGTTTATTGTTTTCAGTTAAAATGAAAGAATTGATAGAAATGTTTGCTCCCATGTGTCTTTAGCACTGTGAAAGTTGGGTGCCAGTGGATTTTCTTCAATTTGTTCTGGGTCCCATGTGTTAAAACACTTTTATGAAAAGTTGGCTTTACATGATGGAGTGACAGCATGAAAATGGTTCATGTTCTTTACAAATGGATTGTGCTTTTGTATGACCATTGAATTATAAAGACAGGAGAATTACTTGATGTAGCTAAAGGTAGAAGAGTCTTTATTGACAGTGAGAAACTATGATGAGGCAGAACCTTCACTGCTGAAGGTGGACTAGGTATAAGTACTGAGGCTTTGGAGGCAAACTTTTGAAATGGCAATGCTGGAGAAATGTGCAGTGTCCCAGGGATGGAGTGAGGAAAGATCCCTGCAGCTTAGGCTTAATGGTAGGAGAAGGGGTGGGGCTGCGTGCTGTCCCAGCATAGTATCACGCCTATAGCCGGCCTCCATGTGGCTGAGTCAGTTTGGCACGTAGCGGGGGGAAGGGTGTTTGCTGGTGGTGCCGGTGTTATGTAATCCAGGGCTCCAATCCTAGCAGGAATCTCTGCCCTTCCCGCAGGGAGCAGAGCTTATAGACAACTGTAGCTATAAGCCACTGTACACGCAGGCCTGGCATCAGGGTCACTTTTGAGTGACTAGTACACTAGATTTACTGAATGATCTATAGGATCTCCTACAATTCTGGGAGACAAAAGATTGCTTAAATTAAAACAATTATTTCCTCACTATATTTGTAATGTATCTTAATACTGGGACTTGGCGAGGGTCCACAAGACAGAAACTGGCGTGCAGTGAATATGAAACGCAAGACACCAATTATACTTTTAATGTATTACTGTGCCAACACCTTTTTTTGCACGTACAGCTCTGAGGTTGTCAAGCTTGGCTCAGATGTTGCTGCAGCTATATCATCTACCTCATGTGGTTTCTTGGGCAGCACATAAAGCCATGGACACAAAGCAGTGGAGGAAAAAAAAAAAAAAACATCCTTCAAACGAGCCCTCAAGTCACATTTCCTTTCATGCCTTGTGACTGAGCCATTAGATGCAAAGCTGAGAACTGGATTTATCAGTGTACCACCTGACTGCTGAACCTACGGGTGGGGAAACATGGTGTTAAATTCTCTTCTCACCTCCTAATGCTTGTTCCTGGTTAAGCACAGGAAGTAGAATAATTCATGTTCAGGTTATTTTTTATTGGCTTAGCTGTGTTGGGCAATAAATATTTCAATTTTCATAGTTCAGGCTTATTGTCTGATTCCTGAAACCCCTCCTATTTTCCATGGAATACAGTGCCTGTGTGGTGGATGTTGAGCAGCTTGTGCTGTGAATAACTGCTATACTTAATGATATTTGAACTCAGGAGCACAAGGCCAGTTTCATTTTGGAACGAAGAAACAGTTTTTAGATAATGTGAGATGTGATTTCTTATTTATCTCATATTGCAATACTTGTTTCTTTTCTTTGTTGCAAAAATGCTGTCATTAGTGATGTGAATGTTTGAAGAGTATACAGTCTTTGTGAGTTTTGTTAATTTTTATGTGAAATAACTCTCCATTATAATGAAAATGGCATTTAAACAGTCCTTGTGAATTCCATGGTTGTTGGTTCACTTCAGACATCAATGGTTTAAGAAATGCCCATATGTGAAACTATATGCTCTGGGAATAGTGCCTTGAGACAGTGAGAAAAGATGTGCTTTGGTGAAAAACACAAAATGGAACTGCACCTGTTATTTGTTTATTTATAAAGCAAGTTTAAGTTCATGCACATCAGTATTTAGGTGTCCCCATTTTATTTTCTTGATGCCTGTGATGACACGAATCTCAAAACTCCAACCTAAACAAGGCAATCAGTGTTTTAGCCAGGATGTAGCATTGTTCCAGTTCCTGCTTGTCCATTGCAGACGTGCAGTAGTCTCATATTGCCATCTCCATGTGACTGTGGTGAACGCGCTATTAATAGCTGTATAGATGTGGGCTAATGGCTGTGCTTCCCTTTCACTAGGCTCTGCTCTGTTGAGTTTCTGGTTATAGTTTTCCCTTAGATTACAAAATGCAGAAGTCTACAGACCCATACTAAAATTGAAGCTTTGGTTGTGGTTCAAGCTGAAATTGAGACAAATCATGACTTTTTACCTTTGTAACTAATAATATTTAAGTGAAAACTAAGGACAAATTAGGAAAAATCAATACCGTGCTTGCAGAAGTGCCTTCAGCTTTTACTGTATAATGAGATCTATGATTGTGTTTAGGTTTATCAAAATAGCATCCCAGGTTATTAAATTTATATATGAAAGGGCAAATCCTGATGAGCTGTAAATAAAATTGCCTGTTATTGTAGGATTTCCCTAAAGGATTCTGAGGGTTGTCTAGCGCAGCGATACCTGTGGTCCACAAGGAGTTTACAAAAAATCTTTAGGATCTGGTTGCATATGTTATAGGACACAATGAAGATCATTGTTAGGTGGACAAAATATAACGCCACTTGGACATTGGTGAAAACTCATTAGGGAGGTCAACAAGGGGCCAATGGTAACCTTGAAGGAGCTTGAGGACTTTATGGAATTTCTGGCTATTCCTGGCATATTACTACTATTCTGTATATTTTGCAAAAGACTGAAATGTGAGGTGCGGTGGTAAAACGGAAGTCACTTCTGACAAAAACATCCAAGCCTGTAGAAATTTTGCACAAAGATGCAGTCCCCACTAGTATCAAACCTTGATAAATATTCTTTGAACATGTGATACTTGACCTAAATGTGCAATACAGAATGAATATATATATATATATATATATATATATATATATATATATATATATATATATATATATATATATATATATATATATGTATAAAAACTTATAGTAACATTTTGGATATTTATTTATTTATTGTATGTTTTATTTATTTAACATGTTTATCACTACAGTTGCTTATTTCTCTTACTGTTATGCGTGTCTTACTGCTATTTGTGTCCTTGTCGATTGCACAGTTGTAACAGAAGTAATTTCCTTCGTGATAATAATGTTTTCTGATTCAGTTTCCCAGAACCTTGTTATAATATGTCTTTCAGTCTTATGTGACCATGCTAGAACTTTTTTGCCTTACTTTATAAATACACCGATCAGCCACAAAGTCCTTTAAAGTTTGACAGTTGTGATAACAAAAGTTGAGCAATACCAGGAATACTACAGGCAGGAGCAATCAATTTATGGAATAAAATCAATTCTGCTCTATATAGACTGCCATATAATGTACAGATGACAGCAATTAGTAGCCTGATGGGGTGACCAGGCCAAATGCGTCTATGTTCAGCCATACCTGTAAACTCCCAAGAGAATGGAGCCACAATACACCAAACAGCCACAACCTTAAAAACCACTGACAGGTGAAGTGAATAACATTGATTGTCTCATTACAATGGCACCACCTCACAACTTGCAGGACTTAAAGGATCTGTTGCTAATGTCTTGGTGCCAAATACCACAGGATGCCTTCAGAGGTTTTGTGGAGTCCATGCTTCAATGGGTCAGTGCTGTTTTGGGAGCATGGGAGGGAGCTCCACAATATTAGGCAGGTGGTTTTTAATGTTGTGGCTGGTGTGTGTGTGTGTGTGTGTGTGTGTGTGTGTGTGTGTGTGTGTGTGTATTTGGTTCAACGGCTCATCAATGAAAGAACACAGTACTTACTGTAAAGTGGAGGTGACTGCAGAATCATGTTATAGGGCTGAGTTTTTTTTTTTTTTTTTTTTTTTTTCTTTTCTTTTCCTGGTGATGGGGACTTCAGTCAGGATAGAAGGGAAAACAATTATCAACCGATAGCAATAGTTACACATAACATTTTTGGCTCAAATCTGCTGTCCTCTGCCAGAAGGCTCCCTAGTCTAGGACTTCCAGAAGTGACAAGAATAAAATGACAAAACTACTTGCTTTTTTAGGAGAACAAAGAGGTGACTGAGCAGGATAATTCAGTGATAAGGCTTGCTTATGGAACAATTACAGTCCTCTTGATAGCAACATACTGAAGTAGATACCCAGTTTAATGAAAGAATGCCTTTCAAAAAGGAAGATGTCTGTGGACCTCAATTTTCAGAAAAAATCCATTGACTGACTTAATGAAAAGAGGAGATCTGCTTGCATTGAGCTTTAACTGCGAAGTGGAGCAAAATATAATGGACATACATACTTATGAAATCAAGACAATGAATGTTTATATATCTTGAAAACAAAATGAGAAATTTTCAACCTGTATTTTGTTACTGTACTTACTATAAAGGAAAAATGTCTGAAGGTATTGTCTTGATTTCATTCTTTTATGTCAACAGAAACTACTGTAAAATTTCAGCAAGTGTCGATTTCACATATCACTATGTCTGATTTGTGAGTGATCACTTATTCTGGAATTAATTGGTTGCTCTTAATTTCAGTTTTCACTAAAGGTTTGAAACTTATATTGAGAATGCTTATCAAATGTTTTTTTCTTTGTTTTGTCAAAAGAATAAAGAAGGTACAGAAATTTCCTTGGGTCTCACTGTAATTCTGAACCAGAAATTCATTGGTAAGAAAGATATTCAAAGTTTACATCATGCATTCAACTTGTTCCTGTACCGGAAAGCTGTAAAGTACATTATTTGCTAATATCCTTACAGTTTCATGTCATGTTTGCTTTATTTCTTTGTGTTTGCAGTGTCTCCATTTTAACCACAAAAATAGTGTAATCCAGCAAAATGAGGACAGAATTTAAAAAAATATGTGGCGCTGAACTAAAGCAGAAAAAGGTTACGATGCCTGATCCTATTGTACTGTGCGTGTGTGTACATATGTGCTACACTGCATGCTACAAGATGTTTTGCAGTATTTTAGTGATGTTTGTGAAAGTGTTTGTAGTTTTCAGATGAGCTGGGAATAAGTTATTTTTCCCATTTAAATAAAGTAAAAGGACATGCTCATGAACACAGTTTTGACAAATATGTATGAGTATTTGTCCAAATACATATACATATTTCCTCAGCTTTTCGGTCCTAATTTTTTCCCCCTGTAAGCAGGATACATCACACAGTACTCAAATTACTTTTATTATGTATGGAACTGTAATAAGTTTGTAGACCTACAAAATTTCACCCCAAAATAACAAACATTCCAAAATAAAGACACTGCAAAGTAATGACACCAGCATACAGCTGTATTGAAATGTTTGGGCACCCTGGCCAAATTGTATTTTGGTGATATTCTACATAAAACACTGTGTGCACAACCACAAGAAAACTTAAGAATGACACATTTGGCAATTAATGCACAGTTGCTATTTATTTGTCTTCACTGTGCTCAAAAGTATTGGGGAAGGCATGCTGTGTTCTGTGAGGACCAGTATCCGAACATCCTGTTGCAGTGGTTTTCAGAGAAATAAACCTTATCTTCTCACAGACCACTCTGCCAAGCTCTCCTTTTGCAGTTCAGCAGTAGGCCATTTGAAGGAAATTGTTAGTATTTTTATTAGTATATTGTCCTCAGGATGTTTTCTTTGTAATGATTAGTCCTTATTTCTATAGTCTAAATAAAAAGTATTAAATAAGATTATGTCCAGTAAATGAAATCAAATAAAAATATTTTGTGTATTCTCTGTCACACTTACCACATTTATCACTTTTTATGGCATCTCACCCAGTATTTGACTTAAGTGATGGGAAAGTGAGTGTACTGTGCAACTTGCCCTCCTTGTGCTACATCCCGGGGTCTGACTGCTCAAGCCATAGTTCAAGTTTGGAAGAGTCGGTAGCCATGTTGTCACCACTATCAAACAACCAGCTGGAGTTCTTTGCTGCATGAACAAATTAGAGCATTTGCCTGAGGGGTACAGTGGCAAAATAGAGAAGCAATGCTGTGCCTTTTAAATGAAAGTTTTGTTATATTTATCTGTTGATGTACTTTTTTCCCCATTGGGATGTAGGCTTGGAACACTGTGCTCTTTGTGTAGTTAAACAGAAGTGTTGTCGTCATATGGAATCCACATCTTTCCAAATAGTGGTCAACAAGGAAGTCTGATTGAATTTACTCTGGACACTGCCCTTGATTTCATTCTTTGCAAGGGAAAAGAGGAAAACCGGAGGAAGGAAGGCAACAGCAAAAAAGAAAGAAACAGCAAAGGAAAGGATTTGTGTAAATAAGAACTTCTTCTTGTCTTGGATGTGGGAAAGTAATGAATAGTTGCTTGCAGTCTAGTTTCTCAATATATTTAGATGTATGTCTTCAGTTTCTGCTCTGGCTTGTCACATCACAATGCCTGAATGTGATAAAGGGTGAATCTCAAAATGAGAACTGAAATCAGTATTTTCAGCTAAGATTTCCATGCACAAATAAATGTAAGGCCTTTGCCCACAGAGTTCCACTTTGTAGAGGAGTTTTAATCCGTGGTGATATGTCCAGCTACTGTGATGTCTATGATTAATGATTAACGTCTCTAGGGAAGCTCTAGTTAAAGTCAGCTCTCCTCCTTTTGTTCTGCATTATTGCCTAAATTGTCTGTACTGCTAGGTGTTTTCCAATTGACCTTTTTAAATTTCCTCTGATACTCTGTCCTGTCTGGGGTATCTCTTCTTATTTTTGTGGTCTCTGCTTCTGAAATGGTCTCCGTACTGTTGCTACCCCGAGGCTGATAAGTAGTTACTGGCAGCGATTTATCTCTCAAATTTGCCAGTTCATCAGTTTATCTGAAAAATATTTGTCCTCAGCTAACCTGTGGTAGACAAGATAACCGTTTCTTCGTACTAACTATATACATGGAATAATACCCTCAAGGAAGGGGAGAGAAGCACAACACTAGCCTTCCCTACCCTCCTCTTTGTTTTAAAAAAATGTTAGCTGTTAGTTTATAAACCAATTTTTTAGTTTATAAACCAACCTTTTCTATAGAGGATCAACTTTACATGTTGCCCCACAAGTGGTGTACTGTTTTCAGTTGTGCATCCTCTGGAATATGATTTAGTTTCTTTGTTCCAGTGCCATGGTTGAGCCCTTCTGAATGAACATCAGCTCTGTTTGACATTTCCATTTTAAACTCAGGTCAGAGGACCATCGAGCCAAAACTGGAGCGCTTTTGTGTTTCTCTTTTTCACTAAGTTTCTGTTTAGGATAAACAATAGCTTCACATGATCATGTTGGCAGAATGTGATCACAGATAACATAGACTGTAATGCCATAAAGTGACTAGAAATGATCCAGTGCACATATTTAGGGATGAGTTGGGACTCTGATTTGAAGCAGAAAACCACAGCACAGTTGCTTGGCTCTTTGTCAACATGACTGATCAGCCTTCTGCTTAGTTGCTCTCTATGTACCCACCTAGCGTTTGCTCTGTGGCTTCATCTTCTGTCTCTGCTGACACACATACGCTTTTATACTGTTGAATTTGTGACTTTATTCTGTCAGTTCTACCACACAGACCTTAATGCTGCATGAATGATTCCTTTGTTTGTGGGTGAGTGTATGTGGACAATTTCTTGAATTAAGACAGTTACTACAGTAATGTGTGGATCTTAAAAACTGCATATGTGCAACTTAATACAGAATAAATTAATTATACCTTTAGTAATAGCAAGTGATCACAGAAAGTCTATTTTATGGATAAAAAATATAAAATTAAATTTTATATTAAAAAATATGGTTTATGATAAATTGCTCAAAGGGCAAAAATAAAACACAGCTGTTATGAAGCTGCTAAAGTATTATTATACTCATATACAGTTTGTGCTGTACTACTGCCATATTGCCAAGGCTCTCTAATATTTGAGGAATATGTAAAAGTGCAGCTGACAGGTGGAATAAGAGAAAGTTACACAGTACAGAAAATGTTTTGTCATTTTCTGCTCAATTTTCGGCAACAGATAAGCAAAGCGAGCAGATGGAATAGACCCGCACTTGAGTGCTTGGCCAAGCAAAGCATGAAAGATCCTGCAGCTTTTTCTTTCATTTGAATCAAACCTGGACATTATCTGACTGACAGGGCTGCATTCTTCCTGTGAATGCTGTCTAACAGAGCTACAGAGTTTTAGCTTCCAGCCAGGGATTAGCACAGGCATTTTATAGTAAGTATGCTGTGGCTGACAGCCAGTCCAGTTGGCCCAGGCATGCTGTCCATTTACCTGCACGCCCATTCAGCCATGTGATACATGCACACCACGTGGACACACCTTGAACTTGTCAGTCCCCGTTAAAGGATTACAAAAAAAACAGCGGCAGAGAGGAATATTACTCTACCCTTTAAGTGTGTGTCATGGGATGCAACATCTAATCTCTGTCATGAAGTCGTTTCAGACCTCACTAGCCACAACATGCTTGCATGCTATTAACCACATTAAAGAACAGTGTAGACCCAGCCAGTGGCAGGGATCCTACATTTAATTTCTCTAGCTAATCTGCTTACATAAGGGCTTGCAGGAGAGCCTATTCCTGAGTCTGCTCCACCATGTAAGCACACCGATCATTGAAATCCCTGGCAAAAATAGCAACTTCCCAACCCTAGCCCACTCCTCCACAATGGTCACCAAGTGCTCTTTCTCTCCGACAGGTACATCCTTTTGCAGATGTGACTTATAATGTCACTTTATCTATGAAGACCTTTTGTTATTCATTATCTCAGAATTACAGCATGAGTTAGTTGAATATTACTAGGACAATATAGAACAATATAGAAAAAAGGATGCTCATGTAAGTTAAAAACAACTGAAAATATTATTTTGAGTGTCAGTTTAAATTTGAATCTACCTCAATATAATTGTAGGAGCCGACCTGGTGGGAAACAAGTGTGCGCAAACCAAGTGTGAATGCACATGACCTTTGCATGTATACGGTTGTTGTCACTATTGCACTGTATAATAAGTTCTAAAAACTTTACTGGAACGTGTGCAGACCATGTCACAGTCATTGCTGCTTTTAGTGTATGCAGTTGTGTACATATGTCCTTCATTTGCACAAGTTGCCAGTGGAATTGTTTTTTGTAGCATATGATACTGTGCAAGAATAAAAAAGAATAAAGTGTAAGCCATACTGAAGGCAGTGTTTTCCTAATAGCTGGAAAACATAGGTACAGTATAGTTTTAAATACTACAGAAGATAGACAAGATACTGGTAACATTTTGATCTTGTAAAGTATTTGTACTGGTAACTCCAAAATTATATGAATATTAAGTGAATAATAGTCAGTATTGCTGTGTTCTCAGTCCAGCCATTCCTTCTTGGTTCTGGAGAGAAGAATGTTATGTCTGTTGACACCTTTTTAATTTCTGAAAAACTGAAATGGAACCTTTCTTCCTTGAAAAATGGTTCAGTATTGCAGGACATGTTTCGTCCACCTCCTATATGTGAGTACAACTAGAATGGTATACAAAAGATAAATCCAAAATCTAACAACAAAAGCACCCCCCCCCCCTTCTGTGCTTGTTCATTGAATGGCTGCAGGTGTTATGTCAATCACTTTTCACATTGTTGATTTGTTTTGGACCAATGGCAACTGGGTGCAAAGAATGGGGTAAAATTGTTCTTTCTTCCTCCTAAATGCTGTATCAGGTGGAGGTGGCCGATGTGAAAATTAGTTCCCACACTGACAGGTCGAAATATAGCAAAATTAATCTGAGCAGCATGTGGCTTGGGATCTTTTTTTAATTTTTTTTATTTTTTTATTTTTTCATTAAAAATCTGTCAGAAGTGATGAAACCATAAAAGTTAGGACCATCATTTCAAACTGCAGTTAAAACTGATTTGTTCGTTTGTGCTTTCTTTTTGTCCCTCACCCCCCTTGTTTTGCAGGTCCTCGAGAAGTTTACTGGCCGTCTGTCTCAAATGGGTGTCCTGCCCAAAAGGGATTTACGGTCCCTCACCAAATACCAGCTTATCTTGGCCCGAGAACAGTTCCGCAACAACCCACACCCTCATATTGTGGTACTTCAAACACACACAGACTGACAGACATGCATAAAGACACACAAGCATCCATGTAAACAACCCAGTTTTACACTGTTGTACCCAAAAGCATGTTTGCTTCTTAATTTCACATTTATGTTCTGCCTAATAAATATTTGACTAATAATGTACTTTACTGAGTTATATTTATGTATCTGTGTACAGTTTGTGTACACTGATATGTTGATCCATCTCAGGGAGGAGTCTCTGGTGTTCTGTTCTGATCTGATTTGATCTGTTCTGAACTGTTTTGTGCTTGCTGTCCACAGGGATGTCAACAGGGTATCTTGGAGGGAGACTTTGCACTGTGCATCAGTCTATACCATGGCTATGAGTTACTGCTGCAGATGGGCCTGCGTTCACTTTTCCTCTTCACCCAGGGTATCATGGATGGCACCAAAGGTATGGCGGCTCGGTCTGTTACTGTGCCACTGCTGTCCACCAAAGGAGTAGACACTCAAGACTCACATCAACTTTTTGGATGGCTGTTAAAAGTTGTGTCACAAATACTCAGCAGGGTTTGGAATTTGACCGGGGGGGACATTTACCAGTTTTTTTTTCTTGGCCCTGTGCTTGGGATCATTTTCCTGCTGAGAAACTTCTCTCAAGCTTCAGTTTTTAGTTCCTTTATCATTTTCTACAGTGCTTTGCTTCATACATCTCCATAGTGTGACACTTCCATTAATTCACTTTATTAAAGGTTGCATGGGCAGTGTTACGATTGCGTTATATCATATTAGTTGAATTTTGACCACAAACCTTTATCTGTCTTATCTGACCATGAAAAATTGTACTGGATCACCGTTATTGTTTATCAGAAGTTTTAATTAGTCTTCAGTATCTGATGCAGCTCCATATTTTGTTGAAGGTTAAATGCCCTTTGAAGTCTGCTCTGACTTTGAAATGGGGCTCTGTTACCACTGTACTATTTTCTGTCCTTATGAAATAGGTTTTCTGTTGCTTTTTCAAAGTTTACAAGATTTACTGAGGGATATGCATGTGTTTCATCTGTGTGCATGTGTGTGCACCTTCAGAAATGGCACGAGCCAGAAACGAACTCCAGCGTACCAAGACTTTCATGGACCTCTACCAGGAGTTGGAAGCCATGTTCTCGAAGCCCAGCCTAGGTAGTTTGGGTTTCCCACAGAGTTTCAGATGCACCAATGTGATTTCTGAATGTTAGTTCTTAAGGCTGACCTGCTGCTGCTGTTCTTAGGACCAGATGTCCCATTTGTTTATGGCCATCCCAAGCTCCAGAAGTTGGAGGAAGTGGTGCTACAACATTTTAAAACATGGTCACAGAGCACAGGTAACTGCAGAATTGCCATTGCAGACAGGTAGACATCCATACCTGTCTGAAAACAGGATTTTTTAAATTGCTGATGCATTTGCATTCATTTGAACTGCTTTAATACTATGAAGGTACTGGGACCCTAACTAAACTGTACTAACTGTAAACTGAAACAGACACTTAGTACTTGTCTAGTGTGTTGAAATGTTCAAAATCATTTACCTGTTCACTTTCCCCCAAGTCACAATTAATGACAAATGCATATGAATTATAACGCAGGTAAGAGAGATGGAGTTGGAATAGGAAATGTGCGGACAAACAAAATGAACAAGAAATGCAAAAGCAAGGCTAAATAAAGCATAAAGTCCAGCAAAATGCTAGAAGCTTTACGTGGCTCCCACACCATTGGTTTTTAAACTTGCCACCACGAATTGATTGATTGAGAGATGTTGGTGACATCCTCAGTGATTGTGATGGACAGGACAAAGGACTGGTGACAATTGGGTACCTGTAAACAAGCAAATGAGACAGAAGGAAACATATTGAGGCATGACACAGGAGCACTTCTGACATACATTTCTATTTTGAAACAGTGATAAGAAATTCTTGCTTATTAATTCTCTCCAAATCTTAGTATGCATTTTTACTAGCTGGATCTCAAAAATTTATGATAATACAGGTGCTGGTCTTCTTCTTCTTCTTCTTCTCCTCCTCCTCCTCGCTCCCGTTAGGGGTTGCCACAGCGGATCAAAAGCTTCCACTTCCTCCTGTCCTCTGCATCTCTCTCCGTCACCCCCACCACTTGCACATGTCCTCCTTCACCACATCCATAAATCTCCTCTTAGGCCTTCCTCTCTTCCTCTTGCCTGGCAGCTCCATCCCTAGCATCCTTCTCCTGATATATCCCGAATCTCTCCTCTGTACATGTCCAAACCAACGCAATCTCGCCTCTCTGACTTTGTCTCCAAACCGTCCAACCTGTGCTGACCCTCTAATATACTCATTTCTAATCCTGTCCATCCTCGTCACACCCAATGCAAACCTTAACATCTTTAACTCTGCCACCTCTAGCGCTGCCTCCTGTCTTTTGGTCAGTGCCACCGTCTCCAACCCATAAAGCATAGCTGGTCTCACTACCATCTTATAGACCTTCCCTTTCACTCTTGCTGGTACCCTTCTGTCACAAATCACTCCTGACACTCTTCTCCACCCACTCCACCCTACCTGCACTCTCTTCTTCACCTCTCTTCCACACTCCCCATTACTCTGGACTGTTGGTCCTAAGTATTTAAATTCACCCACCTTCGCCAACTCTATTCCCTGCATCCTCACCATTCCTCTGTCCTCCCTCTCATTTATGCACATGCATTCTGTCTTAGTCCTACTGACCTTCATTCCTCTTCTCTCTAGAGCATATCTCCACCTCTCCAGGGTCTCCTCAACCTGCTCCCTACTCTCACTACAGATCACAATGTCATCCGCAAACATCATAGTCCACGGTGACTCCTGTCTGATCTCATCTGTCAACCTGTCCATTACCATTGCAAACAGGAAAGAACTCAAAGCTGATCCTTGATGTAATCCTACCCCTACCTTGAAAGCATCCGTCGCTCCTACCGCAGACCTCACCACTGTCACATTGTCTTTGTACATATCCTGTACCGCTCTTACATACTTCTCTGGCACCCCCGACTTCCTCATACAATACCACAGCTCCTCTCTAGGTACCCTGTCATATGCTTTCTCTAAGTCCACGAAGACACAATGCAACTCCTTCTTACCTTCTCGGTACTTCTCCATCAACACCCTCAGAGCAAACATCGCATCTGTAGTACTCCTTCTCAGCATGAAGCCATACTGCTGCTCACTAATTGTCACCTCCCTTCTTAACCTAGCTTCCACTGCTCTTTCCCATAACTTCATGCTATGGCTGATCAGTTTTATCCCTCTGTAGTTACTATAGCTCTGCACATCACCTTTATTCTTAAAAATAGGTACCAGTACACTTCTTCTCCACTCCTCAGGCATCGTCTCACTTTCCAAGATTCCATTAAACAATCTGGTTAAAACTCCACTGCCATCTCTCCTAAACACTTCCATACTTCCACAGGTATGTCGTCTGGGCCAACAGCCTTTCCATTCTTCATCCTCTTCATAGCTGTCCTAACTTCCTCCTTGCTAATCCATTGCACTCCCCTATTCATAGTCCCTACATCATCCAGTCTTCTCTCTCTCTTGTTCTCTTCATTCATCAACCCCTCAAAGTACTCTTTCCATCTGCTCAACACACTCTCCTCGCTTGTGAGTACGTTTCCATCGCTATCCTTTATCACCCTAACCTGCTGCACATCTTTCCCAGCTCGGTCCCTCTGCCTAGCTAATCGGTACAGGTCCTTTTCTCCCTCCCTAGTGTCCAACCTCTCATACAATTCACCATACGCCTTTTCTTTAGCCTTCGCCACCTCTCTCTTTGCCCTATGCCTCATCTCTTTGTACTCCTGTCTACATTCTTCATCTCTCTATCTATCCCACTTCTTCTTCCCCAGCCTCTTCCTCTGTATACTCTCCTGTACTTCTTCATTCCACCACCAGGTTTCCTTGTCCTCCTTCCTCTGTCCCGATGCCACACCAAGCACCTTTCTAGCCGTCTCCCTTACCACTTCTGCTGTAGATGTCCATCCAGCTCACTGGTAACTTTTCACTGCCACCCAGTGCCTGTCTTAATTCCTCCCTGAACTCCACCTTATAGTTTTCCTTTTCCAACTTCCACCATTTGATCCTTGGTTCTGCCCTCACTCTCCTTCTCTTTTTGATCTCCAATGTCATCCTACAAACCACCATCCTATGCTGCCTAACTACGCTTTCCCCTGCCACCACTTTACAGTCTACAGTCTCCTTCAGTCTGGCCCTCCTGCATAAGATATAGTCCACCTGTGTGCATCTTCCTCCACTCTTGTACATCACCCTGTGTTCCACCCTCTTCTTAAAATACGTGTTTACCACAGCCATGTCCATCCTTTTTGCAAAATCCATTATCATCTGACCTTCTGCGTTCCTCTCCTTGACACCATACCTACCCATCACCTCCTCATCTCCTCTGTTTCCTTCACCAACATGTCCATTGAAATCCGCTCCAATCACCACTCTCTCTCCCTCAGGTACACTCTTCGCCACTTCATCCATATCACTCCAGAATTCTTCTTTCTCATCCATCCCACACCCAACTTGCGGGGCATATGCACTAACAACATTCAGCATCACACCATCAATTTCCAGTTTCATAACCATCACTCTGTCAGACAATCTCTTCACCTCCAAGACACTCTTGACATACTGTTCCTTCAGGATAATCCCTACCCCGTTTCTCCTCCCATCCACACCATGGTAAAACAGTTTAAACCCCCCTCCGATGCACCTAGCCTTACTCCCCTTCCATTTGGTCTCTTGCACACACAATATATCAACCTTCCTTCTCTCCATCATATCAGCAAGCTCTCTCCCTTTACCAGTCATACTACCAACATTCAAAGTTCCTACCCTCATACAAACTCACTTAACCTTCCTCCTCTCCTCCTTCCTCCGGACATGCCTTCCTCCTCTCTTCCTTCTTTGGCCAGCAGTAGCCCAATTCCCACCAGCTCCCTGTCGGCTAGCCGTGCTGGTGGCGGTCGTTGTTAACCCGGGCCTCAACCGATCCGGTTTGGAAATTTCTATTTTTGTCCACATATTTGGTTTGGCAAAATTTTTACGCCGGATGCCCTTCCTGACGCAACCCTCTCCATTTCCGGGCTTGGGACCAGCACAAAGAAATGCACTAGTTTGTGCATCCCCTTGCGGCTGGATTATTATAGTTCTATATCAAATAGTAATAATTACCATTTCTTATTTAGTGAAGCATCAGATAAAGGGCCATATGGTGAATTCATATGGCATGGAGGCCGTGGCTGGAAAAGGTTTAGAATGTCTTTATTCCTTATCTTCTTAGGGCTACTTTTGAACACACACACACACACACACACACACACACACACACAAAACAAACAGAAAGGCTGCAAACAGGAGCATGATGGAGAACAATTTGCTTTATATATTAATGGCTGTTAATATGTTTGTATACTTTTGAAAGAACTGCCAATATGCTATGTTTAGGACAGACATCTTTCCTTATGGAATATTAGCCATTGTCAGAGGGGCCATTCTGATTTCCGAGAACAGTTGTGAAGGAGCACATGCATACACCATGCACTAAGCTGAACTTTAGCAACACCAAGACATGGTCAAATCAAATCCTAATTTGTGTGTAATATGCATGAATACCAGCTATTTTTAATGTTTTTTTTTCTTGGGGATGCGTTTAAACTTGGGTTTTCCTTATTTTTGTTGACTCAAAGCAAACCAAAACAGATGGAGGTCATTAAAAGCCATTCAGGATTACATGTATCATTTGTCCACTATAATGTTCTTAATGTAGTTTCCTTTTGATTCATATCAGGGTCATTTTGTATTCAGAGGAGCGTAGGGTAGCCAAATATAAAATTTTGGTAAAAGTACTGTTACTTTCAAAAGAAATAAATAAAATATAATTAAATGGATTAAGTGAAATAAAAATTCCTATCAACATATTAAAAAGTTTAAAACAAAAAAAAAAAAAAACACAGTTCATTTAATTCAGCCCCTATGCTACCAGCTGTCTTAAATAAAGGTATTTTTCCCTCGAGCTCATATCTTTATCCAAAGTGCCACACAGTTGTTTACCCCTAGGGTATTTAGGCTAGAGAAGTTCAGGACAAACACCTTTCTCAAAGGCAATAGAGCAGTGGAAGGATGGCAACCTTTAGTTTTCTGACAGGGAATGACTGGAAAAGAGTATTATAGAATAGAATAGAATAAACCTTTATTATCCCACGAATGGGAAATTTTGGTGTTACAGGGCTCTTATCAGAAAGGGAATATAGGAGAAGAACAAGTAAGTTAGTATTAAAGAAGGACAAGAACAATTAGATTAGTAATCTATGTACACAAGTACAATAAAATAAAATAAAATAACTCCATATACATTAATAAGTTATAAATAAATAAATTAACCAGTTCAGACTGCGTTGTGCAGTGTGACAGCTGCTGGTAGAAATGATCTGCGGTAGCGCTCCTTCCTACACTGGATGTAAGAGTCTGCTGCTGAACGAGCTACTCAGTGCTCGTACAGACTCATGTAGGGGGTGGGAGGTGTTGTCCATGATTGATGTCAGCTTGGACAACATTCTCTCCTCCCCAGCCTGCTCGATGGACTTCAGAGAACAGCCCAGGACAGAGCTGGCCCTCTTGACCAGTCTGTTGAGTTTCCCCCTGTCCCTCTCCGCGATTCCGCCACACCAGCAAGACCACAGCATAAAGGATAGCAGACGCTACCACAGTGTCATAGAAGGTCCTTAAAAGAGTCCTGTTAACCCCAAAGGACCTCAGTCGCCTTAGCAGGTGAAGGCGACTTAGACCCTTTTTATAAAGTGCCTCCGTGTTTGTGGACCAGTCCAGTTTATTGTTGAGGTGAACACCCAGGTACTTGTACTCCTCCACCGTCTCAATAAACAAACCCTGGATGGTCACTGCCGTAATAGGGGGTGACTTCTTGCTGAAGTTGGACGGATGGATGAGTTGAAGCATGAAGTGTTTGGATTGGACACTGATATTTGGCTACGTGTACTCTTTGAGGAAGCAGCTAACTGAGGACCTGTAGGGCACCTGTTTCTCAAACAGATTATGTTTAAGGTCATGTTTATGCAGAAATATAGAAAATTTTAAAGGGTTCACAAACTTTCAGTCACCACTGTAATTTACTTGCTGTTACTGTGAAGACTTGGTCTGACTTACCTGAAGTTTGCACCGATCAGCCACAAGATTAAAACCACTGACAGATGAAGTGAATAACATTGATTATCTCATTACACTGGCACCTGTCAAGGGTGAGGCGATATTAGGCAGCAAGTGAACAGTCAGTTGTTTAACTTGATGTGTTGGAAGCAGGAAAAATGGGCAAGCGTAAGGATCTGAGCAACTTTGGCAAGGGCCAAACTGTGATGGCTAGACAACTGGGTTAGAACATATCCAAAACAGCAGGTCTTGTGGGATGTTGGTGGTATGCAGTGATTAGTACCTACCAGAAGTGGTCCAAGGAAGGTCAACCAGTAAACATGCAACAGGGTCATGGGTGTCCAAGGCTCATTAATGTGCGTGGGAAACGAAGGCTAGCCCATCTGGTTCAATCCCAAAGAAGAGCTACTATAACACAAATTGTTGAAAATCTTAATGCTGGCCATGGTAGGGTAGCCAAAAGAAAAGTGTCAGAATACACAGTGGATCATAGCTTGCTGTGTTGCCCAGACCTGTCAGAGTGTTTATGCTGACCCCTGTCTACTGCTGAAAGCGCCTACAATGGACACATGAGTGTCAAAACTGGACCATGGAGCAATGGAAGAAGGTGGTCTGGTCTGACAAGTTACATTTTCTATTAGATCATGTGGACAGCTGGGTGTGTGTGCGTCATTTACCTGGGGAAGAGATGGCAGCAGGATGCACTATGAAAAGGCAAGCTGGTGGAGGCAGTGTGATGCTCTTGGCAATGTTCTGCTGGGAAACCTTGGATCCTGGCATTCATGTGGATGTTACTTTTACACGTACCACCTGCCTAAACATTGTTGCAGACCGTGTGTACCCCTTCATGGCAAACGGCATTCCCTGATGGCAGTGGCCTCTTTCAGCAGGATAATGCACCCTAGAAGACTGCAAAAACTGTTTAGGAATCATTTGAGGAGCATGACAAAGGGTTCAAGGTGTTGCCTTGGCCTCCGAATTTCCCAGATCTCAATCTGATCGAGCATCTGTGGGATGCACTCGAAAAACAAGTCCGATCCACAAAGGCCCCACCTCGCAACTTACAGGACTTAAAGAGTCTACTGCTAACGTCTTGGTGCCAGGTAACACAGGACGCCTTCAGAGGTCTTGTGGAGTCCATGCCTCAATGGGTTAGAGCTGTTTTGAAGGCACAAGGGGGACCTACACAATATTAGGCAGGTGGTTTTAATGTTATGGCTGATCAGTGTACAGAGCAGCAGTTACATGTACATTCTCCTTCACTTGCTTTCTACTAGTTTTGGTGCAAATGATGTTATCATGGAGCATGATATGAACTTGAACAAGAGCATTGTGGTTGTTTCTCTCCTGGAACAGTCTGTGATCCCTATCTTGGGCCAGATAGACTAATTTATACACATGACTTGTATGAAAACTCTATGTTTAGCTTAGGATCTCTCAGAAGCTCAGCTATTTCTGGAGAAATTTGCTTTTCAGCAGGCGTAAACTGCGGCATTTGCCCTTTCAGTACAGAAAGCAGTAGAGAGTTTAACACAAAATCTAGTTTGCCATGTGGTTGATGAAAACTCTATCCAAGTATTTGTTTTTTTAATATAGTAGTATGGCTGGGTGAACAGGATTATGTGTTTATGTCTCTGAGTACGACTTGTTGTTTAGGATCTGTATACTGTTTATAATATCAGTATTAGTCAGTGTGACTATAGCTGTTTACTCTTAGAATTTCAGAGTTTCCCCACTTTAAATCCTCCTTCCTCTGCTGTAGTGCTCTTGGTCGAGGTATTTATCCCTGAATTGAATTACAGTGAGAATAACCTGCTATAGACAGGTAAGATACTTGTCTAATATTGTAAATTGCCTTAGACAAATAACAACAAAAATAATAGTTTTATATAAATTATAATATATTTTTTAATAAGCCTACCTGGAATTAATGGATTTTATGTTCACCAAAAATGTATGGAGGTTTAAATTGGTGTCACCATCCCTATGTCTTGAGTCTGATTTATTTTAAAAAGCATTATATTTAATTAAATTAAATTGAATTGAATTAAATTTAATTTAATTGAATACTGCAGTAGAGACCATTTAATCTCAAAGTTTCCATCCCAGTGTTGCTAACTAGGATGCTGTTACTTTTCTGGTAGCCTTAGTAGTAAATGAAAGCTCCATTAGTGCTTAGGTCATTTGAAGGATGTGCATCTTTACAAGGTCTGTAATTACTCTGTGGTGTTCCTTCATTTGAAAACAAGTGTGCTCGATTACATGGCCACACAGGAGCGCAAATTCATTACAATAAATGGGGTTTTGCTGATACAGCTACTGACCTACTTTGTGTACTAAACTGTAGATCAACTAAGGATTAGTGTTCTTGATAGATTGAAGGATTGAATGTCTGTGTCATCACAGCAGTATGAAGTGTGCTGTTTCCAGGCAGGATTTAACCTCTGCCACTGTCATTTAGTTTGTGCCCAGACAGAGGTAAAGTGCATTTAACCTGTTTGAGCATCAGGCTGCCTGCTGCAACAGGTCCTTCTTCACCTTTGCTTCATCCCGAGAGCCTCTGTCTGTTTACACCCCTCCTTTGTCTTTTTAGTTTATGTGAAATGATCTCATTAGACAAATAACCATTTTTAGGGGTCACTACCATTATGTTGGATAGGGGGATGTAATTTATCCCTGAATGAAATGCAACCTAAACTGAATAATATTTATATTATAATTTATAATATTTGTGTCAATTATTGAATTCTGTCACTTATTTTTCCACATTAAAACTGGTACCACGAATTGTCCGTTCCTAGTCTTAAACCAAGTGATTCTTTGACATGGTTTGAACTGTCACAACTGTCATTGGGAAAAACAATTAATGGATGGATGAAATGGATGGTACCAGAAATTGTACAGGAGAATTAATAATTTTTTTGATTATTGGCATAATCTTTAGTCTCTGATTTATAAACCAAAAAAGAAACACTCAATTTATGATTGTGTAAGAATATTCATTTTATAAAAGCTGTGAATCTGATTTAAATAACTGAGTTAACATTTACACATTTATAGTTTATTTCAAAAAGCTAGTATTGAATCTTTTTTAGAGCTGAGTTATGTGTCCCATAATCAGTGTTGTGATTGGTTGAGATTTAAAGTGTGACAAGGAGTTGGAAAAGTCGGTAGGACTTAGTTTTGAAGAAAGAGAGCATCTGTGTGATTCGTAAAGTGAATGACAGTGGGTCGGGAATAAATCACCAGCTGTTTTTTTTTTTTTTTTTTTTTTTTTTTTAAGAGTACTAAACAAAAATCCCCTTGTAAAAATTGTATTTATTTCCACTATTGTATGGGACAACATTAGCAAAGGGAAGAGTGTATAGAGAAGTTTTGGGTCTGATTTTAGATCTTGCCTTCAAGCACAGTCTAAAGACACTTTTATTACCTGCTTATAAAAAAGGAGCTGAAAGTGTTTCTTTTACACTTTTGAAGCTGGTTTGGAGTTGATGAATTAAAGTTTCTTAGTGTTCTAGGAAGAAAAGATTTTCCAGGTCAAATATTTTAGCCTTAAAAGAAATTTTCTTAAATCAATTTTCTTAAAAAAAAAAAAAAAAAAAAAAAAAAAAAAATGCATTGTCACATCAGTCCTTCTGTGTATTTTCTGTTTAAAACTTTTCCCATGGAAGGCAAATATAATGGATTCTGTCAGCTGACTGTTGCTTAATATCCTGCTAAACAAGTCAAAACTCTTTCTGTTATTTGGGTAAAAGGTCCTAAATATGGGAAAATCTCTGTTTTGGTACTGAAATTGGGATTAGGACCATAATGTGCCAAGAGTGAATCTACTGGGGATGGGATTGCAAATGGCAATGCAAATTTTTTTACTGAAAGTTTAAAAAAATTTTAAAAAAAAACCAGCTACATTGAAAAAAGGACAACAGTGAGCACCAGCTGGAGTACATTCTGTCTACTTTGAAGTATCAAACAAGTTATTGCTCTTTTCAATCTCATGGTGAGTCTCCATTGCTGTATAGAATAAGTACAGTTGGTCTGTTTTCAGACTGTAAATTTCTGCTGATCTCTCACAATGTGCTTTGTGTCCTCTACACATTCTCACATGCAGTTAATGTAAAAAATGACTTTGATAAAGCATGTTATGTGTAGAACTTCCCTGTGAAGGTTAGGGTTGAAGAAGTATTGCAACACTAAGGACTAGCAGGTCCACCTTATAGCAAGCTGCAGTCTGCCATTCCATAGACCACAAGAAATCTGTAGGGACAAAGAACACAGTCTCCACTATCCCAAAGGAACTGACCAGCAGATTAGAACTACCCCTCCCACTGTAACCTCATTAAATTAATCCACTGTTGCCACACACGTCTGTTTTTTGTGTTGTAACCACAAGCACTTTTGTCAAAATGGTGCTGAGGCTTTCATGAAATGAGCTCCTGTGACCGACTTATTGGTGCTTGACGTTTTATTTACAGTACTTGCCTTGTATAGACAGAGTTGTTTTTGTATTACTGAGTGACATGGGAAAGAGTTTATGGCCTACATACTTGAATTTTTGCCTTTATCTTAACCCCAGCGCTCTCTCAGAAGATAGTGAAAAGCAAAACATATCTACAAGCCTTGAACCAAGGTTTATGAAAACTCATATCAGTTTAATCCTGTGCCCTTGCAAAAAAAAAAAAAAAACAAACAAAAAAACGGCATGCTCTGTTGTCCCTTTTTTCTCTTATTAAATAGATTTTCCTTTATGAGAGAGACTGAGGGCAGGCGAGCTTGTTCCCTGCTTATGTAACAGTTCTCAGAAGTATTATGTAACTGCAGGAAGTTCTAAGTAGGGCAAGCATCACTGACCCAGATGGATTTGAGCAGCGACGTGGAGTAGCCAAGCAGGGCTCCGCTTACCTGCAGGGCACCCTGGCCTCACAGCCAAGAACAGTTGTGCCTTTGTTTGGTTTCTGTTCAGATGTCAAGAGCAGACTTAAGACCTGGTCAAAGGGAATGGCTGAAGAGTTATCCTGCCATGTCTGCTGAACTTGCTTTCTGGAGAAACAATTGCTTTCTACATCCAATTGTAAGACATCTGTTTGTCTCTGTGTGTGTGTTCCTGTTGTGACCTTTGGGCATAACTGGTAGGAATCACCAAAATAAATGTCTACAAACCTGAGTTCCTTTAAAATCGCATCTTCAGTGGTGGTCTTATTGTGTACAGTAATATCTGGCTTTCATTTGGAAGTTCTATAAGGTTTCATCTTTGCCTGAGAGCGCTTTCTTATTCACTTCTCTAAATTGGAGAGATAATTGTGCCTCTAGAATGGACCGTACTTTATGTGGCAGGTGTATAAGAGGACTTTGTCAGGATTCTGATGACTATGGTGAAGTTCCTATGTATCCTGGAGACTCAGCTTGATCTGAAACGGACACTGGCTCCAAATGAGAGCCATACCTGAATTATGACAGTGACGTATCAGATCATGTTAAGATTGTTGTATGTCACTGTAGTCCCGCAGAAAATGCTCTCTCTATTCAAGTAACACTAACTGAACAGGAGGACACCAAGCCAAATAAGGACTGACATGGACTTGTTTGGAGATGGTAAAGCTGTGTTTCTTCAAATGCAAACTCTGCAGACTGTGCCGTGTTCAAACTCACGTTCAAACCAAAAGCTATAAGGTATCAGCACTATGTTTTGTACCACTCTTCTACTCCCCCAAGATCATATTAAGCTCATACAAATGTAAATCCAAAAAATTCTGGACAAAGGTTTAAAAAATGTTTGAAATCATTTCACGGTTGAAAGTTCCCTCATTCTGCAGTGAAGCGATTTGTTTGGTCAGTTTAATTCACCTTACCTTTGCAAAGGTGTGTTCCATGGACCTGTCAGTCACGTTGAGCGTGCCGACTTCCCAGGAGTAAGACCTGTGCCAGTTACGTATGTCACCTGTAACGTGTAAAGTGATGGCAAGAAAATGGTTCTGCTGCTGGCAGACTGAGAATAGCTAAATTAATAGCTGCACGTAACAAGTAGAAATCCCTCTTTAGCTCATCATGATATTTATACAGTCAACAGAGTGTAGGAAATGGCTGCTTAAACAGTTCATCGGTCATGTGACTGAGCCTATATAAGTGTTCATGTAGGAGCTGTAATTACATTGTGTGGTTTATCTGTGCTTACTTCACAGCATAGGGGTTGGTGAATCATGCAACCTTCCCTGTAAGAATTCCTGCAGTTGTTTTTAGTAATATGTGTCACAGCCCTCATTGTTTTGTTGTTTTCGAACTATGAAGAGGTTCATCTACTGAACCATCCACAACCATCTGAACAGCAGTGAACAGCAGTGAAATGAGTGTCCATAGGAGGTGGTTGGGTGTTGTGCTGATGGACTGCAAGAGTCCTGGTTGTGTCAGGGTCTCATGGCTTTCTTTCATCTGTGTTGGAAAACTTAACAGTATTCTTCAATTTTATATAAAACTGTACTACAATATTGTTTAATGTCATTCTGGAATTTATTTTTGCAATTCTGTTGTTTTTCCTGCTCCTTTATACTTTGCTTTTGTATCCCCTCTTTCAGAGTGCAACTGATCACTCCCCTTGTTTGCTTGGCAGGGAAACTGTAGCAATGAGTCGAGGCTCATGCAGTATCTCCGTGAAGAAGATGTGGTGGGCTTTGATGGAGGGAAACAGCGGGAAAGCCTCACCAAGACAGTCAAGGCAGATGTGCACAAGGACCCCAGTGCTCAAGTTGTGTGTGACAGCAACAGACACAGACTGTATTCCAGATCCCCTTTCTGTGCTGAAGAAGAAGATGGGGACTTTGTTGTTCAGGGTGGAGGTGCCTCTGAATGCAAAACCTTACCTGGGACTTTACAATCACTTTGGACCGCTGTAAAGGCGACAGTCCCTTTAGAGAATGCTGAGACTGTCAATCATGAATTCAAAGGGGAGGATTTACCCTGTGTGGCTGCGAGTCCAGTTATGGACATGGAC
Organism: Heterotis niloticus; assembly: GCA_018136845.1. Classification (NCBI taxonomy): domain Eukaryota; kingdom Metazoa; phylum Chordata; class Actinopteri; order Osteoglossiformes; family Osteoglossidae; genus Heterotis; species Heterotis niloticus. Next base: position 22,762,009 of record CM030895.1, read on the forward strand.
ATTGACTTCAATCCTGAATGCACTGTAATTCCCAGTGAGAATGACAAGGTCCAATCTTTAGTACTGAAGAAGAGATTGTCTTGCGATGAGTCCAGTGGTTTGGACCCATTATCTAAAGTAAATTCCAGTGACTGTGGCAGTCTACAGAATAGCTACCACTCTGAAATTGAAAGCTTGTTTTATTTGCCTGACTGGAGTACCTTGCGACAAGCACTGTCCCCTAAAGGAAGTCCACAGACTATCAGCGCTGTGTTTGACAATGTCATGGAGCTTTTGTCAAGATCACCACCTGAGGATTTTGACATTGAGACCTCCGTGTACGAGGGTAAAGACTGCTTTGGGGCTAAGTCTCCAAAAGCCCATTCCAAAGCACAGGAGGGTGGTGATCAGTTTCAAGTGAACTTCCTCCTTGAGGGTGAGTTTTTGCATGAATCACCTGACTCTGCTTTGTCTGGTAGGTGTGTAGAAGAGTTTTCTTGGAATTCTGCTAATGATGGTGAACATCCTATGTACCTGGAGGCAAAGCCTGATGATTTACCTGAAGAAAACACTGGCTGTGCAGCTGAGAGCCCTGCTTGGGAAGAGGTCTTTGACTGTGACAATGATGTGCCAGACCATGTTAAGACTGCTGCACTGCATTGTTGTCTGCCAGAAAATCCTCTCTCTATTGAACTGTCTCCAGCTGAGCAGGATGACACTAAGCCAAATGAGAGCATGGACTTGTTTGGAGATGATGATGATGTGTTCTTTCAAACTAGCATGTTTGAGTCCTCCCTTACCATTGAGGAGCCAAAGAAACAGAACCCTGGAGACTCCAAGGACAAGTCTGGCTGCCTAGTATCACAGGCTGAAGATACTACAATGACATGGAAGGAAGGGGAAGAAAACAAATCTCTAAAGGATCTATCTCGGACACACCACAGTGCCTCTTCTGAAGATGGAAATGTTGACTGTTCTCAGAAGCTTTTCTCACTAAACTTTGATTTGGGTTACTCCATTGATGAGTCTGATGAAGAGGACCCAGACAGGGCAGAGAAGGCACCCGATTCAGCCACCCCAAGGAAGTCAAGTCTTGTTACTCCCAAGAAGAGTGTGAAACCCTTCATGCTTTCACAGAATTCCTGCAACAGTACTAGACCAAGGTCACTAGCCAACCGCAAGACAGAAGGACAGCCTTGGGTATTTTTAGAGGGTCGTCCACTTTCTCCGTTTGAAAGGCTGTGCCAGGATGTGAGTCCTGCACCCATTGTCACCACTTCTTCACCTTTAACCACATTCCCCAGAAAGGCTGAGAGCCCTGTCAGTAAAGAAGAATTTTGTGAAAGTTGGACCTGCACACCTGCACGGAAAGTGTGCTTGGAGAAGTCTCTCCTGCAGCGTAGAAGATCTTTCAGCAAAGAAGCACAGGCCGCTACAATCGCAGGTATTGTAAAGTAAAAGCTTAAGCTTAAGGGTAACAGCTAAAGTTGTTGGGTGTTGATGCAAGTACAGAAAAACTACGTGAAAACAAGCTCTATTTCTCCATGTTTCTCCAACTTTCTTTTTTTTGACACTTGAAGTGCCATATGGATCGATAAGATTTCAGCACCAATTTTACTGTATATACTGTAATTTCCATAGTGTTCACCAGTCAAACAAAATTCATCATGTGACACTTGTCTACAACTACAGCTCAGAATGTGCTTGCTTTTACAGGCTGCTCTTTGACAACTTAGCCCATCTGTGTGCTTTTAGGACACCACAAAATCAGACATTATTGCTTCTTCATGCCATAACTATGGTTTCTTTCAGAGCTTTGCTACAGTGACAGTGACGAGGAGATGTTAGTCCAGCGACGAAGACGAAGAGTTAACCCTCTGGCATCCCCTGAGGCCAGTAACAGTCTGAACCCTGGGGATCCTTTTCCAGTTTCTTTTTCCACAGTAGTAAAAATTATGCCACAGTGAATGTGAACCCTGTTTAACCCAGACTTCCTAATACGCAACAATACTAAAAAGCTTGTGATCTGCATGTGGTCACTACAGTCTCTATTCTACAACATCTGAGACCCTTGCAAGTATGTGGGGAACATTTAGTGAGAGATGCATAGGGTTTCTCTCTGTTCTGTAAGTTCAGTGCACTCCTCAGTGCTTCGTTTTCTCTGCCTTCACGTCACACCGGCTGCTGAAAACACAGAGTTAGAGCTACCTTCTCTAACCTGTATGTTCCTGGTATTTCTTATGTTTACAAGAATAAGGCGTCGCTCTAAAGAAAGGAAATGGGGTCGCTTGAAGCAGTGTGGTAAATAATTGTATGGGTGGTCAGTCTTTCAGCAGTCTGCCATGGTTGGATATGGTGTTGTCATGACAACAATAGACAAGTTGATGCAGTATGCTGTTTTGTTCTATTCATATTATTTCTTTTATAACCCTTTTTTCTGGGTAGCTAGAAGTGTAATACTTTGCAGACAAAAGTGTGGTGCGGGGGCTGGGTTAGTAGATGGCCCCCTGTTAAGGGTTTTGGTGTTGACTGAAAGTCCCTTCTAGAAATGTCCACACGGACTGTACAACAGCCTGAGCCAGATAACTGTGAGCTATTTCTGTTCTTTAAGTGAATTTCAACATTTAATTTATGTTGTTGCTGTTGTGATTGTTTTATTAGACTAATATCTTCAGCGATATGCAGTCCCCTCCCTGTGTGATCCGGTGCCGCCGAGCTCCAATGAATACCGTAAGTTTTAGATCATTGGATGAAGGTTGGATATACAGATCAGGTTTTGAAATTCAAAGACAGATTCACCTCGACTTACTATTTTATTCGTCTTTAGGGTTCAATTAGTAAGCACCTTATTAGGTAATCCCTGTTGAACAAAGGTGGCATTTGTGGTCGTCGTTCACCATTTTACCGTTCACCGTTGTTTTCCGTTCAGTCATTGTGTTGTGTGCTTATTGTGGTACCGAGAAAAGATTAACCTGTGTTGTAGTCGGAAGACAGTATGGGAGAGACTGTGTCCGACGAGGACTTCCAGGACACCTCCGTGAAGCACTGTAAAGCCCCCCGCTGCCACAGGCGCCCTATGCTGCAGAGACAAGCTGAGGTGACGTTGCTGGTCAATGCTGACACAGTCACACAATTACATGTAGAGAAACTCTTCAGTGAGCTTCTTATACGTCTCAAGACCCCCATTCTTCTATCATTCTTTTCCCCTTTCCCTGCAGGTGGCTACATCACTGGGAAGGGAATTCCTGGACGAAGAAGCAGAGCTCTCTGAGCAGGACGATTCTGTCTCCGCAGATGAGGCAGAAAATGATGAGTTAGAGGGATCTCTGCATGGTTTTGTGGTTGACACCAGCTACCTCTCCCAAGGCCTGAATGGTACGGTTGCCTCACAGGCACCTCGGCTTAAACATCCATACCCTACGGCTTCTATGTAGCAACAGCAGCTGTTATCTCCACTCTAAGAACAGCAGAACAGATTTTAACTTTGCTGTTCTAGTAACTGCTGCTATTTTATAACTTGTTTAAATTGGGCAAATCAATCTTTTTAGAAGTTTGCTAAACCATAGAGTTTGATTATTACGACGTTGTGCAACTATGATGAACACTGCCCTCTCCATAGGAGTGGGTGATGACTGTCCTGTTTTGCATAGTCTTGAGTTACAGATCAGGGAGTCAAGGAGGGTTTCTGGTACTGGAACTGGCGATGCTCACATTGCTGGGTTGGGGTGATATATCAGGTCAGGACTCCAGATTGGGGAATATGGCTTTTGTTCAGTTAATACATTGCATGTGTATGGTAGTGGGAACAATGGCAGACAGAAAGTAAACTAACCAGTTGCTGATGACTTGCTGACTTCTAAAATGAATATCTATATTTTGTTATTTCAATTCAAAATTTGGTAGATTGTAACTATAAAGAGCAGAAACTATGTTCCGAAGAAGTGTTGTCGTTGTAGGTAGCACTCTACTGTGTCCTCCGAAATACAATTTATATGGAAATGAGGTACAGGGAGATGGAGATGAATTGTTTCTCAAGCTGAGTAGCTCTTGGAGCAGCTTTTCTTTTTTAAATACTTGTCACGAATTTTACAAAGAGTGACTGGTTAATAAATTTTGCATGAAATTTTTATGAATCGCCTATGTTGAGAAGGATACGTGAGAAGGGTATCAGCAGTGATGAGATATGGAATACCCATCTGACGGGGATGTGAAGTACAAAACTGTGAATGAGAAGTACCGTAGATGGCCAAGGTGGCATGACAGAGAAGAGCAGCAGATGAAAAGAGAGCGACACAGCAATGCTGTACAGTAAATCCCAATACAGGACAAACTTTTTGCACCACTGCCCTGAAAGTGAGGGAAATGAGGGAGATGCTTCATGCTGCCATCTGCTGGCCTCAGCATTTCTCTTTGATGTGTTTGCTGTCCCAGACTCTGAGATGCAAGGTGTTTACCTGAAGTCTGTGAAGAGCCCGGCCGTTATGAATAAGTACAAGATGGTGTACAAGCCCACACGCTACATGGACGTTTTTTCTCAGGTAATGTTCCATGGATGGATGGATAAATGCAGCTGGAAAGACAGATAAGTAGATGGATATAGTGTCTTGCAAAAGTATTCAAACCCCAGTGAAAGTTTGAAGAAGAACATGGTAATCCAGGCAAGGTATCCATCTACCTATCTGTCTTTCAAGCTGTAGCTAGAAGGATGGATGGAGAGATGTTAGACAGATGAGTAGGTTTGTATGTAGATGGATAGACAACTACAGATGGGTGATGAAGACAGTTAAATATATGGATGCACAGGTAAATGAGTAGATGGATAAGTGCAGGGAGCATTTAAATGATGTGAGAGCAGTGTTCTTGTTGTGAGAGCAGTAACAAGAGCAAAACTAGAGCTGAGCTGGTTTAGGTGTGGAGATGATTGTGGTAGGTGTGGTTATGAAACCAACGGCTGCTTCTGAACATGCAGGTGCCAGAGCAGGATGAGACGTACAAGGAGGATAGCTTTGTGGTGCAGAGCAGTGATGTGGAGGAGCTGGAAAGTGGTGGTGAAGAGGAGGAGGAGGAGGTTGGAGAAGTTGAGCTGCTGCCAGAGGAGTCCTGCATCGGAGACAGAAGAGTGTACCCCACTCGCCGCAGGGCCAGACTCAGACAGGCACGAGCAGAAGATGGCCATAAACAGGCCCGACCCAAGGGTACCTTGAAGTCCAAGCGCTCCCGCATTGTCCGCATTGATGACTCCAGTGAGGAAGAAGATGAAGGCAAGAGGAAGAGGATGACTGGTGAAGATTCTCCTGCCCCATGCAGGCCACCAGACAAGAAAGGGGAGCAGCAGTTGAACACCTCTCAGGGGATGCCTTCTGTTGGCCTGGGAAAGACTGCACCAGGACCAAAGGAGCTGGAGGAGAGGTGCTGTCAGAGGCTGAATCTCCAATGCTCTGTGTCTGAGGCTCTGGATTTCCTCCCCTCGGCCTCCACCCCAGCAGCAACGCGGCCAGCAGGATTGCAGGTGGAAGCGCAGGTGCCCTTAAAATGTCTGCACAATACAAGAACATAGGAGCCTAACGCTAGATGTGCACTCTTACCATTGCGTGCAGTTCCCTACAATTAATTGCAGTGTTTACATTTAATATTTTTGTCCAAAGTAACTTTAGGCTACTCACACTAATTTACCTTACTTTACCATTCAGGATTGGTATACTGATTCCAATCCAAGTGTTTTGCATGTTCTAACCACTGTGCCCCCTGCGGGTTTATTGTGTTTAAGCCTCAACTGCTCAGTGGCTGGCTGTGCTTCTGTTTATTTGAGTCATTATTTTATTTCCTTTGCACCTTATTTCAGGCCAGTTGTTCTGACAACTCTTTAAACCGAAGCACAGAGGCGCAGAGGCCTGCAGGAGGCAGCATCCCTGTGTCGATGCTGGTGGACAGCCGCTGTGTGGCAGGAGGGCCTGAGCTGGTGTCCTGCCTGCGCCAGCAGCACGGTGTCACAGCGCAGGTTTGCTCGCTCAGCAGCTGCCACTTCATTGTGAGCAACCGGATGGCCGTGGAGCGCCAGGCACAGTGTGAAGTGGCCAGCAGCCTCAACCGCAAGCGACTAGCGGACCGCATACGTGGCCTTCAGGGCCTCTTTGACCGCGTCTGCCTCATCCTCGAAAAGGACCGCATCAAGCCAGGTAGGTGGTGCCCTCCTCAAGGCAGAGTGACCTCCTCTGCTGTCCTATGCGAGTAGCTGCACGGCATATGCTGCCATGGGTCCATTTTAAACACCGGAGGTATTTCTGTGCGCCAAAAAGTGCAGTGCAACTTTAATGTGTGCCCAGAGTAAACAGGGTAAATACAGAAGGTGCTCTTGCTGCTCGACTCCACTGAGCTTAAATCATTCTGAGAAATGTTACTGCTGTTTGACCATATAAGGTAGCCCTTCATCAGGAAAATTCTCAAACTAAAAAGTCGTCATTGCCATTAGTTTCAACGGTAACAATGTTTGTTGAATTGATTTATGCTAAAATATGACCAAATACCATACAATTACTTCGGTTCTGTCTACCTGCTCTTGTTTGGCTCTTTAATAGCCATTATACACCATTACATTTAACCAATACTCACAAACAAAACATACATACATGTCAACTATTAATGCAATAAACAACCGTAAAGATAAAAGAAATGAAAACTACTGAAATGCAGATGAATTCATATGAAGCTGACTGTGTGGAGAGTCAAACTAAAGTGAACCTTGTTATGCAGTCATTGCATTTGGATGTCGACCCCCAGGAGATGCATCGCGGCCATTCCAGCAGTCCCGTTACTATGACAGCATGCTGGCCTTGCTGGTCCAGGCAGGCGTGCGGCTGCTATTCAGCGAGGGGCCCCAGGAGACGGCGGCCCTGCTGGCCCAACTGGCCCGTCTGGAGCAGCGCAAGGGCCAAGCCATCGCCGTGCCGACCGAGGTGACGGCTCCTCGGGAGCAGGCGCTGCAGTTCTACCTCACGCTGCCCTGTGTCAGCTACGTCACTGCCCTCAACATGTGCCATGGTTTCCGCTCTGTGGGCCACCTGGTGGACAGGTATAGCTGTCGTGCTCCTCAATGTTCCTTGGTGGTCCAGGTGGACACATTGCCATGCAACTCTTTCCCTTCTGCAGTCTTGAATTTTGGTGTACGTTTGTTCTTCTGACATTAAAACCGATGACCTTCAAAGTTTTATCTGAAAACATAGGGTTTTAGAATAAGGTGTGGTAAATTGTGCTAGCATAGCAGCTGTTGCATAGCTGTGATTTAAACCCCCCCCCCCCATGTCCCCCCAAGCTCAGTGGAGGCCCTCATGAGTGGAGCGCGTGTGAGTCGTCGCAGAGCTGAGGAGATCTACCGCTACTTGCGCTACCCCTGCAACGCCGCTATGTTGCCCCAGCACAGCTCCTGACCTCGGTCTCTGCTTGTCAGCCATTTTCAGTCTACACTGCACTTTAAAGCAAGAGTGACCTTGACTGCAGATCTTTGAATTCCTCGGTGCATTCCTTTCTGTTTTAAGCCAAGGAAAGAACTGTGGGTAGATTGCGAATGTCAGCTAATACACTTTATAATTTTTCTAAATTATGCTTAATAACCAACAAATGGTGTGTAAATAATGTGTAGAAAGTGTAAGCAGCACTTGTTTTTCTCCCTGAGGTTTTGTTCAAAACATTTGTTTTGATGCCGAGTGCATTAGAACTGCTTCGTTTCAATTAAAAATGCATTTAAAATGGTGCCTCAAAAATACCTGTTAAATATTCTGTGGTCCCCTTGGATGCATCCAGATTTACGCAGCGTTTTATTGTATGCAGTGCACTTGTCTGTCCTTTCGGGGAAAAAAAAGCTTTTAAATGACCGCGGGAGACGGCCCCTTTCTAACACAAAGGTCCAAGTGAGCTTCAGAGAAACGAGAGAGAAGCCTCGTGGATGGAATGTCACTGGGTTCAGTGTAGATTGTTGGGATGTGTGCCAGAGGCTTCTGGGAAAGCTTTGATGTTGTTGATGTGGACCTGCTTGTTGCCCTTTGCCTGGGTTCATGTTACAGAGGGGGGGGCTCTGCTGTAAACATGCGCCTGGCCTGCCTCTCCTGGCTGTGGCGCTGCTGAGGAACAGGACATCAATTCACAGCGTTCACCTTTCAAATTCTGGATGCTGGGGCCTGAGGGGAAAACCACTTCCATTCCAAAAGTACATTTGCTGCGCAGATCTGACTGGAACTTTGATTCAGTGGCGCCCCCTCGCGGACAGCAGTGCTTAAGTGACATTTGAGCAGTGAGGTTAATCTTCCCATCTGCAACTTGCCAGCTCAGCAGCTCAATCCCACCTCCTAACCTCAAGCAAAGAGTTTGCGCCGTGCTGTGTGAAACCAAACGCCAGAAAGAAGCCCTTTCTAAACCCCCAACGCTGGAGAGAAAGGAGAAGGCAACAGGTGTCAAGTTACTGGACCAGTTTATTTATTCACACTGAACACAAGCTCACCTGGTCAGGGTGTGGAACAGAGCGGCCAAGGCGGACCTCTCCCTTGCACACCTTTGAAAGCAGAACTGCCCTGTTGCCCTCCACTTCTAACAAGCTTTTTTGGATCAAACCGTACATTTTCCTCAACTATTACTGCTCTGTAACAGATGTTGGGTCGAAACTGCAAGTGCAACTAACAATTTCCATATTAAAAAAATAGTCTAAAAAAATAGTTACAGCTTTTTCCCTTTTCTGTCAATCGGACTGATGAACAAAACACGCAGACAGACCCTGTAAATATTGCACCGTTGCCCCAAACGAGTGACCTCCACCTGGGAAGCACAATAGGCCACTGCCACACATCCTGCTCACCAGGTGCTCCTTCCTCGTGCTGACAGGTGGAAGAAGGTGCTCGAACTCTTCCAGCAACACGTTTGCCCACCAGCCTTTCCCCACCTTTGCAACAATGAGGGAAATAAATAAGGACATGGAAAATGCAGCTGGTTCAAAAGTGTCACAAAGAACAGAACTGTCTCCACAGCAAGGTACGCAGCTCAGCAATGGGCAGATGAACATGCAGAAATAAGCAGCACACTGCTCGCTTGCATAGGACCTTTAGGCTGGGAGCATGACGCAGCTGCCCGTGCAGGAATGCAACTGGCCACTGCCAGTTTGCCATTTCAACAGTCAGTCTGTCATGTTCACATTCAGCTAGTATTGTTTTTTTTTTTTTAAAAAAAAAAAAACATCTAAAACTTAGTGACAGAACCTCCTCCTCGTAGGCTACGCAGTGCCAAGCTAACTCAGCTACATCAGTACTTCATTCTGGCTCATTTAAACTCGGTTTTCATCTATGAAGGAGATGTGAAGTGCAGCAGCCGCCTCCGCTAGGAGGTCCAGAACATTCCACTTGCACTGCTCAAGTGGTCACACCTACAGGACCATAAACACCACAGAAAATCATCTACAGGCTATTAAATTATCTAAAGGAAATCCCTGGACGGACAGGGTCTAACTACAAACTGTTTTCTTCCACAACACCCCCATGCTCTGTGTCCTGGGACAGCGCCCCCCCACCCCACTCGGGTTTCTCTTCTCACTACCTGAAGCCTGACACAAACAGGTGACAGGACCAAGTAGGCAAAGTGTGACTTTCTGCCACCGTCACCAGCTCCTTTAAGGGACGCAGTAAAGCAACAACTCTACTCTGAAAATGTTTTTCAGAAGGATAAACTTAAAACAGTGGGTTAAAAATAACAAAAAAAAAAAAAAAGAAAGGTTGCTTTGTACAGAACCAGGAAATAAAAACAAAAAGGACACTCCGTATTTACACGGTGTCACTCTGCATATTCTGTACATGCAGTAAAAGGAAAAAAAAAAAAACAACTTGTGTCCAACGATGGGCGTTGTTCCTGGGCAGAGTCACAAGCTGGATGGCTGGGCCTGCTGTGGCAGGGCATGGGGAGCTGGCTCGCAGTCCTTCAGCCCCCCTTCATCCCCCCGCATGTACATGAGGAACAGAGTCACCGTGGCAAAGGTGGTGGCATTGACAGGGAAGGCCCGCAGCAGAGTGGATGTGAGCCCTCTGCTGAACACCCGCCAGCCCTCCTTCTGCCAGCTCTGGCGCATGCAGTCCATGATGCCGCTGTACTGGTTGACTCCGCCAACCCCGTCTGCCTGTAGCCGAGACTTGATGACATCTACAGGGTAGGTGGAGAGCCACGAAGCAATGCCAGACATGCCGCCCGCAAACAGAAGCTTAGGGATCATGTAGGGGTCATCAGGCTCACAGCCCAAAGAGCGGGTCAGCACGTCATAAGCCAGAAAGTAGACACCAAAGCCCGGCGTCTCACGGATGAAGGTGGACACCATGCCCCGGTTGATACCCCGCACGCCCTCTTTCTTGTAGATGCGCAGCAGGCAGTCCAGTGAGTTCTTGTACAGCTTCTTCTTGGACTTCTTCTCACCCGTGCCCTGCATCTGCATGCGTGTCTTGGCCAGCTCCATGGGGCAGCAAATAACACACTGGATTGCTCCAGCTGCTGCACCTGCCAGAAACTGGTTGACGGGAGTGTCCTGGCCCAGCTGTCGCATGGTGTTGCCCTGGACGCCAAACACAATGGCGTTTATGAAGGTCAGGCCCATCATGGGTGAACCGATTCCTTTATACAGACCAAACACCTGTAACACAGAGAGAAGCCTGTCAACTGGGAGCAAGGCAAGTGCTGCATAAAAAAAGGCCCAGCATGTGGGTTTCTTCCCATAGTGCAAAGAATTGTGTTTCAGGTGGGTCGCGTGCACGCATGCACGGACACCACTATTTTGTCACCATTTTTAATTGTTTACATCTACTGTACATATTTCCCTTTTAGAGCTGTAACTCCTATATGTAAATGCACTCTGACAATGCAATTCTCAACATCATTATCGTGTAGTCACTTGTAATGCTCACATAACCCCTCTCTGCTGAGTTGCTTATAAACAATGATCTGCTCAACGAAAAGCAAATCATTTGTAATGCTGCTGCCTTTCACAAAGCATTCCATCATTTTAAAGTTTCAAAGTGGTAACGTTTCCCCTTTCTTGTTCCAAATTTTATGAGCACTTTGCTTAAAACTTGTTTAGCTTTAGGTGCAATATGAATAATGCTTGTTTTAAATTATGATAAAAATATGTCTGAAAGATGCAGGCACCCTGCTAGGAGACACGTATGGGGGAGGCTGCTTGCCTTGGCTGGTGCTCAGCATCTCTAAGGCTCTTTGTGAGAATTCTGGGCAACAAATTAATGGCACAGCAAAGTGCAAAATCTCGCAATATGAGCTGCGTGTGAAGAAAACCTGTATTATCTGAGCACTGGCGCACACAAGCGTGGGTGTGGCCGTGGCTTTCCTCAGTAGGAAACAGGATCAGCAAGGCAATATCGCTTCAGTTGGGCTGCTCGCTGCTGACCACCTAACAGACAGACCTGCTTTAAAATGCAGCGGCACACTGCAGCCTTGAGTGAAGATCTCGCGCAAAGAGCGACGACTGCCAACTTGTTAAAAACTAACAGCCAATTAATGAGTCAATATTGTGTTTTGCCCAGACATTTGCTGGGATTAAACTTGTGCATTACTAGGTTACTTTTTACTGTAGCCAAAGGGAACCTTTGCCACGGTTTATGGCTAATTGTTAACTGCAAGAATTTGTGCTTCTGCTTCGCTCTCAAATGTATGTGCCGTTTTACCTCCCAGTTTTGTCTCTTGCTATACATTTTATATTCACACTTAGTAGGGTTGTGTACATGTGGCATTGTGGGGAGATTTAGTACTTTTTTTTTTTAATAAGAATGACTGTTGTAAACCACAGAGTGCAATATTTACCCAATAAGTTCATCCAGTGCTTGGTGTCTGGCTAATTTTAACTTTTGAAAAATTTAACCTTGGTTGAACTTCATGAAGCAAGTATTTCAGATGGCCAGGGAATCAGAATGCAGTAAGAGGAGTTATAATTGTTCAACCTACACTGACTGATTAAAACAGTAAAATGTCAAAGATATGGATAAAAGCCAGTTGGCAAAACAGTATGCATTTAACAGATAAATATTAACAGTATTTAAATTATACATATACATCCTTAGCATTTTTCCAAAAGAAATTCTGAACTGAGACCCAATCGGCTCATATAAGCATGGCTTATTAATAATGGTTACATTCTGATGATTATTTTCACAACTATAGGGCCACCGATTGAGAGAATAGACCGATTCACACTCCTACTCACAGACTCCTGCCGCACTATGGACTGGAAGCAGTGAAAAGTCCCCCGATACAGAGGTTTGTCCACATTTTGAACCTGAAGTCTGACCTGGAAGACAAGCGGCCATGTTAGCGGTGGATCCGGGAGCCGGATGGACACCTGTACATTCAACACGCTTGACAACAACGAGACCTCTACTTCTAACCAACATGACACACTGCAGGGAAAAACAGACAAACATTTTAATTCAATTCTCTTTTACAATGATGTGGGTGAAGATGGAGTCTTGTGTTTTACTTTTGGAAAGAAAAAAAAGGTGGTTATGTTAACAACTGAGCGATCAAAAGTGACTAGCCTTTTTTTTTTTTTTTTGATTTTTTCAGATCTCTTCTTTTTCTGGTCACAAAAACAAAGACTGAGAGAAACAGAAGGATTGACCTTGACTGTACTTACAAGGTTACACTTCCGTGCAGAGGTAGTGTATGCCTCACCCTCATCTACAACAAAGTAACACTTTTGCTGTTAAAGACAGCCCCTGGCCCAGAGATCAGGTTAGTTAAAGGCAACAAGGCAAACGGAGGTTTAAAAAATAAAAATAAGACCTGACATTGCATGAGCAAGTCAAGAAACAAACATACAGTATGCCATCCCCATCTCCCCAAGAAAGGCTAGAGAGCTGCTAGTGTTACTTAGTCATCTACAAAAGCAAAAGGACTAACACTGTAAGTTGGTTGTTGGACAGAAATACCCATCAGTTCAGTACACATCTCCAGTACACTTTAGTACAAACATCTGAAGACATTTTGATGGGTATTTCGATACAAGATTTAGGTCGAAGGGGCTGAGACAGTTAATGACTGAGTTATGTTACGAGACTGCTGACTAGTCTAGTTAGTGTCCAGTCAAGTTATCAGGGTCATACATTAGTACCACATTTGTGGTTACACTGTACAGCATCAGCAGTAAGTGCAGTTATCTGACCTTTTGTAAATGCTGCATTACATTCAGTAAAGTGCATGTGTGTTTAGTTCCAATCACCTATGGCAGCCTGGAGGTTGGCTGCTGCTTGGGGAAGAACAAGAGGCTTGGTCACTAGACCATGCACAGCATCAACTGAGTGTTTCTCCCCGTTTCACGTGGCACTTCAGAACCTTCTATATTCTTTATTGCTATGCCTGATATCTAATATTTCATTCTCGAAGTCAGGCTGGATTTCATTATAAGGCTAATTTTTCCTTCAGATCATTCATATGCCTGCACTCTTTAAAAGATTTAAAAAAAAAAAAAAAAAAAAAAAAAAAAATCACTCATTCAAAGATTAATTTTACCGGCATGTCAGGTGTGGCATCTTGTATACAGGGGGATCCTGGAGTTAACAAAACATAGCATTCAAACACACAGAGCCCTAAAATGTTAAGAGAAAGAGAGAAACAGCAAGCTACGAGAAACTTATTGCTCATTAGGGAAAGACCCTTCAGAAGATACACACATACTGTGGCTGAACATTATGAGGACCACGGGGAGGGTTGTGACTGAGGCTGAGCTCAGGATTTATGCTAGGAATCTTCAGCCGCAGGTAGCCTGAATTTTGAAAAAGTTCTCCCAGGAAGGTCCCAAGACCCCACCCTCCCTCTCTCCCAACAGCTGTTGGACAAATTAGCGTGAACTGACATGCAGCTCGGTTTCAGTTTCCGGTATTGGTTAGCATGCACGTGACCGATGCACATTCAACACACGTGACATCGCATGCGGACGCTTGCCCACTGCCTTGGGTTGAAGGGACACAGTTAGCAAGCATGCAGCGCCACTTTACACAAACTTCGCACACCTTCGGCTCAGCCAGTTTCCTTCCTGTTGTCAAATGAGGAGTCATACACTTATACCCCGGTATTCAAACTACCAATATAACAAGCAGTACACTATACATTAATACCCATCTTGGTATTAGTCTTCTCCAATTCCAGAACTCGTCCTGGCATAACAAGCACCGTGTAAGAACAGCCAAACCACAAAGAAAAATTCTAAATTGGCCAAGTGCTAGTCTGAAGCTACATGGCAGCACTGCACCCAGCAACTGCTTTCTCAGCCTTTGCCTTGTGTGGCCCATGTTCAAATGCAGTTTGTGCTTTCATGATTTTGTTCACTTCTTTTCAGTTGCTATGTACCCCAGTAACAGCTCATTATGGTAACAGCCCATTACCGTAGGTAAATTATTTTTCTATTTTATATTGTTTTCATGTCTACTTTTTTTTTTTTTTTTTACTTATATTTGACCATCTCATGTTTTTACTACTTACAAGGAACAAAATGTAATGCATAAAACTAAAAAAGTTACTGCATATAATTAACTGTTAATTGTGATCAAAGTGTTTGGGAAAACTGGGTTTTTTTTGCTTAACCTGGAACAAGTCATAATTTTCCTCATAAGAAATCATGGAAATAGCTTCCTGTTATCAAAATTTGTGGTGTCTGAGCAATTTGTTGGAAACAATTAGACTTAGGTACTGGGGTATAGGTGTATGTGCAGTTGTGGCCACCCAACTTCAGGGGGCACAAATCACTCACTGGGCTACAAGAAAGAGACCGACTTTGTGGAGAAAGCAATGCCAATTGTCAAAAAGCTTTAGGTCCCTTGAGGGTATATGTGTATTTACGGTAGCTTTCGTATTTTTTTTTAGCAGAGGGCTCGACAAAGCACAAACACAATACTCCCACCGTTACACTTTGAAGCTACAGAATCCACAGAGGAAAGAAAAACTACCAACAGTCATTTCATAGAAGCACTGCCAAGGTTTACACTTTGCTGGTCATGCAAGAGCACTTTAAGCACAGAGACATGTGACGACAAAACCCACCTTAACAGTGTCAAAGGGGTGCCCGACCAGGACACCGGCAGCACCTGCAGCAAAGCAAGAGAGACATGTCACTTTGTGCTTGAGGAGACCTGTGGCCCTGCAGTTCCTCCAGCAATACCAAGATTTGACTCCCACTGGAAAGCAAATGCCTGTTTATGTCAGCTGGTTAAGTCGGTAAATACCATTTAAGTGCTCTGAACAATTACAGCTCAGTCATGGGGGAAAGGTGCCATCAACAATGTACTGAAGGGAGGGAAAAATGTTTATACAATTTAAAATAAAATTAAAAAAAAAAAACAATGCCAAACAATATTTCACTTTATCGAATACAGATTTAAGGCATTAAGAAAAAAAAGTGACCATAAAGTTGGAAATTGGGGGGGGGGACACAAAAAAACAAAACAATACCTGAACTCTAGAACACTTGACAATCAATACATTAATACCAACAGTTTACAAAAAATGTGCATCAAAGCTGTAGCTTTACCACTACTGATATGTAATTTTTATGTTTATTTTGCTACAGATCTAAAAGTGTTTTATTAATGTTGCCTCATTTAATAAAAAATGGTAATTATCTGAGCAAATTACTAATAATCCTGGGAGTGGCCTTTAGCTGCAGGATGACAATAAATGCCCAGTCGTTTTATATATATATAAATAAAAATAAATAAAAAAAACCTCCAAACAAAAAAAGCAATATACAATGCTTACTTTTCAAATCCAAATTCCGAAAAGTTCTGCTTTGAATAATCAAACCTGTGGTAGATTGAAGGTGATGGATATTTCTATTTGCTGCATAAGATTGGCTCATTGGTGGCCAATCCCAGCCAGAGGGGCCTGCTCAGCCAGGCCAATGGCTGTTGAGCCCCTCCCGACATCCAGCCCCTTGTGAAACAGGCCAGATAGCAGCAGTGTGCCAGACCAAAGCCAGCATGGTGTCCTTGAAACTCACCAATGAGCGTACAGTGGCCAAATATACAAATCATGGTGCTACAAGAACACACTGCAGCAGTTTTCCTCTTCCCCTCCCCTGCAGTGCAAATAAATATCAGCCCTGAGTGCCCAGGCCAGCAGTCAGTCACATCTGCACCTCAGCTTCCTTATCACATCCTGGGTGTTCCACCAGAATGCTGGCATTGAACTGAAATTCAGTGACCAAGTTCCTACAGCCTACACAGTAGCACTTAACCACGCACAGCTTTTCTGCAAAAAAAATGGGACAGAATTCAGAAAATAAGCAAGAAGCATAAATGTCTATCATTATCCATTGCTGCAGAGCACCACTCAGTTGATGGAAATAACAGGGATTTGAAAACGTGTGGACATTAAAGTTATTGTTTCTGCTCTTTTTCAGTGTCACAGCTGCCCAGGTCTATAGAAGCACCAAGCTGGTGTTGCGTTATTCCAGTAAAACCGGGTGCTGACCTTGGTGGGGGAAGGGCTGACTATGATAAACTGGTGATACAATTGGCCTGTGTCGGGGGTGTGTACATTCCTCGCCTTGCACCTCTTCTTAGAACTGCATTACTTTAGTGAGAAAACATATTCAGTCTTTACAAGGCTGCTCTGAAACTCTAATTAAGGCATATGGAAAGCAGGGAGGAGGGGTGGCTTCTAAGGCAAAGAAACTGCACTCCTCAAACTATAGCTGTGCAATAATTCAAAAGGCAGGAAGCACTGCTAATGTTGACCTTTACTGGACAGCAGTAGAACAGGTCCAAGCAGTAAAAAGTTTTCCAGCCATAAGAATGGTGGGAGTTCCCAGCTCTCACCCACAGAATTGAGACACTTTAAAAATAAAATTTAAAAAAACTGAAAGCTGAATCTGTCTACATTTGTCAAATTTCAACCTAGTAAAATGCATACAAACCACTGTTTGCATGGACCGGTTGAGCACTGGTGGTACTGTGATGGGCATACCTACAGTACCACCAGTGCACAAGAGGTTCATGCAAAAAGGTTTGTATGCATTTAATAGGTTACATTTGTCAGATCCAAAATAGCGCTAAAAGTCACCAGTTGCAGAACCAGCACTTCACACAAGCTCCCGGCATCCTTCTTTCCCCTCGTGGACCAGATTCTCTAGCTGAGCCTCTCTCCCAGAAGACTGCTGTATTGCATGGGCTTTATTCATAATAGCCCTCATAGCTACATTTCATTTCCCCAAGTTATGCTAAAAGTTGGTTCAACTTTCCCACCGTTCTTTCTAAATTTCTGCCTTCTTCATTAAATACATATAATGGGTGTCTTGGGTGCTCTGGTTTCTTCCCATGCATTTCCGGCTCATTGGTCACTAAAGTGTCCACCTGGGCCCTCCAGTTGAGGGGCTGACAACCGCCCCCTGTAAAAATGCTGTCATCTCAAAACCTAGAAGACAAAGCAGCCAGATCCACCAGTGAGAACACAAGAAGTTGGTTCTTTGAGGACCACAGTACCATTGAGTGTGTCGGTTGTACTGTGAATATCAGCAATACATCCCGATACCTTTTATTCACTGCAGAAATTCAACATTTAATACTTAACAGTGTGCTGATTCCAGTAACAATGCCGGTAGGGGGAGGAGCAGGGCGGTTCTAGAAAATTTTCAACAAACCCCCAAATGTCCTTTTCTAAAGATTTACTTTCATCTTTTGATAAAAATAAGCTGTGCGCGGCACTGGCTTACTCCTGCAATGTAGACAGACTAATGCTAAAGGTCCTCGTCGTATTTTCACTGTCTGGTTTGACGGTAATGTACGGTACCAGGTGTGATCCAGCGGCTACCCCTTTCTCAGCCCCTCCTAACAGCACACTGGTTAACTGGTTAGAGCCCGACGCAGGCGCACCGGCCAGAAACACAGCACCGTTACTCGGACACCGCTGCGTGCCGAGCTGTGGGGAAAAGCCACAGAAATGCATCAAAATCGCATGCGATCGATTCGATGCATTAAAGCTGCGGCAGAAATGGACCTGGCCATCCATCACGCAAGAGCTCGCCGCTGCGACCATCTGCCCCCTGCGTCCACGTCACATGCGCAGCGCGAGCACGGCGCTGAGCGCGCTCCCGCAGTAAGTATCCGCGCGCGCGTACCAATCCGCTTTTGCCTCACCGATACACCATATTGCATCATAACTTACCTCCTATGCACCCTGCAACGAAGTCCAATGCCATGCCCCTCTAACAACTTATCTAGGTAGCAAAACCCTTTTTTCCCCCAACTCGTCAAAACAACTATCGCTCGTCGAGATGTTCGGCACCACAGGACTCGGTGCAGTGCGGCGCTCTTCCTTCTTCCCAGTCACCGTGAGCCGGCTAAAGCTAGTCAGGGCTTGAGCTGCTTGTGTGCCCTGAATTCTTACTAAAATAGATTATTTTTCCTCAGTGAAGCGGTCGTCTCTTGAGAAGCACTGAACCAGTGAAACTATAAATATTGTTTATTCAGCTTGCTGAACCGTTACCGTACACAACCACTACTACGTCCGCACTCGAGCCCTTCTAGCACTTTCTATTTCTGTCTGACGGCGGTCTAAGTTGGAAAGGAGGTGTTAAATGCCCTTTTTTGGTTGAAGAAACCAGCCAATTGGGTCGTAGGACGGACGACAACGCCCTCGATCACACCCCTCCCCCCGTTCTCATTGGTTCCGTTGGTCACGTAAACGCTGACGTATTCGTGCGGGCAATCGTAAGCCATTGAGAAAACAGGGTTTAAGATGCTCAAATGCTCAGTAAGGAGCCGGAGGGTTCAATGAACTCGGACGTTTGGGTCTATTTTTTAACTGGTTTTATACATTTCACAACCCTGGGGTATAGTTTTAATAGATTCTTAAGTATCCGTTATGCGATACATATTTGCTGATGTTAAAGAGTTTTTATTTGATTGATTTTCACTTGGCATAAAGGTACTTTTTGATCTAGTTGCTAAATAAAAAGGCAAAAGGGTACAACGATCAGTCTTTGGTTATTTTCCACTGCATTAAGCGTGAGCAAAAATAATTCGCTAGAATTTATATTCCGACTTAACACTTCTTCAGCTTCTTTGTGGGGAAAAAGGCAGCCCCGCACAGACTTGCTGTCTAGGAAATGTGTAGCTATGGCAATTACATTACAAGCGGACACATGATCGTGCGAAAGGAGACACTCCAGGAAGAGCTGCCTCTTGGACCCAACAGAATCGCTGGCACAAGACGGCCAAACTGGCAACCAGATATATCCCCAGCCAAGTAACTACACTACTATGACTTCCTTGCTAGTTTAGTTTCTGGGGATCCTTGGGGTGAATATTTAGCTTTATTTATTCAAAACTCTGCCTCTAAATGAATCAGGGAGAGTAACGTCAAGAATTGAACTTTGCAGGCATTTCCTTCCAAGATAGATGTGCTGAGCTTCTGTACAAAGTATGAGACTATAATTTGCGCTGGCAAACAAAACAAGTGATTTGTGGCTTCCATTTCGAGTTGGATTCATGGTGGACTCACAGTGGCCGCAAGGGACTTGGGGACTTTCAGCCAGACCGTCATTATGGTTGCCCACTGCTCATAACCGTGATCTCCTCTTGACATTTAGACACTGTGAGTGAATGTGAAAATGGATGCTGGATACATCATATTTACATGCAGACCAAATAGTGGTTGGGTTGACTACCTCAGATATAACTGTGAACTCAATCATCATTCACATAAACATCCACAACTAAGAGAATTTACTGTAGTCCACAAAATAAATTCGATTACAGGGTTAAAATGAAAACAGCTCATTCTGGAAACTTCGGGGCTATGACTCCTATTTTATCCACTGGTTTCGTAGGTTTCGGCTCTAGTTGTTATGATGCACTGACAGATACATGGGAGTACGAGCTTGACTTCTTTGTCGGTGATGTTGACTGGCTTCCTGTACGAGGCAGTACGAGGCTACTGTTGGCACCTTAATTTATTTATTCTGGGAATGCAACAGAATACAAACATACTGTAACAATGCTTATTTAGTTACTGAAATGTTTCATTTGTCCAGCTCTACACCAGTAAACCACACATTTTGTTTATGATGAATGTATGGCACATGCATACATGGGGGATGTGGTGGTGCTGTAGGGTAAGTTTGTGCCTCCCAGCTCCTGGGCTACTTGCCTGATGTGGGGTGTGTGTGTGTGTAATTTGTTTGTTTTCTTCTAGATCTGTACCCCTCTAAGGGAAAAGTATGCTGGAAGAAGGCAATGGTAAAACATGTCTGTTTCTCCTTTCCTCAAAAACCACACCAGCAGTAACCTAGAAGTCAGACATGACTCAGTCACACTTTCCAAATTCTATAGAACATATTTGAATTAGTCATGTATTAATTTAAACCTGTTTTGGACTATGCTTTGTTCTTTTTGGGTGTACCCTGCCTAGCCTAGCACCCTAGCTTCTGCGACAGACTGTGGATCATGGTGACCTTACCTTAAGGACAGTACTTGTTAATTCTGACTGGTTGTTGCAAACCAGTTCTGTTTTGTAAAGCAGAGAAACAAATGATCAGTCAAAAATGAGAACAGCAATTCAAAATGACAAAATGAACTTTTGTCACCCAAAATAATTTTTTTTTGCATTTCGATTTACCCAAATTAAATTAGGTATTGAATTTTTATATTTTGACCGATCTTTCTATAAACTGACAAACATACAATACATATTGACTTTATATAAATGGTGAAACATATGTAAGTTTCTACAATCAGAAATATGCACATACAGCACACATAAATATCATAGACCAATTTTTATTCTGAACTTTATTTTGTACACCATTCAGCTATGTTGTGTGGTGGCCAGCACACTGCAGACATGAAATGAATAATGGTCTTCAACCTGTTTTGCAGGTATCTGGTGAGGTTCTCCCAAAAAGGAGGCCCTCTTCTAAGTGTTGATTTAAGATGAGAATATAATGGTAAAATAAATAATACATCTATTTGTCTTTAAATGTTGGCTAGGCATACAAACAGCGAAGGGATGAAATGATGACATAGCTCGTAAGATCATAGCAGCGTCGGTGTGACAGAAGTCATAACGCTGTTTGCCTTTGCTGGGGATGCATATTCCAAACCTGTACCAAAGCTAAAACAGCATGTCTTCTATGCTGTATATTTCACATGGTATCCACGTGCCAAAGCGTTATAAATACACTGCCTGGCCAAAACAAAAGTCACACACTAATATTTCATTGGACTGCCTTTAGCTTCGATTATGGCAGGAATTTGCCTTGGCATTGTTTCGATAAGCTCACGCAAAGTCACAACATTTATTTCCGTCCAGAGTTGCATTAAGTTTTTGCCAAGATCTTGTATTGATGATGGGCGAGTCAGACCGCTGTGTAAAGTCTTCTCCAGCACATCCCAAAGATTCTCAGTGGGGTTAAGGTCTGGACTCTGTGGTGGCCAATTCTTGTGTGAAAATGATGTCTTTCTCCTGGTCCCTGAACCAGTCTTTCACAATCTGAGCCCAATGAATCCTGGCATTGTCAACTTGGAAGAAAAAATCCATTGATGGAGAAACCTGCTCATTCAGTATATTCAGGTAGTCAGCTCACCTCATTTTTTGGGCACATAACGTTGCTGAACCTGGACCTGACCAACTGAGCAACCCCAGATCACAACACCAAGTTAAATCCAGGTGGTGACTTTTTTTGGCCGGGCAGAGTATATTGTTATGGGTAAACAATAAATCAAAATGGTGCGACAGCGCCTCTCCACTGTCATCTTTGTCACTTCCAACGCGCTACTTTGCTAAAGGGCTGCTTTACACGGTTTTACCGTCACTTTGAACGTTCCGGTGTCGCTGCTGCTGACGTTACCATCCCGGCTTCAGCAGGGTCCGGCTTCAAAGCTGTGTGAAGGCACAGAAAACGGTCGCTAAAATGACGGAGACACCAATGAGCTCCAGCTCCAAACTGTCGGATTTCTGCTAGATTTGTGTCGTGTCCTCTGAGAAGACGAGCGATGCACGTAGCCGACTTCATAGCGGGCTCTGCTGGAGGTACAGTAACAAAAACGGCGGCTGATGCAACGTCTGGCGCGCCGCGCTCCCATGCGAAAGCAGACGCGGCTTCCCTGTGTTTCTAAACGGATTCGTCGTAAAATAAGAATTTCGCACACTTTAGGAAATGTCGCCTAAATGCGAGCAGGCGGTGGTTAAAGCCGACACGCGGTGTTGCTGAGCTCCTCCATGACGAGGCGGCATCATCGTCGTCACCGTCGCGGAGCGAGTTTGTGTTCGTCCGCCTTCACCCGTCTCTAGCGACGCGCATTTATATTTTAGTTTTACGCGAAAATGGCCTTTTGTTCCAAAATATCAGAGCGCATGTTTGAAACCTTTCTTAGACATTCCTCTATCTATCTATCTATCTATCTATCTATCTATCTATCTATCTATCTATCTATCTATCTATCTATCTATCTATCATTTACAGCGACAAATATGGAGGTCTCAGTAAAATTAAAACGTTTATTTAAAAAAAAAAAAAAAAAAAACGTATTAAAGTACAAATAAAGGACTGAATTTAAGGTATTATGTGTATGCGTGCATCCACTGCTGTATGAGAGGTTTTCCATAGGGCTGTACTAAATTCTTGTTTAACATTTGGAATAATATTATGGACTGTGTGCAGGTCCATTTCAGAAGCTGGTACCCCTCAGACAGGCCAGACTGTCCCAAAAAGTTATTAAGTTACAGATAATAAATAGCAGGACAGGTGATCAAGGTGTGCAAAAATATCCATAACAAGGCCTGTCAAGCTGCATTTGAATCTGAAAATCATTGCTATGGTAAAATAAACAATTTGCTTTGAATTATTTTTATTGCAATGCACTAAACTTTGAAGTTACTTTTTAAAGAAATGCAGTATATTTGGGGCAGATTTCTTCCCCTCTTTTTAAACCCATGAACTGTTGTTTGCAGGGGCCCTGGGGGTGGTGGTGGGATACCCCCTGGACACAGTGAAGGTAAATCTGTACATTGGCTTTAGTTGCCTACAAGAGGAGTGCACCTTGGTCGATCTCAACCACACATCTTCCCGTTTTGCAGGTGAGAATACAGACCCAGAGGGAGTTCACCGGTGTGTGGAACTGTGTGTACAGAACCTGTAGAAGCGAAGGGGTGAGTACCACAGATGATGAGTGCATGGAAAGTGGTGGGAAAGCTGATGTGGACTAACAGTGTAGATGTTTCCTTGAGTTGCAGGTGCGTGGCTTCTACAAGGGTATGTCCATGCCGGTCACAACCGTGTCCATCAGCTCCTCGGTGGTCTTCGGCACCTACCGGAACTGCCTGCAAGGCTTACAGTCGCTACGGGGCGGTCATCTAGAGACCCAGCCCAGCAAGCTGGACATCTTCCTTTCAGGACTGGTGGCAGGAGTGGCCCAGGTGATGGGCAGGGAATACTGTTGTGCTCCACATCCGTAACACGGTGTGATTCCATGCAGTAAAAATACACTTATCAATCGCTCTATTTGGGAAGTCTTAAAACACAACTGAAAGCAAGATATGAATACGTTTGTTTACTCGATTACTGCACCCATAAAGCTCATTGCTGACTTTTCTCCTTTTAGCCTCCTGTTTTTACAAAACACGGGATAGTTTTGTCTAGGAGCTGGATATTATTCAAGGACAGACTGCACAGCTAAGGAAACAAGCGATAATACAGCGGATAAATGTGGACCTACAGCGTGCTGAGATCCTTGTGTGTATAACTGAGACTTCCCTTTAACCCATGAAGGTATCAGTGATGTCGCCAGCAGACGTTGTGAAAGTACGCCTTCAATGCCAGACAGAACCTTATCAGACTTCGTCCCTGCAGACGAAAGTTAAATATCGTGGACCTGTGCACTGCATACTAACTGTTGCCCGTGAGGAGGGTGTCCTCGGTCTCTACAAGGGTGCGCAAGCCTTGGCGTTTCGCGACGGAGTCTCCTTCGCCACCTACTTCCTGACCTACAGGATCATCTGTGAGAGACTGACACCAGTCGGACAGAAGCAGCCAGGTAGGCCGCTAAATCCTTTAGCAAATGAGTCCCAGCGCTAACAATAACCAAGCTGGTACATTTTAAAATGGCTTACCTGTTTGCTTTTGCCTCTGTGTTTGGGGGCACGATTTCTTCCAGACTGGCCTGTGGTCATGTTGGCTGGCGGCATGTCGGGTGTTTGTGCCTGGTCAATGGGAACACCTATGGACGTGATCAAGGCTCGCCTGCAGGTGGACGGTGTGAGGAGCCGGCACTACCGGGGCTTCATACACTGCATCTCGGAGAGCGTGAGACAGGAGGGCCTGACTGTGCTCTTCAGGGGCCTGGGACTCAACTGCCTGCGGGCCTTCCCTGTGAACATGGCTGTATTCGTTGCCTACGAGATGGTTGTTCGCTTTTTCCAGCGCTCAAAATGAGACATCCAAGAAGAAGGTCAAGTGCATTAAGGACACATCCAAGCCCATGTTGCCACTATGCTCCCCGATGTTTTCCTCGCAGATAAGGTTAAAAAACATTTACTGTTGAAATGAATGGTAATTAAGAATTCACCTTACAAAAAGAATTCCTTCATCTAAGGTTCGGTAAAAGGCAGGACTGACCTGCTTGTGCAGAACACCTGCAGTTTGAACAAAACATAGTGTGAGCCAAAGACACAAACACTGCTAAATCGTACACAATTTATCCAAAAACGTAATCACGACATTGTTTTTCATAGTCGTGCTTCTGCGTAAAAGTTAGGTCCTTTTGCATCATTCTCAGGACTCCCACTGTTCAGTGCTCGGCGTCACTCTTGTGAGGAGAGTGCTTTAAGATGCTGTCACTGTCGATAAGGCCAAGGCCAAGTATGCCTTTGACTTTGAAAAAGTCACTTGCGTCTGGATTTTACACAGATGTGTGTAAAATCCTTGGTTCAAACTGTAGAAATAAAAATGCAGAGCATGGGTTGCACAAAGGGTTCCGTATTTAAAACCAGCTGCACCTTCTGCTGAAGAAGAAAAGAGCAAGTGAGAAATTAGCGCTGCTGCTTCCTGTTGATGTCTAAAGAAAACACATGGATGACAAATTAAAAGGCTGGAGAAACTGATGAAAAGGCATCCCGAGTAACTTGTGGCCTAATGGCTTGAAGTGCAAAAGCGGACAAAAGCGCCACCTACTGTAGAACCAGAGAAAAATACCCTGCTCTTGGGCTACTCACTTTGCCAGCCATTGGTAGGATCACCTCATGTCAGCCATCTGCTGTCTGACAGTGGTAAATTCCATGGAGGAGCTTATCCTGTCACTACACGTTCTTTGCTTCGCTGGTATTTAAATCCCCTGTTTAGTTTAGATATTCTCCTAGGAGCTCAGCCTTGGGGGCCATTGCTTGGATGTGCTCATGGTTGTTTTGTATGTCATTGAGGACAGCCAGAGTCAACACTTTCTAGGCCCCCTTTCCCTTATTCCCCACTGCGGTACAGTTTATGGGTCTTTGGTTTTGAGTGGAAGGCTCTGTGTGCTGTCAGGGGTTTTCATGCCTTCATTTTGACTTCTTTCTGTGGCATCTGGGAATCTGGTGATAGCCAGGTCATATATGTTGATGCCTCTGATCTTGTTCTTCTGATTCAGTTAACTCTTTAAGACCTGTCTTAGTCTGTAGAGGTATTTGTAAAGATGTTGCTGTCTTCCTAGTTTCTGCCTCATGGTTCCCATGTGATTAGAGGATTCCCAGGTGCTTGTAGTTGTCCTGCATGTCTGTTTTGTGGCCTTATGGTAGTTCAACTTCTCTGTTCCATGTCACTTTTCCTCTTTTTACTATCATCTTCCTGCACTTCTCCAGTTCGAACTGCATCCCAACACCCTGGCTGTAAATCCTGGTAAAGTGGATCAGGGAATTAATGTCTCTTTTGGTCTTCGTGTACAGCTTGATGTCATTCATGTACAGGAGGTGGCTGATAGCAGCTCAGAGAGGGTTAAGACCCGTGTAGAACAGCCCTGGGGATTAGTGCATCTCCTTGATGTAAATCATTCTTTATGGTCAGCTGTCCAGTCACCTTTGATTTGGTTTCTTAGCTCTTGATGAAGGTTATTGATGCCTTATTGACCTTGTGTAGCACTGCAGCATTCTAGTTCCCATTTGTGTGGCAATGAATCGTATTCCTTTCTTATAATCAGTCCAGGTAACACTCAAGGTGATCTGCCTGGTCTTGCAATTTTGGTGGACAGCTCTGTGTACCTGGTGCTTTGAACCTCTGGCGTTGTTTCCGATCAATGAAAATTTGCTTGTTTTCAGCATTTTTCATATAATGCGCAGCCCATCACTCAGTTGCGATTTAATAAACCACTTCTGCAAATGAACTTCAAACCGTCCAGAAAGAAGACAACAGATGACGTTCATGTGTCCTCCAGGCAACTCTCATCCCTGGTTAATGATCCACATTTACACACTTTACACAGCAGCAGCAAAGTAAAATTGGAGTAAACACTCATGAGAACTTTGTGGAAAACTACAGAGCACAATAAATTGATTTAATTGTGTACTGAAACTAAACTTAGCTTAATGCACATGGGAGGTCAGTGTTCTGTTACACTGGTGCTGACAATATGAATTAATCATACAAGATTGCTTAATAATAATAATAATAATAATAATAATAATAATAATAATAATAATATCCTACTGCTTCAGGAGCTTCTCAAAGTGCTCCTGCTGTCTTCCTGTAATATTGCCAGGTGAGGTCAGCACAACCCCACTCTTGCTGAAAACAGGAGGCATGGAAGAGTAACAATCTGCTTTCCCTTTCTTTTCTGCTGAATAGTTTGCCAAATACTGTACTTCTCTGCTTGTGGCACCGCCTTTTGGAATGAAAGCTCACAGCCGTGATACCAGCTGGTAGCATAGTGTTTACAGCTGCCAGACCTCCATTCAGAGGATCTAATATGTGGAGGTTGTACCTACCTTAGGGTTCTTTTTCGGTCACCTCATGTTCTGTCACATAATACACAGTAGCATCATTGATATCTAGAGTGTCACATGTACAGGAGGCAGTAGCTACTATACTGTATGTGAGTACATAACAACATAAAAATGAACAAGAAATTACATGTGACGCACACACACACACACACAATACAACATACATTAGTGATGTAAGGGTAATAAAGTTTGGCAATACAGTATATGTTTAATTTTTCCATTTTCACTTTATGACAGGTGTGTCTGTCACTTTCTGTGCGGTTCACCTGACTGACAGTACTAATGATATTTATGTATTTAATGCAACCATTTTAAGGGTAATACAGTTTATGGATTATACAGTATAAGGTGTTTTTAATTTTCACCCTTTCCATTGCTACTCCTTTTTAACCCAGGTAGCAACAGGTAACTTTAATAGTGGTTGTCTAAACAATTGTTGAACATATCACATTGATTTTCAACCCAAACCTTGGTTAGCTTTAAACAGCTAACATTTAGGGTTGGCCTTACTCAGCACAGACATCTAGAAATATTTTCAACTTTTCCATTTTAGTACAACCTCAGAGAAGGAGAATAGACTGGACAGAATAAACTGAAATAGGGAAAATTCATTGTAATGAATAATTCCAGAGGCCTAATTTCTACATGTCACACCTGCAGGTTCTGCGAGACTGCCTCGTGCCCGGTCTCTCCGCCCTGCCCCAGACTGAGCGCCGGCAGCCGGCAGACTTAATTACGGACAGTTTAAAAGAGCCGCTCGGACCCTTACCTGGCGCTCAGTTTTCTGTTGATGCTTATCGAAGTTTTGTGAGCTCAAACCTGTGTTATCCTGTGCTTTTCAGCTCGCCCACCACGGCGCTTGTTCCTAGTTTAAAGTACTTGGTTTCTCGTGGTTTTCATCAGTGTCTACAGCTCCGTTGTGCAGCGGCGAAACTTTCCATTTATTTTGCCATTGTCTCTTTTGCCGCGCACCCCCTTGTTGTTTGCTTGTATTTCTGTTAAACTCTTTATGCCAGTAAAGCACTCCCTGTTTATCTGCCCAGCTGTTTGTGTTCCACAATTGCTTCTTCCACACCCTCAGTCCCCGAGTGCCGTGACAAATCCTTGCAGCTGCAGCTTCCGGTTGTCCTTACTGTACAGGGTCACCCTGTCAACCACTTGGCTCTGGTTGACTCCGGTGCTGCTGACTGTTTCATGGACTATGGCTTGGCCAAACGTCTTTGCCTGCCACTGCTCCCCTGTCCCACTCCAATTAAGGTACAGGCCCTAGATGGCGAGCCCTTGGGGTCCGGCACTGTGACGCAGCGCACTCACCCCATCCACCTGAGGGTCCCTCCTGGTCACTCGGAGTTCCTCACCTTCCTGCTCATCTCCTCGCCAGTCACCTCCCTTATCCTCGGTTTCCCTTGGCTCCAACAACACGACCCAATGATTAGCTGCTCAACCTCCTCCATCCTGGGTTGGTCGCCGGGCTGCTATAAGCAGTGTGTGCACCTGCCTAAGGTCCCTACTACCAGGTTCCCCAACCCCGATCCCATCCCTGCTTTAGATCATTTGCCTCGGGAGTACTTTGACCTTAGGGAGGTGGGCAGCAAGGGCCGAGCTTCCGCCCCACTCTCCCTACGACTGCTCCATCAACCTGCTCCCAGGGGGAAACCCCCCACGGGGACGTCTCTTCGCCCTTTCACCACAGGAGCAGGGAGCTATGGACGTGTACATAGATGAGGCCCTGCGCCTGGGGTTCATTCGCCCATCCTCCTACCCTGCAGGGGTGGGGTTTTTCTTTGTTAAAAAAAAGGATGGGTCCCTTCGTCCCTGCATAGACTACCGGGACCTGAACAACATAACGGTGAAGAACCGTTATCCTCTGCCACTCCTTTCTACAGCCTTTGACCGCCTCAAAGATGCCACAATCTTCACCAAGTTAGATCTCAGGAGCGCCTATAACTTGGTGCGGATTCAGGAGGGGGACGAATGGAAGACCGCCTTCAACACGCCCCGGGGTCATTACGAATACCTTGTGATGCCTTTTGGGCTGACCAATGCTCCTGCAGTCTTCCAGGCCCTAGTAAACGACGTCCTACGTCCCTTTGCTGACAAATTTGCCTTTGTATACCTGGACAACATCTTGGTGTTCTCTTGAAGTAAGGAGGAACATGTCCACCATGTCTGGCAGGTCCTCAGGGCTCTCCTGGAGAACCACCTCTACCTCAAGCTTGAGAAATGTGACTTTCACACCTCCACTGTGACATTTTTGGGCTTTGTGGTCTCAGCCTCTGGGGTGGCAATGGACCCGGCAAAGTTGAAGGCAATTCTGGACTGGCCGGTCCCCACAAACCTGAAGCAAGTCCAACAGTTCCAGGGGTTTGCTAACTTCTACAGATGCTTCGTCTGGGACTTCGGAAAGGTGGCCGCTCCCCTCCGTGCCCTCACCCGCAAGTCCGCCTCGCCCTTTCACTGGACCCCCGAAGCAGAGAGAGCCTTCCTACGGCTCAAGACCCTCTTCACCGAGGTTCCCATTCTGCAACACCCGGACCCGAGTCACCAGTTCCTGGTTGAGGTGGATGCTTCCAATGACGGGGCTGGAGCAGTCTTGTCCCAGCAAACTGCAGATGGTAAGATACACCCCTGTGCCTATTTTTCTCGCCGATTCTCCCCCGCAGAGCGCAATTACGATGTTGGTGATTGAGAACTCCTCGCAATGAAGTGGGCCTTGGAGGAGTGGAGACACTGGTTGGAAGGAGCCCAACAACCCTTCATTGTCTGGACCAACTATAAGAACTTAACCTACCTCCAGACAGCCAAACGACTGAACGCCCGACAGGCGCGCTGGCCCCTCTTCTTCTCCAGGTTTGACTTCACTCTCTCCTACCGCCCAGGCTCCAAAAACACCAAACCGGACACTCTTTCGCGTTAATTTGAGGACTCTGCCACCCTTTCTGAACCACAGACAATGGTTCCCCACTCACAAATTGTGGCCCCAGTGATCCTGTCCCTTGAGCAGGACATACAACAAGCTCTCCATCAGGAGACTCCACCGCCTGCGATTCTCCCTGATCGCCTCTATGTACCTGAAGCCTTCTGAACCCAGGTTGTCCAGTGGGCTCACTCCTCCCACCTGGCTGGGCACCCAGGCATCTTGTGATCCCAGGAACTCCTGCACCGTCGCTTCTGGTAGCCCACCTCCAAACAGGACATGCGGCATTTTATACAGGCCTGCCCAACTTGTGCTCGCAGCAAGACACCGTATCGACCTCCTCTTGGCCAGCTGCTCCCCTTGCCGGTCCCTCCGCGTCCCTGGGCACACATTGCTCTTGATTTTGTAACCGGGCAGCCACCTTCAGAAGGGTTCACCTGTGTGATGGTGGTCGTGGACCGCTTCAGCCGGATGACCCATTTCATCCCACTGCCCTCCTTACCCTCAGCTAAACAGACGGCCGAAGCTCTCCTCCACCATGTAGTTAGGATACACGGGGTTCCCCAGGAGGTCCTTTCTGACTGCGGGTCTCAATTCATCTCCCGCTTCTAGGCTGCCTTTTGCAACCTGCTTGAGATCAAGGTCAAGCTCACGTCCGGCTATCACCCCCAGACCAATTGCCTGATGGAGCGGACCAACCAGGAGTTGGCGAAATACCTTCGCTGCTTCGCCTCATCCTACCCCAGGTCCTGGAGCACTCACCTGACTTAGGCTGAGCTGGCTCACAACACCCTGCACAACTCATCCCTGGGAATTTCTCCATTCGAGGCCCAGTCCGGTTTCCCCCCTCATCTGCTCCCAGGCCAGCCTGTGGAATCAACTGTTCCTTCGGCCCAGGCCCTTGTCACTCATTGTCAGAGAACCTGGGAGGTGGCTCGGAAATATCTTCAGAGAGCCTCTCTCTCCATGGAATGTGCAGCCAACTGCAGACGTCAACGCACCCGCCTATTCCACCCTGGCGACAAGGCATGGCTCCGCACCCAGAACCTCCCTCTCAAGGCCTCCTGTAAGAAACTCTCCCCTCGTTTTGTTGGGTTGTTCAAGATCCTCTCCTGTGTCAACCCAGTGACTTACAGGCTCTCCCTTCCCCCAGCATGGCGCGTCTGCCCCACCTTCCACGTGTCCCAGTTGAAGCCCTTTGTCACCTCTCCCCTGCAGCTTCCAGACCCAGGTCCACCGCCTCCTCGGATGGTTGGGGGAGGTCCGGTGTACACAGTCTCCCGCCTCCTCGACTGCTGCCGTCGGGGGCGGGGCCTATAGTACCTGGTAGACTGGGAAGGTTACGGTCTAGAGGACCGTTCCTAGATTCCTGCGTCCTTTGTATTGGACAAGGAGCTCATCCGGAATTTTCTGTTTATTTTGCCATTGTCTCTTTTGCCACGCACCCCCTTGTTGTTCGGTTGTATTTCTGTTAAACTCTTTATGACAGTAAAGCACTCCCTGTTTATCTGCCCAGCTGTATGTGTTCTGCAATTGCTTCCTCCACGCCCTCAGTCCCCGAGTGCCATGACACATGTTGGTAAGTGTTCAGGAGCAAAACTTGAAGCTCATACACAGACTCTACCTTTTCCCGGTGCATCTTCACAAGATGTTTCCAGGGCCATGGCAGCTTTGCATCATGTTAAGTGTAACATTGTTCCTACCACTATGGTATATTTATTCTGGAAATATGATAACACACAAGCTTATTCATTCAAAAGACCTTTAATATAAATTTTTAAGTTAGTCCTGGAGTGGAGTTTGTTTACGCTGGTATGCTTGACAAGGAAATGTATTGTAATGCTTTGGTCTACCCCTGAAGCTCCCTGTGTAAATATATGAAGGTATAAACTGTTTAAATTTCTCCTTGAAAAATTAAAATTGGATCTGGTAATTCAAACCAATTTTGGAAAGTATGGACAGTCTTGTGAAATTTACTAGATGGTGCTGTATGATACATTTGACTCTGCCTGTACACTGTTGTAACCTAATGTAGCTCTTATAAAAAAAAGCACTTTTGCTTGTCAAAATATATATTTATTAGGAGACCACAAAAACCACTGTTGATTTAATTTTCATTTAATTTCAACACACAATTCAGATTCTCTACTATATTGCGACTGTATGAATTTGAAATCAGTTTCTAAGGAAATCTACTTAGTATCAGATTAACTGATTAATGGATTAAAATGACTAGCTATGATTTTCATTGACTAAACTAGGCACACAGGAGAGAGAAGCTAAAAGGTTAGGCGTCTTTGGGATTAATATTCACTTAAAGTTGAGGGGCCGGGGTTTCATGAACTGCTTTACAATCTCATCTGTGATCTGTTTGCGTTTCTCCTGGTGAGCCAAGATAATGGGTTGCAGGATTTCAATCAGACGCTTCTTCAGTTGTCCAGTCAACAGGGCTCCGCTTCTGTAATCCTAAAGAAGAGTAAAGGCGCAAAGAATGATCAGGAAACAGCCAGGAATGCTTTGCATGTGATTTATTTATTTATTTACTTTTAATATTTATGCTTTTAGACTAATGTCAAACTAAGAAATGGCATTTGGCAGTTTATTAAACCCATGAAGAATACAGATTCTTTCTATTATTTCTTATTCAAGTGTGTAGGTGGCTGAATAAGATTTGAGCCACCACACTTACATCTCAATGCCGTCAATTTAGTGAAGTCAGAAGAAAAACGTATTTCCCAGGTTCTCACCTGTCGGATTTTGTTTAGTTCATCATCATCCTCCAGGAAAAAGGTGAGGTACATGAAGGACACATCCACGTCAGGGTCACCACCAACCTTTCTGTGCTCCTCAACAGTGTCTTTGCCCCCAGAGAAGGCGTACTTATTGATCTGGGAAGGGTAGAGCAATACAAGAAACTTCCTTGAAAGTGCTGGTTATGCCTAGGGCACCAACTTATAGACAAAATTTGTGTAAATACAAGTTGAAACCTTGTTCTTGATCTGCTCCTGGGTGTCAGTGAGGAAGATAGAGGAGTTGGGGTCACTGGCGCTCATTTTGCTCTGTGCTCCTTGGAGGGCAGGAAAGAAAGTGGAGTGCAGCAGAGCTGGTTTGGGGTAGCCAATGCGGGGCGCAACATCACGAGTCATCCTGAAGTAGGGGTCCTGGGGTGACAGCAAAGGGCAGAGTGATCCAGAGACAGACATGGACTACAGTTGCCAAGACAACTGAAGGTTCCTATGCTGCTCTGTGAAACATTTTTTATTTCTCAAGATTTTTTGAGAAAAAAGTGTGAGCCAAGATAACTTTTCTCACACAGGTGAGCAACTTTTCTCACACAGGTTTTATATTCCCTTTACACAGTGGGTGTTGGCATAAATTTGACTTTGTGGTTTTGTGTAAACAAGCCACAACTATTGGAAAATAAAAGGTCTGATAAATCGTCTGGAAATTCTTTCACATCATCTGGAAATTCTTTCACTTTCAGTATTACAAGCAACGCCTAAAATGCAAATCAACCTGTTTACCCATCACATGGATGTTGCGGCTCCCTGATAAATGATTAATTACATCCTGATGCCTTAATAAAATCTTTATTGGCCCAAGTGCCACTCAGACAAAATAGGACATTTTTTGTTATGCCTCAATTATGATATTCAAAACCTTACTGCTGACTGAATGCCTTTTAGCAAGCACAACTATCTGGGGTGAGCTGTGATGTGGACAGTTCATTTTTCATAATAAGGGTGATGCATTATATGGCCAAAAGTATGTGGATACCCAACCATCACACCAATACATGCTTGCTGAAAATTCCGTTCCAATCCCATTGGCATTAATATGGAGTTGTCTCCCTCCCCTCCCTTTCCTGCTATAACAGTCTCCATTCTTATGGGAAGGCATTCCACCAGATTCTGGGAATTTGTGCATTCGGCTACAAGAGCACCAGTGAGGTTGGGCACTAATGTGAGGGTGAGAAGGCATGGCTCACAGTCGGTGTTCTGAAAGATTTTCAGTAGGGTTGAGGCCAGGACTCTGTGTTCTTTAACACCATCTAGTTCTTTAACACCATCCTTGGCAAACAATGTGTTTATGTCACTTTCTTTTTGCCTGGGGCCTTAGGCATGCTGGGGCAAAAAAGACATTTTCCCAAACTGTAGCCACAAAGCTGGAAGCACACAACTGTCTAGAATCTGTTTGTATGCTGTATGGGTGTGGTTAAAACTGCTCAACTCTAATTAGAAGGGAGGCCCACATACTATTGGCCATATAATGTACTTTGACAGCATTAGGCCTTAATGCTTAATATATGGGGAATGCTCAGTGAAAGGATTATGAACTTTCATCATGGTAAAATTGGACTAGGAATGTTTTTGGTAAGTGGTTGTAAGTCCAGCTGCCCTGCAATGGTCCTGTCCTGTTGCAGTGCCAATCTATTCAATCTCATTTATCTACTTTATGCCAACAAAACAGAGGTCAAGGGCTTGGAGTAAAAGCAGAGTCAAAGTGACAGCACACACCTGGTCAATGGCACAAGGGATGAGACAAGGGACATCTTTCTTTCCTTTGAAGATCTGAGGGAAGGAGTTGCTGAAAGAAGGAGCTGCCTGGATGGCTGGGAAGCTGATCTTTCCTTTGGCAGAGAGGGGGGAAAGGGGATCAGGATTGCATGCAGGTTTCCTGAATCAGAGCATCTGGTTTTTCACAGCTTGCCTACATATTTCAAAATGGATGAAACTTTATATAACCTGAAAAATCAAAAATATTCATGATTTTCTATTTGTAGAAAGGGCTGAATTGATGTACAGTAGAAGTTGATATAGCTGTCCAAAGGTGACTTGTCATTATATGGTTAGCTGCATAAACTAGAAAATAAACCAAACTTTAACAGGTACACATACTGATTCTGCAGTTTTTGACAAATTAAAACTAAATTTACAGCAAGAATCAGCTGAAGATCTTCTCTTGGTCGCTCTTCTGCACAAACCTTATATCTTCACAACATGCCTTACCTATGCTGTCACTCTCACTGAAGCCAAAAATGCCTTTGGCCTGGTTGAAAGTCACATGCTTCTGAATTTTCACCACATTGCTGTAAAAGTCACGGCTTGACCTGTAGAGCAGAGAAAGCAGAACATGGGACACTGTGGATCTCTTCTAGTTTACTGATGGAATAGGCTTTCAAATGAAAAAATCCAACCTGTGTAATCCTACACAAAGAGAAGTGAGACTAAACTATTTCTTACTCAGCAGTACAGCAGAATTCCTGAATACTGTTATGACAAAAGCCTGGCTTTCAGATGCAGCTATCAAATTGTATGCTACTAAAACAGGCCCACTTAGGTACCCCATGTAATCCAGGTCGGAGAAGATGAAGGTCTTCTTGATATCAAAGCCACAGGCGATGATGTCTTTGGCATTCTCCATGGCATAATGATAGCATTCCTCCAGCGTATTATCCTTCCACAGATACTTCTCATCGTCCGTGAGCTGGATGACCAAAGGGACATCAAAAACGTCCTGCAGCCACCTGGAAAAGTGTGACACAGTACCATGCATGACTTGAACCATGCTGTGTTAAATTGGAGCTGTTCTGCCCATAGTTTTAATTTATTTATATATTTTAAAATGTCTAATTGGTCCAATACTTCTGAACTCTGCCACAAGGTTAAGCTCTAGGACTGAATGGAATATTGACCGCTTGTGCAACATACAGCCTCACATTTGTAAAACTGCCATATCAAAGCTGCACTTCACAAACTAGACAAATGCATCCTAAGTACAACTGTCTTCTGGAAAGAAAATTTAGGCACTGCAGAGATTTTATGTCTTCTTGGGGTGCTCACTTTGTAAAAATGAAAGGGACGAGGTGCCCCATGTGCATTGCTTCGGAGGAAGGTCCCCGCCCTGTGTAAAGGTAGAATGACTTCTTGGTCTCATATGCATCCAGGATCTGCTGCAGATCTCTGCAGAAAGGCAAACAAGACAATTGAAAATATGAAACTAAAAACATTGATGGTATGAACAAAACTACTCCAGAGCAACACTGCAGATAAAATAAAGTTTGTTTACTATTGACATTGCAGCAGTATGAGCAGGCTGGATGTTTTTCGATTGCTACTAACCTGTATAATGAAACTCAGACACCACAAACAGCTCAAAAGCTCCCATGAGGCAGACTACAACAAAACTGACCGGTGTGAGAAGAAAATTCCTCGTCGCAGGAAATGGTGAGGCTTCTGTCCGATGGCTCGTTCTATTCTCTCCACCAGGTCCTGGTCAATTTTGCTGCTGCCAAAACGCTCTGAAACATCACAACCACACATTCAGGCATGGAGTGGTGCCAGACAGCATCTACGTGATATGATGTGAACACCGGCCATACAAGGAAGCAACTGTCAAGCTTTTTTAACAGTCACAGGTGGTACAGGAGTATTTTAGAAGATGGTCTTTGTAACATGATTAAGGATGAACCAGAGCTGCAAGAACTGTAAAAAGATAGATTGTTGGCAATAAATATTTGCTGTGTTAGAGGTTAGGGTTACCTTAAATATTTAAAGCAAAGAAATCAAATACAACCAAAGGTATACATTGCTGAGGGCCGTTTGTACTCTTTAACATTCCAAGTACAATATCTGGCACTCCCTGTGCTGAACTTTACAAGAATTACCATTATGCCCTTACTATGTGTAAAGAGTACAACAGAAGGCCACACCCTGAACTTTAAATAATTCCTTATTATGTTATTCTGCACGCTTATCTGCTAGGTTAGCTGCTGCCCCATAGCAACACACCCATTGTGCTGCTGGCATGGTGATATTTACACTACTTTACAGCCCAGGCTTCTCACCTATCAGTTTGTTGTAATCCACTCCTTTCTCGCTCTTGGAGGCAACAGTCCAGGGGTCCACAAAATCATCGTCCTCCTCAGAGGACTTGCTGTCCTCTTGGGGAGGGCTACCACTCGGGGGACATCTGGCCTTGTACTCCTGACTTGTTTTCGCCTTACATTCCCCCTTCAGCTTCAGCTCCAAATGCACTTCAGCCTCCGTTTGTTCCTAACAGTGCAAAATTGAAGTGAAACAACTGCTGAAAATAAAGGGCTCTTGCAAAAACTGAGAAATCAGAGCAGACAACTCTGCTGAAAACAGCAAATCTAGGTGTATCAGTGTAATAATATAATAATGTACTTTTACTAGTAAGAATAGCAGTTGTGGTAGCACAAGCACAGTTTTACCTTGGGTGCATTTTCCATGTTCAGGATTTTTTGTCCCAGTGCTGACACCTGCTCGTACAACTCCACGGGGGTCAGAGGACCTTGCTTTTGTGCTATTGTTTTCACCTGGGAAGGAATTCAACCAAAGTAAAATTTGTAGTGAATCTGAAACAGTTCCACTGGTTTATGTTGTATTAAAATGTATGTAATGTCATTTGAACAGAAGTAATCTCTTTAACCACTCTAAGCCCAGAGTGAGAGCATGAAGACATTGATACCTGCAGTGGACCACATAGCCTATTGTATTGCATATACACCAGTGCTGTACATGCTGCACTAAAGCCGAAAAAAGGTATTGCTTTAAAAGCCTCAAATGTGTGACCTTCACAAAGTAGTCATTTACAGTGTTTATAGTTGTTTTATTCATTTAGCTTTTATCTTTTTATTTTTGATTTTCTTTAAATACAAGTGTTGGATGTTGAGATGTTGAGAACATGTTCATGTTTCAGTCTGACCATTTCCTATCAATCCTAGGTTGTAGACTGTGTGAAATACAGATAAAAACTGAAAAGCTAAGTTAAACTAGATTTCAAGATTTGCAAAGTTTGTAATTCAACACTTATCTCACTTTCAGCCTTCAAAATTTCTATTTTTAAGTAGGCAAGTCCAAAAAATGTGCCTTCCAAGCACTGAGATTTTTAGTTTTGAAAAGAAATGAAAAATAACCAGCCATACAAAGCATGAAATTTTGCACATTGTTGTTGAACATTTCAGAACTAATATGAGCTGCAGAGAACCAAGAAAACAGATGGAACAATACAAATCATTTCATAATTTCCAGTTGGCACTTAGTAAAATTCAGTAAAATATCCACCCTGAATATTTTATGAAAGGGCACAGTAAGTTTTTAAGGATTACCTGAGCCTGGATTTTGTTCAGCTCCTCAGTGCCTCTTCCTCTAAGGTGAAAGCAAAAGTAAAATGAGTATTTAAGCTGTCTGTTTACTTTTATGGGTGGGCAGCAGTAAGAAGCAGTACACAAAGAAACCTGTTCATTTGGTCCTTCATACTTTTTTTTTGTATCTCCTTTGGAGGAATGTGTCCTCAGGCAGAAGAGCAAGTTGTTGCAGGAGCTGCCATTGCCTTGAATGTAAATTAGCTTCGTTTTATGAGATTTCTCCTGGCATCTTTGTTTCACCCATTAGAATCCAAGCTCAGCAGAATGAGCAGTGAGTGACAGGTTGGCTGTGTGACAGAGACCCGGTCCCTGACTTCTCACCCTTGGCAGCCCACAGGGGACCAGAAACACGGTGCAAATCAGCTCTGATCAAACCTTGAGAATAAAATTACTGTTCACAGCTGCCATCTCACATCTCTACCATTACATCTCATCATCACTCTTTCAATATGCTCAGCGGCCAATTTATTAGCTACACATAAAGAAAAAGCAACAACTAATTCTGCTGCCACGTCTAAAGGTGAGCAGTCATCCAGGTATCGGTGTGCCCCCAACACACATCTGTATGAGTACTGTCTGGTCATACAGTAACTTCTCACTTGTGATATATTCCTTAAAATGTTGTCCAAATTGAAGTACATTGTTTCATAAGGCTGTAGGCAAACACGAGTAAAGGTCTTCATGGAAAAAACAACAAAGCAACAAAGAAGTTGCTATCATAACTTCTCAGGATATGATGGGTAGTCTGTGATGTATTAATCTTCAAATCAGTGTTCACATCTTGCATGACTAAACACCTTCTCGACACTTGATTTTATTAGGTACAGTTTGTCAGGTACACTTACATCTCATCCTGCATAGTGGTGCAGCACATGGTTGTGTGACTCAGTATACAGAGCATGCAAAAAAGGTCTAGAGGTTCAGCTGCTGTTTGAATGAACATTGGAATGGACAAGCTGTGTGGTCTAGCCGGCTAGCCGACAGGGTGCTGACGGAAATTGGGCTACTGCTGGCCGAAGAAGGAGAAGAGGCTGAAGGAAGAGAGAAGGAAGGCATGTCCGGAGGAAGGAGGAGAGGAGGAAGGTTAAGAGAGTGGACGTGAGGATAGGAACTTTGAATGTTGGTAGTACGACTGGTAAACGGAGAGAGCTTGCTGATATGATGGAGAGAAGGAAGGTTGATATATTGTGTGTGCAAGAGACCAAATGGAAGAGGAGTAAGGCTAGGTGCATCGGAGGGGGGTTTAGCTGTTTTACCATGGTGTGGATGGGAGGAGAAACGGGGTAGGGATTATCCTGAAGGAACAGTATGTCAAGAGTGTCTTGGAGGTGAAGAGAGTGTCTGACAGAGTGATGGTTATGAAACTGGAAATTGATGGTGTGATGCTGAATGTTGTTAGTGATATGCCCCGCAAGTTGGGTGTAAGATGGATGAGAAAGAAGAATTCTGGAGTGATATGGATGAAGTGGTGAAGAGTGTACCCGAGGGAGAGAGAGTGGTGATTGGAACGGATTTCAATGGGCCTGTTGGTGAAGGGAGCAGAGGAGATGAGGAGGTGATGGGTAGGTATGGTGTCAAGGAGAGGATTTTGCAAAAAGGATGGACATGGCTGTGGTAAACATGTATTTTAAGAAGAGGGAGGAACACAGGGTGACGTACAAGAGTGGAGGAAGATGCACACAGGTGGACTATATCTTATGCAGGAGTGCCAGACTGAAGGAGACTGTAGACTGTAAAGTGGTGGCAGGGGAAAGTGTAGTTAGGCAGCATAGGATGGTGGTTTGTAGGATGACATTGGAGATCAAAAAGAGAAGGAGAGTGAGGGCAGAACCAAGGATCAAATGGTGGAAGCTGGAAAAGGAAAACTATAAGGTGGAGTTCAGGGAGGAATTAAGACAGGCACTGGGTGGCAGTGAAAAGTTACCAGTGAGCTGGACATCTACAGCAGAAGTGGTAAGGGAGACAGCTAGAAAGGTGCTTGGTGTGGCATCGGGACAGAGGAAGGAGGACAAGGAAACCTGGTGGTGGAATGAAGAAGTACAGGAGAGTATACAGAGGAAGAGGCTGGGGAAGAAGAAATGGGATAGACAGAGAGATGAAGAATGTAGACAGGAGTACAAGGAGATGAGGCATAGGGCGAAGAGAGAAGTGGCAAAGGCTAAAGAAAAGGCTTATGGTGAATTGTATGAGAGGTTTGACACTAAGGAGGGAGAAAAGGACCTGTACCGATTAGTTAGGCAGAGGGACCGAGCTGGGAAAGATGTGCAGCAGGTTAGGGTGATAAAGGACAACGATGGAAACGTACTCACAAGCGAGGAGAGTGTGTTGAGCAGATGGAAAGAGTACTTTGAGGGGTTGATGAATGAAGAGAACGAGAGAGAGAGAAGACTGGATGATGTGGGGACTATGAATAGGGGAGTGCAATGGATTAGCAAGGAGGAAGTTAGGACAGCTATGAAGAGGATGAAGAATGGAAAGGCTGTTGGCCCAGATGACATACCTGTGGAAGTATGGAAGTGTTTAGGAGAGATGGCAGTGGAGTTTTTAACCAGATTGTTTAATGGAATCTTGGAAAGTGAGACGATGCCTGAGGAGTGGAGAAGAAGTGTACTGGTACCTATTTTTAAGAATAAAGGTGATGTGCAGAGCTGTAGTAACTACAGAGGGATAAAACTGATCAGCCATAGCATGAAGTTATGGGAAAGAGTAGTGGAAGCTAGGTTAAGAAGGGAGGTGACGATTAGTGAGCAGCAGTATGGCTTCATGCTGAGGAGGAGTACTACAGATGCGATGTTTGCTCTGAGGGTGTTGATGGAGAAGTACCGAGAAGGTTAGAAGGAGTTGCATTGTGTCTTCGTGGACTTAGAGAAAGCATATGACAGGGTACCTAGAGAGGAGCTGTGGTATTGTATGAGGAAGTCGGGTGTGCCAGAGAAGTATGTAAGAGTGGTACAGGATATGTACAAAGACAATGTGACAGTGGTGAGGTCTGCGGTAGGAGCGACGGATGCTTTCAAGGTAGGGGTAGGATTACATCAAGGATCAGCTTTGAGTTCTTTCCTGTTTGCAATGGTAATGGACAGGTTGACAGATGAGATCAGACAGGAGTCACCGTGGACTATGATGTTTGCAGATGACATTGTGATCTGTAGTGAGAGTAGGGAGCAGGTTGAGGAGACCCTGGAGAGGTGGAGATATGCTCTAGAGAGAAGAGGAATGAAGGTCAGTAGGACTAAGACAGAATACATGTGCATAAATGAGAGGGAGGACAGAGGAGTGGTGAGGATACAGGGAGTAGAGTTGGCGAAGGTGGGTGAATTTAAATACTTAGGATCAACAGTCCAGAGTAATGGGGAGTGTGGAAGAGAGGTGAAGAAGAGAGTGCAGGCAGGGTGGAGTGGGTGGAGAAGAGTGTCAGGAATAATTTGTGACAGAAGAGTACCAGCAAGAGTGAAAGGGAAGGTCTATAAGATGGTAGTGAGACCAGCTATGCTTTATGGGTTGGAGACGGTGGCACTGACCAAAAGACAGGAGGCAGAGCTAGAGGTGGCAGAGTTAAAGATGTTAAGGTTTGCATTGGGTGTGACGAGGATGGACAGGATTAGAAATGAGTATATTAGAGGGTCAGCACAGGTTAGACGGTTTGGAGACAAAGTCAGAGAGGCGAGATTGCATTGGTTTGGACACGTGCAGAGGAGAGATTCTGGATATATCGGGAGAAGGATGCTAGGGATGAAGCTGCCAGGCAAGAGGAAGAGAGGAAGGCCTAAGAGGAGATTTATGGATGTGGTGAAGGAGTACATGCAAGTGGTGGGGGTGACGGAGAGAGATGCAGAGGACAGGAGGAAGTGGAAGCTTTTGATCCACTGTGGTGACCCCTAACGGGAGTGGCCGAAAGAAGAAGACTATGTTTGGTTTTTTTAATCACTAACAATCAATAATGTGTTTCAACCTACAAACAGTGAATGAAAATCAGTGATAGTGAATATCAATATCTGTGCCACTGACACACAGGCCAGTATTACAGGTATGTGGCACTGATCTGGTCAAAGATGCCAGCATTGCTGAGTAAATACTTAGG
This sequence comes from Heterotis niloticus, assembly GCA_018136845.1. Taxonomy (NCBI): domain Eukaryota; kingdom Metazoa; phylum Chordata; class Actinopteri; order Osteoglossiformes; family Osteoglossidae; genus Heterotis; species Heterotis niloticus. The sequence continues at coordinate 22,804,144 of CM030895.1, forward strand.
ACTGTAGTTGCTAAAGTGAACGTTGGTGGTCATGGTCCGTAAGTAGCATTGGACTAGAAATGCAGTCCTTAACCATGCAATGACTGTAAAAATATTACTGATAAAAATGTACATGCTTTACCATGCTGCTCACTGGACATTGCTGTCATGCAGCAAAACTTACCCTTTCATATAAAGGTTTTCCCTCAGGCCAGGAGTTTGCCATCATTTTTGTTTAATAGTTGTTCCTTTTCATTCCACAGATTTGATCCCCATTTTCTGTATGAACCTACATATTCTCCGTGTTCACGAGGTTACTCTCTCAGATGTCTGTTTCAGGTGAATTTGACTCTAAATTAACTGCAGTTGTGAACATGTGCATGATTTTTTATGCGTGGCTATCTTGTGATGGACCAGTGTCCCAAGATATAACCAACACAGCCTCGCACCCGAAGCTTCAGGGAAAGGTTCCAGATCAGTGTGACCCTGCCACCCTGCCTTCCAATAAGCAGTTATTAATAGAATATTGGACCACGAAAACGATTACTTAGCCAAACAGCACGAACATTTGCAGATTAATCTTATTTGTCTCTTCATCACTTCTTCAGTGAACTACTATGGACTATTTTTATGGTTCATACTACAATAGCAAATATACACAGTGGCTTTTGAACTTGAGTAACTCCTTATAAGCCCGATGACCAGTTGTTCAAAGATTTTTAAAATCAAATACGCAAATTACACTTACAAATACATTTAAAGAAAATTTTAATAAGCATCTGCTTACAATGAGTAAGTAATCATTAGTTGTCATCCCTGGTGGCTTTCAGAACTGTGGTTCTCCATATGCTTCTATGCAGGGCCACCTCCTGCTCAGAAGTTATAGTGAGAATTACTACAACTTTCTTACCACTTTAATAGAAGCAATATATGCCCAATATTTAAATTTATTTTCCTAACTGTATTCATACTCAACTCTTCTTGGATTAAACTCACCAGCAAATCCCAATTCATTTCTGTGTCTGCCTTATACAGAAATCCATGCACAATTAATTGCATTTCTCTCCCAAATGAAAATCTGGAAGAAACTTCATTTCATGTGGTTTTCATAAAGGACAGTTATGGAGGACAGTTTTCACTTCTGTCTGGCACATATATGTGGAGTAGATAGGAAATTAAATGATTAAATGTTATTTAAGCGGAAGATTTATTGTACATGAGCTGTACAATTCAAAGCATGATTTGCACACTTGTTGCTGCAGCAGTGCTGAACATCCATGCAGCAGAATCTTTTATTTTCTTCTTGGGATCATTGTTAACTGCCAAAATCCTCTCCTGTTAGTAGTTGAAGTTGAGGGGTCGAGGGGTCATGAACTGCTGGATGACATCATCTGTGATCAGTTTGCGTTTCTCCTGGTGAGCTGAGATCATCGGCTGCAGGGTTTCAATCAGGCACTTCTTGAGCTCTCCGGTTAAGAGGGCTCCGCTTGCGTAATCCTTTGTAACAGTAGTGGTGGACAGCATGATGTGGAAACAGGCAGGGAAGAATTGCATAGTAATTATTGGAACTAACACGCTTCATAGTATGGTGCCACTCTCAAAAACGCACAATAACAATTAAAACGGTCTTGCGAAACATTTCCTAAGCACACTAGAAAGCAGCAGTTACTGGTTTTCCACATAATACGCATTGATTTTCCCCTCTGAAAAACTTGGCTTCCAGGTTTGCAACAATGCAGTTATATTGGATTTAAGTCATACTTACACAGTTGCACATTTTGTAAAAATGAAAAGAAAAAAAAAAGACATTTTGTCTCACCTGTCTGATTTTCTCCAGCTGTTCATCATCTTCCAGGAAGAATGTGAGGTACATGAAAGACACATCCACGTCAGGGTCACCACCGTACTTTCTGTGCTCCTCAATGGTGTCTTTACCCCCAGAGAAAGCATGCTTATTGATCTGGAAAGGGCAGAGCAAGAGAACACAAGGTTAATTTGTTTGCTGTACGTAGTGCTGTATTCTTAGGGTTCAGCCTCAAAGATAGTCACTAAAGTCAATACAAGTTGAAACCTTGTTCTTGATCTGCTTAGGGGTGTCAGTGAGAAAAATAGAGGAGTTGGGGTCGCTGGCGCTCATCTTGGTCTGAGCTCCTTGGAGGGCAGGAAAGAAAGTGGAGTGCAGAAGAGCCGGTTTGGGGTAGCCGATGCGGGGGGCAACATCACGAGTCATCCTGAAGTAGGGGTCCTGGGGTGACAGCAAAGGGCAGAGTCATCCAGAGACAGACATGGACTACAGTCGCCAAGACAATCGAATGTTATTATAATGTTGATTAAAACATTAAGATGCTGTTACTTGTCATAATGTGAACTTTGTCAGATAAGGATAAAAGAATAACACAGCAGATGGAAAATATCTAAGATATTAAGATAATGAAAAGTGGAGCACCACAGACACTGGTACCTGATCAATGGCACATGGGATGAGGCACTGGACATTCTTCTTTCTGTTGAAGATCTGAGGGAAAGAAGTGCTGAAGGAGGGGGCTGCCTGGATTGCTGGGAAGCTGATCTTTCCTATGATGGGTTGAGGTAAACAGGAAAAAGAGAGTGAAGTTATAATGAACAAAAACAATCAGTAAGAGGCAAAACGAAAAACTTTGTGGCTTTATTAAAGATCTATATCTTTAAGGATAAAATGCTGAGTTAGATCACTTTAAACTGTGTCTATCTGTTATTACTGACTGTATAAAGTAGACTTTTTAGAGCTGTCAGGCAGTAGCTTACTGGGGGGGGGGGGGGGCAGTCTGCTCTGGGTACCAGGCAAAAAAGAGTGCCAGAGCAGCAAAGAAATGATTGTTTACAGGGCACTTTAAAAATAATAAGTGGACTGGCCTCCCAGTACGATACTGAATGTTTTGTTTGTTAGCAGTAATGGAAGCGTGGTACTGGTGCTGGTAAATCTTTTATTTTTGTTTTCCTGTGTGTCTTACCGATGCAGTCGCTGTCTGTGAAGCCAAAGATGCCTTTGACCTGGTTGAAGGTCACATGCTTCTGGATTTTCACCACATTTGTGTAGAACTCTGGGCTTGATCTGCAAGTCAGACAGCATAGAGCATGAAGCCAAGATCTCCAAGTTACATCCAAAAGAACAGCGAGTAAGATCCCTACCCTTCATTCAGCCATTTAGTTACCTTTAGTGAATACTGGTAGATTGACATGAATTTTGTATAAAGAGTGAATGAAAACACTGAAAATTCATCCTGGCTCAATTGCCTAAAATAACCAAACAGGGGGCTACCCATTTTTAAAACAAGAGAAATGTAGAGAACTCTAAGCTAAGCTTTTATATCTAGTTGTGCAGGGTGATTCAAGCTCTCTTTTAGTCATTTTACTCCATTTAATTCAGTATGTTAACACAATCAAGGTATTCAGTGGACCCTTCCAGGCAATGCTTTCCTACAATTGTGTGGGTTTTTGCTAGCATGCTTCTTGTTTATATGTTTGTAGTAAACAAAATTTAAGTCAAATGGAAGCCAGAACGAAAAGTTCAGATAGATGCCAGATATGTAGGTTTCCTGTTCTCAATACACGGTTGCCTCACAAGACAAAAGCCTTTTCTTCTGCTTTGAAAAACAGAAAAATTGCTCGCTTCTGGCTCTTGAAACATCACTTTTCAAAATCCAAACCAAGTAAAAGAAGCCAACGGGGGTACCCCATGTAGTCCAAGTCAGAGAAGATGAAGGTCTTGTTGATGTCAAAGCCACAGGCAATGATATCCTTGGCATTCTCCACTGCATAGTGATGGCACTCCTCGACAGAAAGGTCCTTCCACAGATACTTCTCATCGTCTGTGAGCTGGATGACCAGTGGGACATCAAAGACATCCTGCAGCCACCTGAAAAAGTGTCACACAGCACCATGTATTCCTAAGGTCAAGTTTACCAAGAATCACCTTTTCTGGGTTATAACTTTCATACAATTTTTAACATGTTATTAAGGATTCAAAAATAATTTTATTCTATAGTGACTATTTTTCTGTATGATTAGTCTTTGTCTATCATACATACATTGTAAAAAATTTCCAAAAAAGGACAAAGTCCTGGGTTTTCCCTTGTCTACTACCGTTGTACAGAATAAATAATGTTTTTTAGATTATGTCAAGATTTAATAAAAAAAAAAAAAGAAGAAATTACGCTGCAGTCAAAATTTCATACATTCTGGTTAACCAGAGTCCAGAAAAGGCAGATACTACTAGGGAGCATTGTTGAGATACAATAACTGCGTTAATTAATAGCTACTAATAGAACATATTGGATCCCTAAGGTTGCCATTCCATTTCATACATCTCAGCTAAGTACATTTGCTACAATCGCGCATAAAAACTGGATAAACAGCTTCCCATCAGTTTAAAGACAACTGACTTAATTGATGTTTGTATATATTATGTCAACAACTAAGCAGACAAAATAAGCAAAGGGGAGCTCACTTTGTAAAGATGAAAGGGATGAGGTGCCCTACGTGCATCGCTTCAGAGGAAGGTCCCCGTCCTGTGTACAAGTAAAAAGACTTCTTGTTCTCATATGCATCCAGGATCTGGTGCATATCCCTACAGAAAGACAAACGAGACAAAAGAAAATGTAAAACAGACACACATTAGCAGTATAAACATAATCAGAACTAATTGAGCAACACTGCTGACTATCAGAACTGACCGGTGTGAGAAGAAGATTCCTCGTCGCAGGAAATGGTGAGGCTTCTGTCCGATGGCTCGTTCTATTCTCTCCACCAGGTCCTGGTCAATTTTGCTGCTGCCAAAACGCACTGAAACAGCACGACCACATATTCAGGCATGGAGTGGTGCCAGACAACATCTATGTGATATGACGTGAACGTTGACCATACAAGGAAGCAACTGTCAAGCTTTTTTAACAGTCACAGGGGGTACAGGAGTATGGTAGAAGACAGTCTTTGCAGCATGATTAAGGATGAACCAGAGCTGCAGAAATCATTAAAAGACGGATCTCAGGTCACTGCTGCCACAAATGTCCAACATGGAAACTGATGACAGCTATGAATTCAGCTTCTGGGTTGGTATTATGTACACTGCCTTGTCCAATGCAGGCTCCTCACCAATCAACTTGTCATAGTCCACTCCTTTGGCACTACTGGTGGACACATTCCAGGGATTTACAAGATCTTCTCCCTCACTGACTGAGGGTCCGTTATCCTGCGGCACAGGGTTGTCACTTGGCGGACATCCAGCCTTATAGTCCTGCCCCGTTGCTGTTTTGTATTCCAGCTTCAGCTTCAGCAGTAACTGCACTTCAGCATCAATGTCTGCCTAAAATTGCAAAAACTAATGTAAGCACATAAATACTACAGCTGCAGAAAATCTGCACAGTATCTGGACATAGTCCAGAAGATCAAGAACAAACCATATATGATAATAATAAAACTACTAATGCACGATTTGATAACATCAGCAGTGCTGCACCAGATGCAGAGTCTTACCTTAGGTGCATTTTCTGTCTTCAGGACCCTGACTTTTTCTCCCTGTGTTGACAACTTCTCATACACCTCCATGGGGGTCAGAGTACCTGGCTCATTTGCCATCCTTTACACCTGGGAAAGAGTTAAACCCAGATGACCACTGTAGTAAATCTGTAGCATTTCAGATGGGGGATTAAAATTTGTGTCATGTGCAACAAGCAAGCTCTTAACCAGTTGTAGGCTGTAGGGAGATCATGAGCTGCCCTTACACCCATTCCTCATGTAATAGACAAAGAATGACATTAACAATCGCAGGACTGTTGAGGACATGTAATTTAAATTTTAACTAGCCAGGTAGAATTGCTCCTAAAGACAAGGATGCATTAAGGATATTAAAGCTTTTAATTATTCCTGAAATTTTGAGAGTATTATCTATTTATCAATCTTCATATTTGTCTGCATCCATTCATCTGTGTTGTCCTTTTTATGGTCATGTTGTCTGATTGATGTGTTGTATCCCAGGAGAAATTGAGAATTTCTTCTTTTGGGTACACCTATATTAGTGCAAAGTGACAATAAAAATGCCTAAAACCTTTATTATTCTTTCTATACAAAATAATTGTATGTTTGACCCCTTCATACTGAGAATTCACAATGGATGATTTTCTGTGACAAATTAACCATATAAAGTGTTTAATAGGTGTACTTTTGACGTGAATATAATCTCAACTGAGTTATCCGAATTGTATAAGTCAAAAGGTTACAAATAAAACCTTCAACACTACAGAGTCAGTGACGTTACTTATGTGAACATTATATTTCACAGCTTTCATAACACACTTGCTTTAAAGTAGCTATTACACAACAACAAACTATAATTCAAGGTGTTTTATCCAAATGCTATATATTTGCTACTGAATGGGCAGATTTCACTGACCTGCCATATGCGGTTACAGTCGACTATGGGGAAAACCCCATCTTCTAATCCAGCCATGGCAACAAACGTTAGTAAATTTTCACATATCTGAAGATCAATACTGTTCGATCTATTGTTAATCGGGCTATATGGCAATACAATAAAAGACAACATTTTATATTTCACCTACCTATGAGAGAGTAGAACCAGCAGCTCACTCATTCAACTTGCATCAGCTACGCTGTGCAGCAAACAATATGGTCCGTAGAGAAACAAATATTTTAGTATTTCGTGTAAGCGAGATCTGTTTTAATTCCGGGAGAATTATTTTAAACAATAGCAGAAAAAGTAAAATTAAAATAAAGATTTTAAAGATTCTAAGCCACAATATGTAAGTCAGAAAACTGTGCTAGCCTCCAAATTATACATTATTTATGTTTCCGTATATTGTTTCCAGTGGGACATATTTTTGTGAGGACAAAAAAAATTGAGAGGTTCGCCGTGGGCGCCTTGGTGCTGAAGATTGGAGCATCGCGGTGCAGACAGGCAGTAAGTTTGTGTGGTACTTTGCAATATTTTTGCTCTTCTTTTGTGCCATTATATGAACAGACTGAAACCGCGAAGCTTGATACACTCTTGAAAAATATGAACTAAAAGGATAACGAACTGGTGCTGCACCACTTGTAATATTCACATTTCCAAACAGTTAGGACATGGTAGCTTTTCATATTGCGGGTCAGTGCTTACAGACGAAGTGCATTACTAGCGTTCGAAACCTGTTGTACAGAATTCCTTCCGTCAAAGTGTCCGTCAAAGTGACAAAGGTGTTGGCTAAAAGATGAATAATTGTAAAACCAGTCCTTCCTCAACTTTCTAGTACAGTTGGGACTGAGAAGCTGTTCGTAATTCGATTTGTTTGTAAAGCCAAGCAGTCCATCACAATCGATTAAAATCTTAATGACAATTAAGATGCATTAAAGGTCTTTGTGTTGAAGAACAACACTCTTTTATGTCAGTGTATCATGAGACCTTTATTAACCCATAAAAGGTAAACTTCTTGCCAAAGAGAGGGTGGCAGCAATGAATCGCTAGTGTCTGAGATCATCAGGATAGCAATACATAAAAGATATATATAAAATCCCTTACTATACAATGTAATAAATTGTTTTTCTGCATGTTCTGTAACTTGGGCAGGTGTTTGCAAGAGTGCAATGATCTCTTTAGTGGCTTATCAAAGTTCTGACTCAGAGGATGAAGCCGCAGAAGAACAAGGAGTGACGTCCCTAAATTCTAAGGTTGATGCTGGACTAAAAAGTCCCGAAGGACAGAAGGGACCTCTTGATGGGCCTTTTCCCTGCATCCAACATGGAGGCCTTGAATCAAGAACATCAGAAGCTCTCAGGGAGTTCAGCTCTAGCCATTGCATTGAGCCAACATGCAGTCCAAGTGGGACAGGCCTGGCGCTGTCCTTTTCTCAAACACTGCAAAGTTCTGGGTGTGCAGGTTTTCTAAAGAGACCTCAGGCTCCTGTGGCCAGTGTCAGACCTTACATGCCCAAAAGGCTACGTGTGGCTATGCAGGAAGCAGGTGGCTCCATGGATGCCACCCTGGGATGCTTCTCTGGAGGGTCCAGTCTAGCCCCCAGCTCCAACCTGCTCACTGAGGTATCTGAGAGTGTACGTCCATTTCTTGGGAGGAGGAGCAAGGGAACAGAGCTACCCAAGCGTGTGCGACTGTGCATCCAGGCTCACCAGGGTCCAGTGAATGTGGTCCAGTGGTGCCCTGTTCCCCATCTCAGCCATCTCCTACTGTCTGCCTCCATGGACAAAACCACAAAGGTATTTTTAATGTCTTCTGTGTGGGAATGCTTTAAACATGTCTCTTGGGTAGATGGATTAAAAAAACAGTACTTTACTAGATTAGACACAGCAGTTTAAATACCTCTGCTGCATGTTTGAAGAAATTCCTCAGTGCTGGTCATAGGGTTTGTGGGTCATAATCAACAGTTTAGTAAAGGGCCTCTGAAAATGATCAATGAAATAGAAAATGGTGGTCTAATAAAACTTACAGTAATAAAAGGTAAGTTAAACAAGAATATTTATTCCATGTATTTCCTGGAAAAATATTTCCATTATTGCGTGACAGCTGCTGACCCACCATAGACAGAACAGAACTATTTTTTATTAAACAATCAAGTTAACCATAGTTTACACATATAATACATAATAATCGGCATCATGGATCATGACTTAGAAAAGCAGTTTTGCATTATTTATGCATGTTGCATAAATGTGTCAAAATATGGTAAGTCAGTCGTAGCTACGTGAGTGTATACATTTATATATGAGTATGCATATATATGTTTGTCACTATATATAGAATTGATGAGGAGCCCTTGGGCCACTCCATTTTGCAAGTTTTTCAGTAACAAACAACATGTGTACAGTAAACTTACCCAGCTGTAAAAATGGGTAAAATATTGAAAGCAGCTTAATATTCAAACCATACATTGTAAGTCACCCTAGACAAAGGCATCAGCTGAATAATGGTCAATAACAGTTATTTACAATAAATTATGCATTTATTAATTTGTAAACCAGTAGAATGGTGATACAAAGTTGATTTTTCTTATGGTTGTTATTTTGAAAATGATGCGCTTAACAACATTCTCAGAATTACATGAATTATTTTGAAGGAGCACTTCTAGTTTGAAATTTATTTTACAGTTGTGGAATGGTTTTCAATGGGAACAGGAAAGGTAACAAATTTTTCAGTTCAGTAAATAATCACACGCCTATTTCCTGAATTATTGTGATCTGAACTTGATGAAGAACCTGACGCAGCAGTAACCCTGGGAATTTGAATTTCCTGTCCTGACCTTTATGCTGTTAAAATTCAAAATGTATAATTATCAGTGGAAGAGCAGAATGTGTTTGTGTGGTTCACTGGACTGTGTGATGGAACCTGTACTCTCTGAATCATTACTTTTTCCTTCTGCTCGAAAAGAAAGTGATGATTCATTTTATTTATTTTGTTGAAGGTTAATTCTTGCAGGCACAGGTTGGTTTTGGTATTGTATAGAAGCTGAAGTTTCTGGGGCTGTAGAAATAGGTGAATGGACCCATATTATTTTTAATTTAAATAGTAAAGATGGCCAGTTTTGACCTGGATAAGGAGTTAAGAATAATGGATGGATGGGTGGTTGGCTAACTTGGGCTGCAGATGGTTTCAGCTACTACAACATGGTCAGTACAACAGAAAGGCACTAACAAGTCTAGTGATATCAAGTTAAACTTGTATGTACATATTTATGTTTCTGTGTATATCAGAATTTTTGACAGAAAAATGTTTTCCATCTTGCTTTTCCCAAATTGCTTATATTCTCATTACTGCTGGTAGGCATATGCCAAAAACTTGTATGATAAACAGCCTTAATAGATTATCCGGTCCATTTGTTGTTCCATGCATGAATAGAAATTTAACCATATGTTACTCTGAGGTGGAACATAACATTGTTGTATACGGTATGTTGTCAGAGAATGGCATTAGAACATTTATCAGGTGGTCAAAGTTAACATCCAGTAGCAGGCAAGTTACAGTATTGCACAGAGCTGGTGAAGTGGTACCATGCAAGGAATTCTAAAAATGTGTCCTGCCATGCAAAAGAAAGACACTTAAGTCTGTCTAATATTTGTAGAGGAGCTTCTGGTGTGGGCATTTCCTAACTAGATATGTAACGTTGTCATGTATAGTTGATATATTCATCAAAAGCAGAACTGGGGTTATGGTTCAGGAACATAAAGGAGGACATAGCGTGCTTTTTTAAAAGATTTTTTGTATAGATCACCAAAAATGTTACTATAAGCTTATACCATCTCACATTTTAGAATAGATGTTTACGTGCAACCTTATTTTCTCACAAAATTTCTCAAGAAATTTTACTTGTCTGCCAGATGGCTCATTAGTTGTATTTAGAGTCCTGCCTTATCTTTTTAGTGGGATTTTTATGTTCCTTGAGTCCCATTCATTTACTAGCAGTTTTCTGTATATATGGTGAATAGTTTACATTTTGCAAGAATGTAGTAAGAGTATCTGGGAGAATTTGCTTTGTCTTACCCTTTCAGTGATACAAATAGCAGAAGTTAAATTAGAATTCTACAGGTAAGCCCTCATGTCTTTTGAATACAGGTCAAGGATTATTCAATATTTCCTGCTGCTAGCCAGAAAAAAGCAATAATAGCAATAATAGGAATAAAAAGAAAAGGATAAAAATTGTCAGAAAATTTATGTTTACTGATTTCCAGGTATTCTGGTAAGCACCTTACAGCTAATTAAAATGTATACGTAGGCATCTTGTAATGTACAATGTTTGTGCTGTTTTGTCTGCTGACAGCTGTATGGAAACATATGATACGATTAAGTGCATAAAGCTTATACAGTACCTGACAAATATATGGATTAAAACATTGCAAATATATATACCTGTGCCTTATCCATACGTAACATCATAGAGTAACAATTGTGTGGCATGAACCCTGAGATAACAGTGGCAGTGCCCCACTCATGTATAGTCAGTAAGCATCTTGTCGTGCCTGGTGCACCATGGCCCCTTCCCTGTCTTCTCCTTCCCCCATTCCTTCTCTTGCTAAAAGTTTGTGCAACACACAGTGTTCATTCTCACTAGTGTTATATCACAAAAAAACATGGATTTGGTCTGTTAATTTGGTGCATGCCTTCCCTTTATTGTGCACATCACAGAACTGAATTCACACCAAAGGTGCCACACTAGCGCCCCTTTTGTTTCCCATGCCATAAATGCACTATATTCTGAGTAAATCAGCTGGGAAGGCTGGTAAATGCATGTTGTTTCTCACATCAACAAGAGGATTAAAGGATAAAGGTAATTAGCCACAAGGTGAAAGAAAAATTCTGCTGGTCTGTCTAGACTGTGTCTGCCACAGTGTGTAAAGCATCAAAAATCCTTTCATGTGCTGATGTAGAAGTGCAGCAGTAAATATAAAGCACACGGTGACAGAAACACTCATTAGAAAAGCAAAACAGCATTGTCATTGTTTATGAGAGAGGCAGCTTGCTGTGTTCGGCTCAGTTTCTAAAGACCCCCCACTTGCGCTGCTCCAGAACATGGCCCTCACCATGGTAAACTGAATTAACTGCATAGGACGCACAAGCACATGCACTCTGCAGGAAATATACAAGCTTGAGTGCGTGGACAAAACTATACTTAAGTTGGGTCAAACTGCAGTGTTTAATAAAAAACTAAACTTGATCCATTTTTATGTGAAAATTTGAAAAAGTCCTGTTTTGGGGAGAATTTCACATCCTGTTTCCTTCCGCAGTCCTCCATTCATTGTGTCTCCGTGTGTCTGATTCACATGAATTAACCAGCATCATCTTGACTTTGAATGCCACTTTGCTTTGTCTCCTTGCATATAAATTTTAGATTTTTTTTTTTTCTGGAAAAAATAACCATGTTAACTGAGGGTTGGTTTTGAAGTCTGGTATAATGGGAAGAGTTATGTAAAGTGTCTGCCCCTGGAGCATATGTACAGTACATATCTTTCCGACTAGATGGCAGTGTTTCCCTGTGGCTGTTGCCAGGCTTGTGAAGGATTTTCATAAACGTTGTCAAACTCATAGTGTAGTTCTAGTTCTTGCAGAACTCTTTTCTGCGATGCAAAATTGTCGCATGCACATTTTGTGCCGATCATTCTTTTTCTGATGCTACAGGTTTTCTCATTGTCAGCCTGAGGATGCTTTATTTGAAAAGATATATTCATTATTGTGGTAAAAATTGAGCTTTTGCACTGTTCTGACTATTGTGTGTAACAAATCAGTGATAAAAACAAAACTTGGAGTGAAAGCCAATCATTTTTCTGGTTGATCATTTCAAAATTTGGAAGAACAATTTAACTCCATGAAAATTCCATTTCTTTTTACAAGTTCAAGGTTGTGCTCTGACAATATCAATTATTATTAACATGTTAATATTATGTTAATGAATATGATAGAAATATAATTATACTACATAAAATATATTTTCTATTATTATGTCAATTTTTAATAACATAATTAAAAAAGATGATTTAGAGAACCATATCACACAGCTGAAATCTAAACAATTATCTGGAAACATCACATTGCATAGTGTTGTTGATTTCATGGGGCTACATTTGTTGGCTATTGTAGAGATCCAATCTGGAAAAATCTCCAGTGAGTGGTGTGGGGCAGTTGCCAGTCTCAGCGGATGGCCTCAGTGATTACGTGTAAGTAGCTGGAGACCCTGTTTGTTGAGCCTCCTGTAGAGTGCTACAGTGATGCCCCTTGGGGAATGTTTCTCTGAGAGTGGGAGCAATTCTGCTTTTGGCTCAGCTTTCTACATCAGAGGGTCAGGTGGGATTCTTATCCAGCTCTCCATCCAGCTCTCCAGAGTAGGAACCAAAGTACTTTACTTACTTTGCAGAGTTCATATGATGACATGCCTGGTACTTTGATAGTGCTATAGATGAATTCTGGGAAACTACAGCAGAAGCTGATGCAAGATGTCCTGCTCTCCTCCTACTTGTCTTGGAAAGGTTCTCAGATGAAAGTTCTCCCTTTGATCACTGGCATTCATAGGTATTCTGGCTTGCTTACCAGGTGTACAGCTTCATGGTGGAGGTGCTCACTTCCAGGTCCATTTGGAAGGATAATACTTGAAAGCAGCAACGTAGCTTGTTTAATTCTGAGCTTTTCCAAGACAGTACTTGTTACATTCATTGATCAGTCACAATATTAAAACCAAAGACAGGTGAAGTAAATAACATTTATTATCTTGTTACAATGACACCTGTCAAGGAGTGGGGGGATATTAGGCAGCAAGTGAACAGTCAGTTGTTGATGTGTTGGAAACAGAAGAAATGGGCAAGTGTAAGGATCTGAGCAACTTTGGCAATGGCCAAACCGTGATGGCTAGACAACTGGGTTAGAGCATCTCCAAAATGGCAGATCTTGTGGGGTGTTTCCAGTATGCAGTGGTTAGTACCTCCCAAAAGTGGACTGAGAAAGGACAACTGGCAACAGAGTCATGGGCTTCAGAATCAGAATCACATAAAATTTTTCTAACTGTATTGTAAACATTGTAAAAATATGTAGGGACATTGAGTAAAAAAGAGTAACATAGGAGTTCTACTCCTCAGCTGATTGGCGTCCTTGATGTGTTTTATTATAGTGCCTGCAATAAGTGTATATCCATACACACACAAAAAACCCCTCAGTTTAGAAAGAAATAAAGAGATCAGTGCATCGAGAGGTCCAGATACAACCAAAAATAAAAAAAATTTATAAATTTTTATCTACTATAGATACCATGTGGTGACTGACCAAAAGTATACATATTACTTTCCTAGAGTGAATTTATAAAATATGGGTGTTTTGCTGTATAGTGCCTTTGACATTAACATGGTATTTTGTACATGCATGTTTCATTTAATCCAAAATGGTGTTATGAGGATATAAAATTAGCTACTTTTTTCTTGCTTGTTTTACGATGAAAAATTTCAGACTTCTCTCAAAAGTCTCCATTTAAGTTGAGCTTTGAATTCTAATCAGCTTTGGGCACGCAGTCTGTTAGCCAGAAAAGAACACAATGAGCTTGTATCCCGACAACCACCTCAGGATTACATCCCTAAACCGTCTAAATGCCAATTCAGAGCATCATGGATTCAGGAATTTGCCTTCTTGAGGTATGACAGAGACAGCCAAACAATGTGTCGTTCATGTTTGCGCTAAAGCCACATAGGAAATAGGAAGTTTGTCAAAGGTACAAAACGTACCTTTGACACATGTATCCATGCAAAAACATGACAATGAACAGAACTAAAAGTAAAATTTAATGTACATGATTTTGCTGGAAGAACTGCCGTTTGCCAAATTTCCTTCACAAATTTTGCTGGTGAGAAAAATGGCATGGATGTGTCTAAGGCGATGGTACTGCATGCGCTGAAATCATAGGCTGCATTATTGACCAACTGGCCAGCTAAGAGCACAAACACTAAGCAGAACTCAAAAATGGGGATGGGAATCTTGCCATTCAAGTTAATTTCTGTTCTTGGGGTCTCAACTTGATTCCAAATCGATTCTTGATTCAAAATTAATTTCCAGTTCACTACATAAATTAAGGGTTCAAGTTGTGGCTGTAGCATTGCACTGTGCATTAAACAATGGATAAACTTGTGTTTCTATTTTACTGCAATATAAAACACAATTGGCAGTTAAGCTAACTGGTATGAAGATAAAGCTGAAACACTGAAGATGAGGAATAATGCGGCGAACAGCGTGCTTTGCGTATGCAGTTTTTTTATTTGAAAAAGTTAAGGTAACTAAAATAATGTGTGACAGTTTTCTGCAATAATGTGAATAATGCAGCCCTGAGACAAATTGTAATGTTTCTTAATACAAAATTATTTCCTAATAAAAAAATTACTATGTGAGCCCTCAAGTTTGCAGTATTCCCAAAATACTTCACTGTCATCTTGCAGAACTTGCATGCTGTATAAATCATGTCAAGTCCCCTTTTCCCCGGGAGACTGTAAAACCTAAAATGCATCCTAATGCTTGCCTTTAATGAAGAAACAGCTGGTTGCATTAAATATTCTTCTATGCCATCATACTTAGGACTGGCACAGTTTGCTGTTATGTTAGCCATGACAGCACAGTACGTGTGCGCAGCTGTTTCATCTTCACGTAGTGTTATTTAGAAGAGAGAAGTGTGAGACCAAAAAAATGGAATTTGTGGAACCATAATGGTTCATAATGAATTGTTTTATACATGATAAAATTGATATTCTGGAATGATTTTGATTAAAAAAAATCTATATTTTTGGGTGAATTGATGATTTTTTTTTTTTTTTTTTAAACACCCTGCGCCCCCCCCAAGCTGGGACAGACCTACTCAAAAAGCAAATTACATTTCTATTACCATGGATTTTGGCACAGATGTATCTGGCTGAAATAATGCCATTGCATACTGTAGATGTGTTTCTGCAGGTGTTTCAGTTAGTTTCTGGTTTAGTTTATATATGTACAGTAGTACAGCTTTGATGTAGGCTGTGTTTAATACATGTACACTAGTCCAGGCATTGGACGAATAAAAATAGAAATTGTCTGAGTGGCCACTAGCTCCTAATACATTCTTTTAGTCTGAAGCCCTGTCATTGCTGCCTGGCCAATGAAAAAGTTTATCATAACAGGTAAAATTAAAGAAAAAATGTAAAGTTGATAATAAAATAATAAATTATCCGAAACTTTGAGACTAAAGGAAAATTTGCGGCAAGTTGTACCGGAAAGTGTGCATTGGACCTGTAGGAAGTGCCAGCAGGGAGGGATGGTGCACTGTGGGGATGCAAAGAGTGTGAGGATTAGGGTTATGTCTTAATAAAAAATGGCTCAAGAAAGGAGATGTGTAGTAATGTGAGCTACAGCGGAACAGTGTAAATTCATCAAAAAAAATTCAGTAATGAAATTTATATGAAGTATAAGTGCAAACCAATTTAAAATGAAAAAAAAATATGGCAATTTACCTCAATAAAATGTTACTGTACTTGGAGTGAAGACCACATAGTAAAAGCAAATTTGAGATCGGAAACCAGTGCTGACTCTGTTATGTTATGAAGCCTGGCTCCAAACTTGAGTCTGTCAAACTGCCCTGAGCAGCTTTAAAAGTCAGCTTCTTCACCAACTTGTTTCCCTCTTCCTCAACCATCTTCTTCAGATCTTCGAAAATCCATATAGCTTTGTGGTCCCACTGGGATGTTGTTAGCATGCAACCACAAAATGAGACTGTGTGTGTGGGGGGGGGGGCAACAACTTGCAAATGGCTCAGAGGCTGCAGTGTGTACTATGTAAAGACTCGAGGTCACACGCAATTTGAAAATTTAAGCAATAGTGTTTGCGATAACTCGAAGTAGTGTATAAAAGCTCTGAAGTGAAGCAAAGATTCGACATGAAGATTAACATAAGGCAGCTGACAGTGCATTGTGCGGTAACTACCCTACAACCTTTACACTCTTTCAATATTTTTTCTGGGGTACGTTGGATGAAATGTGCCTTGCAAGCAAAAAACGATCCAGACACCAAATCTGTGATATAAAAAACCAAGAACTTTTACTGTGAAAATCAGATAACAGATGGGTTGATAATGGGTCCATTTAGAAAATAATAAAATGCAAATTATACAGTGTGCCTTTTATCTATTATTTATCTGTGGATTTTAAAAAAACTTTTATGAATCCTTCAAGTGATTTGTGTATTGGTAACATTTAATAGATGATGGAGAAATCACTTAGGATTTAACACCTCAAGCTGGGAAATGACTTCAGGTCCATGTTGTGTTTGTAAAGGAAAACTGTATTCAGTATTTCAGTAGTCATATTTTAATTTTCAGTATTCATTTATTTTTTTTCCAAATTATTATTTGTGCAAAAGAGTGCAATGTGGACATACAAATCTTGTTAAATCAAAAATGTTTCTTTTCAAGACCCTCTGACCTCTCTGTCCACATTGGCATGATGTAGTCTCTCTCACCAATGTGGCCATTTCCAAAGCAGGTTCTTCATCTTTAAGATGCATATCTGGCCCATTATAGCTACATTCTCTTATGATCTAACAAATCATTTGTACCCCTTCCATTTTCAACACAAAAATACCACCATGAAGTAACTTTTGAGTTTCAGTGTTTTGGAGTAAGCTATCACGTAAAACAAAATTTTGCCATTTGAGATTCCACAAAATGAGACAATTGGTCAAGGGTTGGAATACTTTTGCAAAGCATTGTGTTTTTTGCATTTCCATTCGTGTTTATCTTTGTATCCTGGTTTGCAAATTATTATTGAAAATGGTGCAGATGAGTATTTCAGGTGTCAGAAAACAAAATGTACGTAATGTTTCCAAGCAATAAAGCTGATTGCCATTTATTATGAAATTGAATGAATATGGCACATCTCTGAAGAAAGAGACTCCTAACAAATCTTTTCTCGGTGTTTTTTTTTTTTGCAAAACAGTTGTAGTGCTTACCTGATAAGTGTAGCAGTGTGTGACACACACTGTTTGTGGAGGGACATCGTTGCTTGGTTTGTGCTTCCCCTAAGATACCTGCCCTCTCTGGCCATTTTTACCATTCTATTTTGCTTTATGTTTTGCAAGTGATGTTTACAGGCAAACCCTGTGGGTATTTCAGCAAGTGGCTGCTAAGTGCCATTTTGTTCCTGTTCCAAAATCCTTTGCTGCTTAAATGGTAATGGAAAATGAGGTTCTGTGGCATGCAGAGAGATTGAAAACCTCACAGTTAGGACAAGGTTAGAAGTGGGGAAGGAAAAGATGGTTGGTGCAGAGCCATTTAACTATACTGGGCCTTAATATAAAGATGAGTCACTAAACTTACAGAAGGGCTGTGATCACCCATAGGAAGGAAATCTTTTTTGTGAGTTGCCTTTTACCAAGCAGGAGAGAAAATGTTTCTTGTGTCAGATTTAAAATTGTGCTGTGGCCTCTAGAGCACCCATAGGTAGAGCATCACAATCGCTTTCCTTTCACAGTCCCAGCTGCGCTTGTGGCTTATGGTGTGTTTGGTGTGTAAAGTCTGCACACTGTACTGCACATGTACACTAGTGACACATGTTAGAAACATAAGAGTTGCAAGTTTTTTTTATACAGATATTTCCCAGATCATTTATTTATTTTATTACATTTTTATGTGGTTTGCTGAAATTTTTGTTGTAAAGCAGAAAAAAAAATGTCCTACTTTTCTACTCTTTATCAATGTTAGAATCTCAAATGGTACTGGGGAAAAGGGAACAGGCAACTTTACAAATTTACCAAATGGAGTCTGCATGTTTTTATGGCTGTACACACAGTACACATCATTTAAGCCGAAACACTTTCTACTACTTTCTGCCCATGCCATCCTCTATGATTCTAACTCCCCCTCCATGCTTAAATTACAGACTCTCCTAATCTGGCTGTAAATTGGACATTCTGTAAAATTATGGTAGACATAAAATAAAGTAGACTTAACTTTAACGTTACTTCATGTAAGTAAAAAAAAAAAAAAAAATTTAAATGATGAAATAATAAAACAGTGTCCAGACATTCAGTCCATATTGTACCCTTTGCTACAGGGACATTGTTACTCTGTGTGAGCTATAGAAGAAAACAGAATACAGTCTCACCGCAGATTTTTAAAATAGATTTGTGTTTCTAAACTATGCTGTTTGTTTAATAGTAATGATTTTAAAAGTTCACCAGAAACATTGAACATTTCCGTATTCTGGGATTAGATTGATGGGTACACCCAACTATAACAGAGGTCCATTAGTTTATTACACTGTTAAGCTAACATCATTTAAAAGCAGCTGTATGCTGAACAGATCAGATGCTCAATCACTGTGTCTTATTTGTTATTCTTGAATAAGTAGCCATCTATGCCACAGGAACCAGTGGATATCAATATA
This sequence comes from Heterotis niloticus, assembly GCA_018136845.1. Taxonomy (NCBI): domain Eukaryota; kingdom Metazoa; phylum Chordata; class Actinopteri; order Osteoglossiformes; family Osteoglossidae; genus Heterotis; species Heterotis niloticus. Next base: position 22,823,035 of record CM030895.1, read on the forward strand.
AATGTAGAAATGGTGGCCAAGCTATTGTGATATGTGTAATTGTGGGTGAATACATCCATATATGGGTCCAAGATTTGTCAGTGTGGTTGTGGCCCACTGGAGCTTACCTTACCTACAAATTTATTTATCAGTGCCCAAGGCTTGTAGTGGGAGGCAGGAATCCATAATATGTATGTGTGTGTGTGTGTGTGTGTGTGTGTGTGTGTGTGTATACACACTGATCTTGAGCTTTTTTTAAGCCTGAAGCCTGGGAAAAGGTAAGTGCTCTGTTGGTGAGTGGCCAGTGGGTTTCAGCCCAGTCCCTGCGGAGACAGCGTCTGCTCGCTTGTGGAATTTAAACAACCTTTTGACTCGACGTGCAATTTGTGGAGGAAGTACTGGTCTATTAATTGGCAGTTGCTTACAGTTTCAGCAGCAGCCATGAATACAAAGTAGTATGGGGCTGGCAGTATTGTCTCATTGGGTGTAGGAAATGACTCTCACTGAGAACACACAGTGGCTAAAGTCACTTGGAAATATTTTAACCCCATGATATTATGGCTCAAATATGCCATAGTAAAACATAAAAATTAACTGAAATGATTAGCAATAAAACATCCACCAAGTTTCATTAAAATTTACATTAAGTTAAATTTTATTTCTGAGGCTCTAGTGTGCACTTTTATATAAAATCAGAAATCAGACTTTCTTTTCAATGATAGAAAGAAATCCTGTGAGGTAAAATAAACTGTAGTACGTAAATGTTTTCAGATAGCCCTTTACATGTTTTGGTGAAAGCCAATAAAATATTAATGAATAATATTAATGTTAATACATGCGACAGTGACTTCTTGTAACACATTAATAATTCATATCTGAACAGCACTTTGGATTAAAGTCTTGAACTGTAATTTTTTTTGTAACCCTTACTGCAGGGTCTGCATCCCTTTTGACTGAATTGCTTTTTAGGAGGGTACTTACACGTAGGGCATGTGCATGAGTGTGGTTGTCCATGTTGAATCTTTTGCTGAACTTAGTGACAGTGCTGGATCTCATTGTGCTGATCTGAGCTGTGTGTGGAGGAAGGCCACTGTGGTCTCCTTGTCGTCTCTCATGGATGTGGCTTCCAGCTCGAGGCCTGTGCCTCACTCACTGATGTCTAGCAAACTGCTCTTCTCCACATGTTAAACTGGCCATATCTTGTAGTAACTGTATCAGTTAATGACAGATAAAATTAGTTGTAGTGTTATTTATGGGTTTGTGAACAAACACTTGTGTGCTGCGAATGGTATGAGTTTACCAGTGTTTGTTCATCACCATGTGGACAGAAAGTGGTGCTAGACTGGACCATTGGGAGCTTCCCACATGCCTTCTGTCTCGAGGTGCTTCTCTCAAACAGTTTTTGTCATTTTCTTCATCTGTCACCATAACAACCAACTTCGGGTTTCTGATTCTTGTGAGGAGTCGGGTGGCAGACTGCAGAGTTTGAGAAACCTTTTATTAAAGTTTGAGCCGCAGCTGTGGTGCTGTCAGCATACTTAAAAGATAATGCAAAAAAACAAATAGTGCAACATTGTTGGTTAATATTGTATTTGATATTATCAGTTATTAATGTTGAATGAGTTCATGTAATGCTTGTATGACTATGCAAACTAAAAAAAGTGCAACATTTCCCTTAAAGTTCTAAGCTTTAAATAACTGAAAACAACAATTACAGAAAATAGAAAATATAACACTTATATCTCTAGATATTTTTTGGAAATTAATTTACAGTATAATACTATAGCGAAGACATAACATTGTGTAATAGTAGCATTAAGTCATTACCACTGTTACGGCTTTCAGCTGAAAACCTTGGTATTTGTAGAAGTGTACAACCGTACAGGCCATGGTATGTAAACCTAATTTTTTCTTAACTGTTTGTAAGGAAATTCTCCATCCATCTACCCATCCATCCATCTTCAGAGCATTGAGTTCCTGACCCCTTCACTGAGTGTGGGGAACTTAATTTCTCCCCTTATACCTGCAGTCTTGTTCTTTATGTTTCTACTTAAAACTTAAAGCAGTTGGTAAGAAAAGAGATTTAGGTTGAAAGCTAAGCTTTGTCTGGGGACTTATAGCTCTCATTTAGACACAACAGGTCTATAGCTACTTAGACTACCCTGTGGGTGAATCTTGTGTTTCCTCCTGCTGTCCCTCATGAAGATGACACTCCTTTACCTCACTCAGCAAACCACCTCAACTTTTTCAGTGTGTTGAATCCAATGCCCATTTTAGAATGAGTCTGAAAATCTATGCAAGGCTCTCGCTCTGCATATACAGAAAACAAAGGGTATACAGATGCTGTGCAGGTCTCATTTTGTCATCTGTAAACTTTCTGCTGAAATATGTTTTTAACTTTGATGTATAACTTCGAGTATTTTTCTGTTTATCAGTGTCATGAATGCCTAATGCCCAATTAAATCAATGGTGATTCAGTGTTGTAGAGCAATAAAACCTGACAAAGACCAAGGAGTGAATACTTTGATAGGTAGTGTATTGAAATTGTTTATCCTGGCAATGGCACTGTTTTTTTTGTTTTTTTTTAAACAAAAAAGAGATGAGTTTTGCTGTAAATAAACAAGAAAATTGGAATGTACAGGCTGTTAACATATAATTTTACAGTATATTGCTATAAAGTTCATTACTTTCAAGATTTTGGTGCTCAGCTATTATTTACAACTAAAATACAGTGTATTGCATTGAAGTGTAAGTATTCTAACAATGTATGAGCAATGCATCAGCCAGCTTTGGCACAATATTGCAGGGACCAAAACGTATGATAGCTATGTTTATACACATAATATAGTGACAATATGATGATAATAGAAAGGTTTTTTATTGCACTGAATATGCTATCATATTCCTTTGTGTTTCTTGCAGATTTGGGATGCTGCAGGCAGTGGGCAATGCTTATTCACAAGTTCCTCTCACCGTGGAGCTGTAAGGGATGCTTGCTGGACCCCATGTGGAAGACACTTCCTCACAGGCTCCTTTGATGACGCAGCACACCTGACAGATGTAGAGACTGGTAGGTAATGCCTGTGCCATCTAGAGCAAGGCTGTCAAATATTTTTTACAGCAGGATGAGTGCAATTCACAGTACCTCCTACAGACTGGTTTTATGCATAATATTTGTATAACAGCAGAAACAGTGACTGGCAAAGTGGGTAAGCCTATTTGTAGCCATTGTAAATGACTTAGTTATATATCCACCTTCTGTATATTCCTGCAGTGGCGTATCCTGATTCAGTATTGTTCATTTGTATGTTTGACCTTCCTACACTACACTACTGTTACTGTTACTGTTACTAAAATCAAGGGAATTTTGAAATTATAATATTTAAATGGATTAAAAAAGCATTGCTATCATGCCATGATATTTTTCCTGTTTATGCTGCCATTTTGCTTCCTTTTCTCCCTCACACCAGTTAGATTGCAGTGTCAGTGTTGGGAGCAAGTGACTGAGCTGTAGTAGACTTCAGAACAGCCTTAAGCTAAGTGTCATTCACATAAGAGCGATATTTTTACTTATTCACAATAGAAAACTCAGAGCAGCTAAGAGATGTAAGTTCTTCCAAATGTGGACATAATTCTTGTGACAAACACCATTATTTTAAGGTATTTTAAAGCTGTAATAGTAATAAAATGCTATATGGATATCTTTATCAACAGATATATGCATATCCTTATCAACACCACACAAATAACACTGATTTTAATCATTAATATGTGTTATTAGTGTTATCTCCCACAAGCCATATGTTTGACACCTCTGAAAAGGGTTCAGAGTCTGTCTCAGTGGATGGCAGTGGCATGATCTTGATTTACATAAACCATTTATGGAACAAACAGGCTTGCTGCCACTATTACTGTATCTACTGCCTGTAACACCTGCTCTACAGTGCTGACAAATATTTTTAAAAAGTATTAAAAACTCTGAACAGAGTCAATGATAACTCAAATAAGCTAAATTATACTCTGCACTGTTTTTTCATAGTTATTTTTCTGTTTTAACTTACCTGTTAGCTTAATGCTTCATGTCTATAATATTCTATATATGTCTATAACATGTCTATAATATAAATCTCTATAATTCTATATCATGTCTATAATAATTTTCTCAAAGCCATGGGGATCCTCATGGCAGATAGCGCAGTAGTGTTTTCTCTAGCTAAGGTCAGGCATGCCCATATCTGAGGGTACAGCCGGTGTGGTATTGATTAGCGCAACTTCCTTCTGCTTGAAGAAACCAGGTTTGGAACTCACCTCTCACTGTGATACCCTTGAGCAGGGTACTTACTCTAAGTTGCACCAGTAAGAATTTACTAGCTAAATAAATACAGTGGGGGAAATAAGTATTGAACACGTCAACATTTTTTTCAGTAAATATATTTCCAATGAGGCTATTCACATGAAATTATCACCAGACGTTGATATTAACTCAAGAAATCCACAAATATAAAGAATTCACAGCATTAAAGGCCATAAATAAAGGTATGTGTAATACAGTGGAATGACAAGTAAAAATGTAAAATGTAGCAAGAAATTGTATATCACACACACGGTGCTATGCACATTAATTATGTAAAGTGGTAATATGTATTTTTTTACTTTTTTCCTTTCCACCTTTCCCCTATATATCCATGTACCAGGTACCTAAACATTTTTGCAGACCATGTACATCCCTTCATGGCAGCGGTATTCCCCTAATGGCAGTGGCCCAGCCACACTGAAAAAATTGTTCAGGAATGGTTTGATGAACGTGACAAAATGTTCAAGGTGTTGTCTTGGCCTCCAAATTCCCCAGACCTCAGTCCGATCGAGCATCTGTTGGGTGTGCTGGAAAAACAAGTTTGATAATATTCGCAGACCCCACCTCTCAACTTACAGGATTTAAAGGATCTGCTGCTAATGTGTTGGTGGCAGATACCACAGGATACCTTCAGAGGTCTTGTGGAGTTCATGCCTAGATGGGTCAGAGCTGTTTTGAAAGCATGAGTGGGACCTACACAATATTAGGCAGGGGGTTTTAATCTTGCGGCTGATCGGTGTTACACGTTTTTTTTTCTAGTCAGATTTTTCTCTGGGTACATCTGTTAAGTCTTCACACTGATTTCTGCTCTACCCAGTCTCAGACTGTGCATGTTTGTATGTCCAGTAGTTGCTCTTAAAGGAATTATGTTTCCCTACATGTTGCTTCATGGCCTGTGGATACCTTGATATTATTTGGCTGCCTTTTTAGGCAAGGCTTACAGCATATACATGTTTCTGTGGACCACAGTCACAAAAAGGTTAAGGCAGCAATAAAATATTCAGGAGGCAGTGATTAGCAAGTCTGTTGGAAGTGTGAGTGAAAGGGAGCAGGAAGCTGCTCACATACAGGTTTTATTACCAGCAGAGGGAGGGGAGATGTATGCCCTCCCAAATCTGTATTTTCTTATTCACTATCAACGTTGAGCTCATGTGATTTAAATTAAGAGATTTCCCACAAAGTCAATTTGGGTTTGCAGACCTCAGTCCATTAACCAATGGCTTTATGACAATGTAATGAGGAACTAGATGATGCAAACTGCTCCCTGGTAAATTTACATTTGTATGATATAGGAAACATGTAATACACTCTTTATTTTTTTGCTTGAAAGTAAACATTTTTATTATCTACTGGTAAACACGATCTGATTGATTTCACTTCTGTATCTACATAGTAGATGTACTTCAGGTATATTCTGTGGTATTCTGGCTATTGAACACAAATAATGTGACTGTGACCTGCCCCATTTTCCAGAGGTCAGTTGTCAGTTTTAGAAGACAGCACATGTATAACTGCTCAGTAGACCTATTAATAACCAGTGGGTGAATCAATGGAGACACTACTGAAAGCACCCCTAACCTGGTCCAGCTACCTGATCTCCGTAAGTGCCACTGCCACACCTCCAACTTTTACTCTTATTTAGTTTACACAAAGCAGCAGGATATGAGGTGTGTTTAGCGATTCAGGACTTTTATTTATTTATTTATTTAATTAATTAATTAAATTTATTACATTATCAGTTCACTTGAAACACATTTTTGGACCGTGGGAGCAAATTGGAACACTTGGAGAAAACCCCCACAGACAGGGGTGCAATGTTCAAATCCCACACAGACTGAGCTTAGTTGGAACCTATATATGAATCCACAGCCTGGGAGGTGTTAGGAACCAGCGGTACCCCCTGCACCATTGTGCTATTCTGTGGTAAATTTCAGCAGAATTTAAATTGAATGGTTATTACTGGACAGCATTGATCTGGAAACTCTATATCTATTCGTGAGATATTTTGTAAGGCAATTTTAAGGCCTTAAACAATGTAGGGTTTGTAATTGTGTCGAAAGAAATGTTTCTGTTTAAACATTGTTTTCATTATGTTCCAAGCTATTTTTTGTGGATCGCAAAAGACATGAGAAAGAACAGAGCATGTTAGCCGTGGGTTTCAATATGCTTCTTATCTCCCCTCTTAGCCAAAGTTATTTAGTTTCTTAATTAAAAAGTGAAGTGTCTCATTAATTATGTAAGGGGCTGATTTTTCATCTTCTCCCCAAACATTAACACAGGATCTCGGTGACAGATTGTTACCTCTCCCGCTGTCACAGGATGAAAGCAAAACAAAAAATGAGGCACAAATGGAGTTCTTCATACACAGCCAAGAAAGCAAATGTTCCCTAACATTTTTGGAGCTGGAAGAGAGGACCTCCAGCATTTGTGGAGCCAAGAGAGAAGGCCATCTCTTCACAGACTGCTTTAGTATCTTCAAGTTGCCAGTCTGTTTTAGGGGTTCACAGACAAATTGGGGTGTATTAATAGGTCAGTGAGCCAATTCCTTTGTGTGTCTTAACCTTCTGAATCTGTTCCATCTAACCCATTTTCTGCCTTCTGTCAAGCTCATTCAGTATTTTGCCTCTTTCTTCATTTATGGGTAGAAATTCCAGATGTGGTTGGTGTTTGGAGAGTATCCCAGTTGGAGAAATTGGTATTGCATGGCTGTTGCTTGCACATAATGTAGTACTATTGCCTTACCAAAACTTCATCTCTAGCATCAGTAGCTGAGTGATGAAGGTCAGTACCTTCAAATCGGAGGTGAGGTTATGTGTCAGGATAATATACTGTAGGTCCATCTTGACAGTTGCAGTTGTTCTGTTTGGTGTAGTTTTAAGTCCTTAGGGGCTCTTTCTCAACTGAGCAGTCAGTTATGCAACACCTGAAGGGTTGTAAATGCTGCAGATAACTTTAGCTTTACCACCATAGTTAATTTTTCGAACATGACTTGTGATTGCCGTTCAGTTTGTATCCATACCCTCTCCTGTAGTTATGAGCTTTCAGTAGTGACTGGAAGAACAAGACTGAAGTTGCAAAATGTGTAAATGAGGTTCCTTCACAGGGTGGCAGGACTCAGAAATCAGTGAAGCAGCTGAGTAGGTTAAGAGGAGAACATTAGGGTTGTTTGGGCATTTATTTAAACTGTTCCTTGGGCACCTTCTGTATCAGGTATAGCAGGAAGACCCAAGACACACTGAAGACTGGAGAGATTATATCTCTTATCAAGCATCTTAAGGCCTGAGGAATCCCCAAGAGGATCTGGAAGCTGTTTCTGCAGAAAAGGAAATATGAGCTTCTTCTTACCGCTATTGCCACTTTGATCACAAAAATATAAGTTGTTCTGAAAATGGGTTGACTTCCAGGAACAAGTTAGCTTTGGACTTTAAAGTGGGATTTTATTTTTTGTCTATTAGTTTAACTTTATATAGTGAGAATTAATTTTTGCTTTAGCGAATTGAGTAGAAGCAAATATGAGTGCTACTTGTTATGTAGAAAACATTGAGATGAGGCTCTGTAGGTAACCTCTGTTCCAATGGTTGTGTGAAATGAAAATACTTAGTAGTATCAGTTAAGCTCTGCCAGGGCTCTTCCAGGGATAATTTTATTTGAGGGTTATTCACTACATAAGAAATTCTTTGAAAAATGTTTAGGCTGAAAATTGGATCACTCGGTACACTGGCTGCTCACCTTACAAACACAACCCGAGACCAGAGGAATGACCCAATATATTTGTGAATCACTTTAACCTCAAAGTCACAATCAGTAAAAGATAAAATAATACAACAATCCACTGATTTATTCACATGTTAGACTGGGCGCAATGCTATAAATAAAATTACTTAAGGATTTTATTTTTATTTAATACTGCTGAAAATGCATGATATATCTTTATCTTTCGACTGCTCCCTTTAGGGGTCACCACAATGGATCAACTGTTTCCATTTCTTCTTGTCCTCTGCATCTTTCTCTGTCACACCAACCACCTGCATGTTCTCTTTCACCACATCCATAAATCTCCTCTTAGGCCTTCCTCTTTTCCTCTTGGCTGGCAGCTTCATTCCTAGTATCCTTCTCCCGATATATCCAGAATCTCTCCCCTGCACGAGTCCAAACCAACGCAATCTCGCCTCTCTGACTTTGTCTCCAAACCGTCTAACCTGTGCTGACCTTCTAATATACTCATTCCTAATCCTGTCCATTCTCATCACACCTAATGCAAATCTTCCAACTATTTATGCAGTCTTCAACAATTTATTCTGGTCACTCTCAGCTTTCTTTAGGGTCTATACAATCAACACATCTTTAATATAGACCACCCTTGATTAGGTTATTAAAAAAATTCACTCATACTTTTTATTTTTTCAATTTTATTAACATTGATCTACATTAAAATGAAGACAAAATTGACTGAAAAATATGTTATTTTCCCAAGTCATATTCACTCCACTTTTCATGAACACAAGCTGTAAAGACTTGAAGCTCGTTGAGTTAATCCAATTCCACACTCCTGTTTTGGGACATTTTTCTGGCTCCTAACATCTGGGTGCAAAAGTACAGGTTGCTTTTACTTCTTAAAGGAGAAAAATATTAGGAAATAAGAAAGTAACAGTTAAAAGTTGATAAACTGGGAAATACATTCTTTAAAATTTGTAACATCTATTTGTAATACAAGGAGGCAGGAGCCACAAAAAGGGTCCTGTAATATAGTATAATATAGGTCTGCGAAAGCAAAAATGAGCTATGGCAGATCGTTCCAGTGTTGGAACTGAATCTGGATTACGAAACAGCTCATGATGTAGACATAATAGAGTTTGCAGTTTTATGACCAGGTTGAGCCCACTATTTTGGGGCTTTGTGTGTCAATTTCATATTGGTTCTATGCCAAATGTTAATAGCATAGCTCTCTTAATCTGAAATTTTTGCTCAAATTAAAGGCTGCCATCTGTAAAACCTTTACCTGCACTAAGATGACTGACTATAGCCTACTTGTGTGGTGTTTATCAGTCCCTCAAAAGTGTACTGTAATGTCAATGTTTATCACAACAGCAATACCTCAGTGCAAAAAAATGTACTGATCAGAGTGGACCCCTAATTCAGCTAATTCCCAAAATGATCATTTCCTCTTAAACTGGTTAGAATCCTTTCTTTATTTTTATTTATGAGCTTAGCTTTCAAATAAGCTGCAGTTTCTGCCATCCAAACCGGTCCTCATGAGCAGGTTGTATATCCTACTGATCTGTAGACACCTGTGAGTTTTTTATGGGAAACTTCAGATTTTAATGTTTCTAAAAACTTTGCTTTTCATTGGTATTGGTACCATTTTATTAACAAGGGATGGTGATCACCTTCATTTGACCTCTGAATTTTCAGTATGACAGATGTTATCACTTACATGTAATTCACTTCTTGTATAACTTGGTAAAAGTAGTGTACTGTGTACAGATTGTACCTATGGCTGATAGCCTGGATTGTTTCTGTCACTATAGAAATCTTGGGTGAGTCAAACCTGCATTATTACTGGTGTGGGGTCAGAATGACTTCCAAGTATGTGAAATCATTAATCAATGCAATTAGTTTTGCTAAATAATAATAATAATAATAATAATAATAATAATATGTGTAATAATAATAATAATAATAATACCCTTACTATAAATAGATTAAACACAATGGGTTTTATTTTTATTTTTCTAATGAAAACATATTTTATGAAATTTAAGATGTTGAAAATGTGTTTATATAAATATAGCACAAAATGTAAATATAAAAAACATAAATACAGATATTTGAAATTATGAAACATTTTTTACTACATATACTGTCACTTGCAGTGTTCTCCATTGAGGGTAGGGTTGCTGGAAACTGGGGGTTGGGCCACAGATTTCTCTGATGGTAAAGTCGCAGACATAGAAATACAGCACGAATGCAAGTTTTAATTTGTCCAATGGTATGTGCTGAACTGTTTGCAATGTGTACAGGTTCCGACAGTTAGATGCGTTATATACAACACGGTGTACAAGGGCTATACCCCCCTTGTTCTTGTAAGCATCAAATTTTGATGTATTTATGGGTTGTAAAACAGTATGTTTTACTTTCTAAACATATTACACATTTTTTTATGTACAAACACTAAATGAAGCATTCACTGCATGGGGACATATGACATTAACAGTGCATTTCCTGGAGTTTCAAAGCACAAGTTTTACCGTTTTGAAGATACCAAAAAAAAAGATGTTGTGGGGTCAAAATCACATCAAATTTCTAGTTAATGGTATAACCAGTGTTCCATTTAAAAAAGCCATTATAGGAGTAGCAAAAGTAGGTACACCTCCAGCAAACGCAACAGGATTTCTGCTGCAGATTTTCTATCGCCATGATTATTAACAGGAGCTGTGGTGCCATGCTTTATTTCCTGTAGGTTACACCGATCGCATTTGTTTTCTTGAACTGAAACGGCATTGCTGAGATTAACCTTGTTTCACTTAAACAGGATTCCTCTAAACTGGGAAGGACTTTGTTGTGAGGCCAACATTCAGCTAATGATAAAGACTTTAAATAGCACATAAACTCTTTAGAGTGCATTTCTGCCTTTGGAAGTAATTTAGTGGCGCCTGGTTAATTTATTAATTCATTGCGTAGGACCCAACCAAAGTAAAAGTGCTCCGAAGAAGCATATTTTAAGGCATAGGTTAATTAATACTGTAATAGGGCTATGACACATTTAGATTAAGAGAGCACTGACCTTTGCGAGGATGAGCCATACATCACTTGGGTGGATATAGCAGTTTGTCATTGCTGTTAGCCCTGAGAATCTCCAGAGATGCTTTGTTCCCTTCTTGTTCACACATTTGAGCATCTGTTCATTCATGTCTGCTTTGCAAAGTGAAAGGAATTAATAAGTGCGAATTTGCTTTTGCACATTTACCACATGACAACATGCAGCTACATAGATTTTTAAATTGTGAGTACTCTGTAATGCATGTTTTATTACTTATTGTGTCCTCCGGATTGTAAGTTTTGCTTAAAAGCATCTGGCTGATTAATAAATTGTTATAAATATGCATTCAGCTGAATGGCACAGCACAACAATGCACCATGTCACAGGGCACATCACGGTTCCAGGAACATGACAATGAGTTTTCATTTCTTCAGTGGCCTGCGTGGTCCGCAGATCAAAACCCTTTCAAGCATGTTTGGGACGAGGTGGAAGGATCTGTTTGCACCAAGACTGTGCAGCAAATGCACAAGCAGTGTGTTAACACCATTCATGCACAGCACATCCAGGATCTTGTAGAATTCATGTCTGGACAAATTTCATGCTATTCTGAAGGCCAAAGGAGGTGCAACACACTGCTAGATAGGTGTACTGTGCCTAATAAACTCAGTATAGCTTCCCTATCTACTTTTCATGAATTTCAAAATTTTACATGTGCATCATTCCGAGTCTCACACTAAAAATTGAGTGTGCACAGGATTGACTAAATAAACATTATGTGTGGTAAAACAGCTGTGGTACCCGAGTTAAAGTAACAGAGTAATCTGCCAGACTGAATGTATGTTCATGTGTTCATTGTTGTTCATTATTACTGTGATCTGGAAAGGGGTGGTACAGGGTTTATGTGTGTGCATGGGCGGTACTGCTCTGGAGAGTGGTTGATTTGTCATGAAATTACAGAGTGACAGACCATAAAATGCAACTGTCAGCATGGTGGTCACATTGCCAGGATTCTGAAATGACAGCAACAAGATAATAGCCTCACAGGATTTGGGACCAGCAAAGCCTGGATTAGAGAGCAACTGCTCTTTACAACTTTGCAAACTCATTGCCAGTCAGACCACCAGCGAGGTAGAACCGCCTTCACCTGTTCCTGCTACCACTGCTTTCAGCACCTGTCACGTCTCACAAATGTGCATGGCAGGTGGGCTCTCCCAGCTATGCACACTATGTAGAATGCACAAGTAAATCCTTACCACTACCGGTGTACAGTATCACCTTATATTCCCCTACCTGCTAGAGCCCTTGGCTGAGGAATGTCAATAATAGTGGACTTCCCTAATGTTGTTGGGAGAGATAGATATGTTTATAGACACAACTATCATTTTTTTCTCCAAATAAATGTTTTTTTGTTAACTGTGATAATGCAAGTGATTCAGTAAGCCATCTAATTTGGTAATGGAGTAATGAGTAAATCAGTGTGTATAATGATGGCTTTTATCGAAGGGGGTTTTGTAAGCATTAGGCGAAATGAACTGCTTAAATTCAATTTTTCGTTTTTTCGACAACACAATACAGTTACAGTGTTTCTGTGCATCTGCAAGCATGAATAATTGATTGTTAATTACTCTCAAATTGCTGTGCAGTTCCAAAGCCTGTTGGGAAATTTTCAGCTGCAGTGGTCGACTACTTCACTGCAGTCTGCCTTTGCTCGTGGCGCCCATTCATATGCACTTGTGAGACAAGAGCGGCCTCGGTTCCTTTTGTTTGGTTTGGCTTTGCGGCTGATATTTTCCTTGCAAATTGGAGCTTAAACAGAAAGCGTTTGTCAAAACAATGCAATTTTTGTTCTTCTAATTGAACATCGGGTGGATTATTTGTCTATTTGTGTTGTGAATGACAGCTTTGTACTGCTATAATAAACACCCACCTATGGATTTAACAGGTGATTATTTTGAGTAAATTACTCATGAGATGTATTTTGTTTCTCTGCTGTTTCTGTTGTTTGCATGTTTCCAGGCAAACAGATTGTCAAAATGAGGAACCAGTTTAAAGCAACCTGCCTGGCTGTGCAGCCCAGTGATCCCAGTGTCGTATTATGTGGGGGATTCAGTCCAGAGGTCAAAGCCTGGGACACCAGGACCTGCAAGGTCAGCTGCCACCTTTGTTCTTCATTGGCTGTCACATGTCTTTTTAGCGCTGCAGGTTCACAGAGTCTCTAGAGTTGTGTACTGTTGTATTTCTGGACAGTGATAATGGCCTGCTCAGTGCTTTGTATGCATTTGCAGCCAGCATGTGCAGATGGAAACCATCCCAAGTGTTTTTTGTCATAATGGTGTGATAATTGCTTTGCTAGCGAGAGCTGTGAGTAGGGGGACATTGAGCACTGTACTGTCACCCAGTGCTGATAATGGAAGCCAGGTAACCTCTTGTGGTGGGCAGTCAAGATAGTTTCTTTCTATAGGCCAACACTATTATGGGAGCACAGTAGAAAAAAGTATAAATCAGCACTGCCTACTGACCTGCTGCTTTGTGCTAGGACCTGAACAATCCATGTCAGATTAGGGTGGGCAAAGTATTACTTGTACCTCACTGCACACATCAGTAATCTCCACACATGTGACAATGTCCCTGCATCTGTTAGGTCAGAAAGTCACAGCTTTGATTGGGACATAAATGTACAACAATTTTACTTAAGAAGTGATAATTAAAAAAAAAAAAAAAAAAAAAAAAAAGTACTGAAACACACATGCATACTCTTGCTCATTTTTTTTTTATTTTTCTCTTCGAAAGTGGATTTGATAAGTTGTTTAGCGGTGGTGTTGAGAAGGAAGACTAGAGAATGGGAAGCACTGCTCAGCTTGTTTTAAACCGGCAGGTGGTGAGAACATACCAGGCTGGGATCCAGCAGACTCTGGATATCTTATTCCTGGCAGGGGGGAAGGAGTTTGTCACAAGCAGTGACTCCGTCAGCAGGGATTCTGCAGAGCGCACACTCATTGCATGGGACTTCCAGACTACGGCTAAGGTCTCCAATCAGATCTTCCATGTAAGATGATATTAAATGTCCTGGTTCACACACACACTAAAGAGACCTTATCTGAAACCCCACCTTTCCTTGGAGGTGGGGCGCATTGATCTTCTTTGCGTTTCTGACAACCCTGCAAACTGACAATTAGATAGAACATAGGCCAGAACAGTTAACTGTAATGCAGTGTAGATCATAGCACTTAATTAGAAATGGATCTTGTTTCCTTGTCTCAGGTGTATGTTTTTGGTGGTGGCAAGGAGGTGAATAACTTTCTGTTTCCTGTGCTGAATATGTGTAGGAGCGCTACACATGCCCCAGCATGGCTCTTCACCCTCAGGATAACACCTTTGTCGCGCAGACCAATGGGAACTATATAGCACTGTTTGCAGCGCAAAGGCCATACAAAATGAATAAGAGGAAGCGTTACGAAGGACACAAGGTCAGTTCCCTCGTCCTCCTTGTTCTCCTAGCAAGATGTTTTTATAGCACTGGAAAAAGCTGAACCCGTTCTGAAACTACAGTGTTTTACATGTTATAATAATCCATTTTTTCATTTTGTTGGGCAAGCCATTCTTGTCAGTAAATGTGTCTGTATATATGCATATCATGTATTTTTGTGTGTATACGTACATACATTAAGAAGTGTGCATGCTCTTGCTGGGGAAAAGGTTTTTCCCCAGTAATTCAGGTACCATGTCTTCTCAGCTCTGGTGAAGGAGTTCCCAGAGATGTAAGAGACTTGTGGGTTGCTTTGCTTTGACCTCTCTCTCCAGTTCATCACTAAGTATCTGTGTATGCATAGAACCAGCCAGAAAAATTAGTAAATCAGGCACACCTTGGCAATACTGGAATGGAACAAACTGCAGAGAGCAGAGGTGCTGCAGAAGTTTAGTTATGCCAACTGTAGTAATTTCCCCATTGTGTGGTGTCCTGTGTTTGTCGTTCCAGGTTGAGGGCTATGCAGTGAGCTGCGAATTCTCTGCAGATGGGACAGTGCTGGTATCAGGCAGCTCCACTGGCTTGGTTCATTTTTACGACCAGCAGAGCACCCGAGAGCTGCGAGTCCTCCGGGCTCACGGGCAAGCCTGTTTGTGTGCGACGATGCACCCTGTGCTGCCTGCGGTTGCGGCCTCCTGTGACTGGGCTGGAGAACTCAATGTCTGGCACTGACCTGTTGTGCATGTGGCCAGAAGAAATGGACAGAAAGGCTCTCTTACAAGGAAAAGTACAAACTTGCAGTGAAAATCACATACTTGTATGTCAGGGAAACACAGACGCTCTAAGACTAGTATATAAAAACCTGCTGTATTTTAATACTGCAGCTAACAGTGCATGTAGTTTAATGTTTATTCTGTGAAAGTTATTATGATTAGTTTTTGGAAGATGAAGGTAAGTCACAAATATGGAAACCTAGTGAGCGTATCATGTTAACAAAGGTATTACCAGTATTGTCTCACTGCAGACAATTTATTCTGTTTTGTCAGGCAAAAAGGTTAGCTGAACCAGCTTTCAGATTGACTGCCCACTTTAGCTTACATTTAGTTCAAGAATATTTTTTCCCAAGAGTTGCAGTTTGTAAACACTTGTACCAACACTTTGTATAAAATGAGATTTTTTAAAATATTCTGCAAATGCCTTTCATTCTTCATACTTTTTCAATATGGTAGCATCAACTGTTCTGAACTTGACCATTTTCAGTATCAGGATTAGGACCAAGTGGCACGGAGTGATGCAGCTGCAAGGCAACTCTGTTAGTAAAGCCTTTATTCATATCTTCTTCAGAGGAGAACAGTACTCCTCTCTGCTGGAGTGTTGTGCCCCCATCTGCTGTCTAATCCAGGCTGTTGAGCTGTATGGGTCACCAGGGCCACCCAGGTATTTGGCAGGAGCCCACTGTCCCTCCCTGGGGGGAGAACACTTTTGTGGCACCTTGCAGGAACAGGGTCACTGTGTGACACTGCTAATTGAAGCCATGGAAGCCAGCCAGTTTCCTCTCTAGTCCCATTTGTCCTCCATCAGACCACTGAGTAAGTCTAAGGAAAAATATTTGAAAAGATGCAATTACTGTTAGCATAAAAAACTGTTTGTGCAACCACTGCCCAATAAATGCTTCTCTTGTTTGTTACTTAAATAAACCACACCTTGCCTGATATTAAATGACATTCTCTTTCAGTTCAGTTAGCCAAGAGGGAAATATTACTTAATTTAACTGAGCATCAGACTCATTTGAAAGGGATCACCCACTAATTCCATTGTAATTGAGAAGTTATTTCTGCAAATTTGAGAAGATATGAAGGCAGTTTGCTGCTCTACATTTTTATAGATGCTCACATAATTAACCTTAGCTTTCAGCTAGATTATCTCTTACCTCATTGTCATGGTATCATTATGCTTCTTCTTTCTTATATATTGTTTTCCATCCATCAATCCATTTTCTTTAACCACTTTATTCTGGTCATGGTTGTGGCAGACTAGAACCTGTTCCATAATCATAGAGTGCCAGGCTATGACACTACACCCTGGATTGGACCCCAGTCTAGCACAGGGTGGCCACACAAAGGCGCACATGCTATGGGCAATATAGATCGACCAATTAACCTGGAACACATGTCTTTGGACTATGGGAGGAAACTGAAGCACCTGGACTAAACCCACATAGGTTTGTGGTGAACATAGAAACTCGAATGAGTTGAATAGCCTAGCGCTACTCACTACTTTACTGAGCTGCCATTTTGTCGTCCCTGCTTCATACTAAATACCTGCACACACATTTTTTCAAATAATGTTTAGTTGCTTTAAATGTTATGTGAGCCTCTTTAAAAGTTTGAGAAAAATGAAAAGTGCTGAAGCTTACTAGTAATGTTGGACTGTGTTTACAAGTGCTGTGTTTAGAGTTTTAGCTGATATGGACTGGCAAAGGGAAAATAATATCTGAAATGTACGTTTATATATTACAAACATGTCTCAACAGCACAATTTGTGGGGAAAAATTCTTAGGGAAAAAAGTGACATTTTCATATGTATAATGTTCAAAGAACTTCCCCTAAAAATATTAGTTTATTGTTTGGGTCCATGAAAATAGTGAATGGATGTTACATTTGAGAAGATAAAAGTATACTTTATTAATTAACATTTCAAAGGGTAAACTCTGATGTCTTAAGTTCATTCTCAAAAGTAATGAGTGTGCAGCCACATCCGACATATACAGTGACACAATTGTTGCTGTCCTTTTATATTTATTTTCTAACTGCTGTGAACATAGAGCCACCAAATCACTTTCATTTTATTCAAAGCTACTGGATGGGTTCATTCATACTGATATTCAGTATGAAGCTTAAGTGTTCAAAATACTTATTACATGTTACAAAAGGGTTTTCATCTTAGGACTGTAGTGAAGGGGTGAGCACAGCTTTGGCCATCAAGGGATGGAGACCTGCTAGTTTCAGAGAATGCACTTTAATATGCTCTTGCTTGTCACCTGAAATGTAAGATAAGGTTGCGTGTTAGCCAGGTATCTTCCAAACAGCACTTAGGAACTAGTAAGAACAAATAAATTATTAAATTAAAATTAAAACACTATTCCCTCAGGACAGTTGGGTGCACCTTCCCTATGTCCATGTTTCAGCTCAAATGAAGACTTTAAGTCTGACTTGACATAAAAGCTATGGTGGAAGAGGTCTTGTGCTGGGAGGTGGAGGAAACTTTATAGGGGTTTCTACACATTTACCAGCGTTACACGGGTACACAAATATGAATGTCCAGCAAAAAGGTTTTACGGAGATTATAAAAACAATAGAAAAGTCATTCAATGAATAACGCTGGATGTGATACTTTAGTATAAATGCACAAATGTAATTGTATATTTTGATTTGATTGATCCTGCTTTATGGAAGCAAATTTAATTGATTTGGTTTTTATAACATTACAAGGGATAATTTATTAACTAACTTACAGGGTAGCTTCAGCTCCTTATACTGCTCCATGCAGTATCTTGGGATTTCTGTGTATTTATTTACTTATTTCTTTATTTATAAATGGGTTGGGAAGCAGCCAGGCAACCCAGCTTGTACTGACATTTGATTTCCTCAAAAAACAAAGCATGAAGGCAGACAGCTGACAGAAAAAAACAAGATTATCGATCTAGATGGAAACTGCAGTGTAAACCGCAAAGCAAATGAAATGTAAATAATTAAGTTAGAAAAAATATAATAATTAAAAATGTGGTATCTTGTTACAAAGCAACAAAGGTGGATAGTAACACCTTGCTAGACTAAATAGTCTGTTACTTTTGCAAAAGTAAACTTATGGAAAAATTGAACTGATTCAGTACTGATTGTAGAGGAGGAAAAAATGTACTTTAATTCCACTGCATTTCTATCTCCTTTCTTCTCCTCCTTGGTACTTTTGAATTTTATTTAATGTTTAAAATTTTTCTCCTTTAAATCTGTCTTTTTAAACTGTGAACTGTTTTATTGCCCATTGTTTACTCCTAACCTACCGGTTTATTGAATTTTGTTCCTTCTTCGATGACACCATGTTTCTTTACAGTTCAAATATAATGCCTGCGGTTAACTACCTACTGTATACTGCTTGTATTAATGCCCATACTTATGTCTATTCTTGATGTCCTAAACAAAACACTGTTTAGTCAGAAATCAGACCATTTGGACTGAAGAAGTAAATCAAGTACAGAGTGTGACTGATCCTTCTGGGTTTCTTTATTGTGGGACAGTCAATAGCATAGCAGTTAGCAAGAATCACTTGTAATTTGTAGGTTGTCTGTTTGAATTCCAATCTTTTCACTGCTCTATTGCCTTGGACAACAGAACTGACCTTCTCCGGTATGAACCCTGCTGATAAATTGATAAACAGTTGTATCACTTTGAATAAGGGTATCAGCTAAATGGAAAATTAATGGTTTAACGTTTTAGGTGACAAAGTGGTTACAGTTCCACAGTCAGAGGACATGGGTTTGAATCACTCTTCCTGCTGTAGTACTCTTGATCAAGGTACTTTGCTCTAATAGAGTTGCCCTGTGTTATAAATGGGCAAATCATTATAAGTCACTTTGGATGGAGAGGTCTGGTAAGTTATAGTTTAAAATAGCATCACCTCGCAGACTCTGGACATTTGTGTTTATCTGACCGGTCTAACTGAAAAGCTCATTTTATTTGCATAGATTTCATTTATTGAAAGGATTAGTTAAAACTGATGATGTTAGCATTGTTAGTGGTTCAAAACATCAGATTTCTTCATTTGAATCAATGTAACTTCAGAGCTTTAGTTTTTGTTAATTTCTGGCAGACCGTGCCATCGCACTTGAGAAAGTGCTGCTTAACTAAGTTTGTTTCATGTCGTAGCTTATTTAAGTAAACTTGTGCATCTAGGATATGCAAAATAAAAATTAAAGCAGATAAGTTGTTAAAGCTTCAAAGCACATCAGTCCTAATTGTGAGTCTCAGTGTTCTTTATTAAGTATTCAACAAAAATATAGAAACATGCATTATAATGCTAATAGAAACAGCTGACCTGTTGTTCCATGGAAAAAGTTCTGAATGGAATCTGAGGTAGAACAGGACAGGAAAGTTGAAAGTAAGTAACATCAACATATCAGGAAAAGTTAAGGTGATCAAATTTGACTACATTTTAAATATATACACCCCTTTTCAGGTTAACTGTCTGTTTGTTCTGAATGAATCACATACCAGTTCTAGCTCAATAGCATCCTCTTACTATCTAATCACCTGCTGGTGGCATCGACAGAATCAGCCGCAACCCCCCACCCCCCGTGACACCCAGGCAGCAGTGTTGGGTCTTGACATCAGCAGTGCATCCCGGTCGGAGAACTGCTAAGGCCAGTCAGGATGTCAGAGAGAAGGCATTGCAGCAATAAACACCACAGTGAAAGGAACTGCCAGAGCAAGAACCTAATTTTGGCGAGATTAATATCTAAATCAGCCCATGCATCCCCCAGAACCCTTACAGAACCAAATGGACCTTGTTCTGTCTAAAATACTTTATAATCAATATAAACACTTATTTACACAGTTGGTGCAAACCTGGCAGGTCCAGCTACTGCAAAATTAAGGCAAACTATACTGGGGTGTTTGCAGAATGGGACAGCAAAGGAAAAAGTGATGTTAATTTGCATTTTGAGTTGATACCTGGTTTAGGAATAGCCTGGTAAAAGCACAGAGGGACTGAAACAGACTAAGGCCTTTTGCAGCAGCATTAAACATGATGCTGCCCAAAACTTTCAAATGGTTTGTCAGAGAGATGAGCCTCCGCGTGTGATCTGCTGAGATGGAGCCATAGGCATACATACACATTTTGAATTATGAGGGAAAGGGCCAAGAGTGTAGGGGGCATGTTTTCCTATATGTGGACTTAATCTGAGAGGCATCAAGAAAGACTGTAAGCATATCGCTCATATAGACTAAGTTATGTCTATACTGTACTTTAGACCACAAATTTAACAGTCATTTTCAAAGCTGCCTGTTCTATTTTTCTGCTATCAACTTTGCAGTTGGTATCTGTTCATATTTTGCCCAGTTCAGCTATCTTTTGTTATTGCTTTTTGCCTTTTATTCAACTATTTCACTTATAATGGATGGATGTATGTAAAGTTGCCTTGGAATGACTGACACAAAACAGACCAGTGCAACATTTTTTTTCCACCAGAAGATGTCCTATTGCAACATATTCTGGCATTATATTTTAAAAGTAATGCGTGTTAACTTCATAGTTAATTATCTCTGAAAATAACAAAGTACATGTAGAAAACTGCCAGGTTTCCAGCTTTATTGTACTAACCAGTGTACTTTTTAAATAATGTTTCAGGCAGAAAGTTTGAAAGCAAACATGTTGCTCCTCATCACCTCAGCGAACAACCCAGGAGAACACATCAGTGTCTTTGAGTCCTGGCTGCTGCTGTTGGATTGAGAGGTGACAACACGCTAGGCCGCATCACCACGCTGTCTCTCAGTTGAGGAGTGTGCCGTAGAGCTGTGCCTTGGTCAGACTGTCCTTCCGGCACAGTCCCGTGCTTCCGAATTTTTGGTACTGTGGTGATACCGTCCGCTGGAGGGCAGGGCTCTGCCGGTCCATCTGGTAGTGCTGCACATCTGAAGGCTCAAGGGGACTTTGGTTTAGGGACTCGGCAGAGCTGTTTGGGCTGACGTCCACGTACTCTTTCTTCATGCTGCTGGCTGTGCTCTCCTTGTCCTTGGAGCTTCCTGAGTGGAAGAGGCTACGCTCCGATTCCTGGCTGTCCTCCTTAGACCGGTATATCTGTCCCTTGTCTGATTTGCGAGAACCTCGGCTGTGCTCTGGGCTGGCACTGGCGCTGGGGCTGGGGCTGGGGCTGGGTGATCCTGCGAAACAGTGGTCCAAGATGTGGCTATGGTAGACATCATCACCCTCTTGAAAGCTGCTGTAAAGGGGACCAAGTTTAATCTTAGCAGCTCCAATAGCAAAGTGCTGCTCAGAAAAGCTGTACGGTGAGGACCGGCCAGGGTTACGGTAGGAATAGGCATTGATGTCCTCCACACTCAGCTGCCTCCAGCGGCCACTTAGTTCTTCCTCAGGGATGTGGACACTCCCACGGCTATTCCTGTACAGCTGAGTAGAGCCCATGCTGTGTGAAGATGTGAGTCGAGGTGACGGGTAGGGTTCGCTGAAGCAGGTGGATGTGGTTCTGACGTAGCTGGGAGATCCAGGGTTTTGTGGGCCGTGCCCCATGTGCTGGAAACTGTGGGACTTGGGAAAGCTAGGGCTCTCCTTTTCGTAGGAAGAAGTGCTCTTGCGCTCATAGTCTCCTTCCCGCCAGTCCATGTAGAGTACTTGCTGGGAGGAGGAGAGGGTGCTACTGGGTGCATGGTCCTTTTCATCAGATGCGACGCTGAAACTGGAGTAAGAGCTGGAGGCTGGCAGGGACCCGGCAGCAAACTCTACGAAAGAGGGCTCGTGATGGGAGAACCTGGAGTGGAAGCCTTCTTCCTCTGGGTTGCTGTCTGTGGAGTTCTGAGCCTGGAGGAAACGTGTCTCTTGCCCATGCAGGTCCACACTCTGCCGGCGCTCCCGTCTCCGTTCATCAGGGCAGTAGAGGGCTGTGTCGCTACAATATAGATCTGAAGACTTGTATGCCAGGCGCCGCTGGAGGCGCTCACTACTGTTGCTCAAGAAGTCAGGGTCTTGAGGTTGGGGGCTTGGGGTACGTGAGCCTGTGCAACTGGTACCAGGATCCGGCTTCTCAAGAACCTTAGCAATAACGGACGTGGGCACCGAATCGCTGTATGGAGAGTGGCGGAGGGCCATGGTCACTCCACAGCCATGCTTCTCCATATGCATGCTAATGCGCTCCTGCAACTCTGAGGGCAACTGGAAGGAACAGGTCATAGGTCAACAGGTCAAGAAGATTGAAGGTGTTGAGAGGAATTCATAAAGCATAAATTAAAAAAAAGAGGAATAAGAAGAGTGGTAAACAAAAGTGACGAGAGTTGCAGAGTGAGATGTTGACATAAGGATTTCACCTGGTGTGATGTGAACAACTCGTGAATATGATATTTAATGCTTGCCTTCCTGGGGGCGCACCAGAATGCAGAATATCACGGACGTTGCAGGCGTCAGTGTGAATCAATGCCAACATCTCCCATTGTTGTGGTACTGTATGAATATTCACAAGCTTTCCAAACACACCCTATGCTATTATTGTCAGCGTTCTTCCTCAAAGCTGCTCCCCTGCACTGAGGGTGGAGGGAAATGATTTATTCCCAGCCCGCTACTGTGGGACAGCCAGGGGACCTGACAAGTTTTTCTGCCCAGCCTACTCTAATGAACTTGTCAGAACTTTGCTGATATGGACAAAGTAATATTTTGACCCCATCTCCATGTATCAATAACCAACTAAAGCTGTCACTCCATGCTGTGGCCCTTCACAGTCCTCTATTATACCCTTGTCCTCAGTAATCTTTATGTCTGTGAGATGGGAGAGTTTGCTACTTATAAGCTGAAGTTAATAGCTAGGATTTTCCTGCTTTCTTTACTGTTAATGGAAGTGCAGAGGCTGCTCAAGTGTCCCTATGAGCCAGCTGAGGTCTCTTTATCTTTCTCATCACCTTCAGACACATGCCAGTTTTTATAGGAGTAGCTTGCTTGAAATTAGATCACTGCCTTGGGCTTCCAGTATGGAAAAAAGAACCAGTACATGGGGGGGGGTGGGGTGGTGCTACACATATTCAGAGTTTATGGAATTAAAATAAACATTTGGTATACCATGCTAGGGTTTGAGACTCCGGTTTTGGAGTCAGCTCCCTACTGAAAACTCAGTGAAATGGGGAAAGCTTCGGGGTTAGTAAATGCTTTGGATGACAGTAGGCTGCCCCTTCCAAATTCTCTTCCAGGAATTTTTCTCCTATATGATATTGAGTTAAAAGGGAAGATAACATGATGCAGAATATTGCGGTTGATGTTATCTGTGTATCTTTATCTGCCTTTTTAATGAGTCTTGCTAGAAATCTTCACAAGTGTCAATTTTTATTTGTACAATATACCTAGATAAGCTATTCCCTGAAGAAATGCTGCAATAAATTAGCATTATAGAAGAACGATTTCATCACAAAACAATAAATTAGCAAGGTATCTGCTCCTGCAGTTGTTAACACCGCATCTTGCAGCCAGAAGGGCTGCATGACATCCAGTTCTCTGTATTCATGGTCACTTTTGATACTTGAATTCTCAGCGATATCTGATCTCTGCATTAGCACACTGTGAAAAACATCAATGCATTGTTCCACCGAAAAGCCTGTATGCCTGGTATCTATCGACGTTCCTGTCAAAATGTACCCCAATCAGATGCTGCGGCGCATCTCTGTGGGCCTGGTTCTCTTTCACATGTTTTCTGTGTAGGCTCTCCTCAGCTTGCAACATCCCAGTATCCCCACACCGGAGTTCATTATAACACACTCATAAATCATGACTGTCGCTCAAAGCTCGTATAGTCGAAATCTTTCTTTAATTTTCCGCCTTTGTGGATGGGATGCAAAACAGATCACGCCCTCGAGTCTGTCTTGGTATAGCGTAGTAGCCTCCACAGAGATGAGAATTTTAAGTCTCCTTTAAAAAATATATATATATATTTTTTGCCCTTTCAGTTTTATTTTTTTCTTTTCCCAACACTTTTGCGATAATAAACTGGTATGTTTCACAGGTGTTCTGCTGGACTCTTATGCTCTTTCTCAAATATTAACAGTCACATTCAAATGATTCAGATTATCATTGAAGGACTTTGCTTTGCAATCAACCACCTTACTGTTATTCTAAGTCTCTCTCTTCAACTGTGAAACAGGTTGACCACAGCAGATGATAGTAGTATTTGCTCAAATAACCTTTTAAAGCAAAAATAGTTATTGTCATATCCTGAGCCCTCGAATCATGGGTAGAAATGGCTGCTATATGATGTGTAATTTTAGTGTGATTTTAGCTGACATCAATAGTCCTGGCACGTTTGTGCTAGAGGAAGGTGGTGATGGGGGGCACCTCTGAAATTAAAGAGGAGTGCCCCTATGCCTTCAGGTGATCCCTCTCCTGCTCTCAATAAAGGCCTTCAGCTGAGGGCTCTTCTTCACGAGCATCCATTTGTCAGCCAGATATATTGAGCTATCAGGACCCTGGCACTGAGTGTGGCTTGGGGCTATGGGAAATCTTACATGGAAGAATAAATGCACTCCACAAAAGCAGTGCTGCCTGTGCCTTGACATGTTTGTAATAATGTGTTTGGGGCTGTAATATGACAAGACAGAAACAGTGTGCAAACAACAAGGCTCCGTGTGCTAACAGCATCCTATCCGTTCATCACACACCCTACCTGGCTGCACAGCGCAGTTGGGTTAAGCATGGCAGGGATCATGGCGGATGGCAGTATGAAGCGGGGAAGCTTATATTACTTTTTCCTTTTTATACTCGGGTATTAAGCAGCTCAGAATACAGAAAACAGTATGGACATGTTCACGTTAGCTAACAAGTCACTCACTCTGGACTTCACACTTCTCACCCATAGTTTCAGAGATATGGTTATAACCCTAGAATTAGTTCAATCCCAGGAAGCCTGCAGCACTGTGGTGTTAAAACCCAAATGTATATGGCAAGGGAAGACAGCCACACA
Source organism: Heterotis niloticus (assembly GCA_018136845.1). Taxonomy (NCBI): domain Eukaryota; kingdom Metazoa; phylum Chordata; class Actinopteri; order Osteoglossiformes; family Osteoglossidae; genus Heterotis; species Heterotis niloticus. Next base: position 22,848,317 of record CM030895.1, read on the forward strand.
CTGTGGAAGTGAGACCTGGACAGAAGTGCCGTGAAGGCCAACTCACCTCAGATAGCTTATGGGCTCTGTAGTGGGATTTGCTGCACTGAAGGAGCTGGGCAGCCAGGTTGCAGTCCTTCCTGTACAGCTCCTGGAAAACAGGAGGATATCAGTGGCTTCAAACAGTGCCTTCAAGCATGCTTCCTAGGTGCTCAGACCCATAGAACCATTTCAAAGGCTTTCTTTTTACCTCTCCAAGGATTTAAGTGCAGAGGAGATTATGGTTTAACTTCAACAGTACCAACTTTGCTGTTTTATTGTGAGACGAATATAATCACCCAGTCCAAGTCAAAGGAAAAGCCAGTCTAATCTCCGAAGCACATATACAGCCCGAGAAAAAAGTAACATTTGTTTTACAAACTGGTCATAAAACATTTAAATGAACCCATGTTCTGGTCCTACTGGGTTAAATACGTAGTAGGTCCCAAAAAACTCAAATTAAGTTGCACTACATGCATTTAAAGTTCACTTTAACTACTGTGCATCTTACCTGTTCCATTGGCAGGTGTCCTCTTCAGATACATAAATACATTTTGCCATTAAGCGGAATAATAAAAGTTGGGCCAAACATGTAAAACAGTAATATTCACAATTTATACTTTTCTTTTGCACTGAATACATTATTGCATAGTAAGAAATATTTGTTAGCTATTAAAATAAGGCTTTCACAGTTTCTTGACAGTTATGATCAGTAATTTTTGGTTTGGGAGCAAATACCCAGCAATAAAAAAAGTCCTGTTATAAAGATGTATTTGTTTTTCTCATTATGATCCCTAAGGACCTATTAACAACTGTAATGGTTTGTGAAATCTCATTAGCCGTAAGGGAACTTTTCCTGAAAACCTTATTAGTTTTAAGGGATTGTAATGAAGGTTTTCTTGTGCTACAGTCACTGCTCTTCCAGTTAGGAAACACTTCCAGGGATCTCTTCCAACAGACCATTAAGTTCTGCTTAACATCTATTTATCACTTCAGGGCGGCATGAATTTTGATTTGATTTTTATCTGACTGATCCAGCTTTGCCCTCACAGTAAAAGGTATAGCATGTATGTTAGTGCTGGAGAACTTATTTGCAGGATAATATTTCAGTATCTGGTGAGTGACACCGTAACATTGTAGGCTCTAAAAGCTCATAGTTGCACTTCAAAGGTTACAGTTACTTTTTAGCCTTTGAGACACCGAGCAACCTTCACCCATTGCAGATTTATCTCCCCCTACATTTTGTGCTAAGCTGAGTGTCAGTGAAAATTCTGAAAGTTCACAATCAAGTATTTTACTTTAACTCGGTCTGAGAGGCGTGAGGATGTCTACAGATTTGGGGTAACCGCTGATTCCGAACAGCAGTCTCACTTCAAAGGCACGGCTCCGCTCCTCTGAGGTTTTGCAGTAGCCGGAGATGCCTGCTGTAGGGGCACCGTGTCAAAGGTGGTGGTGGTGGTGGTGGTGGGGGGGGGGTGAATAAGTGGGGCCTAGAGGTTTCTTCTGTGATTCCACTATTTATATTCTATATGCTGTACAGCAGGGCACTTGATTTTGATTTTTATTAAAATCCTGTCTCTTGTAGTCATTTTACTGGACAGTCATAACTTATTATTTGGGCTCCCCGTATCTTATTATTAATACCGTTTATCAATTTTCAGCATGCATTTCCTTTCATCCTGTTGCAGACATCTGAGTTAGGTCCAGTGAGAAAAACTGAGATCGTATTTAAAACCTGAGCCACACAGGTGTGAGACAGAGACTGTGAGGTGCACTGCATTATGGGAACTTATTCATTTGCTTAAATGTGCATTGTTGGAACGTATTCATTTGCTTAAATTAACTTTTGTCTTCTTGTCTGTACAGACTGTAAAAGTTTACTTTATGAAAACAAGGTTCATGTTTGCTGAGGTTCTATGCCTAACCACCACCCCAAAATTAAATTTCCGCAAATAGCTCACCACTGCCTTCTGCTAAAATACAGACTCTAAAGTAACAAATGCACACTTTTATAATTCAGAGTGGAAAAAAAGAGATTAAAAGTAAAATATGGTGGAATAAAATGCAAGCCTCTGTTTCATACTTCAGCTGTGCATTTTTTCCCAAGCTTCCTGAATCCACTTTTAAAAAATGCACCAACTTAAAGTTTCTAATGTTACTGATTCTACTGTAATGTTTTACACCTCTTTTCCTTTATGATATTAGGCATTATTTATAGTAATTTTGGGGAGAGTTTGTGGTGGATTATAAAATGAATTGGATTTTTTTCCCATAGGAAATAAGTAATTTCAATATCCAATTTTTCAATATTTGCTCAGTTTTCTGAAACAAATGGGACTGCATAACAGGGTCTAAATATCAATAAATATTTTCTACACATTCAAGTGTAATATAACTCTTGTGTATATAATATTTATATATATATATATATATATATATATATATATATATATATATATATATATATATATATTATATGTGTGTGTAATATAACGCTAATATTATAACTATAATATAATAGCTTAGTGCTGTACTAGACTACAAACATAGTTGACATGCAGTAAAAATGTATATGTCCAGAAGAATGTGCACAATAGAACTGGATTTGTTGACTAAGGCCCAAGAAGAATCATAAAATTCTGAAATAATTGCAAAAGTTACCTTCCAGTATGCTTTCTGAGGCAAAATTGTGCACTGTTATACCTACAGAGTGGAAGTACTTTTGAAAGCGGACCTCCTCTGAGAGACTGATTGGACAAGCATGAAGCCTGCAGGAGTCCCCGTGTAGGTGTCCATTACTGAGAGTCTGAGGGAAACACTCACATTGTCCTCTCGCAGCTTCTCGATTGTCATCTTTGCCTCCATGAGATGGTTGTTGAGGACGATGATCTCTCGACTCAGAGCTCTTTTCTCTTCCTCGTGGTGCTTTGTCTGGAATAAAAGGCAAAGGCTGAAAGTTATTCCTATACAAAACCCATTATTTAAGCAAAGTGTACTAGCAGAGAAGAAAAGTAACCCCAAGGACCAATTTTTTTTTTTTCTGGACAGCTCAGATATATGTGACTTCTCTCTATAAAAGTAATACCTAAATATGACACAACATCTTGCTGCCACATTAATTTGCTTTCCATTTCACACTGCATTGGACATTTGCTCAAAATTGTTACCCTATCATTTACAGGGCTGGTGGAGGGTCTGTAAATAACACCGGGGTAAACCAATAAATTAGAAGTCATCTTTAAAGTCATTGTTCATCCCTGACATGAATTTACTCTGTAGTCTCTCCTTGAGCCGCTTCTGCAATGCAGTACTGTTCCACAATGGAACAGGTGAAGACTGTGTCCACCACACAACTGCCAGGCTTCCAAACCCACTGACAATGATGAATTCAATGGGAACATCCATATCCCTTTTAGTGCTTTGTTTGAGGAAAGAGGATTTTAAAATCAGCAGACAGCTGAATCTTCAACAAAGCTGGTCGCTCCATAATAATATCCAGGCTGTTACTAAGCTCTGTTCTTCTGTTGCCTGTATATAGGAACAATGTACTCGATGCCACACAAATCTTCTATCTTGGGCTGTTAGCAGCTCAGTGTTTATCTGAAATTAAAAACAATTTCCGATTTTGCTTTAACAGCCCTGTGTACATTTTCATCTTCAATTGTCCGAATCCAGGCCAGAGACTGCATACCAAAGCACCACGATTCCTTCAGGGCCTTCCCCACCCTTTGGAGTCTGGCATTAACCCACTTTGATGAGGCGTGATGAAAATTCTCATTAAACAGAAATATTCCGTGTTCATTCTGCAATGTTAGGCTGAGTAGCAAGTGACTGAAGTTTTGTACAGTCGTCCTTTGATTTACAAATGTTCCGTCTGCAGAAATGTGCTATAACAAACAGTCTCATTTAGTGCCACAATTTGAATTCACAAAAATGGCACAAGCCCTTAAATGTCCTGGAACAAAACCAAGCACAAGGAAGACAAAAGCAACAGAAACCATCCTAGAGATGGGCGGCCAAATCTTATAGCTACATACTGTAAATTCCATGACCCCCCCCAGTTACTAAGTCATAATTAATAGAATACATCTGCAATGCAACTAAACATGTCAGCATAACTAAAGCAAAACATACAGTACACAGCAACAGGTGATAGGAAGGTTTCATCATCCCAGGTGGAGCTTGTAATGATTTGGCACCATGCGCTCGTAATGTTTGTATTTTGGGGGAAATAAAGAGCGACTGTTTTCACACACACATACATAAACACACGCTGCTATGCAATTTAGACTATTTGTTATTTTCTAGTTATTTAGTTATATTATTATTATTATTATTATTATTATTATTATTATTATTATTATTATTATTATTATTATTAGCAGTAGTAGTAATATGTATTTATTTTTCTACTTGTTGATTTATGTTCCAGAGTGTTCTGGTTCTCGGATTAATTTAATCGTCTTGTTTTGGCAGTACAAATGTGCAGATTTATAGTGCTAATAAAGCAGAGTGAAATAAAGACATTTGGAAAATGTATACAAGCACATGGGTCTTTAGTTCTCCATCTTAATAAACTCTGCGTTAGCACACTAGGGGTTATGGGAAATGCAGAAATTCACTGCAAATATCACAGTGGTGTGGCTCTCTCCCATCATGACTTTCAGAAGTATTATGGCCAGAACGGAGAGGCTCAGGAGGAGCTTCTATCCACAGGCTGTTAGACTTCTGAACCCAGTCATGCCACCACAATCCTCACAAACCAGAGACCACAATATCAGTTTACTACTCCCCTCACTGTCACTTCACTGCCCCCATAATGCAAATTAAGGTTTTATTTATTAATTTAATTAATTAATTAATTAATTTATTTACTTATTTATCTATTTGTTGTTTATTACTTGTCTTCTTGGTCTCGTTGTAAATTTTGGAATGGAACCACACACAGTCTCCTGTTGAATCAGGGCACATTTCACTACATGGTATACTCGGTAACCATGTACGTGATAAATAAACTCTTTTGACTCTCTTTTGACTCATTGCTGTTGTAGATGGCGTAAAACATCTGTGTGTAAATGTTGTATCGAGAGACATGAGAGATGTTGGCTTTCAGTGCCTTTGAGATCCTCAGGGCAGGCGTGTTGTGGTGATCACTGGACACTCCTGTGGCAGCAAAGTTTTTATTCCCACAAGTTTCACCTCCTTGGTTGTCAGACCTTTAAACATCATAACCATGAATTAACTTCCAATATATGAATTTTCAGCTTTAAAAAATTTTTTTTTAAACAAATATTAGGTTTGTACGTTCATGTATTACATTAAAAAAACCATTTAAAGCAGTTCAAACTGCACAACACCATTCACTGCTTTGCATTTAGTGGCCATTGGAGGGATAGAGTAGAGGTTTTAAGACAGCATGTTAACAGCTATGGCATGTTGGAGAGGGACAGTGGGAAGAACAACCTATGCTGGTAGCCTTCTTTCCTGCAGTCTGCTGTTTTGGCCATCTGTCCCCAGACCAATAAGACCCAACCAGTATCCCTGCGGAGATTAGATGGTGGCTGGTAAATGTCAGGGATTGCTGCCAGCAGCAGCAAATGGAACGGGATCCTTGTGACTACAGGTTGCCGTGAAGTTACTGCCGTGCAACTATAAAGGCAAACACGTGGATTTCTGCAGTACTGCGTCCTCTCTGTGAAACTCATCTGCAAACTGCACAGAGGGACTCTCTGGAGTAAACCTATCAACACTGTATCTACAGTCTGAAATTGCCCTCTCAGGAGAGGAGAGTTATTATTTTAATATGAATATCTGCCTCAATTTCTTTCATGAGGCATCCTATGATGCTCAGGCGCCCTAAAGACTTCAAGGTTTTAACAGCATTGCTTCAATTTGTCATTTTCTATTCTGTTAACATGGCTTAAGCACAGTTTTATTACCAACGCATTTTCAAAAAGGGGCATTTTGCATGATATTTCAGGAGCCATTTTCTACCGTAACCTCACCAATGACCTAATATCTCTTAACAGCACCCAGTAATCCACTGTGTCCGATCCAAAGAGATTACCGATAAGATTGATTTCATGAAAGGAGAATAACCGAATTAACACAAAGGAAATACACAGGAGGCAGTGTGAATAAAATAAATGGGACAGTCACACTGCCTAGAGAAAGAAAACTATAACATTTATGTATTAAAGCAACACAACTCTAGCTGTAAGAGCAATGAGTTGTGTTGCTTTAATGATGCATGAGCTCCCTGCGAGCAGAACCAGCCGTGGCCGTGCTGCATTCACCCCTTATACGGACACCCAGGAGCCTGAATGCTTTGGCAACTTCCCAAGGTTACTGTCACTGTTACCTTAACTGTTTAAACAAAATGCATGTTAAAAATACACTGTGCGAATTATTCAGCTGTGAAATCTCAGCCATTTTGCTGTTAGAGCTCAGGAGTTT